>QJPP01007405.1:0-666634 GCA_003996215.1 Jaltomata sinuosa
TGGGATAAGTCTTGTCTCTAAAGCAAACGTTATAGAGCATCTCATGATCAAGACACAATGTGCTAGTGTCAACTCTTGCCAATGAGGCGTAACTTCTTGTTTGAAAGTCTTTGAGCTAAGTCTTGCCTCTAAGGCAAGAGTTATGGAGCATCGCATAAATATAACACAATGTGGTAGTGTCAACTCTCTCCCATGGGGCATAACTTGTTATTTGGAAGTCCTTGGACTAAGTCTTGCCTCTTAGGCAAGCGTTATAGAGCATCTCATAAATCAAGCACAATGTGGTAGTGTCAACTCTTGCCCATGGGGCGTAACTTGTTGTTTGAAAGTCCTTGGGCTAAGTCTTGTCTCTAAGGCAAAAGTTATAGAATGTCTCATAAATCAAGACACAATGAGGTAGTGTCAAATATTGCTCGTGGGGCATAACTTGTTGTTTGAAATTCCTTGAGCTAAGCCTTGCCTCTAAGGCAAGAGTTATAGAGTATCTCATAAATTAAGACACAATGAAGTAATGTGAATTTTTGCCCATGGAGCATAACTTGTATTTTTTGAGAGGTCGTTGGGCTAAGTCTTGCCTCTGAGGCAAGTGTTATAAAACATCTTATAACTCAAGACACAATGTACTAGTGTCAAGTCTTGCTCATTGGGCGTAATTTGTTGTTTGAAAGTCCTTGTGCTAAGTCATGCCTCTAAAGCAAGAGTTATAGAATATCTCATAAAAAAAATAAAGGTCGACAAAAATGATTTTAAAAAAAAGAGAAAATAAAAATTAAAAATCAAAGAAAAAAAAATAGAAGCTTGAAGAGAAAAAAAAAAATTAGAAAAAAAGGAAAAAACGTAAGAAAAAAAAGAACAAACAAAAAATAAACGAAAAATAAGATTGAAGGAAAGGCAATTTAACGCAAACAAAATGTAACAATAAAATAAAAAAGAAGGAGAAAAAAATTAGCGGAATTGAGAGGAGGAAAAGGAAAAAAAAAAATAAAGATGGAAGAAAAAAGAAAAAAACTGATTAGAAGATAGAATAAAAGAAGAAATCACAAAGTAAAAATAAAGGTTGAAAAAAAAAAAAAAAAAAAAAAAAAAAAAAAAAAAAAAAAAAAAGAAAAAGAAATAAATATAAAAGTTGAGAGGCAAATGAGCATTGAGAGTTGTTTAAAAATATTTGAGGTATAGAGGGGAAAAAAAGTAATTGTTCTATATATATAAACAAGGAAGACTATTTTTGTAAGACCTTTGTTATGAAGGCAAAAATGCAAAGTCACTTTCTTTTAGGGGCATTTGTGTAGTTGTCCCTCTTTTTTCAATCTTTTCGTTTCAAATTTAGTGGTTTATAAACATGAACTCTGAAAACCTCAATCAAGTTACATATTTAATTGACTACAGATTAAAAAGATGAGACGGAAGGAGTATTTTTTTTCTGAACTAGTACTCAGTAAGGGGTTGTTTGGTGTAAAGTATAATAGTCTCAGGATAAAATTCAGATTCTGTATTTGGTTGAAGGTATTAGTTAGTCTCGGGATTATTTATCTCAGCATTTATATCGTAGTGATGGGATAAGTTATTCTATATACATGGTGGGATAACTAATCTCGGAATATTAATTATCCCGAGATAACTTGTTCCCAATCAAACGACCCCTAATTTTTTCTCTCTCTCTCTTCTAACCTATCAGAACTTCTTTTAAATCATTCTCTCTCCTCATCTATGGCTTCCATCATCCTTCTAACTTTATCAATGTATTCATAAACCACTCGTTTAAATTCAGTATTGCAAGATCTGTTGCCTATTTTGCCAAGTTGAAGTAATTTATATCGATTTTTTTGGGAGGTTTTATTTAGATCTGCTGGTTCAGACCCTTCAAAGCAGAGTTCTTTCTTCTATGACTAATTTCATGAAACAGAGCTATAATTTTAGTTCCAATACAAGCGTAATCACATTCAAACTCTTTTTTGTATCATATTGACACCATCTTTGGATTGAAGCTTTTTGTCAGGCTTCTGTTCTCTGTAAATTTAAACTCATATAAAGAGTATAATTTTTCCCCCAATTTCTTTTATGCTGATTGATGTGTATCTCAAATATTCAATAAGAGATTTCTCGTATCGGTATCCAACCTATCCCTTTTCACACATGCGATATTTTAACTTAATCTTATTGTTTGTATTGGAGAAAAATCATAATACTAGTTATTCAGCATGAATAATTGGTCGTAATTCTATAACTTTTTATAAAAAATGCGCATAAAAGTTATTGTCACAGTGGTGATTGTGATTGCGCCAATGGTGAACGCTGGTGCTTGCTCTAATTGTGGTAAAAAAAAAAATTAGTCTTCAAGTTGCCCTTAATTATAATACTCCTAATTTTCTTATTTCAAAAATTTAAATATTAAAAATTGACAATACATAACTTACTTGTAATAATCTTTAAAAAATTTGACCGTATAAAAAAAAGTTTACGCATCAGTGTATATTAGTTAAACTCATTTAGTTTAGGTATGAAACTGATTTATTTAAATTTGTTTTAACCCATTGTTATAAAATGTTCTTGAAACACCTCTCGAACCAAACAATGTTAGAGAACTATTACGCTCGAACCAGAAACAATCAAATTTTAGGAAAGCGAAATGAGACAAATTAACCCATTTACATTTTGATTTGCATTTTAGTTACTCTCTATCTCAATCTATGCGACACATTTTACTTTTTATATTCAGTAATAACTTAACTTCAAAATCCCACACCAAAGGGAAATAGATAGTTGTGCATAAGTCCTACTGGTGTTTTGCTGAATGTTACATGGATGAATGCTGGATGGATCTTCTTGAATTCGAAGCATGGTTTTCCTTCATACTTGTCCTCTCTTCTCCTGCACTTCCGACCATTTTCCTCTTTAAACCCACTAAGTTTTCCGGTCAATCCAGCACGAGGAATAAGCCTCATCCTTTCTACTTTTGGAAGGGAAGGCAATGTCCGTCTTGGTTCTTCCATCCATGCATCCGTCCTCAAGGACCCACAATATGTTTATTTAGGAAATCAGTCTAATACCCAGGACACGCTTGTAGTTTGGAACTCTCTTGTGACAATGTATGCTAGATGTGGTAGGACACATGATGCTTCCCAAGTGTTTGATGAAATGCCTCTGAGAGATACTGTTTCGTGGAACTCAATTGTTTCGGGATTTTTAAGTAATGGGAATTTTAAAATGGGATTTGGGTACTTTAAAGAAATGATGGGTTCTGGTAGTTTTGAGTTTGATCATGCAAGTGTGACTACTATTTTATCAGCTTGTGATGGGTTTGATTTTATTATGGTTAACAAGATGATGCATGGATTGGTTATTTTGAGTGGCCTGGAGAGGGAAGTAGCTGTAAGTAATGCATTGACTACTTCTTATTTTCGATGTGGGTGTGCTAATTCTGGCAGGCAGGTGTTTGATGAGATGGTTGTGAGGAATGTTATCTCTTGGACAGCTGTGATTTCTGGTCTTGCTCAAAATGAGTTTTGTGAGGAAAGTTTGGATTTGTTTGTGAAGATGCAAGGTGCTGCTGTTGTGCCTAATTATTTGACATACTTAAGTGCATTGTTGGCATGTTCTGGCATGAAGGCACTCGGGGAGGCTCGTCAAATTCATGGGATTGTTTGGAAGTTGGGGTTTCAATCAGATATGTGTATAGAGAGTGCATTGATGGATGTGTATTCCAAGTGTGGCAGTGTACAAGACGCTTGGCAGATGTTTGAGTCCGCGGAGGTTCTTGATACAATTGCTATGACAGTTATGCTTGTGGGGTTTGCCAAAAATGGATATGAAGAAGAGGCTTTGCAGATTTTTGTGAAAATGGTAAAAGCAGGGGTTGACATTGACCCCGATGTAGTGTCAGCCATTCTTGGTGTCTTTGGTAGTGATACTTTGTTGGCTATTGGTAAGCAAGTGCACTCTTTAATCATCCAGAAAGGTTTCATTTCAAATTCGTTTGTGAGTAATGGGCTAATTAACATGTATTCCAAGTGCGGTGAACTGGAGGATTCTGTCGAAATCTTTAATAGCATAGCTCGAAGAAATTCAGTCTCTTGGAATTCCATTATTGCAGCCTATGCTCGTCATGGAAATGGCTCTAGGGCACTCCAGTTATACGAAGAAATGAGGTCAGATGGTGTAGATCCAACTGATGTTACATTCATCTCTCTGCTTCATGCTTGTAGTCATGTAGGGCTAGTAAGTAAGGGTATGGATTTTTTTGAGTCTATGCAGAGTATCTATGGGATGACTCCAAGAATGGAGCATTATGCTGCTGTAGTTGACTTGCTTGGTCGAGCTGGACTGCTATGTGAAGCCAAGAGCTTCATTGAAGGGCTACCAGTAAATCCAGACATACTTATTTGGCAGGCATTACTTGGTGCCTGTAGTATTCACGGTGATGCTGAGATAGGGAAATATGCAGCTGACCAATGGTTGTTGACTTCACCTGATAATCCTGTGCCATTTGTTCTACTGGCTAATATATATTCTTCCAGAGGGAGGTGGAAAGAGAGAGCTAGAACCATAAGGAAAATGAAGGAGACAGGAGTGGCAAAGGAAACAGGGACAAGCTGGATAGAGATTGAGAAGGAAGTCCATAGTTTCGTAGTTGCGGATCAAATGCATCCCAGAGCCATGATCATTTATTCTACCTTGCTGGAGTTGCTTAGACACATGAGAGATGAAGGGTATGTACCTGATAACAGGTCCATTCTATATTACATGGATGGTGATGAGAAGGAATTTTCAGCCGATTTGCCAGATACCTCTGAACTTCTGTGCAGCATGTGGTAATCATTTGTGAACTGGTTTGTGGCTGACCATTGCTATGTAATCTATGTATCTTCATTCATTGTTGCAAATTGCACCATGAATATGTTCTATAACGTGTATTTGGCATGCCAAAATACACACATCATTGGCTGCTTAATTTTCGTTGTACTCAGTGATTGTAATAACCTCTTAAAGAAAAACAAAGTTCTAATTTTAATTAGGTTATTCTTTTCACATTGTCTCAGCAAAATGGAAGACTCAACTGAACAGAAATATCATGACTCGTGATGCTATTCTGGACTCTTGGAAACCAGTATGCTCCTTTCGGACTTGATCAAATAAATTTGATAAAAGGATCAAATCAAATTGTCTGATTTCTGAAAACTGAACTGTTTGCTAACATTGTGGAAGATTCTCCTTCTTTCTAAACAAAAAAAGAATTGCAAAAGAGTTACTTGAAATTTAATATATACTCTGGTAATCCCATTCTGAAAGATTCTGCAGACTGATAGTAGATAGAGGGAGTGCATTGCAAGCAAATCCTGGTGCTGATTGTTCGTGTCATTTAGTCGAAGGCACGGTCTATCTTGAAATGACTTTCATGAAGCGGTTTATAGAAGAGAAGATTCCAGCTGCTTGATTTAACAGCGAGGGTCCCTTATCTTCCTTCTCATCCACACCTCCATATATTATCTGCGAAAAACCAACACCAAGTATTTGAGAGAGATGTCATAGTACATAATGACTCTTCTCCACCTTGTATTCTAGCCATAGTTCTTCTATGGGAAACTTATGAACAAGATTAGGACACAAAATTTCAAGATTTCAGTGCTACAGGAGTCAGCAACGCAAGACTTACCAGTTGTACATCTTTTTAACTGAACTATATAGACTTCTAGAGGATGTATAACTACTACTTCATTACAGCCTAAGAATATTTAGTAGTAGTGGAGCAACAGACCTCCAGATCTTCTATAGTTGGACGGCTTATCTGTTCCTTCGCAAGAAGATATCTGTTTGGTCGGTCCTTATCATCATAGAACACTTTCCACAATCTGGAGTAAACCAGAAAATAAATAATTTAATACCAATCCTTTAAGCTAGCAAATCAAATACATCAGAGAGAGAATCTATCAGAGCTGCCAAAACCAATGTTATGCAACACCAATCTAGTTCAATTTAGTTTTATGTTAGAATTTGATAGCACACAGCATCAATCTGCATCTAGTCTTTCATTAACGAAACTTAACCAGGTTGGTAGAAGAACTTGTACGCAAAGGAATTAAGCTTGCTTGCCAAGACACTTAATGTTTTAATGTCTTTCATGATATTATTGTCCAACCATGTAACACGACATGTGTCTACAGTTGTACAGAATCTCAACCTCCAACTAGGGTTTTTCATTTGGGTATGTTTTGTCATGATCAAGTAGATGATTCCTTACCCGGGATAACATCTAAATACAGCACCATCTGGTAGAGGTCTCATCGAGTAAGCCACAGTGAAGGTGCTGCAGTGAAAAATATAGATTCCGTCAAAATATGGGAAAGTTATACAGTTTCGCAAATTCACATTGACGAGAAAAGATGGAAAATTCACATCCTCAAGCAAAGATGGTGCAAGATTGAATGTGAAAAACAGGAGTCATGTTGAACAGAAACAACTATCCAACACAAAAACATACGGGAAGCAATTCTTATTAGAAACTTAGAAGTTGCTCGATGGTATGAAGATGAATGGTTGTAGAATTAACTTGTGCAGTCAGTGGTTACCGCGAGGAACAACATTATTTGCATTAGATTAGTTCATATTCAACCTGAAGACAGAAACCAAAATTACCTTAAAAAATTGCGCCGCAGCCTACGTACATTGATCCCCACTCCAACATCCTCACTAATCAGACGCGGGTTCCACATGATAAGAGGCCTAGGCTAACAAAAATCATTAACCAAAAATTATAAAGACAGACAAGAAGGTTGAAAAAGTAACAGAGGTTCAATTTATGTATGTGAGAATAACGAAAAATAGATGCTAGCATGCAATCAAATAACCTTAAGACTCATATTCCTCTTGACTAGATGCTACTACTGTCTATTATGTGAATAGGTTTGTTTTAAAATTTTGAAGAGCAAAAGCCTAAGAAGTTAAACATCCACGCCTCCTCAGTCTAAGTGCAATCCCTGTCATCAGAGTTCCATTTTTGGAAACGTAAAAGCTTTGTAGAGAAAGAGAAAAATACTAGCTCTGTCTGCGATCGACTCCCACATTCTTAGTTTACCAAACCTCACACCATCCTCATATTCTTATCTCAGCAGCTTTGAGGTAATGTTCTCATACAATCCATCATCAAATCTCAAGGACCAAATTTTTGGTTATGACCACATACATACTTTTTAATCCTTACAATACTGCAGCACAAAAATGTTGAAGCAAGTTTCTGAAAAGATCTGTGATCCTCACCCTTTGCCTTCCTTTCAATTAAATGTTTTCTCCAATATTCATTTTCCAAAAGAAAAAAGGAAAAATAAGTATAAACTCAGTGAGAACACATCAATCTAAGTCAAGAAAAACACCTCATCTCTGCAATGATACATAATATGTTAACTTCGATAACCACCAATCTGCGACTAATAATGTTAGAGCCAACAGGAGATCTTTTATCTATCTCTTGGAAGAAGGTTGAACGCAATATTCTTCTGTTCTTAAGTTTTATAACTAATTCTCAAAGACCTATCAACAAGAATCACTGTGTAAAGTCATCTCTCTTCCCAAGTAACTAGCATATTCCCTCTGTTCTAACTAAGGTTTCTTTTTCATTTTAAAAAATTGGTTGGTTTAGTTTGTTCCTACAACAAGATATATATTTGAAGATTTTTCAGATTACTAACCTTCCAGTAATATCAGTCAATCCAGAGAGAGAAGGAGAGATAGAAGTTGTTCAATGAATAAGAGATCCAATTAAAAAGAGAAATCATATCAAACGGGTACCGGGTCATCTGAGAGATCGGATGCAATTTTTTCTACATATTCCAGCATCTGATAATCAGGAACTACCATGACTACAATTTCATCTTCCTTACTGACTGGCTTCCGATCACCTAGACTGGATCAGTAAGTACATCAAGAACAATAACAAAATGTTAGACAGTCTACTATCCATATAATATTACAATTTCATAGTTAAAAGAAACTGTATTCAGGTATTCCACTGAAAGAGGAACCATTTTAGGAACTTGTATAACTGAGGAAGCACTACTGATCAAATCGTTAACAGAGAATGCTCATCTAACAAAGTCTACCTGGCGAATCCAAATGTAGCATCTTTCCATCGATATTTCAGGAGTGCGGCAGCTCCAGCATCTGGAAAAACGGCTTTAACTTTCTAGCAGTGAAAGTTTTAGATCTTAGTAATTAACCATGAACGAGAAAGAGCTAAATCAATCTTTGCATACAGTAGGGAACAAGATAAAATGGGGCCTGAAAACTAGAAGCAGTCTGAGTTTTTTTTGTTTTTTTTTTTTTGATGGCAGAGAAATACTTTGGGCCAATTATTGCCATCGAAACTCCGGGATGATGAGCCCAGAAGCAGTCTTAGTTATATGCAGCTGACATTAGAAATGTTTCTGAATAGTGAATACTGCAAACAGTGTGATAATACACAATAGTTGAATAATAAAAGGGATGCCTTTATATATCATCGATCTCAACTGTTTCTTCACCCCTGTGCAGATAGAACTCTTTGTAAATCTTGCTATAACGTTTAAGGGTTCAGATTCTTATTACTCCTCTGTTCACATTTAAATGACAGTCTTCCCTTTTTGGAATGTCCCAAAATGTATATACCATTCCTTTCTTTACAACTTTCACGACTTTCGATATCTTAAACTCATTAATTAATTAAATTTCAAATGTAAGTACGAAGTTTTTCTATGAAACTAACTTTTCTACCATTACTTTAATATTTTCTTCCATTATTACTAATATAATATATATGTCAAACTTCGTGTACAGTCAACAGCCTCCATATATAAAGGGATAGAGGGAGTATGTAGCAAAATCTTGATACAAGATTATCAGTATTGTGGCAATTTTCAAGCTAACCTCGCATCCCGTCTCCTCAATGAGTGTTTCCAAAAATATTCTTGATAGTTCCCATAATTCAGCTTGTGCACCCTCATCATCAAGAAACTGAAGCTGTGGTATTAAGAGCTCAACCTGAGGAAGAAAGTCACATTGGACTTCCACTGATTAGTTTTAGGACTCATGATTAGCCCATCATGCATAAAATCAATACTATAAATGGGAAACAAGAAATAGTACTAGGAATCCATAGAGCATTATGCATACTTTTCCATAATACAGCAGAAGGATCAGAAAAGATGTGTCTCCTCCGCCTCATTTAACCAAATGGAAGTTGATCAAACTCACCTCTATCATGTTGTACTTGGCATTATTTGTTTTCGTGATTAGAAAGTCAGCAGGAATCTAATAATTTACTAAATTTGGAGGAGTTGAGAGCACAACAAAAGGTGAAAGGCAGAATGTCAAATATGAAGAATGGTGCAACGTGATTCATTAAGAGACTCAGATTAAGAGGGGACAACACACATTTCCTAAATTTCATCATCTCATTGTTAGTGACAACCAATTAAATTGCATTAGTATAGAATGTAATCTTGGTAACACATACGATGGCTCTCATTCCTCCTGAAGATACAAAAGAGGCAGTTGCTTGGCCCGACTGCTGAACGGCACCCTCCAAATCAGAAGGCAGGCAGCTGAAAGGATGAAAAAGCAAAAGGAAGAATAGTGTGCCATTAAAAGATTTCCTTTTTGATGCTTCAAACAACTTTGGCCTATTGAAAGGTCAATCAATGCAATGCATGGTTCAAATGGCAGACATACAATACAAAAGTAGAGATTAAGTCCTAAACTACAGGTCAAGGTGAAAAATTATGTAAGCCTACATCTCCAACTTCCAAGTTTGTGATTCAAACTCATGAAGGAACTTTAGAGTCACATCCTCCCTTGCAGAATCTTCTTCACCATATCATCCACATATCATGCATCTAAAACATAATAATATAAGTTATATAACAAGTAGATATTGCACATAATTCACATCACCCTCTAAGTAAGTTATGACTCCTTCCATCACCAATTAAAATGACTTAATTTTCATCGACATGATTCTTCAAATGATAAGATGCATACAACATTAACTTCTCCCAGAGACTTCTTTAATATATTAAACTTCTTTCAGAAATTCAAATTCAACTTTAAGTAGTGATTTGATGTCTCTCTGGGTATGTTGTTGTTGTTGATTTGATGTCTCTCCTATGACACCAGGCTACTTAACTGTTACTTCTAGTTTTTTTGTTTTTTTTTTTGCTTTTAGTAGAAAGTATCTTGTTCTTATATTATCTCTTATTCTAGACTGTTTTTGTCTTGAGCCGGGGCGTCTATCGGAAACAACCTCTGTACCTCACCTCTGAGATAATGGTACGGACTGCATACACTCAACCCCCACACCCCACTTTGTGGGAATATACTGGGTATGTTGTTGTTGTTGCTTCTTTTAGTAGAAAGTAACCCAAAAACTACAGTTTTCATTTCTTTTATTTTCAAGAAAGACGTTAACTAATTGAACTATCACTTAATATTTACATACACAGCTCTAGATGAATAAAAAAAAAAATCAAGATTAATCAAATATTACTATGAAAGATAAAATAAAAATAAACAAGAGCTTCAAACCCACCTGTCATCTTCTTCTTGCTCCTCCTCCTCTTCCTCCATTGTTTGCAATTGTGGTTCAGTGAGTTCTTGTTCAAGATTTTCTTGGCCTTGGAATTTGTCAAACTTGGCATGGGGTCTTGAGCTGGAAAGGGATTTATGGAGTGAAATTCCAGAAAAACCACGAGTATTTAAGGGGAAAAGAGATGAGGAGAAGGGAGTTTTTGAGGGTGGTTTTGGTATTGGAGCACAACACCATGAGAGGCTTGCAGATGCCATGGAGCTTCCAAATGCTCCCAAAAAGAAACTCAGATAAGTTGTTAATATGAAAGCCGTGGAGAGCCACAAAACTTGTCTTAAAGTGACAGTTTGGCCCAAAGACAGAAAGAGAAAGAGATTTTTACTGCAAATAAAAAAAGTTTCATTGAAGTTTGAGTGTGATTCAAAGAGAAAATTGAACTCATATTTTATTTTATTCTTGATTGTCTATCACAACTCAAACATATTTTTAAGATAATTATACGTCGAGTTTGTACTATGAAGTAATAACTAACAACATCAATGGTTATCTGACTCGATTTTCATCAAACTAACTAACTTGATTTTTTATCAAGTGTTTAAACAAACTAATATATAACACAATTTTTATCAATCGATTTTGTTGGTTTTTAGATTATTATTTTTTGTTTATATAAGAATATGTCATATGACACAATATATGATATTATTCTTGGATGTTGCATTTAATATATTGTTTTAGGTGATGCATTTATCCTTAATGAAATGATTTACAACCACACAAATATCTAAGACTCATTTTAGACCACAAGTTTCAAAAGTCTTCCTTTCTTTCTTAAAGTTCGTGCCAAGTCAAAGTAATTCATATAAAATGGGACGGAGGGAGTATATATATTAAGTTTAGAAATAATAAAATATTAAATTTTTTGCTTAGGACCCAGGGTGATGGAAAGCGGCAACATAATTAACACTCAAAGTCCTAATTTTGAAACTTATTATACTACTTCAATCGAAATTAAATTAATGCTAAAATTTTGACTTTCGAGTAATAACTAGTAAGCTACAAGGTATTTCAATGATATTGAATAACAAGCTACATGTTAATAGATATTTTTCCTCTTTTATGATTTAAATTTCTCTTATTCGATAATTAATTTGAGTACGACTCAATTTTTGAGTTTCATCTTCATTGATTTCTTTCCGCTCATGTAATCTATATTATATATTTTTTAACTGTGCTTAATATTATTTTACACTACCATAAAATAATGGGATGAATTTCTATTCTTGTTTTATTTTCATGTTTTCTTGATTCATCATCTTTTATACAATAAAAATGCTAAAATTTGCCAAAGTCATACACAAGTATACATGATAGAGTATTCTAACTTTTATATTTTTTTTAAAAAAATACCAAAAATTAATCGAATCGTACCGATACCAAAGAAAAACTGAGGTGATGAGACGGTTTTGAAAAGTCTAATTTTGATCATATAAAATAAAATAATCAAAAAATTAATATGGTATAAATTTATAAAATAACCGCCTGAACCGTACCATTTACACCCCTAGTTTAATTCGTATTTTAAAGTAATGTAGCATTTCTATCGATAAAAAAAGGGGAGAGTAAATAGATAAATAAAAACAAATGAGACGCTCCTAGAAGAAAAAGGAGGCAGCCATCCCCTATAAATCGGACGGCAGAGATTGACGTAATATTCTTTTCTAATTTTACAGTACGGTTAGATCAATCAAAATTCAAAAAACTCCGTATCCCACCTTAAATTCAAACCCCATTCTGACCGTTCAGCAAATTCCCAAATCTCTCTTCCACCTTCTCCTTCCTCTTCTCTCCCCGAATTCTCACTCGATTTGCACTAATCTTCTTCTTCTTCACTGATTTCTCATACTCACAATGGATGGTACTCTTTCTCTCTCTATCTATCTCTATTTCTTTCTTTCGTATAAATGGAGATGTATAGTTTCGAAATCTTTTTGTATATATCAACTTTAAATTTCGTTTTTTTTTTCAGATCGAGCGCTAGAAAAGCTATGCGATAATTTTGATCACGCAGTCACAATATCTGGGGATAATTTGATGAAGCCTTCATCCATTTCAAATGGGGGTTCGTTAACTATCTTCCTTGGATTCTTCTCTTTTTTTTTTTCTTTTACTTGGGTTTGTTTATTTTTTAGGGTAATGAATAATTGATTGATTCTTTGTGGATTCTTGTTTAACATTTTTATGTTATAGTTATTATCTGCTTCAAGAAAGGGCAATTGGGTTTTTTCTTGTGAATTTTATTTGAGAATGGAATGCTTTGTATTTTATTTATGAATGGGTGAACTCATAGTGCCAAGAAATTGTATAAAAACCAATGTAACTTCAGATTTCTGTCCATGTCCTGTAATTGTTTCTACATGACTAGGTCAATTGTTTGGAAGTATTTAATTCTTTTTTTCGTGTGATGAGAATAACTAAAAGATTTTGATTAGCTGTTGTGTGAACTCTGTTAGGTTCTTTGATGTTTGAACATATTTAAAGAACTGTAGCATTCGTCTTTGTTTGTTACTCAAGAAACTGGTAGCAACTGATATTATTTACCCCCTTGTTATCTGATGAATGTGGAAAAAGTTATGGTGGTCGAATTCGGGCGGAATTTTGTAATGCCTGATTTTTACCGTCCTGGGTTATGAGTTACCACAAAATAGACTTTGCTTCTGAGTTTCAATAACTTTTCCCCAAGACAATTTCAAAAGCTCTGAGCCCCCTGATTCCACCTAAAGCTATAAAATGAGCTGGTTTTGTTGTGTGTAGACATTCTCAATGGATAGGCTTTGCTTCTTACATTTGTTGGATTGTTGCCTTTTGAATTGGTTCAGTTAAAGTTGACAACACTTCTGATTCAACGGACGAGAGTAATGCTTCACGTTGTACCACTGAAGTATGTTCATCATATCAAGAGCACACTCTTCCAATTCTAGAGAAGATTGACGATAGCAACAAAGTGCTCGTAAGATGTTAACCACTTCCTGCTAAAATGTATGTTTGAATGGAGATTAGACGAGTGATTATTCATGAATATACTTTCTTTTTAGGACTTTACAAACGAACAGCCAGCATTATGTAATGAAGTCAAGGGCACGAGCGTGGACTCTTTTCCTGGTTCTGAAGCTTTTAATGCTCTTCAGCATATGAGTATGAACAACATTCTCATATCTGGTTTTTATACAGTTGTATGCTAACAATTCTGATCTATTTCTGGTCCTTCGTCTATATCAGGTGTTCAACATGAACTTCTAAAAAAGAAGTATGAGGAAGAGTGCGAACTACTGAAGCAGAAGTATACGGAGGAGTGTATGAACAACATCTCATATCTGTTCTTTTTATACAGTTGTATGCTATCAATTCTGATCTATTTGTGGTCTCTTCGGCTATTTCAGGTGTTCAACATGAACTTCTAAAAAAGAAGTATGATGAAGAGTGTGAACTATTGAAGAAGAAGTATCTGGAGGAGTGTACTGAAAGAAGACGTCTATACAATGAAGTGATCGAACTTAGAGGAAATATCAGGGTCTTCTGTAGATGTAGACCTTTAAATGCAGGTGAAATTGCAGACGGATCAACATCTGTGGTCGAATTTGATCCATCTCATGAAAATGAACTGCAGATCAGTTGTGCAGGTTCCTCTAAAAAGCAGTTTAAGTTTGATTACGTGTTTAAACCTGAGGACAGCCAAGGTAAGTCGATACCTGTGATTTGATGTGTGTATCTAAGATTTTTCTTAAGGAATTTGCCTATTGTAATTTGACATCCACATCCTTTAATTTTCTATTACAGATGCCGTTTTTGCTCAAACAATGCCCATTGTGACCTCTGTTTTGGATGGGTATAATGTCTGCATATTTGCCTATGGACAAACTGGAACAGGGAAGACGTTTACCATGGAAGGGACACCAGAAAATAGGGGAGTCAACTACCGAACTTTAGAGAAGCTATTTAGCTTATCTAGTGAGAGAAGCAGTATCATGAAGTATGAGTTGTTTGTCAGCATGTTAGAGGTTTATAATGAGAAGATAAAAGACCTCCTGGTAGAGAACTCGAATCAACCGGCTAAGAAGTAAGTTCTTAATCTCTTTATTTTACTGGTTATCGCTAGATAAGAACATCATTCCGGGGTTGGCACATATTCTCCCACCAAAATTTTAAAGTAACTGTGCTAGATTTCGAGATCACAATGGGCATATTTCAAATTATAGCAATTGTTTTTGGTTTTATATATAGTGTTAAACATAATTGGCTAAGGTAATATATTATTTCATTCATATAATAGCTCTAAAAATTGATCTCAATCTATATATATATATAACAGTAGCTAAAGGCAGGTGAATAGTATCTCTTGAAGAGAAGCGTTTTCCCAAAAACTGATACAAACTCAGCTAATTATGTTTTTTCTATAAAATTAAAAACAATTTTCATAATTCAGAAAAGGTCCTCTGCAAAATGGAATTAGAAACAGTGCTTTGGTTAAATGATCATAAGGGGCCGCCTGCAAACTCAGCTAATTTATGTTCTAAGTATTTCTATGTAATCAAAAACATTTTGAATAATTCAGAAAAGGCCCACTACACAATGAAATTAGAAACAGTGCATTGGTTAAATGATCATAAGGGCCCCGTTCGAAGAAAGAGTATCGATTGGTTTGCAGTACTAGAGTGAGGAAAGTTTGTCAAAGTTTAGTGGACCGGAAGGTTTGTCAAAGTTTAGTGAACCAGAAATTAGAACTTCCTTTTTTTTTGGACAAAAGAGAATATTTATGTGTGTGTGTGTATTTGGAAGAAATGATTTTATATTTGACATGAAACAGGTTGGAGATAAAACAATCTGCAGAGGGAACTCAGGAAGTTCCAGGCCTTGTGGAAGCTCGTGTATATGGTACAGATGAAGTATGGGAACTGCTCAAGTCCGGAAGTCGGGCTAGATCTGTTGGATCAACTAGTGCTAATGAGCTAAGCAGCCGCTCTCACTGGTAAGATTTTAAAAACTTACTCTGGATTTCACATTCATCTTTCCTCTCTTCATTTTACATTTCTCCTGCCGATGCCTTAGTCTAGACAAATTTCAAAGAATTTAGTATTACAATCTGCTATTAGGTCTCTCATCAATGAAGAATCACACTTTCTTTGTTACTTTTACCTTAGCTTACTGCGGGTGACTGTTGTGGGAGATAATTTGATTAACGGCCAGAGGACTAGAAGCCACCTTTGGCTTGTTGACCTTGCTGGCAGTGAGCGTGTGGGGCGGATAGCAGTTGAAGGTGAGAGGTTGAAAGAGTCACAATTCATAAACAAGTCATTGTCTGCTCTTGGGGATGTCATTTCTGCACTAGCCTCTAAGACATCTCATATACCATACAGGTATTTCTCCCCTTCCATATTTGTGCATTTGATAACCCCACTTAGTATTTTTCCATTAAATAACATTGTTCTCTCTGCACAACAGGAATTCAAAGCTCACTCATATGCTGCAGAGCTCTCTGGGTAACACTCTTTAAAGCATCTGTTTTATCAGATAATGCTGAATTTTGTGATAAGAGTCCCCTTCAAAATATTAAACGATCAGTTTAAATTCCAAATTAACTTGATGATGAACATTAAGTTAATCCTCTCGACATGATTGATCATCATTTTCTTTGATTAACTGAAATATCTCATGCTATATCTTCTCAGTTGAAAGATTTATATTTTCTCCTTCCGTTGCTGGAACATGAAATGCAGGAGGAGATTGCAAAGCAGTCATGTTTGTCCAAATCAGCCCTAATAACACAGATTTGGGAGAAACTCTATGCTCACTGAATTTTGCAAGTCGAGTTCGAGGCGTTGAGCATGGCCCTGCTCGCAAACAGACAGACCTTGCAGAGCTCATTAAGCATAAACTACTGGTAGTTATAAACAAACACCTCTTTCAATGAGCATTAGTGTCCATTAAAAATGTTGTCTAGCTAATGAATGCTGTGATATTCATCACAGGCAGAAAAAGCTAAGCATGATGAGAAGGAAACCAAAAAATTGCAGGACAGTTTGCAGTCTCTGCAGCTGAGACTTACTACCAGAGAACAGACGTGCAGAAGTCTTCAGGATAAGGTAGGAAAGAATGTAGTTTCTTCTTCCAATGGCATTTCTTAAGACTTTCTGGTAGTTTCATATTTACAGTGTAGCCACATTCTAAGTCGGAGCTTTTTGGAATCTTGATTGTGAAAGAACTAAGTTTTTCAATTCCCAACAGGTTCGTGATCTTGAAAACCAATTGGCAGACGAGAGGAAAATACGTCTAAAACAGGAAAGCAAGGCTTTAGCTGGAGTTTCTCGTGAGTTCACAACTTCATCATATTTAAGCCAAGCACAGAAGATTACAACAGAGAAGAAACCACCACTGGCTCCTTCAAAAGCACTGAGATTGCCACTGAGAAAAATCAGCAATTTTGTGCCGCCTCCATCCCCTCTTGCTCGTCCTCCTGCAAAAGCTAGGAAGTCCTTTGTGCCAGCGACATCACATGACAAGGAAAATATAGAAAAAACATCAACGACAAAGGCAATTCTGAGACCAAGGCGAGGATCTATTGTTGCAGTTAGACCACCACCTCAAGGAACAAACCAGGTTTTGCAGCCCAAAAGACGGGCTTCTATTGCAACCCTTCGCCCTGAGTCTAGCATATCAACTTTCAATAACTCTGCTGCTCGACCAAGGAATGACCGGTTCGTTGGTCGACAATCATTTGTCTGGGATCCACAAAGAATGTGGCGGACATCGAGAATGCTTTCTCCAATAGCGCAGGCAAGGGAAACATCTGTTGCTACACCTGTAGGGGCAACCCCAAGCAGTAAATTCATGGGAAGTCCTCCTTCACAAGCACCAGGTTCATGGAGGCCCAAGCATCCAACAGTTGTTGCATTAAAGAAGCAATTGGTGTGGAGTCCTCTAAAGAAGGCCGCGAGAAGTAGCAATAGGAAGTCCTTGTATTCTTCTTAATGATGTTAGAGAGCTCATAAAATTCCATGATTATAATGCCCTTGGTATAGATTTCTTCTGTTCTTTCCCCTACTTGATTTTAACTGCACAGTGTATGCATCTTACCTACTGTTATGAGCTATTCTCTTGCTTATATGGTCAATCCCCATCCCTTGATTGATCTTTGATTTTTTTTGATAGGTGCATTATAAGATATCCTGTTTCAATAGTATTCTTGTTCCAGGGAAAGATGCATTGCTGAATAAATAAAGATCATCTAAAGCACATAAAGGAATTTTTAGTGCACCTTGGTACAGAATTCTCCAAATCATTTGGACAAACCTTAATAAAAGGAAAAGTGAGTATTCAATACTCAAGTGAGTATTTTTTGTACTTTAAATTTACTGCGTACACTGTGTCCTTAACTACGTTTCGAACAAGATCCTTAAAAGAAGGGGATCAGATTGAATTTGAAGGCATAGCATATCAGTTTAGATGGGACGAGTAGCTAAACTATTGGAATTAATTACTTATATGATTTTTCCTCGAGTACTCATGGTGGCTTGGTACCATAGTAAAGTTACCTAACAAAATAGTCATTGATATTATTATTAATATATTTATGTTGAGGAGGAGTTCTTTATATAAAGAGGGTGTTCGTATTGTATGTTCATATCATACGAGAGCTCTTTTCGTGGGTGTCTAATCTTAACTCTTATAAAATTCGTCACTTCATATTTACACCAAATCAACATATGGAACTTGCAAGTCTAGACTCTCTTCAATTCTTCAAGACACTGGAAAAATTTATTTGTGATCTTAGATAAGAGGGTATGGAGGACGCGTATTAGGGTAGAAGGTAGTGGAGTGTTGTCTTGCTTCTTTGAGGGTTTCGATTTTTTGGTGTTTGTCATTGTACTAACCGTATTTTTGTAGTTCTTGCTTTTGATATCTATCATCATCTGTTGTTTATCGTGTTTCGGTTATCACACTATTTTGTTGTTGTTCTTGTTCTTGTTCTTGCTTTGTACTGCTTCCCTCAACAGTTGCTATGTTTTCTCCACTGTTTTCTTCTTCTTTATACTTGAATTTGTTGCACTTGAGCCGAGTATCTTTCGGAAATAGCCTCTACCTCCACGAGATAGCGATAAAATGTGGGTGCGGTCTACCCTTTTGGACTCCACTTATGGTATTTCACGGGTATGTTGTTGTGATAAAGGTAATACTTAAAAAGTCGAGATTTTGAAAAAGAAATTAAAAATAAAGATGATTTATAGAATTAGAGGGGCGAATTTGTAATTCTAATTCTTATTCCATCTTTTTTCAAAAAGAAATTGCCTATCACCTTTTCCCTCCCCTCTCCCTTTCTCTACAGTAACGATCGACTGAAACAAAAAAAAAAACCACAAAAATCATTCTGTTCCCACTCCAAAATCCCAGACGCACTTTCTCTCTCTCCGTTTTGCACTGCGAAAGCAAAAAAACTGAATAAATTCAAATAGATGAAGTGACTCATCGTTTCCACTTCCATTAAACCCTAGAACTTTTGAATTCCTTCACTCGAAAAATCAGATGCAAGATATTTTCGGATCAGTTCGGCGATCACTGGTGTTCCGTACGCCGACTGCCGACGGTGCAGATGACGGTAATCTAGTTGAGAAGATCAATTCCTGCATCCGGAACTCCAGAGTTTTCTCCAAGCTGTCGCCTCCTCCGCGAGCGTTGCCCTCACCGACAACGGCCGTTAAAGATGACGGTGATGCGGCTGCAATTCCTATCAGGTGGAGAAAAGGCGAGATGATAGGATGTGGTGCTTTTGGACAGGTTTATATGGGAATGAATCTCGATTCCGGAGAACTTCTCGCCGTCAAGCAGGTTTTTATTGAACTTCCACTTTTGTTAGTGGAATTCTTAGGTATTTTGCTTTTTTCTGAAGAGTGATCCCTCAAAGTGTTTCGGATTTATTATATTTTTTCTTCAGGTTATGATAGCTGCAAACAGTGCTTCAAAGGAGAAAGCTCAGGTTAGAATTTGCATTGGAGATACGTTTTGATTTGTCCAGAACTTACAATGATGTAATCACTCCTATTGGTTGCATCAAAGTTTTTAAGAGACATAATTTTAATTGGTTAGATTGTTGTGCTGTTTGATTATACAGATGTTTGTTGGTTGTACTTTCAGTCTCTGCTGCTCTTTTCTATCAAATTGGTAAACGTTCATTCTGAAGTTAATAACCTGCTAGAGTAGTTGCAATGTTGCATTGTAATAGAATTAAGCTGCCTTCTCATCGTAGTTCCCTACTGCCAGTGTCTTGTGTGTGCGTTTAGTTGGAGCATATGCCCTTTAACTTTTCTTTTCTACGCCTTCCATTGATGAATGAGTCTTCAGTTCTTTAGCTATTATTTTCACTTGTAGTGACTGACATTGTGTAAAGGGAGATGTTTCTATGACAGTTATGTTAAGATGGAAGGTTGTTATATTGAATCTAAGGGCTTAAGACATCTGATAGGCTGCAGTATATCTACATCTTTTAGATGTATTAGTTTCTAATTTAGCTACTGTCTGATACATTCTTCTGGTTTCTTCATTGTCCTGATTAGTCCCACGTTAAGGAGCTTGAGGAGGAAGTCAAGCTTCTCAAGAATCTCTCCCATCCGCATATTGTTGTAAGTAAATCCTTGATCTCCTGTTAGGGGAATTGTTTGTCCATGAAATACTCAATTGCTATATTTTGTGTCAGAGATATCTTGGAATTGTGAGAGAAGAAGACACATTAAATATTTTGCTGGAATTTGTACCTGGTGGATCGATATCATCCCTTTTAGGAAAATTTGGATCATTCCCTGAGCCCGTAAGTTCATTCTCGGTCTTATTTTTCCACCCTCTTTTGATGTATAATTCATTTGAGTGAATGTCTCTATCTAATACTATCTTTGGTAGTAGGTTATAAGAACGTACACTAAGCAATTGCTCCTAGGACTGGATTATCTTCACAAGAATGGAATCATGCATAGAGATATTAAGGTATCGTGTTTCCTTTCTTTTTTTTCTATAAAAGTATGACCAACAATAATCTTGTGTACTAATTTGGGTTCAGGGGGCCAATATCCTTGTTGATAACAAAGGTTGCATAAAACTGGCTGACTTTGGGGCATCAAAGAAGGTTGTCGAACTGGTATGTTCACCATCCATTCTCAATCTGTATTTGTTTTGTTTAGGATGAAATGAAGAGGATATTGATGAAACATGTTTACATTAGGCTACTATATCAGGTGCCAAGTCCATGAAGGGCACACCATATTGGATGGCTCCTGAGGTCATTCGCCAAACTGGTCATAGCTTGTAAGAATAATTACAGCGTTTTGTTGATAATCTGTAGCTTATTTTCTTGTTTGATCTAGATCGCAATATTTTGCTTATATGTATCACTTATTTGGATCTCATTTCTAGTTTGAGCCTACGTTTTGTTTGTTTTACTGATGACTTGGGAAGTGCACTTTTGGTTTCACAATGGGTCTTAACTCTCAGCCTCTCTACCTTCACAAGGTAGGGGTAAGGCTGCGTACACACCACCCTCGTTAGACCCCACTTATGGGATACACTATGTATGTTGTTGTTGTAATGGGTCTTAGCTCTTGATTTAGTTGGATACTACAAGTATAATGTGGTGTTTGGATAAATTAAAAAAGTGCTTATAAGCACTTAGTTTTAAGCTATAATGATAAAAATGAGCCAAAAGCATAAGTTAGGATTTCTAACTTGTGGTTTTTGGCATATAAGCCAAAAGCCAATACAAACAGGCTCTAAATTCAATAATCTGATCATACTTGACCATGTTTCATTGCTGCAAACTTGAGCATGATTTGTGAACTTGAGTTAGTGTTCTCTTGTGCTCATAAATGTCCCCTGCCATTTCTTACTATTCTCTTTATGATGAGCCTAACAGTTTCTTCTCTATGATAGAAGAACTTATAGCTTATTTATGCTACTATCACTTCCATATTTCATTTTATTGAACTTTTCTGCCTCTTCTTTATTTATAGAAGAATCATCCATTTTTTTATTTTTTATTTTGGAATTGCTGCTCACCTTTTTGTTAACTTTATCTTGTTTTGCTTCTTCAATCATAATGGTCCACACTGGGTCAAAAGTTTTCTGCTGTTATGTAGTTATGGTTACTGCCTTATATTTTCATTCCTTATCCAGTTAATATGCTGATTAGTTTTCTGACAGTTCACTTTGCCACCTTCCTGAGTTATGAACATGCTTTCAGACTCGTGTCACCTTTATTTCTTGTGATACTTTGGTTAATCCCAACTTTAATGTATTTATTGGTCAAAACAAATAAATTATTTAAGTTAGTATTTCAGCTTTTGGATTAAAACTTTGTCTCTTTATAGTAGAACAAAACTTTCTGATGGAAGAGGAGTTTCTTGGTGAAATGGCAATTCTTGTTTTTGACTTTTAAGTGATTCAGTAAAACCAATTGAAGAAATGACAGTTATTGTTTTTGACTTAATGTGATCTGTGTAATCTGGCTCTATTAGCCTTCGCAACATATTCCATGAATCGATCACTTCAGTATAAGTTCTGCTGGTAATGATAATGTCCTTGTATATGACTTCCAGCTCTGCTGATATATGGAGCGTAGGATGTACTGTAATAGAGATGACTACTGGCAAGCCTCCCTGGAGCCAACAGTATCAAGAGGTATACACTTCATGCAGGTCTTTTTGAATTTTTCTTTGTATTCCTTTTGGCATATATAAATTGGTTACGATATGCGGGTCCACTCATGCTTTGCACTGATCCCATGTTCGTTTTAGGTTGCTGCGCTCTTCTATATTGGGACAACAAAAGCTCATCCCCCGATCCCTGAACAGGTGTCTGCTGAAGCAAAAGACTTTCTGCTGAAATGTTTACAGAAGTATGTAGTCAACACTTATCTGATTCTTAACAATCCAACAATAGCACAATAAACAGTTGTGCCAAAAGCTTTTAACTTCAAACATCCGTGTGGTTTGATGTTCATAGTAGACATAGATATGACAACATACAACAACAAAATACCCAGTATATTCCCACAAGTGGGGTCTGGGGAGGATGGGTGTACACAGATCTTACCCCTACCTTTGTGGGGTAGATATGACAACATATAGAGTTTTGAAAATATTACTAAATTGGAGGGAATATAGTTTTATATAACTTCCTTCTTATATAAGTCTTACCAAGTTTCTGATGTTTGATTGTTCAGAAGTGACCTTGAAAATAGTGATGCTTTGTGGATTGTTAGTGTAACCAGTAGATATAATGCTGATTCCTTCACCCTTTGTTTGGTTATTGTATCTGGTAAAGTTTCTCCTCCTTACACCATTAATGAGACTAAGATATGTCACACAGGGAACCAGAGTTAAGGCCATCAGCCAGTGAGTTGTTACAGGTGATTTGATTTGGCCTATGACAATCTTTATCATTTTGTCTCTTGTATTATGCAATAATAGGTTGATTCTTGGGCTTTGCATGTAGCATCCATTTGTCACCGGTGAAGCACAACTATCTCTTCCTGATGATTCTAGTTCTATGATGGTCAGTTTATCTACATCAATTGGAAATGTAATTAATATTACTCAGGCACTTACATTCTGAATTTCATTTACTGATAGGGAAAATCTCAAGGTCATTCTTATTCAAGTGGGCGTAATGAGAAAAGCATGTAAGTGCTCCAAAGGCTCTCTTTTAGCACAGACTGGTAGTATTTGCATCGTGTAATATCAAGTTCTTGATAGGAATTAAAGCTTACAGTTTCACTGCATAAATACTAATATCAACATATATAGAGAAAGTTTGAAATCTTTTGATTTGTAATATAACAACAGATATGCCTCAACAAGCAAGTTGGAGTTGGCTATTTGAATTCTTACTATCTATGTCGCTCCATTTAAGCGCATTTTAGTCGTGCAAGCTGGCGTGGACACCACATAAAAAAAATTAGAAGTGGTGAAAAAATATAACAAGTAATAGAAGTTCGTTACATCTTCTACTGACATATAAATCTCTGATAGGATGAAAAGACTCCTAGAAAACATTGGACCTAAAATAAACGTACTTACATGACTAAAACTTAGTCCCAACTAATTGCAATCACCTATATAGATCTTTTTCTTCCATTTTGCTATATTCATTTTATTTTAAGGATATGAAATGATGATCTGATGAAGAAATTTTGTAGATTTTGAACTTGAAACTTGAAACCTGTATATCTACTTGTGAAATAGCTTTTGGTTGCATTTCAAATGGACAATATGGATTATACATATCTTTGTTGATTATATGGACTATTCAGAAACTATTTTTGATATCATGTTGATGGAATGACAATCAGTGCTGGTTCAGTAGACATCTGCAACTTGGGTACCTTGAATATCTCAACAGAAAATACTGATAACTTGTCGGAGGCTAGAAATATGTGGAGAGGAAACAGTAGTGATGATGACATGTGTCAGATTGATGATACTGCTAATTTACTCTTGGACGGAAGAACAAGGACGGGCACTGTTAGGACGGTGGATGACTTCAATAAGGTATTAAGCTCTCCGGATTGCTGCTTTTGTTGCTAGAAGTATATACATTCCACTTGAGTTGATTTCTTCTATATCGCCATGTTAAGTAGAGTTTCAATCCCATTGCTGAGCCCTCTGATGATTGGAACTGTGATTATGGTATGACTCCTCAATCGCAACAAGGGAATACAGATTTAGTTAACAATCAGGAAGGTGACTTAGGTGCTGGGAGTTCAGCCTCACCTAACAATAATTCTGCAGTTTTTTGTGGTCCTTCCATATCAGAAGATGAGGATGAGCTTACTGAGTCTAAAATCAGAGCCTTCCTGGACGAAAAGGTACCCACCTTTCATGCTTCTTGACATCTCCCTATGAAGAGCATTATGACATATTTCTAGCTTTGCGTTTAACGTGGTTGTTTTGTTGAAGAGCGTTATGACATATTTCTAGCTAGCTTTGCGTTTAACGTGGTTGTTTTGTTTCTGTATTAGACTCTTGAACTAAAGAAACTGCAGACACCTCTGTATGAAGAGTTCTACAACAGTTTGAATCCGTCATACTCTCCACAGTTAGCTGAGGCTACAATTGATGAAACTACACCAAATTACTTGAAGTTACCCCCGAAAAGTAGGTCACCAAGTCGGGGTCCTATTGGAAGCCCATCTACAGGAATTGATACCATCACTAGTCCAAGCCCTGGAAGTAGCAACAGGCGAACATCATGCATTGGCAGCGGAAGCAACCAAGACTATGATGACAGTTCACCGCAGTCTAATGAGCGGAGGCAATCAAATAGTCCAATGTAAGTGTATAAATCAACTTTCTTTTGTCTTGATCTTTTTTTTTTCTGTAATGTGAAGATAAGCTTTTCTTTATATAGTGCAAGTTTTAATGAGATTCAAAGGAAGTGGAAGGAAGAGCTTGACCAAGAGCTTGAAAGAAAGCGAGGTAGATCTTGCTTCTCTGTATGTTTATCTAAGCTCTCGTTATTCTGTTCATGTGATGCTTGTTTCAGTTTGTTGATTTATCTGATTGATGCTCTTCCCTCACAGCTCCTCTGCATGAACTCATGCATGGGTAGTTGTGCATCAACCGTTTAGTATATGTAGTTTTCCCCTTTTTGCAATATAGATTAATTGTATAATGCCTTCTTAATTTCAAGCGGGATAAAAAAACTGAGCGCATCTTGATGCACCGTATTATGTTTTGTGCTGTCCACTAGCATGTGTAACCTTTCCTTTTCGATTGTCGGAAACGTTTTGTCATCATAGAGTAAACTTTTGGTCTATCGTTGTTCTCCACTTCTCTTAAAATGGTATATGAGTTTGTTTCTACTTTTCAAGTGAATGCCTAGTCAAATTATGCAAACAAAAAATGGGTGGATGAAGTGTTTTATATCTCAAGTTTCATGTGTGTAACAAAAATTGCACTGGTTAGAAATCAGTAATGAATAGAGAAGGTTTGTGTTTTCTTGAGTAATACACTCTATTTCTTGCTTTTGAAAATCTTGGTGATAGTTTCTGTAGAATATCTTATGCTTAACAAATTCTTGGAAATTGTTGTTGGGCATATCTTGAGGGATCTATTTATATGTAGAATAATATATGCCTAAAAGATATGGAAAATTTTGTTGGACATCATATCAGGGAATGAATTTATCTGCAAAATGCTTGCACTATATCTCGTCTTCTTTCGGGAAAGTTTTTCCTCGTACATTTAGGAGGGTGCCCTATGGTGGATCATAGAAAGCACAGAAGATTCCTTGATTCATGTGTTGATGTGCATAGTCATATAACAGTACAGCTCCAATGAGTTCTTTACTTGAAATTGCCAACACCATCAAGTCTCAACTTGAGCACCTTTCTTTCTACTTCTAACTTTCTCTCATCTCATCTCCATTTGTGATATTTAGACGTGTTTGAGTATGCTTATAAGAACTTTTTAGTTTACTTATGTGTTTGGCATGCACCAAAAATGCTTATAAGCCAAAACCAGCCAAAAGACATAAGTTGGGTACTTTTGGTTTACCCAAGCATTTTAATATTTTATACCTGATATTTTTTTGTAATTCCTAGTTATGAACGGTCGATGTGGGAAGGTCTTTGTCCCTAGGAACTGTGCTGCTGCATCTGACTAGAAAACTTGCAGATTAGGTCACTTTGAATGGCTGCTGCTACTTACTGTAAAGCATTGGGCTTAATTTCCGTAGCTAAATTCTGACCTAGTATAACCTAACCTCCATAGTGATCCTGTTCAATCTTGAGCTTCACTCTTCTTTTGTCAAAGTGGAATACCTTTGAATCTAATACCCCTTGTTGGAGAGAAATGTTTTAGAGTCACTTTTCTGGTTCTGAATGATGGAAGATTCTAATTGCGAACCGGGTGCATTATTGGTTGCAGAGATGATGCGCCAAGCAGGTGTGGGAGGAAAAACATCTTCTCCCAAGGATCGAGCTTTGAATCGACAGAGAGAACGTTCAAGGTTTGCATCTCCAGGAAAGTGACTGTATATTGTCTGTATCAGCATGCATAGCTCAAGGAAGAGGTTATTTTTTTCTCCCTTCTATGAAGCATCTTTACTGTATATGTTACCACACTTGGCGACAAAAGATGTGGAAAAAACTAGTCACAGGATTGATCCATGTGCTGTTGTTTGCTTCTACCTCACAAGCCGGCAACAAAATGATATGTTACCACTCAGGATTGATTCCTTCCAATATTTTTCCTTATATTTTTCTTTTTTCTCCCCTTCTCAAGGAAGGAGAAACTGAGTTACTGTATCTTCTTGAGTTGTAAAATTCCTTCATGTAGGACAATCAGCATAGGTATGGCAGATTGTAGCCACCAATATTGTCCTGTTCCACTTCCTGCAAGGTTTGTTTCCAGTTTTATGATTCATATTGAAGATGCAGATGTAATTTGCTTGAAAATGATGATTGTTGTGAGTGCATTTATCTGATCTTTTCTTTTGAAATGTAAAGCTTTAATAATCCCACACTAAGGAGGTGTTCTGAATGTTTATAGAACCAAAAACAAAAAATATCTCAAGTCTAGCCTTGTAAGGATTCTATGAATCTTGACACCAAAATGAAAATCAAAGTATACAATTCCTCTTGATCATAATGTTTACATATCTAGAAGTATAATATATGCTAGCGTGTCTATATGGATACTTGGTTAAAGTACAACATGTGTTTAATACCAAAAGGTGGAACTAGTCTAGACTTTGATTGTCTAAAGAGGACTCAGTTCTACACATGCTCAACTGTTCACGTTTACCTCCTATTATCTAAAGTCAAATGGATACACCACTTATTTACAAAAGATTTGCACATGATATAAAATACATGAAGTATTTACTAGTATTTCATAATAATCGATTAAGCGATAAAACAAAAATACAAGAAGCAACAAAGAAATTCTTTTGAAGATAGAAAAAAAAGGAAATAATAGTATTAATCAAAAGTCTGAATCAGATAGTCTTCTTGGATCCTTCACTTGAATTCTCCAATGGCCATCAGAAAAATTTGCAATCTTAGCCTTTTGTCTCTCTAATCTTATCCTTGTATCCATCTCTGGAGTCAGATCACAAAACTTCTGAAGCTCCCTTGGCATTAAATCATAAACTTGCCACCACTTTGCATGAATTAAATCATTTGGAAAATCCCTATATTCCAAAACATCCCAATTGCAGTCATAATCTTTGTAACACATCCATGGCTTTAAACCTAAGTAATGCATTGCATATGCATCCTTAGGATATTCATATTTTCGATTTTCATCTGTCTGGAAGTTCTTCAAAAAATTCAGTTTAGCAGGCCACCTATGCCACCAAGAGAAAATCTCATTCAAAAACCCTTGATCACCCCCATTGTACGAAACAACAGTTAGGGTTTTCTCCATTAGGGTTTTGAAAGTACACTCTGATGGCTCGATTATCATGATCCCTGAGTTGAACACATGCCTACAGTTACCAGCAGCTGATAACTGTGGGAACACGAAGAAATGATCAAGATTCTTGAAGAAGAGGAAGTCCGCGTCTATGAATATAAGCTTGTCATATTCTGTTAGTTGCCATAGTCGGAGCTTGCTGTAGTTCCATTCATTGTATGTGCCTCTTTTTGCATGAGGGTTTCTTATTCTTTCTATTATTTTGATCTTCCATCCTGCTAGTTTGAGACTATGTTGGGCTTCTTGTGATATTGAGTTGTCAACTAGGAGAATTAGGTCTTTTGTTGAGTTGGATAAGATGATGCTTTGTGCTAGAGATATTGCTCCACAAACATATGATTCTGAGGAGTGAAGAACAGTAACATAAGCCTCTCTTGGCTTGTGGGCAATTTTGTTGTTTGTGGATGATGATGAACCATATTTTCTCCATGCTTCTCTACCTAGTAGTTTCAACCAAGGTAAAAATAATGAATGAGGTGTAATCCTTAACATGAACATAGCAAAGAGAACACTTAGCTCCCTAATTCGAACTCTGGGTATAGAAAAAAGTAATCAACAAGGATTGTGATATGATGGACATGATCCTTGAGGTTTAAATTCTGTCTATGAAAAAAAATTCTATTACGGAGCATTTCCCCCCTTAAATGGGCCTTACGTGGAGTGAATACGAATTAGTCGACCCCCAATGTGGTATCGAACATCGGGTGGGAAACAAAAAAGGAGATAAAGTAACTCCCTCGGTCCCAATTTATGTGTGACTTTAATTGGGCATGGAATTTAAGAAAAAGGAAGGATTTTAAAATTTGTAGTCTAAAACAAGTTATAAACATTTGTGCAGCTGTAAATCATCCCGCTAAGGGTTAAATAAAAAGACTTAAAATAAATTATTTCTAAATAAGAAAGTATGACATTTTTTTTGGAACAGACTAAAAATAAAGGTATGTCACATGAGTTGGTACAGATGGAGTACTTATATGGGTGATTTACAAGAACGGCCTTGGAGGTGAGAGTGGTCTTGAACTTTTGACCCCGCTTACCCCAAAGCAAAACTTCAAATTTAACAAGTTTTGACTTTTGACCTTAAAGGTTTTCCCACGAGGCAAACGGAAGCCAAAAGTTCAAGACGACCCATTTCTATGATAGAGTATTATTATATTACACTCTTCCCAGGGATGGGGGATGTACTAAATATGATTACTAGGAGAATAATTGAATTAAATTTGAATGATTTCATTTAATCCTTTGGTAAGTTGTTTATTGTCATTGATTCATTTCCATATAAAAATCTTATTGTAGATTCAAAGCACCTATGTTCAGATTGCTATATAGATCAGTACAATAATAATGTACTTTAGCTGAGAATTCATTACTTGCCAAACTGAAAAACAAATGCAATAAGCAAGTCAAACTTATTGAATTATTTGGTGGAATGTCGAAAAAATCATAGCACATAAATATTTCTAAAGTTTAAGTTATACACTCAAGAGATATTTACAGGTCAGATAAGGTATCTTACAATATGGAATTTATAATTTTGAAAATGAGACTTGTGACCTGCTACAACATATAAATAATATGACAATGATGATGTGTATAACTTAAACTCTATATAAAGTGACACCTTCGACCTGAATAAAACGACGACAATACATGTATACTTTTTAGACTTCAGGATTAATGATAGAAAATTCAGTTTGTTCAATGCTTAGCCAACATATACCCAAACAACTCATGTGGTCAATTATTCAGAATATTAACTATGATGCCATTTATATATACATAACACAAAAGAAATTCAAAGTACGAAAATCTGATGCTCCAATTATTCCCCTTTCTTGCAATCATGTTTTTCCTATATTTGCTCCTAATTTATCCAAAATAGAAGTTATAACACGTAACATATAAACATTCTAGAGAATGAATGTTTTGAATCACAGATTTTAAAGTTGAAATTTGAAACTTAAAAATTTGAGTTTTTGAAGTTATAATTTTTGGAACTTGAAGTTCTGTTTGGACATAGGCATTTTACTTGAAAAAGATTTGAAGTTTTGTATGTGGAAGTCCCAAAAACTCCAAACTGGTGTGGACCAATTTTTGGAGCTTTAAAATTTTTTTGAAGACAGATTTTCAGAATCTGATCCAAATTCTATGGTTAAACATATATTTGAAGATAAATTTTCAAAATTTTATCCAAAATGGTCGTGAGATCCTAGTAGCCTTTATTTCCATCCCGTCCTTTACGCTGGCGATGTATACATTGGCGGAGTTAAGATTTACTTAAGGAGATTCATAATATTAAGAAATAAACACACGAAGATGCCGAGGGAATTTAACGTTTATACCATATATATATATACAAAATAATTTTCACCTTATATAAAAAAAGTTGCGAAGGGTGTCTGGATGAACCCTTGCGTCCCCTAGCTCCGCCACCGAGTATATATAAGTTGAACTCAAAAAAAAAAAGATTGACATACCTTGTTCAGCAAATGGACTGGCAAGTTGGCAAGTTCCAACAGGCATGAGAATTTTCTGTTTGAGTCTTCTCAAATCAGGCCTGTAAATCCATACATTTCCTTCATGCCATATTAGATCATCACACCTGAAAATCTCAAGCATAGGGCTACAAGGTCCTACGAAAACAACGTAAATTTCGCGATAAACATCGTTACCATCCATGCCATTTTTCACCAAAAGATTAGCCACAACTAGGTTCACTTGTAACCTAAACACATTGGTACCATTTTCACAAGGAACCCTAGCCAAAACAACGTCCAAATCGACATAATCTTCGAGCTCAGGCATTGGAATTTCAGGACACTGCGATGATTTCTGAGGCACGTTCTCATTGATCCACTCTGGGAATAAGTTCTTCCACATAACACTTCTGTTGACACGTCGAAAATGAACGTTGACTAGCTCAGCTTCTTCGTCGTGTAGGTCTTTGACTTCAATAGGTTTTTCGTGCACGTTGACTAGTCCAATTTTGAACCTTGTATTTTTTGTTTCGTTTTCGAGAAATTTGTACCATTTAGGTTTGATGACATGCCTAGGGAAGATTTGTGTTGGTTGTTTTTGATCTTTTAAGGTGTGGAATATTAAGGTTTCATGGCGTTTAGGTCTGTGTAATATACTAAGGTAAATGAAGGCTATGAAAAAAGAGAGTATTGCAATGGTGATAAGCTTTGGTTTGGGATGAGAAGTTTTGGAACCCATTTTTTTTAAAAAAGTTTATGATTGCTATGAAGATGTGAGGGGCATTTGTAATTGAAAATTTTAAGATATTTGTAATTGAAAATTTTCTCTTAAAAAGGGAAGAAATTTAATAGAAAGAAAAGTTATTTGCACTCAGAAAAATATAGTATAATGCAACGAACTTTGTTTGCTCGACTTTAATTAGAATCCAAACCATACAAGGATGCATCAGTATTACTTACTCATTTGTGCTAAATAGGCGGATTGAATTATATTTTGGACCGGTTTAAAATAGATCGAATAAACAAATGGGTTGAACTATAACCCGTTTAATATTTTGGGTCAAAATGGGTTGGTTAATTTGGGATTTTAACGATGTATTATTACCTAACTTATTTAAATCTGTTATAAATATATCGTATTATGGATGTCCATTATACAGTTTCCTAGATAAGTCTTGCAATTGAATAAACTTGTAATCAGATACACTTGTAATTGGATAAGTTTGAAACCAGATAAACTTGTCTCTAATATATTTACTTTATGGTCTTTATATTACAGAAAAATAATTTTTTTTTCATTTATTTGTTATTCTTTTGTTTGTTTAGTTTAGTTACCAAATCAAACTAATAAAGAAAGTTCTTTGTTTATCATGATTCATGATTATTTCAACCAAACAAAACTAAAAACAAAACTTATTTTTCTCTGTGTTGATAAATTTTCTTATGGATCAATTTGGACTACGTATGCAACTTAAGTTGTCTAACTTTTTTACATTGTCTCATTTGAGTTATGCATGAAAGGATCCACCAATGAATATATGTTCAACTCAACCTGTCCAACCAGACAAGTAAAAATCAAAAGCGATGATATGACTAAAAATCACCCAGATTAATTGTATAAATCCAATCGATTCGAATCGGCCGATAAAACAAATAAAAACTATAATTTGTGATCAAATCGTTATTGAACTAGTTATACTTTTATGGGCTAAACTTGGCACACCTAATCCCAAAATTGGTAGATCGCCTAATAAGACCTCTCGCAAACAGGGGATTTCATCAAAATTGACAAAAACGAGCGTTTACACCAACCCAATAGATGTATGACATGTGTTTGCACATAATATATCATGATTCATTAACATGTACTCTCACCTCATAAATCACTTAATCATAGTAAATTTATATGATTTGGTACAAACACCGGGCGCGGATAAGTTTTTACTGATTCTCTATGTATTGGCTAATTAGGATTATTCTTGGTACATTCTTTGGTAGTTTTACTTCTAGTTAGTTGAAATGTTGCAAGCATATGTCTATAATATCTATGAGAAAAAGGGAAATTATTAGTATACATGATATGAATTAATCTCTTGTCAGATCAATCATCAATAGGATAGTCTTCTTGAATCTTTCACTTGAATCCTCCAATGCCCATCTGAAAAATTAGCTTTCTTGGCTTTTTTCCTCCATTTTATTATCCTTGCATCCATTTCTGGTGTCAATGCACAATATTGCCTGAGTTCCATAGGCATTTTCTTGTACACTTTCCACCACCTCTCGTGCGCCGAATCACTCGCAAAAATTTGAGATTCCGATTTATCCCAATTGCAATCGTAATCCTCGTAACACACCCATGGCTTCAATCCCAAATAATGTACGGTGTACGAGTCATCAGGAAGGTCTCGAGGACTCGGATTTACAAAAATCTTGAGAGTATTTAGCTGAGTAGGCCACCTATGCCACCACACGAACATTTCATTTAAATATCCTTGATCACCCCCGTTATAAGAACCTACATCAAACCTTTTGTTCATTAAATTTTGGAACTTGCATTTTGATGGTTCTATGATCATAACGCCCGAATTGAAAATGTAACCATCGTTTCCAGCAGCTGATAGTTCTGGATACGAAAAGAATTGATCGATGTTTCTGAAAACCACGAAATCTGAATCGATGAATATGACTTTTTCGTATTCTGTGAGTTGCCATATCCGAAGCTTGCTGTAATTCCATTCGTTATACGCGTTTTTTGGGGCATGTGGGCTTCTTATTCTTTTGATTTTCTTGATTTTCCAGCCTGCTGCTATGAGACCATGAAGGGATTTTGGAGAAATTGAGTCATCTGCTAGTAGGACAAGGTCTCTTGTTGAGTTTGTTTGGATAATGCTTTGTGCCAATGCAATTGCTCCACAAACATAGGCTTCTGAGGAATGTAGAACTGTCACATAAGCCTCTCTTGCCTTGTGGAACGTCTTGTCCAGTACTGATGCCGGATAACTCTTCCAAGATTCTTGTTCTGTACGTAATTTTGACAAAAGTTACTTTTATGTACGTCCAGTATATAAAAAATTTATACTAATTAGATAACTTTAAATATTACTATCAGGTAGCCGTCCATAGAAAGTGTCTGAAAGTATATAACCTTACAAAATATGACAAAAGCTCTCTGGTTTTTTCCCTTGGTTAGGAGTACTAATTGGTTAAACAAAAATATGTCGTGTAAGAAAAGAGTTAGGTACGTTTAATATTCCAAATGTTGTAAAAGGATTTGTTAACAGAAGTTTCTTGGTACATAAGGTTTGAAAAATTTGATCATTGCCGGCATTTTAATCAAATTGCCATTGAAATTCTTTTCCTCAAAACGTATCCACGATAACAACATACCCCGTGAATTTCGAATTATCAATGACTAATTAGCCAGTATTAAAATTGCCGCTAATTAATCTAAAAACAACATATACAGTGAAATTCCACAAAATGAGATCCGGGAAGAGTAGAGTGTGAGCGGTTGTTTCCGAAAGACGAGGCTCAAGTGAAGCAAATCAAAGTAGTAATGGAGAGAGAAAAAAAGGGCAGTAAAGAAAAACATGACAACTAATAGGAAAGCAGGGAGGAACCGTAACATAAAAATAAGGTGCGACCACCTAAACATAGTAAACAACAGATGATAACAGATACCAAAAGCCAAAGACTACATGAATAGGCTAATACTACGACAAACCTAGTGCTCTAGACTACCACCAAACTAAAGACTACAAGAATAGGTTAATTCTAAGACAACACTCGACTACCTACTAACCTTCTACCCTTATCCGCGACCTCCACACCATCCTATCTAAAGTCATGTCCTCGGTAAGCTAAAGATGCGTCATATCCTGTCTAATCACCTCTCCCCAATACTTCCTCGGCCTACCGCTTCCCCTCCGCGTCCCCACTATATCCAACCTCTCACATCTCCTCACTATATCCAACCGCTAATTAATCTAGTAAAATTTAATTCCAAAAATTAGATAACAAGAAAACTTTTAAAAAGTATTTACCTTGTTCTGAAAAAGGACGAGCAAGCTGACAACTACCAACAGGCATAAGAATTTTTTGCTTCAACCTTTTCAACTCAGGCTTATAAACCCATAAATTCTCTTCATGCAACAACATGTCTTCACATCGGAAAATCTCCCACAAGGGCCCACAATCGCCGATAAACACCGCGTAAACCGGCCTGTTTTTATTCCAACCACCACTCCTTACCAACAAGTTAGCCACCACTAAGTTCACTTGTAACTTAAAAACATCCCTAGGACCATTAACCCCTACATGTTTACATGGGACCTTTGCAACCACCACATCCAATTCCTCGTACTCCTCGAACACTGGCATTGGGATTTCTGGGCATGTAGGCTTGGTTGATACCTCGTTTTCATCAATCCATTCTGGAAATAAGTCTTTCCACTTAATTTTATCCGAAACCTTAGGAAATTTCACGTCTAACGTCTCCACATTTTCTGCCCCGTGCAATCCAACGTAGTCGAAAAACGAGACATCATCAAGGTTGACTACGCCAATTTTTAGTGTTGATTTCTCCTTGATTTCGTCTTGCAAAAGTTGAAACCATTGAGGTCTAGTAGTACTAACATATTGCATGGGCATCATAACATTTTGTCTAAAAGTTGGTTTCTGTAGGTTTGAGTTTGGAACATCACGAATTTTTGGTCTTAATTTGCAAGTTAGAGTTAGGTAGAGGAGGAACATGGAGAGAAATATGAGAGAAAGTGTATATGATTTTGGCTTTGTGAGTGCCATTTGGTCTTTGTGGTTTGTGATCTTTACTAAATTTATATTATTACTTCTAATGTTTAGTTTTTATAGAACAAAATTTGAAGGAGAATTTTTTTTTTCAAGATTGTTGGAAGAGTTTAGCATTTGGTAGGGAGTGCATGGAGGCACGTTCCTAAATTTTATTAAATTAAATGATGAATTATTCAAATATGATGCTTTTTTATTCATCGTATTGGTTCAGACAAATATGAAAGTTGAAGGTTAAAGTTAAATTGATTCTCAGTTGAATAATACAATAATTCAAGGACCAAAATTTATCTAATCCCATATTTTAATAGGTTAGGTGTTTAATATAATGATTTACTAACTAGATGATAAAATTATTTCTTTCTAACCGCTGCTACTTAATTGAATATATCGTCTAACACGGCCACTTTTATGGGTGAGCACTCCTATTATCATCATCATTTCCTTTTCTCTTTACAATATTTCAAAATTCTCAACTCATTATCCTCATGGATTGTTTGTTATTAAACTAATTCATGAGCAGAATAAAGTTAAACAACATTAATTAATATACTGATTGTGACATGCCTCACATAAACTCTCTCAAACGTTGACCTGAAGATTATCTTAAATCTTTTCTGCATATTTTTGCTGCTTGCTACACCGAGAAATATACTACTTATTGTACTATATTCGCTTCGTTATGATTTATGTGGCACTTTTCGCTTCACAAAAATCAATTTAACTAATCTTTAAAGCTAAATTAGATTAGAACAACTTAATTTATTTATTCAAAAAGTAATATGAGTTATTTAATTTTTTATATCAATATGAGGAAATAAATTGTTTTAAAATATTGATCATACTTTACATAGTTTGAATATCAAAAAAACCAAAAGTATTACATTCTTTGGTAGTTTTATTTTTGAAATTGTTGCAAGCAATATGTCTATAATCTCTATAAAAAATTTGTTAGTATACATTATTTGAATTAGTCTCTTGTTAGATCAATCAAATAATAGTAATCAATAGGAAAGTCTTCTTGGATCTTTTACTTGAATCCTCCAATGCCCATCTGAAAAATTAGCTTTCTTGGCTTTTTTCCTCCATTTTATTATCCTTGCATCCATTTCTGGTGTCAATGCACAATATTCCCTAAGTTCCATAGGCATTTTCTTGTACACTTTCCACCACCCATCATGAGCTGAATCACTGGCAAATTTTTGAGATTCCACTTTATCCCAATTACAATCGTAATCTTCGTAACACACCCACGGCTTCAATCCCAAATAATGTACAGTGTACGAGTCCTCAGGAAGGTTGCGATGACTCGAATATCTAAAAATCTTGAGAGAATTTAATTTAGTAGGCCACCTATGCCACCACACGAACATTTCATTTAAATATCCTTGATCGCCCCCGTTATAAGAACCTACTTCAAACCTTTTGTTCATTAAATTTTGGAACTTGCATTTTGATGGTTCTATGATCATGATGCCCGAATTGAAAAGGTATCCATCGTTTCGAGTAGCTGATAGTTCTGCATACAAGAAGAATTGATCGATGTTCCTCAAAACCACGAAATCTGAATCGATGAATATGACCTTATCATAGTCTTTGAGTTGCCATATCCGAAGCTTGCTGTAATTCCATTCGTTATACGCGTTTTTTGGGGCATGTGGGCTTCTTATTCTTTTGATTTTCTTGATTTTCCAGCCTGCTGCTCTGAGGCCATGAAGGGATTTTGGAGAAATTGAGTCATCTGCTAATAGGACAAGGTCTCTTGTTGAGTTTGTTTGAATGATGCTTTGTGCCAATGCAATTGCTCCACAAACATAGGCTTCTGAGGAATGTAAAACTGTCACATAAGCCTCTCTTGCCCGATAACTCTTCCAAGATTCTTGTTCTGTACGTAATTTTGACAAAAAATACTTTTATGTACGTCCAGTATATAAGGATTTTTTTTTTAAAAAAAGTAACATATTTACCTTGTTCTGAAAATGGACGAGCAAGCTGACAACTACCAACAGGCATAAGAATTTTCTGTTTCAACTTTTTCAACTCGGGCTTATAAACCCATAAATTCTCTTCATGCAACAACATGTCTTCACATCTGAAAATCTCCCACATGGGCCCACAATCGCCGATAAACACCGCGTAAACCGGCCTATTTTTATTCCAACCACCACTCCTTACTAACAAGTTAGCCACCACTAAGTTTACTTGTAACCTAAAAACATCCCGAGAACCACCAACCCCTACATGTTTACATGGAACCTTTGCAACCACCACATCCAATTCCTCGTACTCCTCGAAAACTGGCATTGGTATTTCTGGGCACGTAGGCTTGGTTGATACCTCGTTTTCATCAATCCATTCTGGGAATAAGTCATTCCACTTAATTTTATTCGAAACTATAGGAAATTTCACGTCGAACGTCTCCACATTTTCTGCCCCGTGCAATCCAACGTAGTCGAAAAACGAGACATCATCAACATTGACGAGGCCAATTTTTAGTCTCTTTCCCTTAATTTTGTCTTGCAAGAGTTGTAACCATTGAGGTCTAGTACTACTTATGACATATTGCATGGGCATAACATTTTGTCTCAAGTTAGTTGGTTTTCCTAGGTGGGAGATTGTTACATCACGAATTTTTGGTCTTAATTTGCAAGTCAGAATTAGGTAGAGGAGGCATATGGAGAGAAATATGAGAGAAAGTGTGAAGGATTTTGGCTTTGATGCCATTGTATTTTTCTTGCGTCTTTGTGGTATGTGATCTCTACTAAATTTATATCAAATACCTAACTTTTGAAAGAAAAAAAAAGTTTGAAGAGAAAAATTCAAGATTATTGAAAGAGTTTACCATTTGGTAATTGGTAGGGAGTGAGTCAAATATACATGATGCCTTTTATTTAATCATTGGGACCCGTAACTAAATTGACATTTATTCTTTCTTATATCAAGAGAAGACAAGTATGAAGGTTGAATTGATTCTATTTCTCAGTTGAATAATACAGATAATAATATAATAATTCAAGGACCAAAGTTGCTTTAATCTCATATTTGATAGGTAGGTGTTTAATAGAATGATAAATTATTGCTCTAAATTGAATATATCGTTTAACAACACTTCTATGGATAAGCACTCCTATTAATATCATCATCATTTTCTTTAGCTATGTTAATTATTTGGACTTTGGTTGATAACGGACAAAGAGGGAAGAACAAGAAGGAAAGAAAACAAAATAAGGATATGTGAGTTAATATTTAAATTCTTTAATTTATGGTCAACAAGGGACTTGATACCCTCACCTCCCAATTGAATTCATTAATTCAAGCACAAGCCCTAGTTTGAGAAAAATCAAAGGAAACCAAGAAACCACAAATGAGCAACCTTCGATTAACCAAACGAACAAGTTCACCAACAATTCCAAGATCCACACTACTAAAATTACCAACTAATGTTAGGCTTCACCTAGAAACTAGTACAAGCTAAATACCTAGAAACTGCAAGCTTCAAAGCTCAATATTCAATATTCATCAAAAATTGATTGCAAAATAAAGAAATATCCTATTTATACTAAAGGAAATAAGAAGACATCGGCTTTTTACAATATTGCCCTTAATGAGGCAAGGACCTTGTTTGGTTGTCTTCTTTGTGGATTCTTGAATTTAAAGCCTAGCCACTTGCACAAATGACCTCTTTTCTTCATCCACGTCACTTCCATGGACTCTTAAGTTTCTCTTTTCACGAACATCGTATGTGTCATCCATGCTCGTGTCAACCATGCCATCCATCTTAATATCGCTCAAATCTCAACCCTTATGATGAGAAATTTTATGAAGTTCACTAAAAACTTTTGTGATTTAAGAAAGTGTCATATCTTTTATAAAATAAATAATTTGACCAAAAGATTACATAAAATGGAAAAACAATTTCTATTATAACCTATCTTAAAAACAATTTGCTTTAATCTAGTTGGTTCGTGGATTATTTATTTTTAAACTAATATATATGCACCAATTGAGCAGAATATATATATATTCCTGTGACATATGCATATGCCTCACATAAACCTTGTCAAACGTTGACGTGAAGATTGGCAACTAGTGACTTTGAAACCGTGTTAACTTGGGCTGTTGGGTTAAAAAAAGTGGTTAGCGGTTCAGGCCCATGAATCTGGAAGAATTTTTACAATTTCTTACTTTGAAATTTGTCCTGGATTTTGAGTTTATTAGGTGGTACCTTTTGTGGCATCAACATTAATAAGCAAGACATTATTATCTTCACTGGAAGAGAGAGTTCTATGACATTATTATTAGCTTGGATGTAAGATTTTTCATTTTCTCATGAGATATAATTTTTGTGGGATGGAGTGCCTAAAAGGATAAGTAAGTTGTGCAATGACTATCCAACATGCAAATTATATTAATTATTCCTTTGTTTGTCTTTCTCTCGACTAATTAGTTCCTTATCAGAGTTTAATTATGGAATTCTTATTGTTTTCTGAACCTTTAAAATGGAACTCAACGTTTTAAGAGGAGCAAGGGGAAGGAAAGTAAAAGTATGGATCAATATTTGTCTCTAATCTTGTAGTATGACATAACAACAAAGACAATACGTACTACTTTAGTATGTGACATATATTGAGGATAAATGAATTGGCAATAGATATATCTATATCTATATTTATCTATCTATATCTATCTTCTATATACTATTTTAAAAGTGGAAAGCCACATAGCTGGAAGTTGAAATACGATTTTGCCCCTACACTAAATTAAAATAATAAAACATCTAATTATTAATTATTAAACATTAATATTTTAATGACCTCTCAAAAATAAATAATTTTGTACTACCATGATAAATGAGAAGAGAAACACAGTAGATCACTATTAATTTTAATTAATACAAACTCTTAATTGCTGCAACCAATAGGTTCGGTTGAGAAGTCCAAGAGACTGCATGCCATTGAATTTACCACCATTTCCCTGGAATAAATTACTCTAAACGTTTTATACATACAACTATTACTCCTTTTCATTTTTACTTGTCAGTTTTTGAGTTAGCACACTCGTTAAGAAAACAATGATTAACATAGTAATTTTATCACATTACCCCTATTAATCAGTGTTAAGTATTAAGTGTTGAAAAATGATTTAAGAAATAAGTAATCAATATTAAGGGTAAAACATGAAAAAAAAAATTGTCTTTTCTTAATATGTCAAAAATGACAAGTAAAAATGAAAATCAAAAATAGAAATAAGTGACAATTAATTTTGAACGGAGGGAATAATTATTACAACCAAAATCCTGTTAAGAAGTCCAAAAGAATTTACCATCATTTTTCTTGAATAAATTACTCCTAAACGTATTATACATACATGGTAGAAATTGAATAGTTGCATTTATGCCTCATTATTATTCTAGAGTCTTTTCTTCTTCACTCTTCACTGATGGCACTATAAAACTACTCTTTGTGTGGTTAAAAGATGCAAAAACATTCAAGCACTTTTTTCATGTGGTATCTTCTTCTCTTATATATTGTTCCAATTGGTGCATACTAGTTATCTGAGTCACTCAAAAATGTAATAACAATTACAATAGTGTAATTGTTCTTCACTGTTATATAGCATAATAGTGTAATTAATTGTAATTTTAGTTTTTTTGTATTTGATTTTTGATATATATATATATATATATATATATATATATATGGTAAATGAAAAGTCTCATTTAAATTTTTTGTATTCTTAGTAATGTTGAAAAAAGAATCTTAGGAATCTCCGTACATATTAATACAAATATTTCCCATCTTTCTTCTATCCTTTCGTTGGTTTGTAATTTGTAGCTTAATCATCATTATTTTTATTTATTTATTGAAGATTTAATTTTGTGCTTATTGATTATGACATTTTCACAATATTATCTTCATAACCTCTTCTTTTGTTAACACACTTATTCTTATCTATCATCTTTTATTTCAGGTGCTTAATGAAGCTTGCCGAGGAAGGAACATTAAAAAATATGTTACTAACATTAAAAATTTTATCGTTTGTGAAATTAATTTTATACCAAGTATTTTAGGTAAACGTGCAACGCACGTTATCGGAGACTAGTACATATATAAAATTGATGATCGAGTTACAACCAATTCATTTATAGTCAGATGATTAAGGAGGGCTATTGTCCAATTCAAAATGTGAATGGGGTATATATTAATATTTTCCAAACTCAAACTGTCAAGGGGCTAAAGACATAAAGTGGGCTTTTTTGATGACAAATTAGAATGAGTAAATTTATAAGAGGAAAACAACACTAAATTGAGTGATTTTATTGATACAAAACAAAGTAGAATGACTTTTGTCACATTATTCTTGGTAGCTGAGTGACATTTTTGAGACCAAAATAGTAGATTGCTGCCTTTGAATGGGTGAAGAGAAGGCCATGTGTTGGTGCTGAAATTTAGATGTGTTTGTTTGTTCATGTGCCATGTCTGGTCCATAATCTAGGCTTCCTCACATCACATGTTGTTAATTCTGCCAAGCCCTCTTCATCATATGCATGCATTATGACGTCTCCATCACCGTTTATCACAACTGCTCACTAGTTTACGCGTTTCTAGCCATCTTTCACTTTCTTTCTTCTTAATATCTTTCCTTTCCTTACGGAAACTCTCAACTTTTATAGATATTAAATTTGTTTACACGAATCCAAGTTATCCACTATCCGTTGTAGTCTAGTTGGTTAGGATACTCGGCTCTCACCCGAGAGACCCGGGTTCAAGTCCCGGCAACGGAATTATTTTTCTACCTGTTTCTCAAGAAAAAAATTGAAGTAGTTAAGTTTAATCTATTAAGAATAGGTTATTTGACATTTTTATTAGGTTGTCAACTAATTCTTAATATATATATATATATATATATATACCTATAATTACATTACAAGTGATTTGGTTATGTAAGCAGTTTTTACATAGTCAGAGCATCTATAATATCATAGGCGAATTTATGTGCAAAATATGTTTTATATAATATATTGATATATATTATATTTTGACACCAAGCTAATAAAAAGGCTAAATAGTGCGTTGAATGTTAAATCTTTTGTCTAAAGGCCATGGATTAATTCTCATTTAATATATTTTTTCTTTTATCTTTTAGTGATGCACTCATGTTTTAAAAATACTAAATTCGTCGTTGCATAATATCAGAATGTTCATCAGTTTCACTACCATCAAAGCCTCAAATGATTATTTTCCATGTTTGTTAATTATTTTAGATTTGGCCAATGTATAAATATACAAAAAGTCATCATAATTCATGTTTGATGAACTTTAACCAGCGACAATTCTATTTGTTTCGCAGTATTCATGCCACTTGTGCTAATTAATGCTAGTGCTCTTGTATACATTCCCTCGATCCATCTCATTTTATATGATGTATTTTTCTTTTTAAGACATTTTAAAAATAATATTGTTATATTTTTGTTTTTCCTAAAAACTACGTAATTCTATTATTCCATTTTAATGTTAATGACATGATTTATTAGGATTCACTTGATATAAATTTTCATTTTTTTTATAAGAAGAAATAGAAAATGATAAGACGAGAACTATCACCGTCACTCAATTAAAGAAATATTTTAATTCTTTTATATTTTTTACATGAGGATAAGTTATATCGATCGGCATCGTAAAAGTTTTTTAATATTATAATTAAATCTCACATTCTAAGAAGACTTATATGTAGAAATCATTTGAGTAGCATGATAATATAAAAAAATACTTTACAGTGACGTTAGATAACTTAAACTCTTTGTACATGTATATTTAGTGAAATACTTTCCCCTAAAATGAAACAACGGAGAAGGTCTATTTTGGTTCAAATGACAGTGAATCCAACAAGCGTAACAACATTCGGTGGTTACAAGAGTAGTTACTATACTACCGGCTGCTCCAGCCGTCCGCTTGGTAATCACTTTCATTGTTAGGCATTTACTATTTACCATCATTTATTTCATTTTCAATACTATTTATTCTGTCTCAATTTTTATCGTGAAAAAGATGTATATATTTGAAAATTATATAAAAAATACTATAAATCACAATACTAAATAATTTAAAATATTTTAAAATATATAAAGAAATTTTGATAGAATTTTTTTTGATTGATTCTCAAAATTTCAACTATATCATAAGAGATGGAGGGAATAGCTATAACTTGATGGACCCAACGGCGAATTTATAGGCAAAAATACAGTTAATTGTAAAATTAGATATTTTAAAAATTTATATAATATTATGACTAACACTCATGCTATAAGAAAACTAAATGGTGCACGTAATTGAATGATGAATTACTCTCTCTGTTCCATATTAGTTGCTCATTATATTAAAAATAGTTGTCCCGTATTAATTGACCACTTTACTAAATAAAGAAAATATTAATTAATTTTTTTCTATATTATCGTTGCAATTAATTTCTTTTTGAAAGTGTTCACATTTGTTTGTAAAGTTCCAAAAAAGTTTTTTAAAGGGTAAATTAGTAAAACAAACTTCTTATTTATGATTTCTTAATATGCGTGTAAAAGGAAAGTGTGCAAATAATATTTTGACGGAGGGAGTATTTAGCTAGATGAATCAACCTATGTTTTGCTATAAATTCTAAGTATTATAACACTGATCCAAAAACACATGCCCCCTTCCTTCATTCCACGAGATAGCAAACGAAAATGCGGAAAAATACAATACTCTTCCTCGTTATTTCCTTCATTCTCTTCTCTTTAGCTCTTCCAATTTCCAGCCAAAATCAATCACAATCACAATCACCTTCCCTCGCATGCAAATCCTCACTTTACCCAAAACTGTGCCGTTCCTTTCTCTCCGCATTTCAGCATTCTCCTTCTAACCCAAATGACTACAGCAACTTCTCCGTCAAGCAATGCCAGAAAAAAGCCACCAAATTATCCAAGTTAATCGCGCATTTCCTCACAACACAGAAACAGAGAGCGCTATTTGTCAACAGTAAGGAGATTAGCGCATTGAGCGATTGTCACCAGCTATCTCTACTCACGGTCGATTACTTGGATTCAATTTCTACCCAGCTGAAAGGTGCTGCTACTTCCGAAGATTTAGTTGGGAAGATTCAGTCATTGCTCAGTGCTGTGGTGACGAATCAGCAGACGTGTTACGATGGACTCAGAGAAGCAGGCAGCAGCATGGTGGCTGAACTGTTGGCGCCTCTGAGCAATGCCGCGGAAATCTACAGCGTGTCTCTTGGTTTGGTGGCGCATGCATTGGGAAGCGTTAGGAAATCCAGAAAGAGCGGCAGATTGTTGGCAGAGCAGGGAGGATTGATGGAGGAAGAGTGGGCACGAGATTCAAGATTCATGGCTTCCAAGGTAATCTTATTTCCAACTCAATTCTCTCTTGTCTATACTTTTGCTTCTCGATTAAAATTGTATGTCAGCTTTGATCCATATTATTGTATTTATTTTCATTACATTGATATAAAAAATTACAGTACATCTTATACTAATATTTTCCATTTTTTAATATCTTAATTTTGAGTTAATTTAATACTCTCTCCGTCCTATTTTACGTGGCCTTCCTTATTCGTCCGTCCCAAAAAGAATTTCTTTTTGTAATTAGAAAAAAATTAACTTTAAAATTTTCCTTTTTACTCTTAATAAAATGATTTATAATCACACAAATGTTCAAAGATTATTTTGGATCACAAAGTTTCAAAAGTCTTCCTTTTTCTCTTAAACACGGTGCCACATAAAATGGGACGGAGGGAGTGCAATTTAATTTTAAAGATTACTCTAATTGATTTTTAATTCCTCTTTTTTTAAAAGATTGACCTACAATTTTTTTAGTCCGTTTAAAAGAGAATGACCCTTTCGTTTTTTGGCAACACTTTAATTTCAATTTTTCACATGACATATTTAAGACCAAAAGATTAAATGACATTTTGATACATTTGACATAACTTTAATTTAAAAACACAAGATTCAAAAATCTTTTTTATTTTCTTAAATTCTGTGTCAAATAAAAACAGGTCCTTCTTTTTAAGCGGAGGAAGTATTAAGTAAAAACTATCACATAAGTGGAGTCGAGATGAGTAGTACATGCGTAATAATAATATCAAGTCACATAGAATATAGTTACTATTTCCACCTTCCATTATATTGGAGGTCAAAAGAGTGACTTCTTTAGTTTTAATTTGATTGTCATATTTTAAATTAACACGATTTTAAAAATAAAAAAAAAAACTTGAATGATTTTAAATTAAAGATAGGTGGATTGTATCAAAATATCCTTTAATTTTATGATTTTAAACATGTCACATAAAAGTTGAAATTAAAGAATTGTTAAGAAAGAGATATTTTTTAAAATGAACTTAAAAAAAAAATGAAAGGAAAGGATTATGTACTACTCTGGAGTATATAATTAATTTCATCCCATATATCCAAATGAAAACGATTTTTTCTGCATTTATTCGGTGCAAGTTGACTAACTTTGCATTGATTGTTCCACCGCCTGCTATTATTGTAGCAACTATCGATAGATCTTTACTGCCGCTGTGTAAAATTAAAGTGCAGTCTTATTAACAAGAATGGTGCATCTACTCGCATTTCAAGAACTACTACTCATAAATTAAAGCTGCTTCCCCAAGTTTACCTTGGGCATAAGAGCAAGGACATGATGAATACATTTAAAAAATTATATTAGTAGTTGAATATGTTTCTTGGTAGATCTTGTTTGGGAGAACAATACTGTACTCTCTTTTGTCTTCTACTCATAACTACAAGGTCTCTCTTCTTTGTGATGATTTGTTTGGTCAAATTTTTGAAATCTGTTTATTTTAATAAAAATATTGTTTGTCAAAGTGTTTTCAAAAAAATTACTAATAATTTGTGTTTGATCAATTTTAAAAAATTTATATGATATTAGAACAGAAAATTTGTAGACTAATTATTACAAGTAATTTAGATGCTATGCTATATATCCCTCTTTTCTATAGTAAAAAAAAAATGTTTGGTAGATCTTTTCGGTAGAACAAATACTGCAAGTGATCACTCTCTTTTGTTTTCTACTAACAACTAGATAGAAATGAGAGCTGGTAGTTTTGTATCTTTCTCTTTTTCTATTGATTGGCCTGAGATAACCACGTGATATATAGGTAACTCACCTAGTTAAAAATGAATTTACATGTACCATATTAGAACAGTTAGGATTGTAAGAATATATGGAATTTAAAGATGAGCTGGAAACGACTAGAAATAATAAGTTTCATGAGTGATATGTAATTCTTTATCATCCTCATTCCTCCACCACCCCCAACCCTTATCCCACTCGACTTTCGTAGAGTTTGTCTATATTATATTATAAATATTAATATATTTTATTTACTTTTCAAATACCAAAAAAAAAAAAAAAAAAAGTTAAAAATCGCTTATATGTTTTGAAAAAAAATCCTTCCTACCAAACACACCCTAAAGTGTCTGGCTTATTTATTTACCTTATACTACTACTGGCATATTTAAGTTGCCGAATTCTAGCTAGAGAAAAAAAAATGCGCCTAATTCTTGACTTTACAGTTGTTGTAAATTAAAATCGTCGCCAAAAATATAACATCCGATGGAAATTTATATTTGTGTGACTGCAAATAAATTTCACTTTTGGCCCATATGTTATGCCTTCAAAGTCAATAGTTGTCCCTACCTTAGCTTCATTTCGATTGCATCCAAACAAATAAATATCCGTCCCAGTATGGCCCCTACATCTTCCTTTTCTTTTTACAGAATTTGGTACTTATATTCACCAATAACAAAATTGTCAGCTGCATGTGTAATCTGCATGTGGGGAAAACAATTGGTAAAGGCAAGCAACTCTAACATAATCATCTTCCTTCCCACATACTTAGGGCCCGTTTGGACATGCGACATGAAGTTGAAGTTTTGTTTGAATATGTAATTTGGATTTTTGAAGTTGTATTTTTTTCATAAATATAAAAATCCCATAAGTTGTAATTGATTATTAGATGTTGATGTGCCACCTATTATGATCATCAAAACAAATATCAAATATTCAAACTTTGAAATTGATTAGATGAAATGTGCTTATTGTGTTTCTTTCTTTTCTGTCTTAAGATAAAGAAATTTATTTTTCCCACATGGCTTGTTTATTTGGGTGTCAAGGTCCAAAAGAAAAGAGTAGGACTTAGGAGTCATAAATTCTTCCTCAGCTTATTCTTATGGCTTAACAAATCTCTTCTATATATATTTTGCATGTCAAATATTTATTGCTGTAAGAAAAATCAAACAAAGTGATTAAATCAGCCCTATCACTATTAGTGCTAGTAATACAAAGTCATGGCATAAGAGATCAAAGTACCTTGGTGGACAAAGTTACATGATACATGTTGCTTGGTGGAAGGTGGCAGGTATCCCGTGAATTTAGTCGAGATGCGAGAAATCTGGCCCGGACATCACGGTCATCAAAAACAAAAAAGAAGATCAAAGTACCTACTCAAAAAGATTACTAAGTTTTCTATAATGGCACTATAAATTGTGGTAGATTACATATTTACATATCTTTTCATCTACCTTTTGACTTTTCATATTAAGCATTATATTAATCGGTTTAAAGAATAATTCCAAGAAAACTAACTTACACTTGCAAGCAGGTTAAACAAGCATCGGAGAGGTCTCATCAAAGGGGTGGAAGGATTCTTGACGAGTTGGTAGAAAATGGAGTTCACATTAAGGAAACAGTGACAGTTAGCCCTTACGGAGGCTGCAATTTTACATCAATAGGAGAAGCCATTGCATTTGCGCCTAATAACTCGATGATTGAAGATGGCTATTTTCTCATCTACGCGAAGCAAGGATACTACGAGGAGTATGTTGTCGTGGCCAAGAACAAGAAGAACATTATGTTGATTGGAGATGGAGTCGACCACACTGTGATTGCTGGAAATCGAAGTGTGATAGATGGCTGGACAACCTACAATTCAGCAACCTTTGGTAAGTAAACTGTGCCTTCCCCTCACTTTTTATCTTGATGGATAAATTGGCTAGCAATAATGTGAAGTAATAGCTTGATTTTAGCTAGTAGTATAGTAGTTGCATGTTTTCAATCCACAAAAGGTCATATTAAGGTTTCCTTCAATACATTTATACCCATTTCTCCGGGTCATTTTGGGGTAAAATTCCCAAATATTAGCCACTTTCATGAAATTTCAAATTCCACATCTGACACTCCAGGACGTACAATGTCATGGAGTTTCACCTGTTGAATTTGAAACTCTATGATAATGGTTATTTTTTGAAGACATGATTGAAAAGTGGACAGTAGGCGCTATTTTCTACGTCATTTTGCGCCTTTGGATTAGAAAATGATAGTAAAAAGTCCCACCCTCATCATCCAAGAGCAAGTGGATCAAATGTTTGTTGGAACTTGGATTAAAGTGCTCCCTATAATAATTCACTCTACTGGAAAAATCTGCCCCTTATCTCATTTCTCTTTCTTGTTTATAGGCCTTTTTTTCACTGATCGACATATTCTTTTCAAAGTTTCATATGCAAGTGTTACTACTGCATTTTTTGCAAAAGGTAAGCTATAGGTATCTAAATATTTTTTCATGTGCAGCCGTTTCAGGGGAGCGGTTTGTAGCCGTGAACATAACATTCAAGAATTTAGCTGGTCCTTGGAAGCACCAAGCTGTAGCTCTAAGGAACAATGCAGACCTTTCCACGTTCTACAGATGTCGTTTTGAGGGCTATCAAGACACGTTATACACGCACTCTTTAAGACAATTCTACAGAGAATGCGATATATATGGTACAGTAGACTTCATATTTGGCAATGCAGCTGCAATTTTCCAAAACTGCAATCTTTTTGCTAGGAAGCCACTGCCAGACCAGAAGAATATCTTCACAGCACAAGGCCGAAGCGATCCCAATCAGAACACTGGCATTTCTATCCAGAATTGCACAATTCAAGCTGCCCCTGATTTGGCACAGGACTTGGATCTCACGTTGAGTTTTCTTGGCCGGCCCTGGCACAATTATTCGAGGACTGTTATCATGCAGTCTTATATAGGAGACGTGATCACGCCTGTTGGATGGTTAGAGTGGAATGGGACGTATGGACTTGACACCCTTTACTATGGGGAGTTTGAGAATTATGGACCAGGGGCTAATACTACAATGAGAGTACAATGGCCTGGTTATAGTTTAATGAATGCTTCACAAGCAGTGAACTTTACTGTCTATAATTTCACTATGGGAGATACTTGGTTGCCTTACACAAATGTTCCTTTTTCTCAAGGCCTGTAGTGGAAGGATCTGTATAAATCAGATAGTATTGTGTACTTTTGTCATATTCTTTTCTTCAATTTTATTCTTTAACTTAGTGCTAAGAAGATGTTAGCTATACAGAGAGTTTCAGTGATTACTACTGCCCTTGTTAATGTTGTAAAAGGAATTGATGTAACCTTTTCAACTCTTTATAACATGATGTTGTTTCAACATCATGTTATTTTACATTTGTTCTACTAGATAAAGAAAAGAAATGTATTTGTATATGCTCAAAGAAAATGTCCATGTACTCAATGATCTCAGAAAATTACCAAGATTCTACCAACGAACAATGACAGAGTCACCCTTGTCCACCGGGTGTCAATTGACATCTCTTCGGTGGAAAATTACACAGCATAGATAGCGATAGGTAAAAAAGATATTTTTTTATATATACACTATATGTTAATCTCCTAGACTTCGTATATATTTATTTCTTTATATTTTGACTCTCCTCTATGAAAATTATAGCACCGTCGTCACTGCCAAAAAACTAAAACAACCAAGCTACAATTCTGTTTATTTGAGCTTCGTTAAACAAAAAAAATTAGTACTCCTTCCGTCACAATTTATGTGGTAGTATTTGATCAGACACGGAATTTAAATGAGTAAAAATCTGACAAAAACAGCTCAAACAACAGCGTTTGCAAAAAGAAAAAATATTTCTTGCTAATAAGTCTGTTTCTGAAAATTTTCAAACAAACGCCTAACATTCTCCAATGATGACTCATGTTAACTTTTTTACCTGCCAAGCTGTGGCCTTTAAGGACTTTTTTGGATCAAAAGGAGGAAACATACAAGACAAATGAAAAGAAAGCATATATTATTACTCAAAAAAAAAAAAGCATATTATAAAGTTAAAAGAAAAGGAAATAATGTACAAAAAGTATCTTGTAAAAAGGATCATTTGGACGGTGCTAGCTGGAATATAATGCAAAAAATTGAACTTAAAGCATGAAATGATTTTGTTAGTGGATTTTCCTAGGTGCCTTTCCATCATTTTTATTTTGGATCTTGTATCAGAAATATCAAAGAATTTCGAGAAATATTATATAGAATAAAACATTAGGAATTTAGGATATATACTCATGTGAAATTTAGTGTTGATTCTTGAGATAAGTTAGAATATATATTATCCACTTGAACAAAAACAAAGAATATTATCTCTAATTTGTACTATTTTGGTATATTTTTTTGGTTATAGTGGACTTGCTTTTCGTTATTCATTTGACATACGCATTATTATCGTAATGAAATTATTCTGTTCACATCTCTTTCGGTATTATATATTACCAAAAAGAATAAAAATAAAAGAGGAAGAGGATCGCGTTGGTTTTCTTGGTAATAGGTATTTATCCAAGTAAAAAATGTATCATTGTTGATTAATTAGTGATGATGCATAGATACCATAGTACTATGCCTTGTTTTGATGATTCGACAAACGTGTTGAGAAACCAGATACGTTACCTGAAGGAATCTGATTCATCTATCGAAGTCAACTCTCGCAGTTGTAAAGTTGTTGTCACTGTGACAGTGCTGCAGCACTGCAACAGAGCTGCTGCGGTCCGTCTCTTGTGCAATGGTTAAAGTTTATCCAAGTAAAAAATGCATCACTCTTGATTAATTAGGTATTTGTCCAAGTAAAAACACGGATAACTAATTGTCTTTTTTTTTATATGTTAAAAGTGACAAATAAAAATAAAAATCTATTTTTGAAATAGAGTACAAGTAAAAATAAACGGAGAGAGTATTTGAGTTCTTGCTTTCATATTTCTTTGTTTTCTTTTTCTTCAAAAATTTATACTGGAAAAAAAAACTTTCATGAGTAGTCATTTTCCTTGGGGATGGATTCTTTTTGACTTTACTGTTAATTCAATCTTTCTTTTTTGTAAAAAAGGGTCTACCTAATTACCACTCATCATTTTTATTTTTGAATTGCAACTTTATTTACTAAAGTATTAGGAAAAGTTAGTTATAGTACTTACCTTTTTATGTTGATAGTGCTTCTGCTGTAGATAAAACATTTGTAGTATCATTTTGTTCCCCTTGTTGATATTCTCTAGAAATATTTGACCAACGTAGAAGCAACGCCAAGATGCCCAAAGGAATAAGATTCTGTGGTACAAAAGGAAAACCAAACAAAAAGGAAAAAATAATTCTGTTCCCACCTAAAACCAAGAAGTCATATATATATCTCTTACTGACTAGTAGTGATTTCATTGTGTTAAAAAACAGAAAATGATCATGGGAGCAGAAGGTTTTGGTACAAAATCTGCAATTTCTAAAACTTATGCAAATATGGGGTTGGATGAATATGACAGAGGAGATAAAGGACATCCAAAGATTCTATCAATTGTAGCTTCAGTTGTTGAGAGGTCAGTTCAAAAGAATGAGAAGGCACTCAAGGGATCGAAAGGGAGAGGCGTTGTGACCGTCTTCCATGGCACAAGAGCCCCTGTTTTGACAGTTCAGCAGTACATTGAGCGCATTTTTAAGTACTCCAACTGTAGCCCTTCGTGTTTCGTGGTTGCATACGTATACTTGGAGAGATTCCTCAACCTGACTGATTGTTTACTGACCTCTCTTAACGTTCACCGGCTTCTGATCACTAGCATCATGTTGGCTGTCAAGTTTGTAGATGATGAGTAAGTATTCTAGCCATACTCCTGCAAAAATATTCACAAAGCTCATTGCTAATGTATCTAAAGTTTTTGTGTCTTTTCTATACAATTTCAGAAACTTTGCCAATCCAGTTACCAAATTGAAATTGTCTTAACAAGGTTAAAAACCTCATTTTTGTTGGATTTCATAAGATTTTCGAACTTTTTCAGCTGCTACAACAATGCTTATTATGCAAAAGTAGGAGGAATAACCACGGCAGAACTGAACAAGCTGGAGATGAAATTCTTGGATGCCCTTGATTTCCGACTGCACATAAGTGTTGAGAGCTTTGATAAGTACTGCTTGCAGCTAGAGAAAGACGCCAATGTGAAACTACAGATGGATCGACCTATCCGAATATTTGCATGGGGAAAGGGTTTGGTTAACAAAGACATATCAAATTGTTCACCTACAGTTGGAGGATACACTTGTAGAGCTTTCTAGGTGTAGGGATCCAATGGACAGGCCTGAAGAGGCAGAAAAAAAACTTCTGAGTTGTGTACCTGTCTTTGGAGAATTGTGAAGGTACTGAATATTAACTGCTGGTTTATGCCTGAACTGTAACTTTTCTCTATGTTTCATGTCTAGCCAATTCAATGATGCCTTGTATTGTCATACAAATATAATGCAATCTCATTAGGAACAAAAACTGAAGCCATGAAGAATTAACAATCATCTCCTATAAAGCAAGTCGTCAAAATTACTAACCCTCAAACAACAGCTATTGTTTAAAACAAAGTGTCTTAAGGAATTTGGCATTGTATAAGCCATATCTTGGCTGCAAACATTAGATTATTTCAGCTGCACACAGAGGAGTCAAATATGTTGGTCCAGCTCCCCATTTCCTCGTTCAATTGTTACTAAGCTCTCCTTGTTATAATGAACCCTACACCTACTCCTCTGGCCCTGCTATTGAAATCCAAGATGCTTCATCTCCCCGGTCTTAACATCATAGGAGACCAGCCGAGAACTTTTAGTTAAGAAAATGAGGGTGCTCTAGAATGCCAGAAGCCAATGTGAAATTACAGATTGATTGACCTATTCGAATTTTCTCACGGGGAAAGGGTTTGTTAAATAAAGACATATCAAATTGTTCACCAACAGTTGGAGGATACACTTGTAGAGCTTTCTAAGTGTAGGAATTCAATGCACAACCTGAAGTGGCCTGGCAAATTAATGCTTCAACTGTTCTCTTCTCTATGTTTATTGTCTATATCTAAACTAGCCAATTTAATAGTGCCTTGTATTGGCATATTAGCGCAAAATCCCATTTGGAACAAAAACCTGAAGCCATGGAGAAATCAGACTCATAAAATAAGCAGTTTCGACAAAGCAAGCCGTCAACATTGCAACACTCAAACAATAGATGCAGCAATTGTTTAAAGAAAAGTGCTTTAAGAATTTGACCTTAAATAAGTCATATCTTGGCTGCAAACATTTAAATATTCCAGTTGTATGTCAAGTAAGCTACAATGATCAGTGTAGCTCTCTGTTTCCTCGTTTAATTGTTACTAAGCTCTCCTTATAACAAAAAACCATACAACTAATATTGTCCTGACATCGAAATCCAAGATGCCTTGTCTCCTGGGTCATAACATCGTAGGAGATCATCCCAGAACTATCAGTTAGGAAAATGACGGTGGTAGAATCCCAGAAGCCACAACACATGGGGTCAATCAGTGAAAGGGATTGAAAGGTAAGAAGTTTGTTCCAAACACCAGGTTGGATCATAACCCACATAGCAAAGTCATTGTTGAAACCTCGGGCCAAGAAGTAAATGGAGCCATCAAGCAATATCACGCTGTGACAATTATAAATAGGTGGAACATCTGGCCCTCTAATCTCACTAAACACCTCATTGTGAAAGTCAAACAAAAGAAGGCCGCAGTAATCATTCGACTTGAGCATCCAGTAATAAGCTCCATCAAGTTAACCAGTCGTATCAGGATTACTACATGTGTAACTACAGGAGGTGGTGAGAACTCTGTGATGTTTTATGTTTAAGGATTCTCCAGGACTCAGTAGAACAGGAATAGACCGCTGCATATGCTCGATGGAACATATTGTCACAGTTTTCATCCCAGAACTGGCGTACCCAAATCACCTTGTAGTTATTTGTAAAGGGGTCTAATCCGAACCCAGAAAATCCACCCATTTCCTGGAAAAATGGTTGAAGGTTGAAATGGGGTGCAGGGAGGATGGTTACCAGCCTAGTTGCAGGATTCCAGAGTCCCAATCTACGGTCAAATTCAGTCTTTCCTTTCAGAAACAAAAACACACCATCCACAGGACCTTCCAAGAAAATATTAGCAGCAAACTCCGACAGATGATCAGGTTTTTCAATCAAAGGGGTTCCTTCCGAATCCGAATCTGTAATTGAGGTGATGATGGGAATTGAATCACGGTTACAAATAAGGATTTTGGGGCGTTTGTTCTTTCCCTGATAATTAAAGTGTTTATCTATAAAGCTAGTGCAATTGATAAGATTGTACCAGTTCTTGCTGATGCATTTGAACCGCAATAACGCCTTCATAGGCAACCTCTGTAGAATCTCCATTGCCAAATCTTCAGGGAAAGTGTGACCATCATCATCATCATCATTAACACTGGTAGCCATGTTCCTAGATCTTAATTTTTTTTAAAAAGTACAAGGGGCCAAAGGGAAGAAGGAACAAAAGAAAAAGGCAAGCAACAGTGAGAGAGATTAAAGGATGCAACACTGATGGAAATTAGGTGCACCTAAATCTTTTGAATAGAATAGTTAGAAACTGGTAATAAACCGCTAGGGCTTGTTTGGTTGGGGAGCAAGTTATAGTGGAAACTGTGCGCGTCCATGGAATAGTGGCCTGCGGGAATTGGGTGGGGGGCTAAGAGAGATCAGAAAGATTTAAATAAGAGTGTGCCTAGCGTCTTTCACTCTCTGTTATTAGAAGAAGGAAGGGGCGTGACACTCTGTTTACAGAACTTTAATGTTTCTCAACCTAAAATCACAAACATAATCATGCCGAACCACGAAATAAACCTACTAATTATAAGTGAAAATTCAACAAAAAATTGGATCCCCTAATATAATTCCTAACAATTTTTTATTAAAAAAGAAGTTTCTTGAAACTACGGGCAACATCTTCATAGTCTAGAATAACGATGAACCAAAGAACACCATGCATTTGATGGATGCTGAGGCCCCATATTGACAAGTAGAAGCTATTACCAAAGAGCCAAAAAAAAAAAAAAAACCGATAAAAATATTACTCCTAGGTAGCCAATTCAGTGAGAGGCCTTGTATTGTCATGTAGTGCAATTCCATTAGGAACCTAACAGAAACTGAAAACATCGAAGAAATCATTTATCAGACTCATTAACAACCATCTAATTCTATGAAGAAAGTTTTTAAGATGGAAAAAGCTCAAACACCAGATGCAACAATTGTGTCAAACAAAGGGATTTGTCCTTGTATAAAGCCACACCTTGGTGGCCAACATTAAATTATTTCAGCTACTCTTCTGGCCCAGCCCTTGTCCATTTTTCTCCCTCTCCGTTTAATTGTTACTAAGCTCTCCTTATAATAATAAACCGAAATTCCACTCCTCTCACCCTGGTACTGTCGATATCCAAGATCCCTCGTCTCTTGGGTCCTAACATCATAGGCGACCAGCCGAGAACCTCTTCCAGCTTTCTTCTTTTTTGTTAGGAAAATGAGAGTGCTGGAATCCCAGAATCCATGATAACAAGACTTAATTATATGGGAAGGGCATTGAAAGGTTAGAATTTTGTTCCAAACCCCTGCAGCCCCTGGTTGGATATTCTGTACCCATATATCATAAACGGATAGGTCAGCACTGCTGTTTAAGATGGCAATGGTGGAGTCATCAAGCAATACTAGACTCGTAAGATCAAAATGGTTAATATCTGGTCCACCAATCTCCCTAAACACCTCATTCCCAAAGTCGAATGAAAGAATACTGTAGGTAACTTTATCGATTCTATCTCTCCTCTGTATTAGCCAGTAATAAGCTCCATTCAGGTAAGCAACACCATGAGCGTAGATACAGTATACCACTTCGTTTTTACTGCCCATGATTTCGTTGCTTATAGGTTCAATGGTTCTCCATGAGTCGGTAGAACATGAATAGACCGCTGCATATGCTCCAGGGACCAGTTCATCTCGAGTATTCATTTTAAGGACGAAGCGCAACCAAACAACCTTATAGTTGTTATCAGTTAAGGGGTCTAATCCGAATCCAAATTTAGGCGTATGTGTGAAGCAAATGTCATTGCTTGGTAATAGGAACTGGGCTCCAGGGAGGGCCCTGATCTCCCTGATAGCAGGATTCCACAGTGCCAAACTAATGTCATCGCCATCTCCTTTTTGCAACAAAAACAAGCCATCTGCAGAACCGATCAGAGTCCATAGATCACCAAACCCCTGACCCTGGAGATCATGATCAAGTTTTGCAATTTCACCAATTTTATCCTCCGAAACAACGGTGATGGGAACTGAATCATCTATGTCTGCACATAGATCATGAATAAAGAGTTGGGGACGACATTTGTTTTTATTATGATTGAATTGGTCATTTATGAAGCTAGGGCTTTTGATAAGAGTATACCAGCTCTTGCACACGCACTTGAATCGCAACAACGACTGCACAGGCAACCTCTTTAGAACCTCCCTTTCAAGATCTTGAGTGAAATTCTGACCAGCCTTAACGCTGATCGCCATGTTATATTCGCATATATTAATACTAAAGGTAAAGAAGAAAGAAAAGAATCCCTATTTATAGTTTAGGAGTCCTACAAATTCTAGTCAAAGTTGGTAAAGGAAATAAACAAAATCATTTAGAAACAAACTAGGAAAAAAAGAAAGGACTTTGACTAGGAAACAAAATTCTTACAAACTTGGAAAGAAAGAAAGGACTTTGACAAGGAAATAAAAATCCTAACAAAACTAAGGTAATAAAGTACGAAGCAAAATACACATATTATAGTCATAATAAGATATGGCTTTCTAGGTCCTTGTAGGGTCTTTTTGTTTTACATGTTGAAACCTCATTACTGTTGGATTCCTTATAAGATTTTTTACACTTTTTTCAGCTGCTACAACAATGCTTATTATGCTAAAGTAGGGTGCATGCATAACCACTGCAGCGCTGAACAAGCTGGGATTTCTCATAAGATTTCCGACTGCAAGTAAATGTGAGAGTTTCGATAAGTACTGCTTGCAGCTGGAGAAAGAAGCCAATGTGAAATTACAAATTGATTGGCCAATTCGAATTTTCTTATGGGGAAAGGGTTTGTTAAATAAAGACATATCAAATTGTTCACCAACCCTTGTAGAGCTTTCAAAGTGTAGGAATTCAATGCAGAGACTGAAGAGGCCTGGCAAAACTGAATTTTGAAGGGACCTGCTGGTTTATGCTTCAACTGTACTCCTCAGTTGAACTAATAAATGGGCACGTCAATAACCCATATATCATAAACGGATCTGTCGGCATTACTGTTCAAGATGGCAATGGTGGAGTCATCAAGCAATAGTAAGACTCGTAGCAACAAGACAGCTATAAGAGGTAATATCTGGCCCACAAATCTCTCCAAACACCTCACTGCTAAAGTCGAAAAAAAGTATACTGCTTTTACGTCTCTTCTTTTATAGCCGGTAACAAGCAGGTAAGCAGCACCAACATCGTATTGATGGAAATCAATTTCTCTGTTACTGATTTTGTTATTTATAGGTTGAAGGGTTCTTCATGAGTCAGTAGAACAGGAACAGGTTGCTGCTTACGCTCGACTCCCACCATCACCAACTTGAGGATTATCAACAATGCGAAACAAAACCACCTTGTAATTGTCACTAGTAAAGGGGTCTAATCCGAACCAGAACGTATTACTGGGCCAAAACTGGGTGGATTGGGAACTCGACTGCAGGGAGGGGCCTCAAAGCGTCATTAAGAATGGCAAAATAGAAGATGACTACGTCAACAAGGTCCAATAAATCTATGAAGGATTAATGTATTTTCAAGAACTCTTCAAAATGGTGGAGGAAGGAGAAGAACAAAATCGATACAAGGCTAGGATTTTGTATTTGGTTCTTTCAAGTTCTTATTTCTTACATGCTTGTTAGTAGTAGTAGTAGTAGAAGTTTTGACCTTGTTAAGACCTTTTCTATCTTGTACTTAAATCTTTTTGAGGTTCTTTTATTATTTAGTAAAAAAGGTCACTCAAGGTAAAATACCTGAGTGGTTCAATATTTGCCTCAAATAAAATCCAATAAATTTAAAGTTGTTTCCTTTCCTTTGAATCTACTCCATGAAAGGCCTATCGTAGCAGTTTAATTGAAGCTTGATTCTGATATTGCTGAGAAGGCTATAGATTTATGACTGACGAGAGTGGATATAAGTAACTCTTAACTAAAAATTGAAATCTAAGCATGTCCCACAAAATTGTCCATCAAGGAAAAATGCAAACTAGGAAATTGGATACTATTAGTTGGTTCTTCAAGCTTTCGAGACAATATATGGGGAATACCAACTTTGCAAAATATAAATCCTTCAACAATTCAATTGAAATTTTCTTAAAATATGATATAAACTAGAAGGTTGCTTCACGTCTACTTCCAATTTTTTTAAAACAAATTTTATTTTAAAACATTTTATTTCGCAGCAAATCAACCCTGCCAGTATTCATTCCAGCAATAGGGCTGCTCCACTTCGAAAAGGAACGTCCATTACTTTCTAACTGAGATGCTACAAAAAGCGGCTAAATATGTAACAGATCTAAAGCAGCGATCACAAAAATATTTGCATTATTCTCCAAGTTGGAATTCGGAGAGATGCAGACTAGCAGAAAACCAAACAATAAACCATGGCACAAGAGATCAGAGGAGAAACTTGATATTTGAAACCATGACTGGGCATATTTTGTTTCACACCATCTCAGCTTGATGCATTCTTCCGCGCAGCATAAACACGGTAAGCTGCCAGTCCCACAACAGCTACAGCAGCCCCAACTGTGACAGCAGTAGAGTTAGAATTGCATATCGAGCAATGAAAGATGACAAAGCATCTGGACATATGATAAAATTTAGAGAATGCTTGAATATAAAGAGAATTTGGACCCTCCACACATGTGAAGCATACCATCTTCAAGTATAAATTACGACAAATTCAAGCCAACCATCCTAGCTGGGTGCCAAACTAAAAAGAAGTGAAATTTATATCCGAAGGAAATTTGTGTTGTCTTGGATAACCCAAGTGCTGGCCCCTAATTTAGGCTAGAATTACATCCCAGTGAATTTCTTTATCAATTTCTTTATCAAACACTCTTGTCCCAGTCATCGAAGTTAAATGATAGCGCAGGTTTGGCTTCCAAATGGAAATGTTTGGCATGACGGCAGCAAAGTATAGGTTCTAGTTGTCCAAGACATAAACTGTTAACATCCAAGGATAAAGAAATCCTTTTATTTGACAAGTATAAGGAATTATACATGTGAAACCCGTAATGACGTTAGTTCTAATTGTTTGTTTACTGTAACTTGATTGCAGCAAAAATTGCTTCAAGGTTCAAAAAGAATTCAAATCAAACTATTACCTGATACAAACATGAGAGATCGATTGATGAGACGGTGATATTGCTTACGGCTTCTTCCTGCTTCAGTTTCAGGAATGCTCAAATGTGGATGTTCCGCTGCATTTACTATCCTTCGGAACAAATTACTGAAATCGCCAAGCTTCGTGCTGATGGGTATAGGAGCTTCTATCCCTAAATCCTGGCTAACCTATTAAACAAATTCATCACGATTTAGAAAATATCAAGTTATACTAAAACATGTGTACTGCCTAACAATTTAGATGCTAAATCGAGCAGGTTTAGTCTCTTTAACTATAGAAAAGGTACAGAAGATAAACTACAACAGGAACATGGATATTATACCCAATCACATGCACCAGTACTAGCTGAGCTTCACTCTTCAAGACAAGTGTTGTGATGTGGTGCAGAAATCACATAAGCAAACTTCATGCAGGTAAAAGACATTTCACTAAAATTGCCAGGAGCTCCAGTATGGAAATAAATTGAACCTGAATGTAAAATTACTATTGACCAAAAAATATACTCAATTCTTGATGGTATATGTAGAGGATAGGTACCCTGGTAGAATCTTGAATTTCGGTCAAATAAGGATCCAGATCATCCTTAGCTGCTACAATGAGACAAGGCATCTCATACCCAGTGGCCTCTCCGTGGCTAGCAACATCCACCAGTAAATCTGCTGCTCTCTTCCAGGAAGTTTCACGAGAACTGAACATAAAAGGTACTAAGATGAGCTACTTAGCAAATGCAAGGAACAAAAGCGAAAAAACAGAAAGTAAAAAAATAGAATATGCGGCGGAATTATAATGGAATACAGGGTATGCTCTTCCCTCTCCTCTTCGTTATTTCCCTTTTCTTCCAAGTAATAAGGTAGAAGAAATCCCAGCAGTTGTGTAGAAGACAACATGTGCATAGTGTGGTTGCATTTATTTATCTGGACACAAAGTTAAGACAACATAGCCTGTAAACCTACCCTCCAAAACTTGCTGAATGGACTTGCATCATTTACTACTCAACTATCTTTCACCTCTTTCCCTTTTACCCTTCTGACGTGTCTGTTTTGAAACATTTAAACAGTTTCGTACTACTTTACAGATTACGTAGATGTCCTTGGAAAGGTAATAATAACTACAACAAAACTAAAGGTACCGCTACCACCACTGCTCTGGACCCTAATAAATAATATATATATATCCAAAATAGTAAACGCTTCACCTGCATCTTTCTGCCCCCCCCCCCCCCTCTCGTGGGGCAGAAGAGCTCCAGAATCAAATTTCAATCCAGGTTAATTGAATTCTAACGCATCTGAAGGTGTCAAACAGAAATCAATGAAGAGAATAGCTAGTAATGCATGCAACGTTGTGTTTCCAAGTCGAGAACAAAATAAACAGGAAAATTTGTGATCAGAGGGCTAGGTAAAAAGAGAAATTTCAGAAAACAACTAAAGCCAACTTGAATCAATTCAGCAAGGATGCACTTAAGTCACCTGTCATGGACAAAAATTGCTATATCGCAATCTGCTAAAGCATCCTTGCTAGATAGAAGCTTCTTCACTCCATCTTCTGGTATCTCTCGTAGCACGAGAGATTTTTTAGCCCCCTGCCAATGTACAGAATAACTGTTCTTATGCTGATGACAAATTTAAGAAGCTAATTAAATGCAGAAGAGAGAAAATCCAACAACTACCAGACGCAATAAATAAGTAACCTGAAGAGAGATCATTATATGGAAACAACATTAGGATCATAAAAAAATTAATTGAGGTATAGCCAGTATACAGGGATATTTTCCCGTTATTAATAAAATTATGTACCTTATCAGGGAGGTAAACATAAGATCATAAAGCACAAAAATAGAATTTTCAGTAGCCAGGGTGCTCTTCACTAAAACTCCTTCGCAATGGAGGTTTATGAAGAAAGCGCAAACCATTAGACAGAATTTGGTGTTTAAAAGAAAGAAAAAACTAGCATAATATACAATATTTAAGGGAACTTATATGTGGGAAAACACAAATAAATGCAACTTGAGGTGTTGTTAAGGACACTCCTCGATTCTGATAATCTGCACCCTACCTACGTCTCGAAAAAACATAGAACAAACCTCCACTACAATAGCACATGCACTTTATACAGTGTTAAACTGATGATCACATGCTAAAGAGTATATCCCAAAACCACCCTTGTAAAATAAGAACCTAAGGAACTTGTTATTGGTAACAATAAGAACTGTAAAAATATGTAGAGTTTCATCTATATTGACAGCATTTATCTTAATTGTGTCAAAGGGTAGACTGTTGTAATCATGAATTGGAAAGGAGGAGTATAATTACATCAAATTGGAGGCAGGTCAATGTATTTTTACCTGCAAGATATATTGAATTTTTTTCGTTATCTTACATGAATCTATTTGAGTAATTCCTCAAAATTAGCGAAATCCTCTCTTATTTGAGGAATTGTGGCCAATCCCCTCCCCTTTATTCCTCAGAATCAGTGGGCTTTGCCAAGATCAGTTTCAGCACTCATGACAGCCCCAGCACTAGAAAGAAAGGCAAGGTCAAACTCCCGGTGAACTCCAATAAAAATATTTCGCCTCCCTACTTCCAAAAGAGCTCCCTTTGGTCCCAAACAAATTTTAATTTTTTGACTTCATTGTCCTTTTCCTCTATAACCCTTTTTTGTCTACTTACCAGTGCATTACCTCAATCATCAAAAAGCATATATTCGTAACAGTTACAACTTATTTTCCTCGACAAACAAACTGCAAAGAGGATATAATAACAGAGAAAGGTGTTTCCACACCACCATATATAACTAGTAAAACTTTATTACATCTTAGACCAACTCATTTCCAGCGCTCATTCACCATTCAAGGTTACTTTAGCACACTGTCATGCGAGTGTTGTCCGCTTGCGCATTTACACGAACTATCATTCTCAGAGCTCTAAACACTTGATGCTCCAAAAAGATCAGTGAAGCTGAGAATTTCTTATGCCAAATCTATATGAACAATCATCTCTTAGGTCAGTCGTCAGTTATAGGCAACTCAATGTTGACAAATCATAAAAGTTATTTTCTCACCATGTTTCATTTAACTTCTCATTATTTTACTTTTCCGTACTTAGCCATGCACATGATTAGAACCAACAGAACCATAATCAAAAGATGCAACATTATGGTGTAGTACCGTGTTCATAGCACCGGAGAAAGCATATAGCAGGAATGTTATTCTCGTAAGCCTTTTTTTCATTTTCAACATTAGCCAAGAAGCAAAGTACCAGGCAGGTATGTACCAGATATCTAGAATATCCATAAATGTAAAAACAAAGGATAGTTCATTCCTATGCTCTTTCAATCAGTAACTCAATCTTCTCTTTTCCCATTCTTTTAACTAGTGATGATATCTATCAGTAACTTTGTCTTTCAACCAACCAAAATAATAAGATCTCTTACCCCTAGATCAACAACATTTACTGCATATTGATCAGCAGTAGTTGATTGGTACTCTTCTGGGAACGGCCTGCATTACAAATTACAGGAAACGCAAATCAGATAGGCACAACAGAAAATTGGCCATCAAATCAAATCTTTCTCAATTAAATTTCAGAAAAACGAGTTGATGTGGGACAGCTTCAGAAGAGAAACCTTCCAATGAACGAATTCAGAATGGCTGATTTTCCAGCCTCTTTTGGCCCAAAAACAAAACACTGATAGAAATTTCTATCTGATTGTTGCTTCTTGCGATCTAAACGTCTTCTTCGAGTTACACGAATAGCAGAAGAAGGTTCACCAGCATATCCAATGTATATAAGATTCTCCACACTATAAATGGGATCAAGCAGTGTCATCAATGCCCACTGCATCCACGGGATAAAAAGAAATATCAAAACAATAGCATTTGGAAACATATAACCAAAGAAAACACTCTAAAAATAAGGCAGCTTAAAAATTAAAATTCTGATCCCTGGTGCAAGAACCAATAACAGTGACAGGTTTAGAAATTGGCATGTTCATCAATTTCTACACACCCCAAATATTGGCCTTTTGAAGTTGCACCATTACAACAACAACAACAACATTCCCAGTATATTCCCACAAAGGAGGGTAGAGTGTACGCAGACCTTACCTCTAACTCAGGGGTGAGGTAGAGAGGTTGTTTCCGATAGACTCTCGGCTCAAGACAAAATAATACTGGAAAAGACTTGATGGAAGTACAAGAGACAATAGGTAGTACCAAAACAGCAGATAATACAATCAATCAATCAATCAATCAATCAATCAATCAATCAATCAATCCCAAACTAATTAAGGTCAGCTATATATATCTTATCTATTCCGCTTTATCCGCGTTCAATATTTAGAGGATCTATCATAACTATTTTAGCACTGGTCATGAACTTACCGCAACACTCGTCTTTTTTCAATTTTTGGGCCAACCATGTGTAGCTCACATTTGTAATGCACGTAAAATATTGAGCCACCCTAAATGGACACCTAAAGGAAGAATATGGCATGTTGCATCTCCGAGAAGCAAGCAAACAAAAAAAGAGAAGTACATCAATCCGTAGAAACTACACCCTTCACCCATGTTTACACTGCCCACAAGAATACATTTATAGCATGTCACTGTGTCATCTTTTTAAAATAAATAGAATATGCAGATGTGCAAGTTAGCAAAAATGCTCCAGTAATATGTGCACCTCTGAAAGAAAACCATCAACAGAGAGTCCTCCCAAGGCATCCTTCTCTGCAGCATCCTTATACGGAGCTTCACTCCAGGGGCTGATATAAGAAGATCATGAAAAACAACAATCAGTTTGTATGATATACGGCTTCAAAACCATCTATTCACCTTTTTTCACTCCTAACCCATGCATTTATGAGAATGTGCAACCAACAGAATAGCATGCTCATAATTAATTTTCCTGATTGGTAAAAACAACATGGTCATAGTCTATTGGAACTTTATTTTATCCACCATAGTGTCTTCTTTTAATAAGGTTATTCACTATAACTTCCTTTTGATAACCTAAAAAGGAGTAGCTACACCAAGAAAACCAGTTCCTATCACTTCTCACTATAACTTCTTAACAGCTCCATCATCAAGAACGTAGCTCAAATGACAATTTTTGGCAGGCCCGAACAGGCATTTTTCCCTCTGTCAACCAGAAGCCACATATACATCACCCACTCAAAATGCAAACCAAAATAAAAGCCTATCATAATATCAAATCATTTATCCTCATCTTCAGTAGCAAAAATCAAAAAGAAAATAACCAAGTAGTATAAGATATTAGGAAAGCCAGATTACTTCTCCGGAGCAGTGGAAAACAAGTCATCAAGCTCATTGGATTGAAGAGCACCATCCTGATTAAGATCAAAAACGAAGTTGTTAAAGTTGTGAATGACAAATAACATCATCAGAGCGACATTTCATAAAATCAAATTTAACCTCTAAGCAACCAGAATCAACCAAAAAAAAATAACTAGGCAAAGAGCTGAGTAAGTATCAAGAATCTTTTCCATAAATTTAAAAAACAAAACAATTGACATTGATTCAACTATTTTAACAGTTTATTGCAAGATTCTATACATCCTACTTCACTATTAAGGGGCTAGATTTGCAAAACTGCATCGCAAGCCAAAAATTTCCTATTTAGCAAAACGATCCAAAGGATAACATTGTGGCATGGGCAACCTATAAGAGCTGATGAAGGAAACAAAAAAATCTGTAAAATTCATTAGCCATAGCACCTTTAATGATATTTACCCCCCACCCCACCCCACCCCACAAATCCAACCAACCAAAAACTACCTGTCCAACAATAAGAGTGTATTTGATATGCCGTACGAACCATTTTCCATGACGATATGTTTGGTTGCCTAATGAAATTTCTGCTCAAGAAAACATATATCATTTTCCTCTACTACTATCTCAATTCTTGCTCCATGTCATTTGTTTTAACCACCACACAAATACTCAAACCTTTAACACTCAAAATTATCATTAAAACACATCTTACATTCCCATTCCTCAACCTATTTCCAAGTTACCTAATTTTATGTCCAACCAAAGCCATGAAAGATGTTGAAATTAGCATCAATATTTTCCACAAAAAAATTACATAGGGAACATCTCAATTATACTAAACAGACCCTGTGCGAAAGAAACTTCAAACCTAACATAGGACAAGCAGTCTCAACAAGACTCTTAAATAAGCCTGTATATCAGAACTTCAAGAATTTTAGAGAGAGAAAATGTACATACACCATTAATATCAAATGTGAAGAAGATTCTTCTGAGGAAGTCCAATGCATCATTAGTCAGCTCCACACTCTACAGGAGGGCAAGGATACTTCAGTATTTCAAAGTGAACGCTTACAGTTAATACGTAGAAAAATGATCATTGAAATCTTAAGCTGGCGGAACATCACCGCAATTAGAAATGAACAGAACAGATCAACAGAAAACATACTATACATATAAAAAGAAGAGGGAACTGATGAAGATGCATAAGTTATAAAAAAAACCTTCGGAACGAATTTGAATACGGAATACTGTTTGAAAGGTAAAATTACTTAATGGTTGAAAGGCTCAAAAGCCGAATCCAAATCTAGCGTGACCATTGAATAAGTCGACTTGAGTTAGGTTAAAAGCACGGAATGTATCATTTATCTTATCGTTTAAAAGCAGAGAATGTATTTTCACCATCACCTTCTTCAAAGATAGTATTCTCTACGGCAGCACCATGAATGGTGCATAGCAAAGCAGCGCCCAATACGCCGGAAACTCCCATCACATGGAAGGGGTTCAAGGTCTTATTCATTTTTATTTGAGGTAAATTCGAAATTGTTCGAATTGCTGCTGTTGTTCGAATTGTGTAATCATCAATTGCTGACATTGGTAAGCAACCCAAAGCTATTTGATTATAATTCAATTCATGACAATGTTAAGTAGAAAGTTCATATTCTTCAGTCATTGAAAAACAATTTGTTGGGGCAATACTCAACACAATTATTTAAATTAGAAAACAAAAGATTCAAATTCGAATATTTCTATTCTTTCTTATTTCAATGATTGTTTTTTGGTAAACAGTATAGCTTTCATTGATAACCAAAAAATTACAATTACATCAACAGCAGTCTTATTTCAATGATATTATTGTTTCAAAAGTGTTACTTGAGCCGAGGCTCTATCGGAAACAACCTCTCTATCTCCACGGGTAGGGGTAAGGTCGCGTACACTCTACCCTCCTCGGACCCCACATGTGGGAATACACTGGGTATGTTGTTGTTGTTGTAGTATTGTTTCAAAGATAAAAATATGATAAATTTATTGTGAGTTCTTTGATTCTTTCCCCATGAGCCATGGAGTTAATAGATCTTCTCTTCATGGGGAAGAGGCAATGCCAACTAGACACTAAATGGAGAAACATGCATGCCATACAAATGAGCAAAACTGGACAAAAAGAAGGTGAAGGCAAAATCTGAAACTGGAGATCTACCCCCCCCCCCCCAAAAAAAGCAAGTATAAGCCCAGGAGCGTAACGGGAGCAATAACTGGGAAGTGTAGTAAAAAAGTTTTAGACTTCCGTTAGGAATGAAAGGAGACGAAGGAAGATGGAGAGGAAATAATAGAATCTCGAGTAAGAAAAGCATAGGAAGGGGCAAACTTGCCTGGTCAGGATGTCTCTTGATGGGGGGAGGAAGCTGATCCTCACTCAGCCTGATCTCGTTGTTGTAGCCAAATTTTCGCAGGACAGTCCAGGTTGTTTCCAGACGCCCTTTTTCAATAAACAGTGCATGAAGAAAGAGGAAACCGGTCAATGTAAGACCCCGTTCATTGACACCTTCCTGTAATTTTTCTTGCACTACTCTCTTAACACCAACTATTTCAGAAGGCTGTAGTGGAGCATTGAAGCATTTGACCTACACGATCGTTTAATCATAACATAAACGCCCAACTTCAAAAGTTAGTCCTCATATAACACAAGTCAGTGGCTAAATCTACTGACTAGAAAAAGTTAGGCTAATTCTATGAGGTATATGACCTGAAAATCATTCAACTCTGCATCACTTAGGGCACCATCTCTATCAAGATCACAAAGAATAAATATCCGCTTCAAAGCCCTGACACATCGAGGCTTTAAAGTTTGGGCCTCCTGATCGAAAAGTGGAGCAGTTGGATGAAGCACGGCTTTTTGTGCATAGTAGAAAACCTCAGGAATCTGCAAGCATACCATTTATGAGCAAAAGAAGAGAAATAATTCATCTGGGCAACTTACAAATAACACTTCCTTCTTTACTCAAAAGGAGGAAGAAGGAACACCATCAAAATTCAGACCAGGAGAAACACCAAATTGTCTGACAATGAAAACATTCTGTAGACATCTTAGCTAGACAGTATCAAGTATCAGCTACAAAGTGATGGTGCCAAGACAAAAAGTAAATTGACTTACCTGTATATGTCTAAAGGCTGAACATTCAATACATGTTTCGATCTCTCGAAATTGTTGCATAATTGGTGACATCACCTGCTCCAAACTGACAGGGTACTGTTCATCTCTCTTGTCAAGCATGCACCCCACGACAACAACAGGAACCCTGACCTGCTCAATTATGTAGTCCACAACACATCAACAAAATACAAGACAAGTTTGTCGGAGATAAAACTAATAAGTTATTACTCCCACAGTTCTAGAGCAATTCATTTTTCGCCCAACTATCCCTCCCAAGGATATGTTGTGCAACATTCCTGACAATTTACAAGATGAGTTTACTGCACACATATATTCTGGGTACAAACCTCCAATCTGCGAAGTTCAGGAAGCCAGAAAGTACTCAGCCGATCAAGAGTCGCAGGCTTATCACAAGCGTAAGTCAATACAACTGCATCAGCTTTCTTCAGCTCTTCCACAAGTTTACTTCTATTTTCAGGACTGTATAACAAAGATAGACATCAGAACTGAACCAAGAGATTCCATATGTTATTTCACATATTATAACTAGCTACTGTTAGAGGAGTGAAAAATATCCCAGATAAGCCACAAGATGTACCCAAACTTGCATATACATTAATCTTGCACATACAAAAGGCATTTCAGCTCTATGCACAAACCTTCTGTGAGCAAAGATTTGTAGGAAGGACTGATATACGACAACTGGATCAAAACAAAGGGCCGCGTATATGAAACCGTGAAAAGGAAAAAAAAACATCTTTGATCTTTCCAGAAGAGAGACCTCTGGAACACGGAGAGGCGAGATACTTGCTCAGAAAATGATAAATACTGTAGTTAAAAGACACGTATTGTCACAGGACTATAGACACAATGTATATGCAAGTTCACAAATATCATAGGCACAATTACTAGACAAGGAATCAACAATAAGAAAGTAGAGAAAGTGATGTGATGAGCACCTAGAAGACGTATCAATAATAGTTACAGGTACTTTATCGGGATAGATATCATCAGGGAGCCTGGTAGGCGGCAACACCGGAGGAACATTGGGCGGAAAAGAATCAGTGGCGGCTGTCAAGATCAAGCTAGACTTTCCAGTTTTTGCATCACCAGCAACCACTATCCGAACACTTGGGGCATCAGCTGAACCACCTCCTGCCATTCACTCACTACTCTTTCTCTCCCTCTGCACACACACACACACACAAAAACAATCAATATCATCAAAAGGGTCTTCACTAAGAAGACAATAGTTCACACAAAACAATAGAGTGTGTCAAGATATTGCTTGATTTGAAAGATAAACCCTAAACCAAACAAAAAAATCAAAAATCCCAACTGGGTATTCACCAAGAAACAAAATAGAGATATCAAGATTGCGTCTATGTTCCCAAGAAACATGTATCGGTTTCAAATGCTAAATCTCTAAACAAGAAACATCATAAGTATTTGGATATCAAGAAAAATACCTTTCAGTGTGAGATTTGGGAATTTGTGAAGGGCGAGGGGATGTTAAAATAGGGTGCTAGGGGGAAGCTTGGAGAAAAAGATTTTTTTCACAAGAGTTTGAAGGCGTTTAGACTTTAGGGATATATTGTTTGTTAGGCTAAAGGGTTTTTGGGGTGTGGATGGATGAAGCTCAAGGGTTTGAGAAATGTTTTATCGTAAATATTAGTTAGTAGTAATATATGTTTTTACTAGAAATGTTCCAATAGGGCGGCGACACTAGGTTCGAATACCTGTTTGGGGGTGTCCCTTAGGACATATTTATCGTACCATAACATTGCGTAATGACTTTAAAAAATGTGCTGCTTGGTTAGCAAGTTAATTTCTTTATTAAAATCTATGAGTATATATATAAAATAAAATAAAAACCAGTTTGGCTTTTCAAAACAAAAATACATCAATTTTAGTTAATTAACAAAATATTATTAATATTAAATAAAGGGTGATAATTAAAATTGCAACAACTATAGGGGTATTAAACTGTTAAGTTACTCTATAAAGTTTGGGAACGAGTGGTAGAGATGAGCGTGAAGTGGGCCTGTCTATTTTCGAGAATCAATTCAGATTCATGTCAGGGCGTTCAACTATAGAAGAATGCATCTTGTTAAAAAACTGGTGAAGCAATATAGAAAAAAGAAGATGGACCTCCGCATGGTGTTCATCGACATATAGAAAAAACGTATGTTTCGAGCGAGGTTCTATGGACGTGTTTGGAGGTTAAAGGTGATCATATGTCGTACACTAAAGAGATTGAGGATATGTACAATGGAGCCAAGACACGAGTTAGGACAATAAGTGGGGATTCAAAGTATTTTTCACTTGTGATGGGGTTGTTCCAAGGATCAACTCTCAGCTCATTTTTATCTACGTTGGTAATGGATGAATTGACTCATATATCCAAGGGGAGGTGTCACGGTGTATGTTATATGCAAATGACATAGTCTTAATCGACGAGACTCGCACGAATTAAATACTAATGGGTCGTTTGGTTGGGAACAAGTTATTATAGGATTAATTATCCCAAAATTAGCTATCCTGAGATAAGTTATTCTACCGTGTATATCGGATAACTTATCCCATCATTATGATATAAATAGTAGGATAAATAATCCCTGGACTAACTAATACCTCCAACCAAACGCAGAATAAAATAATCTTGAATTTTATCCCGAGATTATCATACCTTATACCTCACACCAAACAACTTCAAATTTGAGGTTTAACAATAAACCCTGCAGTTTAGGGGGTTTAGGTCGAGTAGGATCAAGACAAGAATACTTGGAGTCCAAGTTCAATGACACAACACATGAGGACAATATGGAGGTGAGGCTGATTCACAAGTCATCCATAAGAAAGAAAGTTTCAAGTCTCTTAGGTCCATAATCCAAAGTAATAGAAAAATTGACGAGGATGTCACATATCGTATAGGGTGAATGAAACAAAGGTTTGCATTTTAAGTCTTATGTGATAAGAAGGTGCCATCAAAACTTGAAGGCAAGTTCAATAGAGTGGTGATTAGACCTGCTATGTTGTATGAAGTGGAATGTTGGCCAGTCAAAACTCTCACATTTAGAAGTTGAAAGTTGTAGAGATGAGGATGTTAAAGTGGATTTGTGCACGCACTAGGAGAGAAGATTAGAAATAAAGATATTCGAAACAAAGTAAGAGTGATTACGGTGGAGGATAGGATGCGGGGAGAGAAGTTTAGATGTTTTGCACATGTGAAGAGGTGATGCATGAATGCACTAATGTGAAGGTCGGTTATGGAAGGTTACAAAAAGAGACAAAGGTAGATTGAAGAAGTATTAGAAAAAAGTGACTAGACATGACACAACTCTAATTTACCAAAAATATGATAATGGAGATAACAATTTCTCTAAAAGGTGATTGATTTGAAAAGTTTGCTTTATTAAATTTCTACGTCACGTACAAATTTGTAAAGCATATAATTCTACGATTCTGAAGTAAATCAATCATGTTAGTGTTTACATTATATTACTATATTTTTTTCAGTCTAAGTGTGACTAAGTAGGCATTTTGCCATAAGATTCGAGACTCAAATTTAAAGTTTTGATTTAAAATCAGTGTGAAACTTCAATTTCAAATCATGATTGAAATCTTAAATTTTTCAAAAAGTCATATTTAAAATTTCAAATTGTGTTTTTTTAAATCTAAAACTCGACACATAAGTTCATATTTTGTAATTTTTTTTATCATTTTAAGTTTTGTAAAAAATGACTTATGCCCAACATGAAAAGATTTATCGTACCATATAAAAAAATTATATTAAAGAATAGCTAGTTACCACTTTTTTTTTTTGGATTAATAGATCTTTATAAAATTATGTGTATTTGAAAGTTTATAATAACATGTAATCACAAACAATTATTTATAAAAGTGACATGGAAATATGAAATTTATTAATGCAACATTTTAGAATATCTCGATACCTTATTTATAAACAATGATCTACTCATTTGTAAGATTATATAAGAGTTGAACAAATTTTGGTGGTTTTCATAAATTATAAAGTTTCATGTTTATGAAAAAATATAACTTAAAAAAATAAATTGTATATCAAAATAAAATTTCAAGTTAAAATCAACATTTTCAAATCATTGGAATTTGGAAGTCCTGTCCAGACGGACCATAAAATTCTTACGAGAATTAATAAATGGAATGCTTATTTTGTCCATTACTTATCAACATTTTTCCTTTTTTTTTATTTTTTTTTATTGTACCAAAATATATTTTTTCTTATTTTTGTTTATATTATTTGATTCGCCTACATAAAAACAATCACATCTTATTATTAGAAAATAAATTAAATAATGATAATCAAATGTATTGATGTAGAACATTGAAGAATGAAGAATTTTGATAACAAAAAAATAAAATTGATGAGAAGATTGCTTACAATTAGTCGTATAATTAAATGACAATCAAAGTAAAAAAAAATTATATTTAAAATAAAAATATAAAAGGAAGGACCCGAATAATCATTTAAAGTATTAACTAAAATTGGATAGATTTTTTAGCAAATTCCTTAAAGAGCTTTCCTATTTTACATTTACACCATGAATAAATTTGAAATCACGATTTAAAATGACAAAGATCTTCAAATTATAAGTAAGACATTCAAATCTTTAAAAAAAAGGAAGAAAAAGTATGTTAACATTAACAAAACAAAAAAAAAATATGTTTCTTAATAGTTCAGAGAGCAAAGTAGGGATTCTTTTAAAATCATAGATAACAATGAAATTTTATATTAGAAGGAAGATGATGTATATAATCTAAAATTGGATAAGATTTGGCTTTTAATAATAGGCAAAATTGATTTCACCCTCTAAACAATTTATCCAAATACAAGGAATAAATATTTGATACTAATTAATAAATGTTGAAATATTTGTACGTACGATCCTATTATATAAGGAGATCATGATTGTTTACTTTTCAAAAATCAAGCTAATCAAAGAAACATGCCTAAATTATGCTTTAACATTTTTTGTAGTAAAATCCCCAATTTAACATTTTTCTTGGTTCGTTCATTCATAAAAGGCCCAAAGCTATATAATATACAGGAGCAATTTTTTTTTTTTTAAAAGGTTAAAGTAAAAATTAAATAAAAAAAGTAATGACACATAAAAAAGTTCCCTTTATTAAAAAAAATAAAAAACTAAATTCAAGAAACTTTTAATTTTTTATTTAAAGAGGTGGATGGTTATTCATCAAAAATCTTTTAAATTACACATTAAAAGCAAGATTCAAGGTTGGGGGAAAAAGAAAAAGAAAAAGAGCAAGACTAGATTTTTATTATTTCATTCTCTCCTTTTTCTCATTCCCAGTATCAACAAAAATTAAATATATACTTTTTAAATTTATGTCTCTCTTAACATATATAGACCCATCAAAAAATATTTTTTATACGAATAAATTTTTTCACACTATCAAACATATACGTTACATTATTTTTCATAGTTAGTCTTGTTTGTTTTCCATTATTGCACTAAAAGCAAAAAATAAAATAAAATCTACTACGTTAAAAATAACAGCTCTACTTTCACAAGATAAAAATAAGATAACATAAATTAGTCTCCCATTTATGAAATTATAATAAATATACGCATAATACATAAATATGTCATTTAACTTGGCCTCAGCTGACATTTATTGCATTCAATTTTGGGTTTGCACAAGAAAATACTTACACTTGTATAAAATTTAACAAGTAGACACACACGTTCTACGTGACGTCTAACGCGAATTGTCACGTAGGACACCATATAGAACACGTGTGTCTATTTATTCAACTTTATATAAGTTTAAGTGTCTGTTTATATACGCTCAAAATTGAAGGACATAGACACATATTTATGTATTATGCCATAAATATATTATTGTTGTTGTTTTGATTTTCCAAATTATTGCTTAAATATAAATACATAAATTTCCAAAAAATAAAAAAATAAAAGAAGTTTCCCAAACGGGCACGAAGAGGAAAGCAAGAAGGTCTATTTTGACAGGCTGAAGTCAAAGGAGGACCCCAACACCTGTGGAATCTGTCACGTGGAAAATGTAAACAATGCAAGAAACACAAAATCATCTTTGCAATCAAAGTTTCCACTACCAAAACAATTATTTAACACAAAAAAATAATTATAATAAATAAATACTGTAGCAGTTTAAAAGGTAAAATAGACAATTTATTGCAACACGTAAAATTGATTTAAAATATCTTATACTACTATTGTTTGATAAGTGAAATAAGAGATTATAATCTATATCTTCTATATATCTATATTATCTTAAAAGTGTGAAGGTCCTTATAAATGTTGATTGAACTTTTTGCCCTTCACTAAAAGACCCTGCAATAGACAAAATTGTCATTTACTATTTTTTCAAATAATTATTAATTATTAATTAAAATTAGGAGAAAGTTGAGTTGAATTACAAATGTCCGTTTCATCTTTTCTGTCGATTTAAATTATGATAAATACACAAGTTTGGTGCCAATCCTGTTGTGTAAGCACGAAGAAAGAAGACAAATTCTATTATGATTAGAAGATCCCACCTATTTATAAAAAGAACTCCAACAAAGAAAAGAAAAAGAAAGCTTCTCAAGCAATGCTCGATAGTTTTTTTTTTTTCCTTCATTCATGTTTTATTTTTATTAAATTGTACTATGTTTTTTTTATAATTTACATTAGAATTGAATTTTTTCAGAGATCTAACAAATGTTATTGCTAAATACGTGCAATATTTACTGATTGAGGAACAAATCAAGGAGGGTTGGAGACTAGAAAAGAAAGAGGTGATGGGTGGAGAGGTAAATAAAATTTCTTTCTTTATTGAACTATACTTTTAAAGATAATATTTACCTTTTTTTCTCTTTTTGCAATCTGTGTAAAATTATTTTCTTAGTAATATATCTTTGTTAAGGTATCAATACTTCATCTTGTTATATTAAAAGTGTGAAGCACCTTATAATGTGATTTGAACTTTTTGCTTTTCACTAAAAGTCTCTCCTTTAGACAAAATCGTCTTTTTACTATTTTCTCTAATTATTGTCATTTAATTATTATGCTAATATTGAGGACTTTAAAATTAATAATGTTCATAAATACAATTTCATCGTCTGATATTTGAATTTGTTTCTCATGTTTCTTTTCAGTTGAAAATTTTTGATTGGAAAATTGGGTGAAATAAGTATGTTGCGGCCGAATGAAGTAACTAAAAAAGTAAAGGTTTATCTCTTTCCTTCTTTTCTTTCTTTGTTTAATTGTGACTTAGTTTTGTTATGTTATTTAACTATATTTTGGTATATTATTCACTGGTATTATAGTTGAATCGTTAATTAAACTTATTTATTGAAATCAAAATATAATGTTATAACTAAGTGTTGAATCTTGATATGCAGAGTTTTTATTTGAATGATGAATCTACAAAATTTAAGGTTATAGTCAACTCTTTCAATTTGGAAATTATTAATTAAATTTAAAGGCTAATCAGGTATGTTATTCGATGTAAATGACAACAAATTATTCTATTTATATGTATTTATTATTAATTAGCGTAATACACATGTGCAAAACACGTACAGTTAACTAATCTATCTATATCTATATCTATATCTATATCTATATATATATATCTATACTATATTAAAAGTGTGAAGCACCTTATAATGTGATTTGAACTTTTTACCCTTCATTAAAAGGGTTTGCTTTAGACAAAGTTGTCTTTTCACCATTTTTCTCAAATAAATTATAACTACACATAAACACTAATATATATTAAAATATTAATAATATTTATACTCTTAAAAGTTCCCGCAAAATCCCTAAAGTTCCAAAAAAAAAAATTGACGGCCTTTTCTTAATTTTTGGCATATATATATATATATATCATATTTTTTACCCTACTTTTTGTAGTAGTATGCACGTTTATATAAATAACATAATTTTTAAATATCTGGAATATTTTTAAAGAAAAAAATTATATTAATGTTAATTGTTATTTTCACATAATTTATTTATTTTATATAATTTTTTTAATTTATTAACATGTGCAACGCACATACATTAAGACTAGTACTATATTAAAAGTGTGAAGCACCTTATAATGTGATTTGAACTTTTTGCCCTTCATTAAAAGTCTCTCTTTTAGACAAAATCGTCTTTTTACTATTTTTCTCCAATTATTATTATTAATATATAACAAGAAGTCTAAATTTATAGAATTCATTAAATATATATTTATACGACTATGTTTTTTAGCTTTAAACATCAGTTTAGGTTTAGGATTCCTTTTGATAAATTAATTAATATTATTTATATTAATTGTCTCTCTTTATTTAGTTAAATTTGTTATTTATATGATTATGTTATTAGTATTTAGATTTAAGCATAACTTTAGGAGTTTAGGTTTAGGATTAGAATTTCTTTTAACTGATCAATTAATATTATTTTTATTAATGTCTCATTTTATTTAGGTTTACGACGACTATTATTTCAAAAACTGTTCTAGGAGAAAAAATTATATATATATATATATTTAAAGTGTGAAGGACCTTATAATGTTGTTCTTCTTCTTACTGTTATTTTATCTACTTAATATAGGTGATAGATGAATGTTTGGTCAGACTTTGAGGAATTTTTGTGTAGAGATTAGGTTTAACCGTATTGTTTTGATATCTGAATTATCGTATTATTTTGTTGTAGTTTTTATTTTGTTACCAGATGTTGTTTTTCTGCTTAATACAGGTGGTAGATGTGCTTGATCGGGTTATGAGGATTTTTCATGAAGGTTAGGTTTAATTGTATTGTTCTGATATCTCGATTATCGTATTATTTTATTGTAGTTTTTATTCTGACTTTTATTTTTCAAAGATATGTTTGTTTCACATATATTTTTATTGATTAACGTAATACATAATGCAACACACGTACACTAATCATATTAGATAATGATTTAAATATGTGAGTGGTGAAGAGCTTCACCGGCCTCAATTGCAACATTATATACTCTATTGTCTTTTTGTATGCAATTTTTTATATTGTTGCGATACACACGTGCAACGCACGTACACTAAACTAGTATCGAAAAAAATTGCTAAATTATCTTATTCATTTAGGTAAATTTTAATTTCAAGATTAGCAATTTTGGATTATCTATATCATAATTATTATATTACCTTTTTGCCACATTAACAAAACAACATAGTTTGTGTTTCTCTAAATCTTCCCTCCCAACCTTTTTAAGAAAGACAATAATATCAAAATTAAAATAAAAATTTCTCCCAATTAATTCACTTTAATTAACATATCTTATACTACTATTTTAAATTAAATGAATTAAATTAAATATAATATAAATAAAAATATAATCACTAAATAATTTCATCATTTTTTTTTCCTATTATAAATACCGATCAAAAAATCCAAAATGGATATAAATAAAAATCGTTTTCAATATATCACATATTGCACTTCCCAAGAAGACCCATCATCGACCCCACAGCACCGTGTATGTATCACCCTTTGTGCTCGCATTTATCATAACGTAGAATTCAAAGCCGCCTACTTTTTTCTCCCAGATGTTGGAATTCCGTGTTTGTTAAAAGGATCAATTCTTTAGGAATTTGTATAAAAAGTTGGAGTCTTGGATTTGTGATGTGGTAAATACAATTCTTGATTATACATAATTTGTATAGTTTTATAGAGAGAAAGATAAGGATGTCAGCTGATCTAGAATCTATATCAGAAGCGACTTCTGGAGCCATTGGAGCTCTAGTTAGCACTACTATTTTGTACCCTCTTGATACCTGCAAAGCTAAGTACCAAGCCGAGGTTCAAGCTCATGGTCTCCGTAAATACAGGTTACCTACCTACCACCCCTTTACTTTTCTCTGATCATTTTTTTTTTTTTTTTTTTTTTTTTTTTTTGCTGTTTGATCAGTTTTTTGGTTGTTTTGTATAAATGGGATTTGTTTGTTTCTTCTTGTACGATGTTTTCTTGAATCTTGCTGTTGTTTTGTGGAGAAAAAGTCAAAAGGAGGATGAATTTTCTATGAAGGGGTGGGATTGGATCAAACAGGAACCCTTGATTGGTAATCAAAGTTTGGATCTTTAAAAAGGGACTTTTGCATCAGATTCGTCTTTTTATTGATCAACTGAAATCCATGTGGCTAAATCTGGTTTTGTAAGAATAAAAGTGAATTTTGTCTTTGGAAAAGATTCCTTTGCTTAATTTAGATATTCACCTTTATTAAAGACCATCATATTATTTCTGCAGAGTATGACTTTCACGAGGAGAATACTTATTTTGTAGTGAAACTCTTGAAGTGATTTTGTCGGTAGACCTTTGAAAGTCATAGACTTCAATTGCTTACATAAGAGTTTCCGGTGTTTGAGACCTACAAGGGATGCCCCAAAATTTCCTAAGTTACCAGGGTTAATAGATAACAATGATTTGCTCTTTAAAGTTTCTAAGAAAATTTATAGCATCTAAGGAGGGTAGGATAGTCAGAAATTCCTGTAAGAAATGACTTATCAGAAAAAAAAGAAGGTTTCTGTGAGTACTGAGTTGTCCCAGAAGGCATAAGTCAAAGGAAAAGTCCGTTGCAAAACTTCAGTTGACCTTTTTAGCTATCTGAATTTTCCAAATACACATGAATTTTGGTCTGCTTTTTTCTCAAGTGTTGCATCAATAAGAGTCAGTCTTCAATTTCTATTGCCAATTAAGAGTCAACGTTCATAATGTGTGAGATTAGCTGTGCTGTTGGCATTAGCTATATTAATCTCATAAGTTATAATTATGTATGTTGGACATCTTTTGTTGATCCCAGGATCCGCAAAAGATTTCTCTATTTCTTCGACTTTGTATTCTCTAGTGAAACTTGATTGGCATGGTGGGAAATTGAGGTATTACCTTCATATAAACGTCCAGCCTATCGAATTTCCAGGCAAGAAGGTTTTGTCATTATTGTACAAAAATAGTGTGATTATGATGCTTGATCATCAAATTTGCAGATGTCCAATCCGAAGAAATCTTGCTTTAGTCTATTAAGAAAATGCTCTAATGCCGGGTAGACCAAACAGATGGTGTACACGAGCTTTCTATTGCATCTTGTCATTATTGTACAAAAAATAGTGTGACTAGCATGCTTGATCATCAACTTTGCAGATGTCCAATCCGAAGAAATCTTGCTTTAGTCTATTAAGAAAATTCTCTAATGCCGGGTAGACCAAACAGATGGTGTACATGAGCTTTCTATTGCATATTCTGCTTGTATTAGAAGTCTAACAAGTTTCTCTACCTCCTTTGGTTCAGGGTCATTAGAGAGGCTTTTACTATTTGCTCACCTTTAGTTTAAGCAGTTCCATTTTAACAGGGAACATTTGGAAAGCACATGTTTACTTAATTGAAGATGTTATCTCCTCTATTTTACAACTTTTAGTACGAGGATTGAAATTTCCCGTGTATTCTCATGCAAATGAAGTGCATGATTCATGGACTTGGAGCTTTTTGTGCGGTCTTTTTGCTTCGTGTGATAACATTGTTCTTCGGGGTGTCTCATCATTATTGCTTTGTATTAATGATACTAAATTTTTTGGGTTAGAAATTATCTGTTTTTTGTTTACCAAGATGGCCGAGAAAATCTTCGTTGAGCTTATAACCTAGTTTACTGTAGTGAGTCCTGCCTAAATGCCTAGTTTAAATCTCTCTTTACTTACTAAAGGCCAAGTTTATCATGAAAATGTTGTCAATAACTGATGTTTCATTCTCATGGTAGTGAGAAAGAGATCCCTGGTTTGGATATTGATTTTGAATATGACTCACCACTCCTTTAAAGGTTTGGAATTTATAACGAAGTCTGGGACTGAGATGCTTTTAGTTTCTTTTATTGTGTCCTTTTTTCAATTATTTATCTCATTGAAGTGACATAACACATCTGGAATTTGTACATTCCACATCCTTTCTGACAATGTGCTAATAATTAATATTTGAATACACATGTTTTTTGGTACCTCTTCCACAACATCTGTTAGAACATGGAGTATTATGCTTTTTCCGACATTGTTAATTTTGTCACTGATTCACTATTGCCCTTCTGCAGGAATCTCTCTGATGTTCTGCTGGAGGCAATATCAAGTGGTAAGATACTGTCACTGTACCAAGGTCTGGGAACCAAGAGCTTGCAATCTTTCATTGCGCAGTTTGTGTATTTCTATGGATATAGCTACTTTAAGAGACTCTATTTGGAGAGAAGTGGTGCCAAATCCATTGGAACAACAGCCAATTTGATAATTGCAGCTGCAGCTGGCGCTTGTACAGCCATAACAACTCAGGTAAGAAGTTTGTATATTGCTTTGCACTTGATTAGTTCTTGTTAAGTGACTTACTGGAAAAAGCAAGAGTAGTGTCGAAGTGCTGCTTCCTATTTTTATCTCACTTACCTAAGAGTGTGTTTTTAAATTCGTATTTTATGATCAACAACAAATGCTTCTTGAAGACAAGGGAGCTTTTTGTCCTTCTGGCTATGGTAGATAACAGTAATGCTGTTCCGGTTGTTTCCAACTGGTGGAAGTAAGAAAAGAAATTGTTGAGACATTGAAACTAGTTTTATTCATCTTTCAAATAATGTATCCTCAAATTTTCCAAGGCAAAATTGCAAAATATTGGTTCTGTGCCTTAGAAGTAGTGCTCCTATTTGCAATCCTGGCACATAGACCCAGTAAAATATTAGTGGAGAAACTTTCCAGGTTGTTCATAGATGCCTTTCACGAAAGGTTTAGTGCAACTCTCTCAATTTAAGATTGTTGCTCTATACACTAAATTTCTCAAATGTCTAATCCATGGTGTGTGATAAGCTCATGACTTATGAATTATGATATAAGGGCTTTCTGTGCTAAGAATTGAAAATGTAGGTGCATGAGCCAAAAACTCAATTGTCATATGTCCATGGCTCTTACTCCAATTGTTTGTCATCAGATTCCATGGATATTTGCTACACAAAACCATATTGTTTATTTTGATATATCTGAAAATGACACTGCTCAATTGGATTCTGATATTATTTGATGTTCTGTAGCCACTGGATACCGCTTCCTCAAGGATGCAGACAAGTGCCTTTGGGAAATCAAAAGGCCTTTGGAAAACACTTACAGAAGGTAGTTGGAGTGAAGCATTTGATGGCCTTGGGATTTCTTTACTATTGACATCCAACCCTGCCATTCAGGTACTTAAAATATTCTTTGAGAACTAGTTTCTTGTAAAATTAAAGAAGTGACTAGTTGAACTAGTATAAATTTAATTAAATGGAGCCTTGTGAATTCAAGTATTGTTATTATATGTGAAGCCACAATTTTTTACTGATTGACGATAGAGTATTGCTAAAATAAATGTTTATGTGATGCAGTATACAGTTTTTGATCAACTTAAACAACGAATGCTGAAAGGTAAAGAGAAGACGACAGAGAAAGACACATCGCCTGTTGTACTTTCTGCATTCTCAGCTTTTGTATTAGGTGCACTGTCAAAGAGCATAGCCACTGTTCTGACCTATCCAGCGATCAGGTTGGATCTCTTTTTAACTTTATCATGGATTGACGATATTTCAGATGCAATATAAGCCTTTTAACATTAACCTGAAATCAGGTGTAAGGTCATGATTCAAGCAGCAGATGATGATGAAGATAAGAAGGCTGAACCGAAATCAAGTAAGACAATCAGTGGTATCATATGCTCTATCTGGAAGAAAGAAGGAATCTTGGGTTTCTTCAAGGGATTACATGCTCAAATCCTCAAAACAGTGTTAAGCTCTGCATTGCTTCTAATGATCAAGGAAAAGATCTCTGCCACAACTTGGGTCCTCATACTTGCACTTAGGAGAATTCTGCTGCTCAGGCAGAGAAGGCTAAAAAGTGCTTAAATTGTGATCAGCCGAGCTGAATGTGTGAAAAAAAGAGGCTTATATGAGAAATCAGAGAAAGAAAGTTAATTGCAAGGTTGCAGTCTTAGTAGTTAGTTTCAAGGGAGAAGGTTCCCTGTTAAACGGCTTTCAAGACCATGACATACAAATGAGATTACAGTCACCAAGGTGTGTTCGAGCAAAATGACGAATTCAAGTGAATAATATGATAGTTTTTGGTCTTCCTAGAAGAGAATAACTTGACAACAAATATTTATTTATTTAATAACGCTAGAATAATCTGGTGAAAGAATCTCTTTCTAGTTGCTTTGGAACAATTAGGTTCTGTGGAAGAAATACAGGGTTTTGCTTCTGGCGGCGACAACATGGTTGGTCGTCCTGCTTTTAAAGTTCATTGTGATGTCCTCTCAGACTTTTGGATTCTTGTAAGCATGTACTTGTCCAAGCATTGTGGAACCAGGAGAAGGATACAAAATAGGTTCTGTATCTTATTATATTCCAACTATATTATTGGATTTATTGGAAGTCATAGCGTCTGGGAGATATCTATTATTATGTGTTTTTCTTTGTTACATAGTACAGAGGGAATATGTTATAAACACAACGCTTCGTTGAAATTACAACAAAAAGAGGCTAACACAATGATCAGTGATATTGGGCTCCATCAATGTTAAGAGGTTTTATGAGTAAACTAGTCATTACCATCTTGGAGAAAATGCTGAATCTTGAGCTTCGACTCTCATCACCTCACTCAATGTTACAACTAAAATTCAATGCTGCAAGCAAAGTGAAAAAGCACTATTTGTAGTCAATATGAAAGCTTACTTTGTACCTTTTTCATTTAAACACGAATGATTTCATTCTCAGTTTCAGTGTGACTTAGTGATAAGTTCCCACAATTTTTATATGCATGTAAATTAATTAAAGAAAAACTCAAAAAAAAAAATACTTTCCAAAAAATAAAGAATGATTTTCAAACGAGAACTTATACAGGACAATTATAGTATGTATCACAAAAATCTCTATTTTGTCCTTAGATAAAACCACAACTAGATTTTGTATTATTATAGCTTAGGCATGTTTTCAATCAAAACTCTTACAAAATTTTATCCTTTGAAAAAAATTATTTTCCTTATCTTTCCTTTACCCTTTCTTCCAAAATTTCAACTAGAAAATAAGAAAGCTGAATGAATGATTCGCTTACAAGTAAACCAGCCAATTTTAGGTTAGTATTTAGATTTGTTCTTATTCTTTTTAAAAAAAATGTGAAGATTTAAATTTTGAAAAATTAATATTTATAAGTTTATAAAATTTTCTATCCCGATCTAAATGTTTTGATTTACTTGATTTTTTATTTTTTAAATCATGATCTAATAAAGAAGAATAAAATAAAATAGAACAGTTGTGTCAAAAAGGAATAAATCGGCAAAAATTTCACAAATATAACAAGATCCACCACCCCTAACAAAACCCCAAAAAGAAAAAAGAAAAAAGAAAATAAAAATAAAAAGGAAACAAATAGAAGGAGTTTGGGGAAGATCACAGATCTGACTGAGACTGAGCTGAAAGATCAAATTAGCATATACCTTTATACTTTTTATACAGAGAGGAAAACGAAGATGATGTCCAGCAATTACACCGCTATTGATAGTCAGAATGTTTCCGGATCTGTTCCTGTATGTTTTTCTCTATTTTTTTTCTTTTTTTTCCGGTTTCAATGAATTATTCTTCCAGTCGTTGTTCAGATCTAATTGTTTATTTTGTTGAATATTGTTTGCAGGCAGCCGCAGATCCACCTGGTCAAGTTGCCGTCAAATTCACTGGTAATTTCTTCACATTTTCAACTAAATCATACATACTTTTTTTTTTTGCAATCATATTGAATTAGTTTGTGAAATTTTGGACTTAATTTGTGATTGCAGAATCGAATTTGCAGACATTTCCACCTTCAAGTTCCCAGGGGAAAATCTCTGGTGCTTCTGGACCTCCACGTGATGCTGACGGTATCTGCTCCTAATTTACTGATATGTTATTTTTTCATATGAAATAAAAAAATTTATAGTATGATTGCTATTATTAAGCGTGTAATTTTCAGCTAAATTCAGCTGAGTTTTCTGCTAAAGAAAGAATAGAAGCTGAACGCATAGAGTTTAAATCTTGGATCCACCTCTGTTGTGGCCTAGTGGTCAATGAAGTGGATTGAGAACCATGAGGTCTCAGGTTCAAACTCCAACAGAGGCAAAAAAGTTAGCTGATTTCCTCCCATCTATCTAAGGCTTGGTATATAGCGTTACCCGGTGCCTGTGTTGATAGGAGGTAGGAGGTACCTCGTGGAATTAGTCGAGGTGCACGCAGGTTGGCCCCGGTACCATGGTAATAAGAATGTATGTTTAATTCTAGTAACACAATGATAACAGTGCACAACATTGTCTTACGAAGCGGCTGTCCCACATGTCTTTAGATGGTATTGCCACCAAGCTTAAAAGATGACTCACCTCTTGTATTTTCGGCATGGAGGAAATTTTATTACAACTAAGCTGATGTTAAAACCTTACACACCATAGCTAATTATGCTATGGCTTCTTGCAAATTGAAATTTTCACTTCAAGGCTATGAAGCCTAATCTTGAATATGAATATACATTCTTCCTACAATAACTCTGGAGTTTGATTGAATTTCAACATAAAACTTGCACTTTGATGATATTGGAGAGAGTTTATTCAAGGCTCGGTATATATGTCCACTCAAGTCTTGATTGTGGTAAAATGGGCAGATAACATAATTATTGGTTTTATGAGCATGTTGTTGCCAATGTTGGAACGATTAGTCCCTAATGTTTTATCGGTGTTTATATTATATCATTGATTGCTTCATCATGTCATGCTTTGATTATCATTGAGGTTGTCCATGATACTGTTCTTGCACCAGCAGTGATACATGCTTTACCTAATCTTATGTATTTAAGATGTCTTCAATAGAATCGGAATCCTGATAACACTGACATTGACAACATCTCATCTTTGACCTTGATATGATTTGAATTGTTAACTTGAAAACCGATGTTTTAGTCACCAAAAGTTAATGGACATTATTATATTTGTTAACAATGTTATAAATTTACTGGCGAAAAAATATTCTCGATTAGCATCTTTTACCTGGTGCACTTTCATATGCCTATAGATATACAGAGTGGAAAGTGGTGCTTTAATTGTTCTTGGAGTTTTGGTCTGGAGATGTTCCACCTAAAATGGAACAATCTTGGTTGAACAGTTTTGGGCTTGACCAACCGATGCAGAAGTGGGGTACTGCAAAAAACACAATTATCCTCCAAATGGGATGTAATAAGAATAGAAGAGTTGGAGAGATGTTGGCATGCTACTGGTTAGAAGTGACAAAGTGGGGAAGATCTGTAAATTTTCCAAGAAACTGCAAGGTTAAATTAGGAATGTAAGTTTTTTGAACAAAACAAATTAGGCGTAGCGGTAGTTCCTGCTGGCTGCTTCAATCTATTTTTAGGTTGCGGTGGTCCAAATCAAAGTTTTGGAAGTTTGGCTGGAGCAAAGAGCAATTCAGTCCTGATGTTGGAGATGAAACAAGTAGAAAGAAGAGAAATTGTTTTTTAGCTAATGACATTTTTAAAGAAGTCTTGTTATGGGAGATCTTGATAGTGGGCAAGGCACTACAAAAAGCGGGGAGATTATTCATCAGAATGGGAGTCAAAATCAGATAAATTTTTGGGAAGTGCTGATGCTTCTGAATGTTATGCTAGTAGTCTAGTACTATATGATACAGTAGAGCCATAGGAATGAACTTGTTTTGCCAATACAACATAGGAAAGACGAATACAATTTGGCGTGAACTTATAAGTCAAAATGAGGTGAGGAAGAAATCGTTTTTCCAGGATAAAAATAGGAAAATAAGGAAGTTCCTGAACAGGTCTCGAGGGGTTATAGTAATGTGATTATGTTTACTCTTGGTAATCCTAGTTCCATACAGGTTGTATCATCTGGTTCTTCTTCATATTGACTATTGAGTTATTTCATTATCTCCAGAAAGATAAACTCTCAAAGCGTAAACTGAAGGAAGCTGCAAGTCATGCTATTCTTTCCTTTTCGTTATGTTATTAGTACTTTTAGTAAATTTATTTTTCTTGTTTCAAGTTGAATTTACTTCTATTCTCTTTTTGTTTAATAATCATAATTTGTTGTTGTAGATACATTCTCTAAACCAGTATCCGGTTCTGATGAGCCCCAGCAGAGTGGTTGGTTTCGCGCTTTCTCTATTGCTGCTTATAAGCCCTATTTTGATGTTGATACAACTGATGTTATAGAGAGGATAAAAGATTCACTCCTTCCTTTCACGGGATCCTTTTCAGAGAAGACTGCCGATAACCCAGATTTGTATGCTCCCCGCTCTTTCATTTTCTATGTTTATTGAATTAGCATTTATTCTCGTATATTATTCTGAATTATAGCTCTTATGAGTTATGAAAACTTATCACTAGTATTTATTTCCTGGAAATATAGGTTTTTGGGATTTTACCCTTTTTTTTTGATAGGGTGGGTTTGACCATTATTAAATGGCATTTATATTTTTTATCCCCATCAATTCTCTGCCCTTGGTATTTCCCGTTTCTAGGAGAACACGAATGCATCTCCCCCCCGTTAAGACTTCTCCTCTTGAATATTATTGTTCTAATTTTTTATTTTGATTTTTGGGGGAGATTCCCCTTAACGAGTATCCCTTTCTGACAATTCCATCCTACAATATTCTCATTGATCAGCTATTTAGACCTTGACTTCTTTTACCTCGCTTAGAATCAGAAAATGACTAAGAGACATTTACCGGCTGAGATTGCTGGCTGGGAGGTTGTCTATGAGCCTGACATATATGACAAAGCTAATATTCTCATTGATCAGCTATTTAGACCTTGACTCTTTTACCTCCCTTAGAATCAGAAAATGACTAAGAGGCATTTACTGGCTGAGATTGCTGGTTGGGAGGTTGTCTATTAGCCTGACATAATATGGCAAAGCCAGTATTCTTGACTTGTTTGATTTGAATAGTGATTTATTTTGGTGTTGAAGTTCCAATTAAGTGCAGGTTTTGTAAGGGGATTGTGTAGTGTAAATTCAGGCTAGCGGATCTGGAACAATTCTTTATAACTCTTGTTGCTATAAAGATTTGTTGGTTCTCGTTGCTTGTTTTTTAATAAACTGGCTGTTGTGTTGCTTGTTCGTCTAATGTTTATGTCAAGTGAAATTCCCGCTTGAAAAACTTAAGGGGAACTGAAAGGGAAATTCTGTTTATTTTCCCTCAAGTCTGTTAAATTTAGGACTTTAACCAAAGGGAGTTTGTTTCTAATTCTGGTGGTATATTTTGAAAATTACCATTACAGAAAAACCAATAAGAAAAATTTGGGCTGGTATCTTTTTCAATTTCGAGTTGGAATTTGTGCTGTGCATTGTACTGATGCTAGTGTGTTTTGTGCAATCATCAGATTTACCTTCTAGAAGTTATATCATATATGTATTTGTTTTGATTTCTTATTCTATCTCTTATATCTACTTCCACAAGGTAGGAGTAAGGTTTGCCTACACTCTACCCTCCCCAGACCCCACTTGTGGGATTTCACTGGCTATGTTGTTTTGCCACTACTGCCCCTCCATACGTCTTTAGCCCCAGCTTTACCTGTTCGATGAACAAGAAGAAGCTTGCAGAACTTGCCTGCAGGAAATTTTTGCTAAAGGGTGCAATATATGAAGAGAAACTATGTTTGCAAACTTCACATCTAAACCAGCCTAAACTCTTGCTAGATGCTTATGCAGCCATTATCTGCACTGGATGGTGCCAAGACTAGTTTGTCCCTTAAGATATTATCAGTGCATTTTTCAATTGTTTCCATATTTGCGAACTTCTCTACCATAACTATTCAATTTTTTCATTTTAGGTATGGCCCGTTCTGGATATGCAGTACCTTGGTTTTTGTTGCGGCTTCCATTGGTACATTTATTACCTATATAGCACACAAGCTACAGAACAAGGAGTGGAACTATGACATCAACCTTGTCACTTGGTCCGCGGGTTTATTCTATGGTTATTCCACTATAGTTCCTCTTTGCTTGTTTCTAGTCCTCAAGTACTTCTCTGCCCCATCTGGCCTCGTTCAGCTGCTGTGCCTTTATGGCTATTCCCTTTTTGTCTTCATTCCAGCATTGGTAAGTTTATGCAATTACACACTTTGTTGAACTTTTGGAATCCTGTTGCTTGATTAATCATTTCACTATCATTTTAAGTTTGGCATTAGGATCCATACTAAGATCTATGCTTACTCTGTTTACAGTGTCTTTCTCTTGTTCCCTGGGAGATAGTGAGATGGGTGGTTGCTGGTATAGCTGGCTTCATGTCTGCCACATTTGTTGCTCTTAATCTGAAACACCACATAGCATCGGCTGGCGAAAGGTGGTTCTTCATTGTGGCTGCTATCTTCCTGTTGCAACTTGCTCTTGCTTTGGTACTGAGGGTTTACTTATTCAACGTCACAGTATAGCTATGAAACTATTGAAATGTGTCTAGGATCGGTTTGAACATTGTCATATTAATCACACACAGAGGACACTGTTCTTCGTATCAACTTGACTGGATGTGTGCTTGGTCATTGAAACGGAACTGTATTCATTCATTTTTGACGATATACAATAATATAGTTTCACTTTCAACAAAAGGGTTCGTTCTCAGCTTGTGGTCCTCTTTTTCCATTTACACTTTTGTGTTTCGTGGAGTTTTAATTCTAATGTCAAGATTTGTTAGCAAATTCCACAAGTCCACCTACAAGATATTCAAAGCACGCGGAAATACTTTTGCTAATTTTCAATTTTGTGATCCACCTATTTTTACTTTGCTTGCTCCTTTTGGGGTCAACATTAGATTGTGATGATTAATTACTATTTTCTCAACTCTTGCTGCTGCACTCCTTAATTCTACTTCTCTTCATAGTCACACCATTCATTATGAGTGCAAATTCAATATATTAAATTTACATATAAACTTTTTCACAAGTCAATGGAGTATATTATATATATTACATTTAGAAAGAATTAATTAAATCGACTACCCTCGAATCTTTTTAAGTGACCAAGTCGGCTAAGACAAAGGAGACAACTACTGCAAGCAAATTTGTCCAGTTAGCATAGAGGAAGATCCCAACACAAGATCATAATCTCAAAGTTTAAGCTTATAAATTATACAACACGTGTAGTGATCGTATCTCAAAATTCAACCAATGTGTCACTAAAGGTACTTTCCATGGCCATATACTTGAATAGGTCATGACATTACATATTTTTGTGCAATAAAATAACGAGGGGAATATAGTTTAATCACACTAAGCCGAAGCACAAGCAGGGTGAGAGAGATAGGAGAGTAGGAACGGGGAATCAATGTTATCAATTTAACTAGTAGTTTCAGATCTTTTAATAGATAGAGAGATGATTTTCCTGCGGTTCAAGAATATATATATTCATTCAAAGAGTTGGCAATGACTTTCTTCCCATTCGGAAATTATATAATAGAAAGGACATTTTCTCCAGGCATATTTCAAAAGTACAAGAATTTCAAAAACCAAGAGGATGGCTACATCCACCCACCCACCCCAACCTCAAATGGCTCATCTAGATGCTACGCCTCTAACTCTAATAAGTGCTCATTTTCCAATACGTTTAGTGCATTAGAGATATTAGCTAGTTTGCTTAGTAAGAAAATTAGGCATTAGTAAAAGGGGGAAAAAAAAACAAGTTGCCCAAACACAAAAACCCGTCATATGAATTGGGAAGGACTAGTTTTAATTAAATCAAGAAGGCTGTCTGTTAACTTTGTAATAAGAAAAAAGGAAAAAAATATTAAGTACCAAAACATATACAAGTCAGAGAATTTCAAGAAATTAGCACTCATATATAGTAATCAATTAACCTATTGAAGAAAGAGTTAAGCTTTAGGGGTGAAATCATAATCAACTTGATGCAAAAGAAACAGTAGCAATAAACCGTTTTACTATATTGTATAATTAAACAAAATGTCACAAGATTTTATGGTCGGAGAGAGAGATGCTTGTCTCAAAGCAAAGAGAGACGACAAATCCAAGAATTATGATAATTTAATGGTACAAATCTCTACTTTTAAGAGAGGTTAGAACAAAAGAAGAAACAAAAATGGTATTAAATCAAGGAAGAAGCCTAACTCAAAACAAAACAAAACAAAACGCTAAAGATGCCTTTTATGAAAAATGTGTTGTTTCTTCAAAGAAAACAACCCTTTTGACTATGAAATCAAAGCCACATACTCTATGCGTTTCAATTTATTTGTTTTATTTTCCTTTTTAATCCGTTTAAAAAAGAACAACTCTTTCTTTTTTTGTCAATTCTTTAATTCCGACTTTTCACGTGTGTCAGGTATGCGAACAAAAAACTCGCATTGGTAGCTGAAAAGATTGGGAAGCTATAAGGGGATAATATCACAACATGTAAGAGTATCTTTGGGCTGGTTAAGCCCAACAACGTGTCATGTTTAAGACCACACGATTAAAGAGTATTTTGATACATTCCACATATCTTTAGTTTAAGACCACAAGATTTAAAAGTTTCTTTACTTTCTTAAACTCCGTGTAAAGTCAAAACTATACAAATAAATTGAGACGTAGAGAGTAGTATATTAACATATTAATTAGGGTCACATAAGAGCTAAACTAGGTTGTACTGTACCTTGATATTTGCACAAACATTAGGTTTTGGTCTTTAAGACTTTAGGGAAAGATAGAAAAGGTGTGCAAAAAAAGGCAGAAAGATCCTAAGCTAGAGTCAAAGGTTAGATCCTGAATTTAAGGTATGTGGCTTTTTACCTAAAATCTTATAGAAAAAGCCTATTGGTAGAAATTTCTAAGAATTTTAGCTATCACTGTTTGTACTGACATTACATTTTGTCATCATCATCCATACTTCTCCAAGAATGTAACTTCTTTAAAATTACTAACCAAAAAAATATTCAACCAAATCCCCCACTAAACCAAAAGCCTTTTTTTTATAACCGTGTGCTCGGGCCAGCTTGCACACACCTCGAGTAATTTCACAGAATACCTGCCACTTCCCACTAGCACAACATGTACCAGGTAACTCTGTCCATCAAGGCTAATACAGATTAGAAGAAATCACTAAATCCCCCACTAAACCGAAAGCCCTTTTGTATTGACTTATAACTTTTCATTTTTCACACACAAAACTCTGTTTAGAACACACCTTATTAGAAAGCTACAACCATGCAACTTACTCGAATATATATACTCACAACATTTAATCTTTTCTCTCTTGGTTCAGTAGCCATATTTTTTTCTCAATACAAACGTATTCTCACACACAACATATCAAGGAAAGAGAAACAGTGAGAAGAAGTTAATTAAAGGGCCATGCTTGCCAAAAAAAGTGTAGTACTTTTGTTCATCATTGTGATATTTTCAGCAATACAAGAAGATGTTTTGGGAGGTCGCGGGTACGTGCTGCAGCAAGATAAAAACAACATTAATATGGAAGGTGATGCACAAAGTCCTGTAGCTACTACAAGGAGCAGCCATATTGGAGATGATGAAGGTGGTTTTGTTGCATATGTCAATAGAGAAGTGCCCTCTTCTCCTGATCCCTTGCACAATAGATGAGCAAAGAAGAGATAGTCATTGTACATATATAGATCATTGCAAAAGCTATTGGATCATGCATTAGGTGTGTATTCTTTATCACGAGCTAGCTATTCCAATTGGTACCCTACCAACATAGATGACAGTAACTCGGTACTTAGATAAATAGAAAGAAATCATCATTTATCGTATTTTATTTCTGCTAGCTAGGATTTGAGTCCTGCTACCATAGTGCTCATCTCGTTTTACTGATCACTAAACCATACCTTTGGGTGCGAGTAATATTCTTATATATTTTGTATGTTAGGAGAAAAAGAAATGGTATGATCAGAGATGGTTCACAACCCCTTGCATGAAAGATAGAAACAAGAATTGCTCTCTGTAAGGGGTTGTGAAACATTGTCTTTCTCATAATAATGGCCAAAACACTTAGGAGTTCCTTTTTTTTTTGTTATTTATGCTCTCTCTTTGATTTCTTGTAATCAACAGCTCTGGAATTCCCTAGAGATTTCAGTATGAGTTTTTTTTTTATCTTTCATTAGTTAACTTGTGAAACCTGATTCCATTTCCTTTAAAACTCACACAGCAACTTCCATTTGCACTCATGTGAATGTTGTCCCTTTTCTCCTGTAGAATACATCATTCTCTTTCATTATTTCTTGTTTATTAGTAAAATTATTGTGTAATTCTTTTTCTAATTCATGGATAGAAAAAAAAAACAGCTGGGCACTACAAAAAGTAAAGAAGAAAGTGAATTGCCCAAACAAACAAGAAGTACAGGATTTCCAAATTTTTAATAGTACAGTGAGTTCAAAATTTTAAATTTCCTCTACTTCTATGGAGAAATAAATTCGTTTTTTTATTTATAAAAAATTAATATTGTGTTGGAATACATGTAGGGTCATTAGTGGCATAGAGTGGTGAACATTGAACGAGACTTTGAAGCTTGCAGAATAAGTCTAAAACATCCTTTAATTATTGACTTCAATAATACTACTACATAAGGACTAAATTAAATAATTGTCCTTTTCCTCATTAATTTGACTAATAATTGTAGGTGTGATTCCCATGGGGATGTGACTAATTAGCTTGTAGAAAAAGATAACGTTATGCACACGCGTTGAAAATTAACCTCATTGTAGGACCCTTTTATCACATGGATTAAGGACTAATTAGGTCCTACTTTGAATTAATTCAAAAAGCAACTTTGAGTTTACTTCAGTTTTCTCTCATTTAATTTCTACTAATATTCTACTTTAGGTATAAAATTTGCCTCTGAAAACTGGTAGAACCAGAGATTTGATAGAACATGTATCAATGTACATCCATGTATAATATTCTCAAAAACTTAGCTTGCTTTCTCATAATGCGATTGTTTCTCATATATATTGCAAACACATTTGCAGAATGCCATGGATAATGAGTTCACCCATCTTCACCTGAACTCTTACTCCTAGACCAAAGCCATGAAGGCTAATTAACGACTATGTATGAAAATTTTTACTATGGTTGAGGCATAACCAACAAAAGTTGTGTGAGGTTCCATTACTTTTGTGACACATGAAAAGTGGGCTCTTTTATCTATTTTTAAAGCTAAAATAATATTACCATGAGAGAGAAAGTATAAAAAAAGTATATTTATAGTTGCCATGGGTCTCAACATAATAAATTAAATTAAATAAATATTAAAATTCAATAAAAATTTTGTGTTTACTGTAATTTTATTTTCTGACTCGTTTTTACATTTTTGCATCTAACACATTTATATATTTTTTTAAATGAAAAATGAATATAAAAATGACGATCATTTTATAAAGTTATGTTAAGAATGACGTTAATCTAATCACTAACATTTTTATTAACTTCTTAAAAACATTCGAATTTATTTTTTCGTTAAAATATTATATCCACAAATTAAAGAGTTATATATTTATTTTAATATTGTTCGCTCGGGTCTATTTTGTTGATAACTGATTATACAAGTTACTGAAATGAATACTTTGAGTACAATTAATATAGTATTAAATATCATTCTATAGTGCTTTTTCAGAAAAAAAATAAATAAACAAGTTTCGCATAAATTACAAAAAAATTCAGTTGATAAAATGTTATTCGGAATATTGTTTTATATTTTCATTTATTTTATCAACATTGTCAAAATTTTGAATAAAATAATACTTAAAATGTTATTCTGGAATATGTTCAATCTATTTTAGAATTTTTTTGAAACACTACTATTTTTGTTAAATTTTTTAAATAATATTCCTTCCGTTTCAATTTGTTTGTCTTACTTTTCTTTTTAATCCGTTTAAAAAAGAATGTCTTTTTTTCTTTTTCTTAAGCATAAAAAAAAGACGCCAACCATGATTTATACACCAATATTTTTTAAAAAATTACATATTTTATTTGAATAGCTGGACATATATATAAAAAAAATTCTTTTTGTAATTTAATTTTTAATAAAATTATTTGAAATAACATAAACAAGATTATCATACGGCTCAGAATAAGTAACATTCTGATGAAAAAGAAAAAATGCTATGAAATGTGGATCCCACAATTTACTTTTATTGTATTTTAAAAAAATATTTGTTTAATTCAATTTATTGTGTCAATTGAATTTATATTAATTACAAATATATTTTCTCTTTTAGTAGTAGTTTTATTCTAGCTTTAAATAGACAAATAGGCTCACTTTCCACGTGTCACAAAAATAGTGGAACCTGACACAACTTTTATTGGTTGTGCCTCAACCATAATAAAAATTTTCGACTATGTATCGTTATGTTGTTGTCTCTTTATTTTTTTTGCTCAAATCAGCTTTCAGATTTTCATGATGCATCACCGGAGATGCCAAAGTGTCTTTTTGCTAAAAGATAGGAACATTTCCACTGCTCGAGAAAGAATAATCAACTGGGATGTGCAGGAAGGCTATGTAAAGCTACCACAATACGCAACAATTTGCAAGGCTGTTTGAACTTTTGTGAATAAACCAAGGTCAATTTGTTACTAAGCTAGCTAACGAGTGATGAACTAAACACTTAAATTTGTATAAAGTTGAACAAACGGATACACGCGTTCTACGTAACAATATAGCATCTTACATGACGTCCTACGTGTATTATGCCACGTAGAATGCATGTGTCCATCACTTGTGGACTGTAATGTAGAATTCAAACTAAAAAGAAAAGAAAACTCGTTAATATGCATCCACTTTAACAAAATGTTTGACAAGTTAAAACCATTATATTATAAGAATAAGTCACAATGATATGAATTAACTTGAGAGAATGAACAAGCACCCACTACGGTCATTCCATCATAATGTTTATACAGTCGTGAGCTTTCCCATACAGTAGGGATAACAACAAAATATAGGTTCAAAAAAAGTTTCAATCCAAGTAAAATCTGCCAGTACAGTAATACGAGTTCATAATCAATCTATCAACTTGAACCAAAAATGACGTCAAGTGTGAGATAGCAATCTGCTTTTCTATGTCGATGACCCCACTGAAATAAACTGTTTTCTAATTCGTTTGTTACACTTCCAGAATTCAAAACTAGCCGCCTTTGCCTGCATACATGCTTCAGCTCTTTTCCCAATGGAAGTTTAAGTGTATAAGGTTGGATAGATTATCATGCCTTTGACTTCTTTCCTTTAGCTTCTTTTGCTGGAGGGGCTTGGAAAGGCATGAATGTCTTCCCGCCCATGTATGGTCGGAGAACTTCAGGAATTTCAACTCCATCCTCACGCTGGTTGTTCTCCAGTATACAGCAGATAGTCCTCTCTGTCGCTGTAAGGGTGGAGTTCAATAAATGCACATACTGCTTCGCTTGCTCATTACCCTAAGGAAGCAATTATGTTAGAGTAGTTCAAATTTGTGTGAAACAAAATATCTAAAACATTCATAACTCAAACTGAATTCACCAACACTCTGAATGAGTGGAAGACAATAAATCAACAATTATTGGCTTATTATTGAATGAAGGGGCAGATCACAATACCTTCTTCTGTCCAAACCGGATTTCCAATTTCCTCGACTGATAGTCTGTGCAGTTTGAGCAGGACACAAGCTCTCTATAAGTCGATGATGCAGGGTACCACCCTTCCAGATCATACTTCTTTGCTGCTGCATCATTCAGTGCGCCAGAAACAATAGCCACAACTTGGTAGGGAATATTTAGCTGTGAAAAAGAAAAGGCCATGTTTAGATTTCCTTGAGATCATCCTAATGATAAATAATATGACTAAACAATAGTAAATGCCTAGTATTATCTAATACTTAACACACAGAACGAGAATCCATTCCTGAGCTGCAGAAGTTATTTCAGACTGAATTTTTTTTTATCAGACAGTGGTCTCAGAAATCTCAACAGTATATAGTTCTTTGGCTACGTAAATCTTGGATTATAAAGCTTACTAGCCATCTAGAGAACCAAAAGACTTAGACCCAATAGGTAGTGACCCCTAAACACCCCCAACGATAGCCACAATTGATAAGGAATCTTTGGTGATATAATGAAAGAGCTATGTTTGGATTTTCTTTCACCCAGAGTATGTCAAGCCAAGTTTGAGATTAGTCTAATCATAGATAATATGACTAAACAATAATAAACGCCTACAATTATCTAATATTTAGATATACAGTGAACTAGAATGCATGCTGCAGAAGCTATTTCAGACTGAATTTTTTTGTTCAGATAGTGGTCATAGAAATCTCAAAGGTACAAAGTTTTTAATGGATACATAAATCTCAAAATTACAGAACTTACTAACCATCTAGATAAAACCAAAGGCTGCCCCCACTCCTATATATGTGCTAGTGGGAGGTCGTACCTGGTAGGATTAGTCAAGTTGTGCACAAGTAGGTCCAGATTAATAAAAACTATACAGCAAAACAGATTCTGGGACTCTAGGAATCGGATATTCCGAAAGAACCTCATTCTACAAATGCCGAATCAATTTGCAACTCAATTATTCATTACCACTATATCTTTAAGCACAAAATAGCAGATTTTAACAGAATGAGTCGCTTAAACAAACAACTACGATTTCAAAAGTAGCTAATTGAAGAATATTATTGCATATATATACATATATATATATATACATATATATATATATATATATACATATATACATATATATATATACATATATACATATATACATACATACATATACATATATCAGACTACAGGATATCGAACAAAAGAAAGATTATTTCAAGAAAAGAACTCGAATGGGCTTAATGACAAAGTGACATTCTGATTCCAACGAGTACCTGCTATGCACAAATTGGTGTATGTTAGTCCGAAGGGGTGTATAGCACAACTATGGAAGATAGTGCTGCAGCAACCGAGTAACAGGTAAATCTCACATTCCTACCCAGTAAATGAATGAGGGACTTTGGAGACTCGTTGAGCTAGAAGATATAAACAGACCTTTGTCCTATCAACATTGCTTAAGCAGCTTCAAAGATACTTTTAACAGAAGGCACTATCTCAGAAAACGGAAGAGAAAATCAGATCTACCTGCTGAAAGAATTCCTCTGAGTTCTTAATCATCTCCTCATGCATGTCCCAGGAGTCACTGCCATTTGGACTGGTCAAACAAAACTGTTCCACTTTCTCAAACTGGTGGACTCTAAAAATTCCAAGTGTGTCGCGGCCATGCGAACCAGCTTCCTTGCGGAAGCATGACGAATATCCAGCATACCTGGTGAATGGCATAGATGTTAGTCCATAAAAGCCAACTGGAAATAGAGGCAATATAGGACACACAGCTGTTGCCAGGTTGTGTTACAATACCTTAACGGAAGCTGTGAAGGATGAATCCAGTCATCCAAATGATAAGCACACAGAGGTTGTTCAGCAGTGGCAATCAGATATTTGTCATCTCCCTCACCAGTGACCTATCAAACCATAAGATAAGTGAGGTATGTCTTGCCACCAATAATTTCAAACTGGAAAGCATGAAATACCTGCATCTTGTAATAATAGCACCAAGAATGTAGAGTTAATGTTACCTTAAATCATCGGGGATAGGGAAGTTCTATTCTGATGTACATATTTTTGGGACTTTCTTGTCCATTTAATAAAATATCATTTACTTTTTAAGAAAAATGCAGAGTTACTCTCACTAATGAACAGTATATTGGAGATTTTTCATTCTGACAGAACTCAAAAGATCCTCCAAATAAACGGCCTTGGTTTTCAAAAGGCCTCCTGCTGCAATTAGCAACTAATTCATGGAATGGGCTGCCCTATGAGTGTCTATTAACTCCATTCAGCTCCATGTACCAAAACATACGGGAGATTACCTTGTAAAGTTCTTCATCAAACTGAGCTAACTGAGCACACTTTGCCATAATATCTTTCCTCATGAAGAACGGAGTCTGCAATGGAGTATATGCTCTCTTCTCCAGGAAATCAAGAGCAAAATTAATTAACGCTTGGTTAAGACGTACACCATCCCCTTTCAGATAGTAACCTCTTCCTCCAGCAACATTTGCACCTAATTTCAGATATCTTTGCATTAACTTGCAAGTCATATACCAATGAAAAAAAGAATACAAATTGAACAACAAAATTTCCAGGAAGGAAAAGGGTAAGAGGAACAATTTATCCTGAATATAGCAGGTAAAGGCAAAACAAAAAAGCCAGACTCTGTGTGTGTGTGTGAGAGAGAGAGAGAGAGAGAAAAGGCAGAGTAGCTCAGCAGTCAGCATCATGCTTTAATTAAATAAGCAGACACGGACCTTTTTTACAAGTTAATTGATATTTAATACATGAAAAACTCTCTCACGGTGTCTTTAAAGCAAGATGTCCTGTTTTCAAATACCCACAAATTTTACTTGGTAATGTTTTCTTACAGGCAAAGATTCAGTATCAATTTATTTATTCCAGGCTTGTATAGGCAAGGGGGAGTGAGTGTTTCAGGAATTGGAAATAGAAATTCTAGAGAAATTGAGAACAAAAATGACGTGAACATTTAAAAATGGGAATGTGGACAGGTAGCGCCTAGCTAGTACATAATAAGCAATTTACCATTTAGAATCCTTAATATCGACAACAGTAATAGGAAAACTACTAGTATGTGCTAGCTATTGAGTCTATAATGTGGATTAGCAGGCGAGAAATTACCCATTGCTACCTAGTCCAGGGAAATTTCGCAGTCAATTCAAAATAACATACAGAAAGCACAACCATAAAACAAGTGCACTAAATAAATGCAAGATGCCTAATCCCATAAGGTCAATATAGCCCTTACCCTTTGTTATGTCTGCAATTCCAAGAGCTTCAACGAGATCAACATGGTTTTTAAGACCTTTCTCAGTCCGCCTCTCTCCCCATGATCGAACTATTGCATTATTTGCCTACAAAATAATCTTTGGTTAAAAGAGAAGTTTTTATTTTAAGCTCGTGAGTCATTAAAAAAGCAAAAAAAATCCACATACCTCATCATTACTAACTGGCACCGAATCATGCACAAGATTACCAATGATTTCCAGCTTAGAATACAAAGCGGCTCGAGCCTCCTGTACTTCTGCCTCTTTCATTGCAGTTTGTTGCTTGTTCTCCAAAGTGTCATTAATTTTTTGACTTGCATCCGCACCAGACTTTATCAAAGGAAAGGAACAATATCAACTCCAACATTGAACTTAAGAAAAAACTTACATGCTTGGTAATAAACAAAAAGAAACAAAATCAGTTGCCAATGAAAGAGGTAGAATTAATTTTAGTTGCTCGAGAAGCAAGAACCAAATTATTCCAATATTAGCAGTCCACCTATTTTAGTTTCAGAGAGACATAAGTCCTAATAAAGGAGGAGAATTGTGGTAGCCAACATAAACATAGTCACAACATCATGAAGATCATTGTAATAGTATCTCTTAAAATCCATCATTCCTCACCAGTATGAGGGAGAGTCTATTTCTCAAAAGAAGGAGAACATGTCTGCTTCTGACTATGGAATCTTAACTAAATCTTTCTTTTCCAGTACGGAAACTAAGCTTTTAATCTCCATAATTCTTTTCATAATAACAAGAAAAAATATTCACAAATATTGCCTTCTACATCCAGACTGTAACATTAGGGAAGGACCAAGCCTAACATTGGAACTGGAATTTAGAGTCATCAACGACATATAAACATCAGAGAGATGTAGGTAATAAATATTATTCTACCATCTAATCTTCTACAGCTTTCAGACTTGCCATTTGCTTAACCGATACATTGAAAAGCATGTTTGCACTTGCAATTGATCAATTTCTTAGGTTCTCCTTTCAATTAGGTGCTAAATAAATTATGTGATATACTGTAATCATCATGAATGCCAGGTAGGCATGAATCAGGCTGGTCGATGTGATGAATTATGAGCTCTTAGTACAAGACATCAAAGAATGTGAAAAGAACATGACAAGTGAGTTCAACAACTAAATAGATCACTTACAATTTTGAGCTTGGCAATTTCTTTGTTGATCGTGTTGAATTCTTTCCGCAAGTTATCAACCTCATACTGGCCTGAAATATACACGAATCTTCATCAAATCACGCCTTCAACTTCCTCCACCAACATTTAGACATTTACTCATTATCAACCTTCTAATAATCACAAGATTTCATCAAAAGATTTCATCAAAACATTATCCTATTTGCTAATATTGTTAAGAAGTATAATGACACACAACATAAAACAAAGTGAGTAGAGTTCTACTCCAAATTACACACAGAAAAAATATGGCAAGTTAAGAAATAGAGATAATTACGCTGACGCCATTCTCGGTCGAGTTGAATGACTTGATCGACGAGATCTACGTCGGCATGCCGACGACGCTGAGATTCTCGAATGATTTCGGGATTGTGTCCCTTATCTTCTCTGAAAAGATTGATGTCCAACATCTTTTCTGCAACTTTCACGATTGAAACAAAACGAAATCAATTGGTAACGAAAACCAAATCGATGTTTATACAAAAAAAAAGTTGAAGTTAAAAATGGAGATGTGCGAGTGAAGGTAATGGTAGTAGTAGGCGGCGGCGGAGGGTTTATGTTATGTGTTTGCCCTCCAAAACCAATATACAAACAACTGTAGGTACGAACGTTTTAGAGGAAAGACCTAAAATAGTCTATTATTTCTTAACTTGGGCTTAAAATGATCCTATAACTTTTACGGAGTGTTAATAATCTGTCATATTTGATAAAGCAGAGTACTTTCAGTCCTAAACCTAACCGCCGTTAGTTTCTTAACAGACAAAATCTCATATGCTTCTCTCCAAACATTTAGGGATCGTTTGGTAACCGGTTATAGTTAATAATACATGGAATAGTTACGAGAAAATTTATGCATTATTTTATACAGAGTTTAGCTATTCATATGTTAGTTATTTCATTTTTTATCCTGCATAAATAATATATATTGTATTACCAAAGCAGACTCCTTTAGCAGCTTCGATTGTTAGAGCTCACTTCACACCAACAGAATTGTAAACTTTCTTCTCTGCCTCAGCCTAAGAGCTCCTTTCTATATCAAGATCTAGCCCTCGATTGACTCCGGCTATGGTGTGATTCCTGCATATGTACACCATAGTAGCTAAGGCAACTCCGTTACAACTCGCATTGTACGAGATTCAACAATTGAAGCTACTGATAGTCCCGAAGGGGCGGCATCCTCCTATAATAGTTATTGGTACTGAATAAGCGAGTCACCGTTCCAAGGAAAGAAAAGACGCCTTTGAAAAAGAAAAAAAAACTCGCTAGGCCTTCAGAACAAAGGAGATTCTATATTAGTTATGTTAATTTCTAAATTGCAAACTAAAACACCGTATTAATTTATACATGAATAATTTACCTCCTAATCAATTATCAAATGTGAGATTACTTACGTAAATTTATACTTTGTCTGATCGAAGGTATTATGTGTTGGCCGCATTAATCTTGTATGATAACAACATTACTTAAAAACATTTTTTCTCATGTTGGAATATCTATAATATAAGGGTATTGCTTGAAATACTTTAGGGAATCCAAACACAAATATATTATTTGTTTAAACATTAACAACCTCGTATATGAGGTTTGGAGATGTGAAAATGAGAGAATTTCAAGCACCTATATTTAACATTGTACACCGCTCAATTAACCATTGAAGATCAGAAATTAACAAGATAAGGCACTACAAAGAATCAAAATCTCTGTTCAGTTTCCTGACAACCCTACTTCTATCTTTATTGATGTAACATAAGATTTCACCAATACATACAACTTATACACAAGTAACTTAATGGTACAATGTGACCAGGTCACATACCTTCTCCCTCCCTCTATTGGGGAGAAAAAGGGAAAAATCAGGAACGATGACCGACATGCTTTACTATATCATCTTGCAAGAAATGACTGCCAAACAAAAATCAAGTAATCTGTATCTCACACCATCTCTCTACTGCCGTCTGTATAGAACCTCAAGCCGTGCCTCTGCAGTCAGTATCTTGATGTTCAGATCTGCAACTTTTTTGTCCCAAAGCACACTTTTGCGCGAATAAAACTCTTCCAAATAAGCCAAAGGCCAGAGCCCTGGAGAGCAGAAACCTACATTCTTCACTCCAGCTTCTGCAGAGCAATCTCCAGTTGACATGGTGCTAATCCAAGATCCTTATCTCAGATTTGACAATTCACAAATTTGATACCAACTTTTGATATTTTCTCACCATCCAATGATCAATTGTGGCAACTCTGGAGCGTCATTGCTTATAAGATTTGCCCACAGATTTGCAAGTGTGAGGAAGTAATGTTCTCCATTCCAGTCTATAAGTTCCATCCCTGATTTTAGCATTGCAAGGGTAAATAATGTAAAGAGAAATTAGCACACTCTCAATAACTAATACACAGTGAGTGGAGGTTGATTCCCAAGTAATTAACAGAACCAAACAGTTCAGCGAGTTTTACTTTAATCTACACACAGAGTCATAGTAACAAAAGAACAATTAACAACAAAGTCTTGCACAAGTTTCAGCCTAGGACCCTACACCTATCAGATATGAACTTTATCTGTTTGTGAGATTTCCAAAGTTTGTTTCTTTCATGATTTGTTTATCTGTTTATTCTTCTGATAAGTAAGATCTTATTATACCAAGAAGGTGCCAAAGTGTGTGCAAAAATACTCTTGGCCAATTTCATTCTTTTAACTAACTGAGAAAGAATTCGCAAATTGATTTTCAAGGAAGGGGAAAGAATGTGGTTACTTTATAATTGCAGGGAGTCCAAAAAATCAGCAAGAATATTCTTTCACGATTTGCATCTCCATCAGTTAAATAGAGGAAATATACAACGATCTAGATATGCCTCTATACCCGAAATTCCATGTAAAGCAAACTTACTACTGAATGCACTTCCAAATGCACCACTTGCTATGATTAGCTCTTCATTTTTCAAAAAACCCTTTTTAAGTTTCAATATCCCGTTATGTATCTCCAACTAACCATTACGTTGTCATGACTACTACTCACACCATTTCTGTGGCTCCTAATACTAACATGGCTTTGTCACAAGAATGGTAAGAAGCAATATTCTTCACTCCAAAAATTATGAACTCGTAGAATTTGTATACCTGGCAATACTTCCAAAGTTAGGAGCGACAGCCTACACACTTCTTTCTGAGAATAGAGATGTTTTTGAAGAGTAAGTCCATCAAGACCATGAATTAACTTGATAGAGTCCAGCAATGAAGCAACAGAACTCTCATCTCCAGAAGCAGAGTCTAACATACTCGATAGGGCTTCTCCAAGACCCAAAGAGGACCATATAATGTGACATTCATCTAGCATAGAATGAATACTTGTACACTGAGCAGAATCCAACCAAGTCCAAGGTTTGCATAGTTTCACAGATGCTTCAAGCACTACAGTAACCCTATAGATCTCACCCAGGGCACGGATAAATGCCCTTCCTGCATTTATCATATTGATCGCAATAAGATACTGGAACTAAGAAATAGAATCTTTCCTACCAAACAATTTCAAGGAATTCCCTACTTTCGGAATATAAAATTTTCATTGCGCCATTTTTCCAGGGCCATGTACAATAAGATACAGGTAATGTACCTCTGGGGTGAGATAATATATGACTCTGAGCATTCATTTCCAATATCTTCTTCCAGATACAGGAGCCATGTTGCAACTCTTGTGCACAAGCAGAGATCATTTTATACCATACTGAAACATAAATTGATTGCTCCTCCAAGGATCCTGATCTCAAAATTTTTAGCATCATTGTAGCATGTCTTATAAGATCCACTGTTGTTTCCAAATCATTTTCTACCTATTTACAAGAAAATCACATGTAAGTACAATAAACCAAAGCTTATTGTACACATGAACTATGCTTGGACTCTCCAAAATTGATGCCGTACCTGTGTCGAATCCTCCAAAAATGCACTAATCTTGGAGGATCCGACACGCACCCAGCAGTATCTCTGAAGAGTCCGAGCAACATAGCACATGAATACACAAGCACAATATCTAAAAGGATGCTCACGTTTATCGGATTTTATACAAAACATTCTTCTTTGATTAGTGGATTTGATAAAGGAAAAAGAATTGTATTGATTTGAAATGCAAAGTCGAAAAGAGCCATACATTATGCCTCGATTAGGCATGGATGCGAGTCAAAGCTTTGTTGCAATGCAATAAGAGCCCAAGCTCAAGACAACTCTTACTTTTTTTCCCAATGACAATGGAAAGGACTTTCCAAGTTCAAAATATGATTAAACTGAGAGTCCAAGTTTATGATATCTTAATAAACACTTAGTTTTTATTCAAAAAGTTAAGAAAACCATTTCAATAAAATTACAAGTTTCAATCGTATTTTATTTTTGGAAACTTTTTGAATATATCTAGAGAACTTGAATTTAAAAAGCTTGTAATTTAGAAAACATTAAGATTCTTTTTTAAAAAAAAAATTACTCCCACTGTCCCATTTCCTGGTACTCTTTCCTTTTTAGTCTGCCTCGAAAAGAATGACACCTTTCTATATATAGAGCTAATTTAACTTTAGACTTTCCATTTTACCCTTAGTGAGATGATTTACCGCCATAGAAATGTCTAAGGATTGTTTTATACCACAAATTTCAAAAGTCTTTTTCTTCTTAAACTCCATTCTAAGTCAAATACCATCACATAAAATGATATGAAGGGAGAAATAATTAACGTCACAATTACTTAATTGATTAGTAATTTAAGAATTACATCAAAGCATATAACAGTTAAAAAGTCGACTTATTTGGGATGGGGGGAAGGGGTGGGAGAAGGCCATCAAACACAAAGATTCCCTCTAAGCATTTGGAAATGGATAAAATGACATACCAATGATAGTCTCTTCGATAAGTGGTACTCTGATTCAAGTACTTGAAATTTTGATTCCTGCAAAATCTCAATAAATGCACCCATACAAGCATTGTGAGATAAATGTCCTTCCAAGTGGTCACCTTTGCACATAGCATTATCCCGGTCAAAATCCTTGCAAGCCTCCTACAAAATGAAAAAAAAAAACATAACATCAAACTGAGAAAGATCTTTTTTGCACATAATATTGAGGAAATAAGAGGAGAACGGCACATTCACACCTATGGGCAGTTTTTGTCTCAAAACTATATCAGAAACAGAGAGCCACTGAAACCTAGTGAATCAAGGAGGCACATGAAAACATGTGATGATGGTGAAAACAATTTCCAAGGGACCTCAACCTATAATAATTTCTTGCAAACTGAACAGCTCTACAAGCGGTATCAGTAGCCAGAAGTCCCATCCTTGAGTTCCCTGAGTTGAAAAGCACCCCCTTTTTAGAAGATTTCTATCACCAGGTTTAGTAGACTTATTGAGAAGCACCTTTTTCAACTCCTTGAGCTTAAAGTTGTGGATCTCAATAAAGCAGAGAATGAAGAAGAAGAACTCAACGAGGGAAGAAGTTTGGAGAGCAGAAAACACCCTTTATTTCAAATTGGATGCATGTTTTCATTTTGGGCCCGTACTAAACAAATGTCCTCTTTCCAAGATCGAATACCTAGGGTTTAGTACTATATTAGAAGTACACCATAATATGACTAATTTATCATTTACTATTTTTTTTTCACCACCAACTGAAAAACATCAATGGTAAACAACGCAAATGAACATTTAAGCAACTTAAACTTCAACGTGACAGTTAAACTGCGGTCAGGAAAAAGTAGCCTCAACTTAGCTAAATGGAAGAATGGAAGGCAACTACTAATAGTTTGATAAAATATAAACCAAGTTGCATACGTAGCAAGTACACCCGCTCAGGTAGGGATTGTATATGTCAGTTCCATTAAATCTAAAAATTACACTGTATATTGCATATATATTCTAGAATTCATCAACAGAAAAATTTCTCCGGCAATTAAAGGAAGTTCCATGATAGTATCGAGCATTAGTGGTAGGACTTCTACACTTCTCAACAGTTGATAAATCTCACAATTGGAAGGAGGGCAAAAAACCATGAACAAATGTTAATAATTCAGTAATATATGGACATAAATAAAAAAACACAAACCTCAATTTCCTTATCAAGAGTCAAAATTTTTGCTTCCTCTACTGGAAGTCCATCAATGTTTCGAGCTCTCTGGAGGATAGAATATAACCAAGTTAATGCACCAGTACACAAATTCAGCTGGTTCTCTGTATGCGGAACTACAGAGTACAGACGAAAATTCAAAAAATATTAAACAACCATTTACCTTAAGGTCATCGAGATGGCATTTAGCATGACAGCACAACTCATTCCTTAGTTTAGAGTACAAATCCAAATAATTATCCAGATTGAAATTGAGAAAGCTTCTCTCTGGTGGATCCTCAGAAGTAAGAAGAGAAATATCATTATTTCTCATTTGAGACGAGCCGTCCTTAAACTCCCATTCACCATCATCCAAATCATCCTCACCATTCAACAAATTTGAATTTGAGACTGAATCTTGTGGACTGACACTAATACTATTTGGCACTTGAACAGAGTGAACAGGTGAGATCTGTTCAGCTTCGCTATATAAATTTGAAATGAGATCATTAATAGAAATGTTTGAATCTGGACTTCTATCATTCTTCGAATAAGAAGAATTATGGGGGACAAAAGTATCTTCAGTATTAGAAGACCCATCGATCTCCAACTCTTCATCCCCAAATATAGATAGGGGAAGAGCCCCTTTATGATTATCTAACTTTGACTCCTTCACCTGGATAATAAATCAAGAATAGGTAAGGAAAGGCTGGACATAAGTTGCCTAAAATCTAGACTTGCCGAAGTTAAAAACATAAAGAAGAAAAGCTCTACCAATCTTGGTAGATGACACAGCTCTCTAATCTAAACTTGACAATTCAAGAAAGATGAAGACACTAAAATATGGTAGTTACTGTACATGTATCTCATATAATTACATGTTCCTACCTATCAAATAGACCAAACACTCGTTAAAAAATAAAAATAAAAAGTAGAAGAATAGCCCAACCATTTTTTTTATAATCGTGGTGTCTGGGCCAGCTTGCGCGCACCTCAACAAAATCCACGGGATACCTGCCACCTCTCACCACCAACTGGTAGTTACTAGGTAACTCTGTCCACCAAGGCTAGGACAGATGGAAGAAATCACCTAGTGTTTTTGTCCTTACTGGGATTTGAACCCGAGACCTCATGGTTCTCAACCCACTTTATTGACCACTAGGCCACACCCTTTGGTTGTAGAATAGCCCAACTATTATACCAACACACACATCCACACATTCCTAACTATGCCAAGAGTAGTGAACTTAGAGATTTATTATTAATGTATGCAAGGAAACATCATTCTTTTCTAAAGACTTCAACGCTCCAAATGGCCACATAATCCAGAAAAAGAATACTCTGCACAATCCGAGCATCAATGGAACAAGGAAGGCAGAAAACATGCAGGGACCATGGTTATAGGCATGAAAAGGACAAGGAAGATTGGTACTTCATATCAAAATTTTAGCACATTGCTTATACAGTAAATGTAAAACAAGAAATACTATTATTTGATAGGGGCAAAGAATTCACCATGACCAGAATGATAAGAGGAAGGAACAAATTATAAAAAGGTCCAAATTGTTAAGCTAAGTTGAAAAGGAACAAAAATGAGATGATGCAAACGGAATATCCTAAATACTGAACGAAGACTTATCTTTAACAATGTCCAAAATATTAAGCAAAACGGAAAAGAAAAACATGGGAAGAAGAGCAAAAACAAACAAGTAAATACTAAACACAGACTATCTTCAACAAAAGTTCAACAAAGTCCAGATTGCTGACTAAACTTACAAAATATAAGAAAAATAAAGGAGGAAAAAGTGGAGAGGAAATTAATTTTTTTTCTAACAAAAAGATAGAAGTTTCATAAGAAAAGGGAGTGTTATTAAATCAACCATTGACCTGGTCTTTATCATCAGATTCGGAAGCTTGGATTTCAGAATGAGCAACATCATTCACCTTCCACTCTTCCTGCACAAAAGATGAGAAGAATGCCTGTAAAGGGAAAACTCCAATAATAGCATATAAGCAGAAATAGATCAATATGTAATTACCTCTAATTTCAATCCAGAATCTGAAGATGCTGTTGTAAATTCCCCAAAATCCTCATCGGATTCAGCGCTCTCAACAACTGGATGATAGTCCAGTGCACCATTACTCTCTTTTTGCTCATGTCTACCATCTGATACTGAAATATACACATTTTTAGATGCCATAGATGGTTCAAAATCAAATCCAAATATATTGCCAGGGTGAACAGCAGAAATTCCATTACATGTCGCAAATAGATCACTTGGTTGACTTGACATGGCAAATAAATCGATAGAACTATAGACAAATCCAGAGGAATATGCCTCTGTGTCACCAGCATGATGTGCCTTCGAATCAGATGTTGCTGATCCATTTGATGTTGCAAACAAGTCAACTGGGCCATTCAATCCATTGTGAAAATCGAAAGAGAAGGCATTAGTTTCATGCTCTTTTTTTGCCTCTGATGTAGCCTTCACACAGAAGTATCAAGATTAGTGAACCATAAACACCTTCACGCGTACAAACTATCCAAAATAAGTTAAATAAGAACAAAAAAGATAACCAACCAAGAAATCAATCAACTATTCCTGATCTCAAACTAGATAGAGTCACATTATGAATCCTCTATGTCCACTCCACTCAATTCGGTCACATTTCATCCAAACACTAAATAATGTGTCTTTCAAGGTAAATAAGGAGTTCTCTTTCCCCAATACAATCTCCTGACAGACACATAACCTAGTGTTAACAAAGAAGAGTAAGCAAAATAACAAAATTGCATGAATTGTGAATACACAAAAAGATAACACTGCAACAGTGTAAGACACATAACAAGCAGTTCTGCAACTGCACTGACCACAAAAATAAATTAAATCTTGCCGTGCAGTAAGTGAAGAATGGGGAGCCCGAAAATAAACAGTAACCGCATGGAATTCCCGTCCTACTGTCAAAATTGATGCAGATGACCCCAATATAACATGTTCATATTAGGAGCTTAAAAATAGTGCAGAGAAGTTTTTTACATAGTACACAACATAACTTTTTTTATTGTACTAGTGCACAACATAACTATTATTGATCATAGAAATGTCAAGCTTTACCTTAATGTTACCATCTCCAACTTCAGAAATTGAGTAAGCATCCTTGAACTCCCATCCATCCTCATCGTCATCATTGTTGTGAGCATCATCCAAATCTGCACTTGAGCCAACAGCATTGATGTTTGAATTCAACCCACCAACATCGGAACTAGAATTTGACATTTCAACAGCGGATCCAAATCCACCAAAATCAAAATTCCATCCACCAAAAGTTGAACTTGGTGCATTTGCAGAAGAACTAGACCCATTTGAATTGGGAACAAGCCCGCCATTTTCAGTCTTGATCTGCTGAGTCTGATCATTCAAGTTTGTTAGAGCATCCAGACTCAAAGCTCTGTTCAATCCAGTCTGATTGGATTTGGACCTACTAATATCCGCATTCCACACACTAGAACTTATGGCAGCTGAAGAAGAACTTACACCAGTTCCCACATTCTGAGCCTGATCATTCAAGCTTGATATAACATCAAGACTCGAAGTTCTACTCAATCCATTCTGATTGGATTTGGACATATAGAAATCCGGATTCCACACACCAAAACTTGAACTTGTGAAATTTGCTGAAGAACTCAATGCATTTGACTCGAAAGCAAGCCCAGTACTTTCGGTCTTGATCTGCAGACCCTGATCATTCAAGCTTGTTACAGCGTCAGCACTCAAAGTTCTATTCAACCCACTCAGATTAGATTTGGACATATCAAAATCTGGATTCGACATAGTAAATATTGAACTTGATACATCAGCAGAACAACTCAAATTATTCGAATCCGAAAAAAGACCCGTACTTTGACCTTCACCATTCAAGCTCGCCAGGTAGTTCAAGCTCTGCACTCTACTAACACATGGAGAACCCAAATTCGGATCGAAACCCAATCCATTCGACTGTAATCCGGATTTCTTGGACTTCGAATTAACGCTATCCAAGCCTACCAATTTATTCGAATTTGAAAGTGACCCATTTTCAGATTTCAACTTCTGATTGTATACGTTTGAATCAAACCCATAACCCAAATTAGCATTAGATCCGTTTCTTACTTTAGTATTCGTATCCTCTTTCTCTTCTTCTTCACCGAATAATGATAGTGGAAGAGCTCCAGAGGGTTTCACCCACCCAGATTTGGACGGAGATTCAGACACGGAAGCAGTGAAAGCAAAAGGGTCGAAGGGTTTCGATTGGGTGGAAGGATCAGATCCAGTAGGGTATTCGACGAAATCACCCCATTCATCATCTTCAGGGGGGGTGGTGATTGATTTGGGTGGGGTGAATTGGGTATTAAGGGAATTGGTAGAAAAAGATGCTGCAAAGGTGAAATCACCAAAGCTCTCATCGTCGTCCTCCTCCATAGTTGACGGAATCCAAAAGAGCGGGCGGTTCTGCGCGGCGGTTTTGTGTCACCTTATTACCTCTACGAGGCTGTCGTGTTCCATTTTACGGTCTCAACCGACCAAACTCCGACTGGTTTAACTTCCTCGACTTTTTATAGAATCAACACCTAAACTATTTTGGTAATAACTAAATAAATAATGTGGATGTGTTTTATCTAGCATTAAATTTCTAAAAGAAATACAGTAATTTTTTTTAAACTTAAAATGAAATATTTGAAAACATAGAATTATGTCATAAAAAATAAATTAAAAATAGATATATTTCTCTTTTTTTTGGGGTAAAAATTAAAGAAAAAGTAAATCACATAAAATAAAAGATTTGAAGTTAAAAAATCACCAAATCAATCGCAAATTCTTCATAATTTATCATTTATCTATGTTCAATTTAAATATTTTGTTGATAAAATTAGATTTTTTTTTTTTTTTCTTATCCCGTTAGAAAGAATTTGATCTCATTTTTATAAATGCATTGGAAAATTAGGTGTGGGTTACATAAAGTAGCTTTGCAATCCAAATTAAAGTCTATCAAATATCCATATGAATCTTGAAAACGAATAAAAGAAGAACTAAGAAAATATAGAGGATAAATTAATTACTACTATAAAGATTTTATTCTCATATTCTTATTCTTTACTATATTTAAGTTGGAAAAAATAATTTAAAAGTGTGATGAGCTGTGAGTGAGTGTCATCCAACTGCCGACGCCATTACAACAGCATTGGCGGCTCAAATTTCCATTGTGTCGCACTCAATGTGTTCCCACTCTTTAGTGCGATTTAGACGTAATATTCACCCTTGGACTGCACTATGTGCTCCTCCTCTTTTCCTAAAGTTCAAAACACATTTATAATAGTCACTCATACTCCTAATAATTAATCCAGAATATTACCCATCCGTCATAGAAATATAATATCGTCTAATTTTACTGATACACTTTTAAAAAAATTATGAATGAAAATAATCTTATCATATCACATTTTAACTATAATAAATATAATATCTTAAAAAATAGAGAAAATGACTATAATTAATAATAAAAATAAATTAAAAATTAAGTATAAAATTATCTCTTAATTTTATAAATTAGATAAATATTATTAAATATTTATTTTTAAAATAATAGACAGATAAAAATAAACAAACAAAAAGAGTGAAAGTAAAAAAAAACCATTAGTCTCGAAGCTAGTGGAGCGCCTAACTCGATTGTTACCTCCTCTATCGATGTTCTTCTCTTAGATTCAATACTTCGAAGCACACATAATTCGATAAGTTGTTTGAAATGAGTTATATGATAAAAAATAGTTTGGATGTCTAGTCAGCATTTCAATACCTATATATGATAAATATATATTTTGAATGATATCCAAAATATTAAAATTAAAACGGTTACATCCAAGGTTGTAATACTAAAAGCTCACTAAATTAAAAAGCACACTACGGATGCAGATTGATCCGCACAAACCTTGCAATACATACATATATGCATAAGCACAGTCAAATACAGATAATTAAGGACCAATACCTGCTGCAGGCTTATTAATTAATGGACATAATTAACTAGGAAGAGACCTAACAACAAAAACATCAAATAATAATAATGAATACTCCTACCAAACACAGTATTAATCAAACTAGTAGCTCCACTAGCAAAGCTTCCACCGACAGTATTCGTGGTTAAGACCACGACAGTCCAGTCTTTCTCTGTGCCAATTCCAGCTCCAGTATACTTGGAATTGTTAAGATACCCCGCATGACGAGACTGAGTATAGTTCGTGATCACGAGGGTTGCGACGCGGTCGTGGACACAAACCGGGAGGATAACGCCTTCAGTTGTCGTGTTAATGTCTATGTTGCACTTGTCCAACTGTTTGGGGTACTGAGAAAATTGGGATGCCGGAGCGGGAGTGATGCCGCCCCTAGGGCATGGTTGGTCTTCCAACTCGTCCGCGATTTCATCGGCAAGGCAATCTGCCTTGTCCTGCTTCGTTAGGGCTGGTAAGCTGTGGGATTGGCGGTAACTGTTGATACCGGAAAGGACGTGGCCTTCTTCATCTGCAATAATATGATATCATACCAATATTTTAAAAGACAGTGTAGAGAAAAAAAAAAGTGTTGGGAGGAATGGTTGGAATTTTCTCTCAATAATTTTATTAAGAGCAGGGGCTTTAAATAGTCACAACTTGAACTCCAGGTATTGAAATGTTGAATGAATGCGCATAATGAGAACATGACGACAAACACAAGACTAAAAGAAGACTTTTGCTAAAAATGTTTTCCTCCTTACCAAACACAACTCATAATGTATAATAATCAATTTCCGCATTGTGGTAACACTACACATAACACACGCACCCAAATTGTGACAAAAATAAAAAAATGTTTATATATACTCCCTCCGTCCAATATTCTAACTGACCACTTTCCTTTTTACACGCATGTTAAAAAGTCACAAAAAATAAGAAGGTAGTTTTACTAATTCACCCCTCAAGAAATTTCTTTGAATCTTTATAAAGAAGTGTGAACACTTTCAAAAATATTAATTGCAAGGGTAATATGAGAAAATTTTAATTAATGTTTTCTTGATTTAGTTAGGTGATCAACTAATATGGACATAGAAAGTATTGTACAGTTCCACACCCAAATTATGACCTTTCCTAATTGAGGTCATGATAAAGTGGTTCAATTAAACATTTTTAGTTTAAATTTTGAACCAACTTATTGTGGGTATTCTCAGGAGTCTATTAGATAGGTAACAACATAAAATATGTCAGGTAGCTCATCTCAATAAACCATAAAACCGTCATTTGGATCCTTTAATTGTACACATTCATTCATCTCAATATATCATAAAAACCCGAACGTTTGCTAATTGGGGTTGATGTAACGAAAAGAGATTGAAATAGTTTATAAGCTACCTAAGATACTCTTGAGAACATGTACAAATTTCTCTGAAATCTGAATCGAAAGTGTCTAATTAAAATACTTTATTATATATTTCAGTGCTAGATTGAAACAAACAATAATATAGTTCAAATTTCTAAATGAAATTTGCTACCAAGTGTGTTTAAAAGAAATTACTAAAGGGCTGACTACATATTAAGCTTTTAAAAAAATGTAAAAGAGAGAGAGAGTGTGCACCATCGCAGTTCACCGGAGCGAAGATAAGGAGCGGTGCAAGCAAAAGCAAAAAAGCAGCAGGAGGAACCCTAAGTGACGCCATTAATTAATGCTACGTTTCTGATGAGAAATCAGTTGAACAAATTTGTTCTCTTTTTTTCCTTTTCCAGTGGAATATGAAACTAGCAGATTTTCTATTTGCTGTAGATTACAGTAGTGGGGAGTTATCCGGATATATGCATAGTTTTCTGAAGCCCCAAAGAGGTTGATGAGTTTGAGCGCCGTATGGAAATTTGCATGGATATTACACGTTGCGGACATGCAAAGCACCTGACTCATAAAGTTAACCTCTTTGAGCACTCTAAACATACGTCTTATTGGCACCTGTAAAGTACTCTAACCTTATTTTATGGAGAGATTGTGGTATTTCTCTTTTTGGTTTATCTAAAAGGATAAGATCAGAGAGTTTTGAGGTTACCGTAAAAGATTAACATTGTTAATTGTTATTGAAACACAATCATTCTCGTGTTTTTTTTTTATAGCTAATAAAAAGAAATATCCAGACCTTACTCAAAATGTAAGAGTTTGGATTTCTTTCACCGACCAAATGGAAGTGAAGAAAAAATTAGATACAGGACTAATGAACTGAACATTCTGATAATTAATTAATTAATTATTTTATTTATTATAGAACATCAACATTTCATTTGGATTAAAATTTTGAATCTAAATTCAATCAAACAAACAAACATATTAAAATTAGTGAAGTGAAATTAACTTTCCGGAAAAGGCTGATTTTAACCCCCTATAAATTAACATGAGTTTCGTATGAAGTGAATAAAAAAGATTGCAACAATCAAATTAGTGACTTGCATTCCGAAGAAGATTAGATCTGTGTCTTTCCCTAAATGATCAGGGGCAATATCTATTTAAAAACAATCATTAGTCTCAAGCTTCGAACCTTTCTCGATTTCGTTTTTCAAATTATTCATTTTTATCTTAATTTATATGATATAATTCAAATTTTGACGATCAAACTTTAGTATTTTGATCGTCCACACAACAATTGTACGAACAGGGGAGCATCCATCCTAATTTTTATACAGTATATGTCTTAACAATTATCCAACAAAACTCAATTAACTCCAAGGGGCCGAACACACCTTAATTATGACGTGCGTTTCCAGAGACGTGTCCGCTGCATGCAGCTGAACAAGACACGTACTGTTACTCTTCCACCGTTTTCCTCTTCCTCCTCCATACATATAACACACCTCCTTTACCCAAGTATTTATCCGTTCATCACTCACCACTTTTCCATTACTTCTCCACGTGTGTATATATATGTACTCTCGTTTTCTGCCTTATTCAGCTAGAGCTTTGTCTTCCACTTTCTTCACCACTCACCTAATTTCTCCCTGCAGCAGCTTCCTTACAACTTTGTCTCCAAACAACACCACTAAGATAAGAAGATCATCTTTTCCCAGTTAATATTATTGTCAGAACAATGGCTTCAGGTGGCCAAACATTCCCACCCCAGAAACAGGAAACTCAGCCTGGCAAAGAACATGCCATGGACCCTATTCCTCACTACTCTAGCCAGGATTATAAGCCTGCTAACAAGCTTCGAGTAATTAATTAGTTCTCCTCTTAATTCCCTCTACACGCCTTAATTTGTGTACTAGTTAGTAAAGTTCTTTATTTTGTTGATATGAGAATGGAAAATAATATTATGTGATCGTTTATATATGAAGGGCAAAATAGCGCTGGTGACAGGAGGCGATTCCGGGATTGGACGAGCAGTGTGCCACTGCTTTGCGCTGGAGGGTGCAACCGTGGCCTTCACTTACGTCAAGTCTCAAGAAGAAAAAGATGCACAAGACACACTTAAATTGCTAAGGGAAGCCAAGGCGGCAGATGCAAAGGATCCAATGGCGGTGCCAACAGACTTGGGATTCGACGACAATTGCAAGAGAGTGGTGGATGAGGTTGTGAATTCCTATGGCCGGATTGATATTCTGGTGAATAATGCAGCAGAGCAGTACGAGGCTAGCTCGGTTGAGGAGATCAATGAGGAAAGGCTTGAGAGAGTCTTTAGAACTAACATCTTTTCTTACTTCTTTGTCACTAGGTTGGTCCTACTCAATAGGAGATTTACGTAATTATACTATCGAGTTCTAAATGTTGGATTAATAACTTTTGACCGAACTCAAATGAATGTTTTGGATGCAGGCATGCTTTGAAACACATGAAGGAAGGTAGCAGCATAATAAACACATCATCAGTGAATGCATACAAGGGGAATGCTAAGCTTCTTGATTACACAGCCACAAAGGGTGCAATTGTTTCATTTACTAGAGGACTTGCCCTTCAGCTTGTTGAGAGGGGCATACGCGTTAATGGCGTTGCCCCTGGTCCAATTTGGACACCACTGATTCCAGCTTCGTTTACTGAAGAGGAATGTGCAAATTTTGGTAAACAAGTGCCAATGAAGAGGGCTGGTCAGCCAATAGAGGTGGCCCCGTCGTATGTTTTCCTGGCTTCTTGCCCTGAATCCTCCTATATAACTGGCCAAGTCATCCACCCTAATGGTAGACTCAGCTTTTACATAGCCAAGTTGCTAACTAATACGTTATCGCTAGATTGAGTATTGTGATCTGAAACTGGTTTTGTTGGTTTTGCAGGTGGGACTATAGTCAATGGTTGAAGCCTCCGGAGCTTTTGTCGTTTTTCATGGAAAGCTGTGTGTTTTGTGTGTGAGTTTTAGATGTACGTTCTCTGTAATGTGCAATGGTCCACATAGTCGATGCTTGAAGCCTCTGGAGCTTTTGTCGGATTTCATAGAAAGCTATCATATGTTTTGTGTTAGTTTTGATGTACGATATGTGTAATGTAACAATGGTCCACCGTGGAGTGGCATCAATATAATAATACGTACTCCACTCAGTATGTTTATAAGTTGCAGGATACTCTCTTTTCTCTTTTCTCTCTGCGTTCTGGTTTCCGGTTTCGCTACTCCAAAATATGGTCAGGAAGAAAACGATAACTACTCTTTAACAAAAATTGGACAAATTAAAGGATTAGTAAATAGGAGGAACCAAGAAGAGACCTTGGAAATTAGTAGTATAAATGAGCGTTGTCCTTCCAACCATCAAAACGAGGAACAAGAGGAAATGGAAAGAAAAGAAATTCATCTCTATAATTATTGCAAGTTCTCGAGACCTGAACTATAACAAGTCCAGGGGTCTGATGTTCTTTAGATTGCAAAGCACACCTCCACCTCCATGTCTACATTCAAGAGTGCAGAGACAGATCTCATGACAAATTTGGCTCCAAAATCAGGAACTGCCGATATATGAAAATTCTACGCCATTTCCACCAATTCCAGCAAGCAGGCATTGGAATCCGCATGTTTCTAAATCAGCTATCATTTTATCAACAACTGTTCCTGACAGAACTGGAAATTGTTGTCAAGGAAAGTTAAAAGAGACTAGGACGAAATGCGGGGAACTCGGCAGCAAAGTCTCATGTAAAACTCATGATCTATGCTATTTATGAGAAAGATTAGTGTCTAGTGGTTGGTTTTTCAGGCAGGTCAAAGATCAAGTATATCAGCCAAGAAGAGATGGCGGATATAACACTCTAAAATATGCAGAATTATCTAACTTCAGAAGAGATGATATAATACTGTAATGTAAAATAACTGCAGAATCATGTAATTTCAATTAGTTAACTAATGCTTCCATGTGCATATATTTTCTGTTCTAAGAAAAAAGAAATGGAGAACTTGACAAACAGTGGGACACATGAAGGATGTGAGAACAGTGAGCAGTAGAAAGTAAATATTACATATTCCTGACTCACTTGGTTAAGACAAGGATTGCAGTTCATACTTTCAAGTAAGATGTTGGTTCCACAAGCAAAAAGCTTATGCCTACTATGCAGAAAATGCTAGTGATAAAGAATATTGTCCATCTCTATCAAGACAAACAAAGTTGAATCGTAGTATAAAAGTTGAAGCACGCTAAACACGAAGTCAATTATCTAGGCATATAGAGCTGTGTCCTAGTGAATAGCTGTTTTACCCTTTTGGAGTACAGGAACCTAAATTTTATGCATGCCTGAACTTCATTGTCTGTTATTACAGAAACTTGTCTATAAACAATGAAAAACAGTATGAAGAAGTAGACACATCAATCAATGTATCTGATATCCAGTATCCCCTCAGCTAATGCAGCGCATTTATGAACCCCAGGTAAAGCAGATAAGAGTGTAGAGTAAAATGAAAATGGTGAAAAGCTATATCCTGGAGCAATTAAGTCTAACACCAGCAATGTCAATACTGAATAAAGATACCATATAAAAAGCACATTGTGAATAGAAAGCATTATCACAAGAAAAATAGATTAAAGGATACGGGTTGGTAGTAATGTCAGAACACAGCCACCACCGCCAGCTCCAGTTAACTTGGTAGACAGTTTGTACTTTAGAGTTGTTCGAAGAACAGTTTCTATGGAAGCATGGCTAACACCCATGCACTGAAGCAATCCTTGGTTCATCTCCATCAACTCTGCCAGTTTTTCTTCTTTCTCAGTTATGGCAAGATCATCTGGAACAGGTGATTGAATAATTGCAGCCACTTCACTACTGATAGAATCCACTGCAGTAAACACAGAAGCCATTGCAGTCGGATGCCTCAAGGTCCTTTCGGAGACGCTAGCTACTAATGCCTTTGTATTTCTCCCAATCTTTGTGTTAGTGATCAGCATTTTAAGTGGCATGTTTGTTTTGAGGCGTGTCAAATCACCTGACTTAAACTTGATCATGTTTCCTGTATGTAAAGTTTATATGTTGTGGAGTTATTAGAATCCTGACATATCCTTCCATTGAGTATCTGAAAATTAGAAGTATCCTATGTTTCTTAACCATAGAAGAAAAATCTACCATGGAAAATAATTTAGGCAACATGATTTACAGATACCTTGATGATAGCAGGGCTGCAGGAGGAACAGAAGGGCAAGTGACTACTGACTATACAAACCCCATGTCCCAAAAAAATATGCCCCATAAAGGAGAAGAATGTCAAAACGCAGCCAATGCACATGAGAGAAATTAACATTGTGATTCAGGAGCATCCCTAAGCATAAATCTTCTTTTGCCAAGCAGACCTCAATTTAAAAAATCTGTTCTAATTAGATAACCTTCTGTAACAGCTCATTACCTTCATGAATAGCAAATTCAGATTCTCTAATGGATCTAAGACCTCATTGTATGTTGCGTGAGACCAAATATAAACAAGACATATATGTAAAGTTTAATCGATAGAACTGCAAAAGAAGAAGAGAGAACAATTCTCTTCTCCCTGCAAACAAAAAGTTATAATTATTGAGCAACATAGGATATGCAAAGTGAAAAAAAAAATTGCATTTCTTTTTGTGAGTAAGTAGAATCTTTTCCATGCTGACTCTGCCCATTTACCCTAAGATGAATATTTTCTGTCTCAGCCGCTTCCATCTTTATATCAAGTTACTTCCTCTACACCTTTACTTTTGCTAGGGGTTTGGACATGAAGAGGTTAACTTGTTTGCCTAAAATTACTACAGAAGTAAAAGATTAATATTAGAAGGAGCTTAATGTTTACATTGTCTCCAGTTCTTGTTTGATTCTGGTCTGATGAGAGGACACACGTCCTCATTTCTGGCAATATAACAGATATAGCTCTCAAACAAACAGTGAAGATGTCTTTTATCATACGACAAATATTTGAGACACCTAGGGAGATTTAAAAACTTATATAGAAGATAAAATAAGTGTTGCTAACATTGCTACAATCCATAATTGAATCTCAGTAATTTTTCATAGATCACTGGATACCTCTTATTTATATCATGGTTCCAAAAGCATAATTACCAAAAGAAAATTAAACTGCAACTGTTTGAAGTGGATGTTCTAGATGAATTTGACAAGCAGATTTTACAAAAAAAGTAGGAGAACACAGAATACCAACTGCTGGTCTAACATATGAATAGGAATACTTTTAACAACCCTAATGAACTCCTCTTGTGAAATTTTTGAAAAATGCAATTCCCCTTAGATTAAGCTGTTATTCTGGAGTCCTTTAAAGGCGGCAAGACATATATAAACTAAAATGTCTTTTAGTGACTACGGTGCTACTAATTAAAATCACAAGTATAATGTTTAATTTTTGGGAAGCTTTCAAGTTAATCCCATGCTTTTTCTTGCACCCACAAGTTCTTTAAGGTATCTGCTTTTATTTTAATAAATGCTTATTAACTCCCACAGTCCTACCAATTTCTCGCTTCTCAGTCACAAATTAGCGTATTTGCTTTGTATCCTCTTAAGCAAAAAGTTGAGAAATTTCATTGCTTTAGTGCCCCTTGTCAGCTTAACTGTGATGTTCTCTCTTTGTTCTGTGATTGCTTAACATAATCATAAAAGGAAAGCAGATATGGTAACTATGGCTATTGTCACATACCATACGTGCTCACTGTGTTGTCAATACCAGATGGCTTCCCATGAATTATTTTCTCTCCCTCGAAAGCCCATTTATTGACCAATTCCAGCTCCTTCTCTCCAAATACTTGCCAACCTTGGTGGCTGAAATCCATAGCGACTGAATCTGACAAAGCAAGAATGGCCGCGGAGAGTGCAACACAAAAAGCTGCAGACGAACCCAAGCCTGCTCCCAGTGGAAGCTCAGAATTGACAACTGCTTTAGCTGGTTTGCATCTAATAAGGCAATCAAAGAGAAAGTCAATGTGATAATATGGAATCTGTTTTATGAATGTCAAGTGGTCAAGTAAAGGAATGGAAGAAGTTAATACCCATGGACTGAGGTGAACAGCCAGAGAAAAGCTGTGACACCAGCAGCGAGACCTATATTTGCCTCAGGAATGTTCTGCTCATCGACTAGAGAAGCAATTAATTTAAGCGTCTCCAGCGAGCATGAGGAAGGTGGAATCTGAGTTTCCAAGTTTGGAAAAGCCTCTTTAATTCTTGCAACTGGCCAGGAAAATTCTAAGGACACATCCTTTAGCTGGAGGCTTAATGTTTCGTCGTTATCTATTTCCCGAAGAAATTAGGAAGAAAAGAAACATAATTTGAGAAAAACTAAATGAAAAAACCAGTAAACATATTAGAATCATTATGAAAAAGGAAACAACAGTTTGGGTAAAAGCGATTTTCTTTTTTGGTCTTACAAAGAAAATTATCTGCTTAGACTAGTAAAAGTTGAATTTAAGCAAATTTATCATATTTTTCATATTGCTATCTTGGTTCATCCATTTTTAGTTCAAAAAATTCCACAATCAAACGCATGATTTATATGTGAATTAAAAATTCAACAACATCAATTCGACATCATAGGCAACAAATTAGATTCAGAAATCATATTTCCAACTAATTAGAAAATTAGATTCAGAAATCATATTTCACAACTAATTAGAAATTAATAAATAAATAAAGCATTGGGAGAGTTGAATGTGTACCAGCAGGAGTAGGAAAACGAAGGGAGACGTAAGTATAGAGATCGATGGAGGCGGCAACGGCAGCTGATCCGTGAACCACAGCATGTTCACCAGCCAATATGATTTTCCCTGGGGCTCTAGCTCTTACCTCCATTTCTTTTTCTCTTTTTTTCTCTCCGTTTTGAGAAACGAATCTGTGCCTATATATAGAGAGAGATCGGATGGTGGAGAGTCAGAAGGAGACTGCGGTTGGTTGAGTATGGCTGCTGCAGCTGAAAGCTGACTGATGGACTGCTGGAGTGTGGGCTACCTACCTTGTTGGTTGATTATGACGGAGAATTTTGTGAAAAGGTTCATTCACATTTTTTGCCCTTTCCAAAATATAAATATTGTCCTTTTTGTTGTTTCTCACACACTTACCAAACGGGAAATCAAGACACAATTAATTATTTTGTTGTACTCTCCTGTTTCAATTGATGTTTGCTTTTTTCTAAAAAGAAAAAAGAAAGAAAGAAAACCAAAAAGAATATAGTATTTGTTATATTTAGTAATTTTTTTAAATTTCTACATGACATGTTTAAAATCACAAGATTCAAGGATATTTAAGATATTATATATATTTTGAGTTTTAAATCACAAAAATAAATTGAAAAAAATATAATTTATGCTAATTAAACTAAGACACGTAAAATAAAACGAATTTAAGAAAGAATTACACACTTCTTCCTGGAAATTTGAATTCGTACTACACACTTCACTTGTAATACAAACATTACACAAATACTTTTAAACTTTATATGTTTAAATTATACTATTACAATATAATTTAAAAGAAATATTTTTTTTAAACAAAAAGGAAGATGGTTTGTGCAACATCTAAAAATTAAGAGGCGTATGTGTTGCAAGTCCAAACTTCAGGGAGGAATGTGTAGTTCTCTATAAATTTTAAGAAGATAGTATAAGATCGATCGAGGAAGTTGTTTTCAACAATTAAGCTTTTATTATTGAAATGAGAGGGAAAGACTCTTTGTGCAATTCATGATACACAGCTAAAAATAGATTCATAATGTAATGCCAAAAGTTGAAAACTTTAATCTACAATAAGCTTTTAATTATCAGGCATATTTTTCTAACTTCAAGTAAAATATGTAAAAGATGTTTTAGACTTGGAGGTCCGTCCATCCAAGTTTGACCAAATCTGTATCCAGCATATCAATTTGGAAACAACTTATAAAATGTTAAACTTTTAGTTATAAAACTTATTAATTTATCATAAACTTAGACCACTTACTAGGGAACCTTAGTTTCCTATTGGATCAGCTGCAACAAGTTTGTTGACAGTCAAGTAAATAATTTTCTCCTTTGTCTCAAAGAATTGTTCTACTTTTTGTATTAACTGTCATACTTTCTGTTTTAGATTCTCCCAAAAATAGTGTTAAATTTATCAAAAGATAATTTTTCCCTTACATTTCTAAATGGTTTTCTATTATTCTATTATCATACAGTACTTCAAGACAAAATTTTATTCTAAATAATTTTCTAGTTTTTCACAAATTGCTGTTTGATTCACTTTCATTTAAAATGTAATACCCTCCATTGTCATGTTCAAACCAAATGGCACAGTTACGCTGGGATGAATAAACTACGTTTAACTATATAAATTCTGACACTTTACGTTTTTGTAGTATAAATTGTTGCAAAGAACCAAGTGGTACAATTTATACAGATAGTACTATCAATTAGGTACTTTGCCATTCATGAATAAATTGTTGCAAAAGGATAGTCAATTGGTGGCCTAATTGACGTTCTTTTTAATATTATGTATACCTTGGCTCAATCTCTGACACTAATTTCATTTTGGATATTTCCAACTATGAATCCGTGATGCACAACATGGTGCAGTTGGTAAAACACCATTTTTAGGGCTTGGGATTAAGCCCCGAGAATAAAAAACCTTTTGATAGGGATAATTTTATCTTCTCAGTGGTCTTACTTACCTGACGCGATTCTGGATTAGTTGAGTTAGGGAGCTTCAAATACGGAATGATTAAACCAAAACAAACAAAAAAAACAAGGTAGACTCTTATTACTGTTTAGTTGTCAAACTTGGCCAACTGGCCAGCAACTAAATAGAATATTGTCTTGTCTTGGTAGAACGCCATTGGCATCCATTCTGGACTTTTGCCGCCTGCCATATCAGCCTATTAAATTCATATATACTTACTGAAGCCTCCCAACCATGTTTGTTAGATCTTTTCTATGTTTCTTGCTATAGTACATTAAAGTAAATCTAATAAGTTCAGCAAAGCATTTACAAATAAATTGCATGTGTTTATTCACATCTCTGATCTATCCACTTTGGTATATCCACACTGTGTTCAAGGCTCCATGACAACTCTTCCGATCTAGCAAAAAGTTTGTAAGACCAAATATTTAATCCCACGGTCTTGATCTCACAAGTGTGACACACAATTATATGGATGTTAGAAGTACTGGAATCCTCTCAAATACATCTTAACAGAAAATGTTGCATCTTTCTTGACGTTCCTGCATACTAAAAGCACTCTTACGCAAAAGCGTGGCATCTAGAGGGAATCATATCATTGTTAATAGTAGTTCATCAGTCAATACCCTATAAATCCAAAAATACTTTTGAATCTTGTGGTATTAAACTAAAGATATGTATCTTGAACGTGTAAACAGACAAACAAATTGAAATGGACGGAGTAATTATTACGGAAAAAGGGTATATAAAAGTACAAGAACATTGATCCAAGCAGGACTCTTCAGTAACTGCTGCAAGACAAATCGGGCACGGGTTTGGGTTGGAGGCCGGTTGCTCCGCCGCGTTTCCTCCGTCTTCAGCCATGGGCACCTGTCAAAATCGGAAACTCTGTGAGAGAACTCCCCCAATCTCTCTCTTCTTTTTTTTCCTATTTTGGCTTTTTTCTTCTTTCTCTAAATTCGCCCCAAGAAGTTTTGTTGAATATTCTTGTAGGGGGGAAGGAAATAATTTAAGATCCATCATTTTATGTGAGGGCATTTTGGATTCGTATATTTAAGTATGATAAATATGTCATGATACTTTTCTAATATAAAATCATGTCTTCAAACTTAAATGAAAAATTTAGAGTTACAACATACCATGTCCAATCCAATCCACAAGTATGAGGGTCTGAGAGAGTAGAATATATGCAGATCTTAGCCCTATTTTGTGGAGGTAGAGACTGTTTCCGAAAGACTCTCGGCTCAAGTATAACAGATCAAAGTAATAATGAAAAAGAAAATATGGCAGTCATGAAAACATGTCAATTAATAAGGAAGGTAATGCGTAACATTCGGAAAAAAGAACAGTAACAACTACGAAATAATGTGATAACTGAAATACAATAGAATGTTAACAAATATCAAATGCAAAAAGCTAGGGTACAAGGCTAAGACTTACACTGCTAACTTAAATCGACAATATGGACAAGACGGATTCTTCAAGAACCATTCTAGAAGGCAGGTCTCATGGTAGATGTGAGAACAATGGGTAATGCAAGAAACCATAGAACCTGGCAAAAAAATTTCTCTGCAAATCAAACACATGTCCAAGAAATTAGAACCCTCAGGATCAGCACCCGCAAACCTCATCTTCTTCATCTCTATTGCCTTCTCCAAAGTCTCAAGCCTCGCAATTCGTGAATCCAACTCTTTTTGAGTCCTTTGCTCTGTCGTACGGTGGTAGACTTCTTTCAAATTGTCGTATCTGTGCTTGAATTCCATGTGGGGAAGATAAGTAAGCTTTGTAATTTCCAAACTCAAATACCATCGTGAATCAACATCAAGAGACGGATCATATGGACAATTCTTCATGGTCCTGGCAAAGTCGACTACACCGGAAATTAATAGGTGGCGATGATTCAATAACATGACAGTGGTATCAACATCATCATAGCTTAAACTTGTCCATTGTAGCTTGTAATCTAAAGAGAAAGGAACATTGACCAAAAATATGATTTTTGATATAATATCATATGCAGCATCTGAAAAGATATCATCGTAACTAATCCAAAAGGTTGTATCAGTTTGGTGATCTATAATTCTGCGAGAACAAGTTAATGCAGGGGAAATACTTTTTACAACAACGACAACCTTAAGTGGAAAACCAAGAGATTTATCGAAGTTGCTCGTTTGGTTGGTATCAATCTTACGCCAATCTTTTGGATATAAACAATAAGTGTAGTTCCATAACTGCGAAGCTACAACGCCCACGTATGACTCATCTTCTTTCAATTTGGAAGAATTTGATGTTAATTTAGGAACGGCCATATTATAATTTTAACCTCTGGTTGCTTTTTAACAGTGAAAAGAGGATGTGCTGCTGATAGGCGCTAGCTACTATTTATAATGATGATATAGTAAACCATAACAAATAGGATTCCAATCTCACCATAAACCTAAACCTATTCCTATTCTATTTGGGAAATTGGGAAATTAGGGTTTTAATTGGGGAAAACAAGTGGCTCACTCAGAAGACACTACCAGTTAAGTGGAAGTCGCTTACGTTGTAAATAAAGGGCTGAGATTAGAAGTAATCAACGGCGGAGATTAATTCAGCTCAATTTGATCAATAAATTTCCTAATCGAATTAGGGAAGAACTAGTTTGATGATATGGAGTGAATTGTCCATCCTCGGTATTTGATTCATGATGTACTCAGTTATAATTTGAATAATATTTGAACTATAAATATTTTTTAATTACCTATAAAGTCATCTATAATTTAGATAATTTTTTCATAAATTTAAAAAATAAAAAACATCCATTTTAACTATTTTATTGACACACTTCGCTAGGCTTATTTTCATTCATCTGACCTATATCAAATTCGATTTATATGCAGTTTATTAAACAAACTGAACCGTCATTCTCTACACTACTAGCTTACTCCGTCCATTTAAGAAACTAATTTAGCGTACGTGTGTTGCACGTGTATATCACGTTAAATAATAAATTAATAAAAATTAAATAATAACTAATGTTAAAATTAATGTAACATCTTATTTTAATAAATAATAATTGTTAAATATTCTAATGTGCTTAATGGCTTTTAATTATAATCGTAATATATACGATACATATTTATTTTAATTTTAAATACATATTTTAATAAATTTATTTCAGAGACCTCCTTTCATGTTTAGCTTCATAATACTCACTTCTCTTGTGATTTATAATATTACACATACCTCATTTATTTTAATTTCTTTATAACAATTCTTTTAAGCTAATAATTATTAATATAAAAAATAATGGTTGGACTAATTTGCCCATCAGAGACCTACCTAACACCTTTGATCTTGATCCCTGAAAATCCTTCACATCTTCATCCAAGTTTTACTTTCATTCGGTAATTAAAAGCTTCTAACCTATATTCCTCTTTATATCACCACTTGTGACACCTAGCAAGAGTATTCCCTTGATAAAGGGTAAAGCATTACTCCAAAGTGTGGCTTGACTCTTGCAAGTGCCAACAACCAACAAGTTCGTTATGTTTGTGTAAAGAAATCAATGAATCTAGTACTACTTGTTCATCACAGATCACCAAAATAAAAAAATTCTAAGAAAAGATTAAACATGAGATTACAAAAATTTCGCAAGAATTTTATCCTTTAAGAGATTCTACACCTTGACGATATTAAAAGAATCAATATGAATGAGAAGTTAAAATTTAAAAAAAAACAATATGCCTTTAAATTCGCTCTTAATCGACATCAAGCCTCAATCACACGCTCCACATGAATCTTCTTTCTTCTGCACAAGAATATTGAAGAATCAATCAATAATGACCCATATAGATTTATTCATATATTATTTAAAGTAAGATGATAATAACATTACAAAGACAATAAACATATAAATGAGGAAAAGGTCAAAAAAAAACAACAATATTTATGAAACAATTAATACTATGGAAAAATCACTTGACTAGTCAAACATAGAGAGTATAACTACTCAACACAGCTATAGTTTGAAAAAATTACACAACTTAACAAGAGTTTTCCTTTTCCTAGCAGATTTTTCTATTAAGATACCTAAAACCTAATTTCCTCTTATTCTATTCCCTTTGTATCCTCATCTGTCATCACTCTTCTCTCCCCCTTCCCTCCACACACACACACACCAAGAATGGCTCCAACAACCACCATCGCCGGCGGCAGCAAGGGGTGGCTCAGCCCTCCCCCAATTCATGCCTTCAAGCCCCAAAATTAAACTCATCAAACTCCAAAACTTTACAAAAACCCACCTTCATCTCTTCTTTTCCCACCGCCACAAACCCATCAAACTCCAAAACTCATCAAACTCCAAAATCAATCCAAGAATCAAATACGTCTTAGCCATTCAATCTCCACCTTCAACGACAACAAAAAACTGCTCAAAAATATTCCTCCTTATATCTATTGTGGGGGTTGCATTAAAAGAGATAATTGTGATACAGGTATCAAAAATCCATGCACATGAAAGAAAAGGCTAAACGCATCAATTACATCAAATTAGTGATATTAGTATCAGTTATCACATCTTGGTAGCTTTTTAATTATGAATATAGGTATCACAAACATGAAACATGAACTCTTAACGAACATGAAAAATGAAATAGGTATCACAAACATGGATACGTGTATCAGTTATCACCTTATGATTTGATGCCTAATTATAGATATAGATATAAAAAATTATGTTGTACGATAGAAAAAAGTCTTAACGAACTCTTTAAAGTAGAATTGTCTTAGTTAAGTGCTCTAAAATGTATCTGTGATAACTATATCACATTTTGAATAGGTACAAGATTAATGATATAGTGATATAAATATGCACATATGTTATGAACACAATTGGCCATAAGACTAAGTTAAAGGGCTTGTTTGGGATATTAGAAAACTTTGTGTGGGACCCGGGACAAGGGAGAGCAGCCCGAGTTATTAATAGAGAATCTCATGCTGCAAAAGGGCATGAAAATTATGTTAAAGCTTTGGCTTAGTCTGTTATCGTCTCATCTGCCTTCTATATTCTAGTATCTCATCTCCTTCTAGTTACCTTCTTCCTTGTAATTCCATTAGTATTGTTCACTATTACCTTGTTATATAATTCTCGGTTATAATTGAGATTGAGTAAGTATAATATCTGTTAGCGTTGTGTTGAGAAATTCGGGTTGTTACATTGGTGCTTTCATCCAGAGAACTCCAACAGCAGCTATGTTTCTACCTCGATTCAGTGGTGATGGCAATCCGGAGAGCTGGATTTTTCGGGCGGAGTTGTACTTCACATATCTGGGCTTCTCCAAGAAGGATTGGCTGCCTCTTCCTTCCTTTTACCTAGATGGTGATGCCCTCGCTTGGTTCAATTGGTTATTTCGCAACAATCAATTCTATGATTGGAACCATTTCAAGGAGAAATTTCTTCTGCATTTTCAGAAACGAACTTTTGCTAATCTGCAAGGTAATTCAAATTTCTATGAGCCTGGATTTGCTTCCGAACCAGCCAACAGGATGAAACAAGCATTTGCCGCAATGTCTACTGGAGTTTTACCTAATGCAATGGCTGATAGATCTTCCGTTATATCAGTGAACTCCACAATTCAGCCCCCTGCCTCATTAGGTTCATTTACAAACCTTCAAGTAGCTGATATACATGATCTCAACTCTAGTTTAACTAGTGGAGACAAGTGCGCACTGGTCGTAGACAAGATGCTCGATGAAATTTCTCAGAGTGATGAACCTGATCCTCATTCCTCTTTTTGGACATTATCATCTTGTACCCAGCAGGATTGAGCCGATTATTTTTCCTGAGAGTTTGTGTGTTGAAGCTGAGGAGTTTTCGGATGCAACAACACTTACCTCTAGGAGTAAATCTGATCTGGAAACTGAACAAGTCAGGGAGGCGCAGGTGTTTGCTAAGAGTACTCACCGAAATACTGACCAGACACTCAGTCAATTTGCACCTATGGTTATGGATCCTTTTGCTAGCTTGGTCCTAGGTGATAAAGTTTCCTTTTGGTCAAATACTTGTTGTGTCTGTTAGTGTCGATTTGGATGATGGCCATATGCTTGAGACTTGTTATTGTTGTCATACAGGAGCTTGCACATATCTCTACTATGCGTCTGAATCATCAATAGGGGCTATCTCCTTTTGTAGTCGTGTTAACAATTGGTTCGACACAGGGCAAGATTTGGAAGTTGGTTCATGTGTGCTTTTATCTGTTGAATTGGAAGAGCTAACTCAAGTTTCACATGAGAAATCATGGCTGATTCCTTTTCATGGATGCGAGTATATATTGCATGATGAGAACTTCACGAGCACTAATGAGGTTTCATTGGATACTAAGAAGCCTGTCCTTAATGAAATTTTCCTTATTGAGTTTGAAAATTCAGCTTGGGCTGCCGAGTTTGCATTAATTATTAAGCAACCACTACTACATGATTTCCAACTTGTTGCTTTGAGTTGTATAGTACCGAATTTGGAGTTGCTTGAACGGACGATAGTCGAGGTTGTACGAATTCCTAATGTCAGCTATTCACCTGATGTTATTTATTTACGAGTACATCGTGGCAGCCTTGAACATCTCAGTAAACCATCCTCTGATGAGGACAGGAATCATTTGCTTGCTCGACACGCCACAAACATCTACCCTCAATGTGGACTCGGGCTTGGCCAACGCTTGGAGGAGATCTGTATTATGTCAACTTATTGTTATGCCCAGCTTAGTATATTGACTCGCTTAAGTACACTTCCTCATTCTACCCTTACATCAACTTGGTGTCAGTTTTTCCATGATCAATTCGAATTAGACTTTCCATTTGATCCCGGTTTGAATTTACTTATCATATTTCTTGGAGCTATAAGAAATTGTGAATACTGGGGTGTTTTGGGCAGTCTGGACCTTGCTAAATTCCTGAAATTAACTGTGGGGAATTCTTGCACTGCACCCTTGGAACTTCATATCAAAGAAATAAACAATGTGTGCAAATATGCTCTCTTGGAAGTTTCTACCGATGTTCTCTTGGCAGTTCCCTTGAACATGCTTCCTGGTCTGGCCGAAGGCCTTGGACTTGCCAAAAGCGTTACATTGCATGACCTTGATGCTGCAAGTGCACAACCACCAGGAGGACAAGATATATTATCTCTTATGAGCCAACTGATATCATATGGGGAAACCGTGATTCCTGACACGTTATGGCAAAAGATGAACAAGTTAGTTCCTTGTTATGTTGATGAAGGTGTTGCCGAGCTTGTTTCTGCAGTCTTATTTAACAAAAAGGTCTATATGCTTGATATGAGATATTTTTCTTACTTGAATCTGGTCATGGAGAGTTCACTGTTTCATAGTTTCATTTTTACCACCAACAAAGGCATTTATTATGTCACATTGACTACTATAACTACACATTGCATTCGAGTTGACTTGTTAGATTGGTTGCTGAATGTTAAAACAGAAACTTACAATCTAGCTGAAGTGATGTTGCTGTTAGCTATACGTGCACAGGAGCGGATTGTGACTGAAATGCTTAAAGAGAGCCTCATTCGTCCAAGCGCCAACACTTTTTCCTCATTGTTATTCGTCTACTCGAACCTTGAGGACAAGGTTCTTATTGAGGGCGGGAGTATTGTTATGAACACAATTGGCCATAAGACTAAGTTAAAGGGCTTGTTTGGGATATTGGAAAACTTTGTGTGGGACCCGGGACAAGGGAGAGCAGCCGAGTTATTAATAGAGAATCTCATGCTGCAAAAGGGCATGAAAATTATATTGAAGCTTTGGCTTAGTCTGTTATCGTCTCATCTCCTTTCTATGTTCTAGTATCTCATCTCCTTCTAGTTACCTTCTTCCTTGTAATTCCATTAGTATTGTTCACTATTACCTTGTTATATAATTCTCGATTGTAATTGAGATTCAGTAAGTATAATATCTGTTAGCGTTGTGTTGAGAAATTCAGGTTGTTACAACATATCGTTTACAGGTATCAAGGAATATGACAGTTGAATCAGCGTTGTTTACTCCCATCAGTTATGCCAAATTTGTTATTAAATGGCGCAATTTATGGCCCTAACTAATATTGTATCACAAGTATCAGGTTCTGAATCGTGATACCGAGGGGAGAAAGGTTGTTGAGTTACGTAAATAAGTAAATTGTTGTTCCGAAGAATGAAAAGAAACAGAAATAAGGAAAAAGGAGAAGTAGAGAAGAAACAGTCATGCCATAGACCTAAACAAATTGTGTGGGAAAAAAGATTAAATAGAATTGTGGAAGATTTTTATTTACTATATCCTTTAAATAAATAATTATATAAGGTAATATTTAAATTGATTTAGAAGTGTAAAAATATTAGAATAGGTATTTAGGACATTTTAATTGGATAAAAATATTAAACGATAATTGAAGGAAAATAGTAAAAAGACGATTTTGTCTAAAAAAAAGACTTTTAATGAAGAGCAAAAAGTTCAAATTACATTATAAGGTCCTTCACATTTTTAATATAATGCTAATTTAGTGTACGCGATTTGTGCGTGGGTCCATTGTTAGAGTAAACATTTTTTAAAAAAAACTCAATCAACATTTCAATTAAGAATTTTATAACTATAGTGAAAAATTCAAATATTTTTTATATAAGATAAAATTTATTTAATGTAAGATCAAAGGTAGTTAACATTAACTCTCCAAATTTCTTATGTTTTTGAGTAAAGAGTCAGATTAATATTTTGGGTATATCTTGGTCGTTCAATGTTTAGCATTTTAAATAGAGAAAATGTATCAAGACCCCTCTAAAGTTGGTCGATATTTGTAAGTAGAGACTTAAAGTTTACGGGAGTCCTATTACCCCACTCAACTAAGTTCAACTAAAATAAATACACCATTTTGACCCATTTTCTCACCAATAATAGTCACACTTTAGAGGGGCGCGTGAGTGAATCAAAATTCTGCCCAAAATCAGTGAAAAAAAGTCACGTGACAATTCTAATTTAATTTTTCTTTAAAAAATACACTCATCTTCTCTTCTTCCTCCAAATCTATCTTCTCTTCTTTTCCCAAATCTCCATTGATAACCAGTGAAAAAGCTTCATTAAAAATTCTCTCCTCCTCAACAAAATTAGATTCAAAAAGTTAGAAATTTTCATCTATTGACTTTATTAGCTTTAATTTCTCTTGAGCAAAATCATCGCAGATCACTGCTAGTTTAACCACTTTATCGATCGCCATCATAATCATCATCAAATCATCATAAAGTTTAAAATTTAAAATTATTACATTTATAAAGAATCAAAATTCCATTAAAATGAAGCTTTGTAATATTGCCAAATAAAAACTTCATAACAAAAATTAAAAGAAAAATAAACAAACAAACAAGGAATCATAAGATATTGAAAATAACTCATGGAAGAAAGAGCTTGAACAGACAAAAGAGAAAGAAGAATCGTGGGAAAAAGAGAAGCTAAGAGACCTGAGTAAAGTAAAAGGGATAAAGGAAAAAAAAAATGAATACTAGTAAATTAAACAAATAAAAATAAAGAAAAAATATGATAAAAGAAATAAATGTTGAAAACATAAAAAATATTTTTTTAAAAATATTTTGGGTGGGTGAGGGTAAAACCCCAATTTTCCATAATATTAGGATCGGGTAAAGACGGGTCAGAGTAAATTTAATTAAATTTAATATTTTAATAGAGAGTGAGACACACACACAACATTTGAGACTAAGGCTGGTGCGAAAAGGGTGTATTTATTTTAGTTGAGATTAGTTGAGTGGGTAATAAGATCCTCGCAAACTTTAAGTGTCTACTTATAAATGTCGACCAACTTTAGGGGGTGTTGATGCATTTTTTCTTTTAAATATTATAATAATAATAATAATAATAATAATAATAATATCAAATACTAAAAGATAAGTTGCCAATGAATTTAAAGCAAGCAAATATGATTATGTATTACCTGAATAACTGTTAGCTCACATTGTCGTTGTATTCTTTTAAATCAAATTTTGTGTAATTTGTAAATCTCTTGATTCTAGAGTTACATTCTCAGGCAACTGAATCTTCTTATGTTTCCCAACTAAAATAAGGTAATATATAAAATTATTACAGAAAAAAAAGGAAGAATAAATATTTATCCTCCCACGATATAACATAATAAAAAGAAATAATAAAAATTACAAATATTATATCCAGCTTCATCAATTACAATATAATTATATCAATTTTTGAGAATTAAAATAAGGTGAAAGATTAATTACTGGAAAGAGCTAATAGAAAAGAAAAACACATAACGTACGCTTATTTAGGGGTGGTTAAATCAAACCCAACTCGCAACTCATTTAGGTTTGGATTGGTTATTGATCCGCTCATTTGTTAGCTCAATCCATTTCAACTCAACCCATTAAAAATTGAGTTGATATGTAACCCAAATTGACTTTCGAGAAATCTTATCAAAATATTTTTTTTATTTTATTTATATGTTATATACAGTTATAATAAGGAAAAAAATAATTTTATTAGGTACTAAAAACTTATAAAATAACAAATAAAATAATTAAAACATTATAAAAATTGAGCGGGTTGAGTTATGACCCGTTACTAGTCCATTACCTAACCCATTTTGACCCACTCCATTTTGGTCCAAGCAAATTTGAGTTGGATTGAATCTTGACCCATTTATAGTTTTGATCCATTTTGATCCACTCAAATTTAATCTAACCCGTCCAACTACCTCCCCTACACCAGAAAATTACATGGAGTGTCCCCAAAAGTAAGTGGTCTTCAATTTTTGACCCCCATAAGAAATGTCTTTAAAAAATATCCTTCCTTCCTTTTTATGTATAAAACAAATATATTTTTGCCCCTCTACACCACAACTCTCCATGTTCATTTGTCTATCAACTTTTAATTTTCATTTTTCCTTTTTCCTTTTTCCTTTATCTTTTTAATTTTTTTTCTTTTTTCTCAACCTTTATTTTATTTTTATTTTTATTTTTCTCTCAACTTTTATTTTTGTTCTTTTTTTTCTCAATCTTTACTTTTTTTATTCTTTTTTTCGCAACCTTTATTTTTTTTAATTCTTCTTTTTTCTTTTTTTTTCAACTTTTTCTTTTCCTTTTTCTTTTTTTTTCTCAACTTTAATTTTTTTTCTCTCTTTTCCTTTTTTTTTAATCTTTATTTTTTCCTTTTCTCTTTTTTCTTCTTTTTTTTTCTTTTTTCTTAACCTCTATTATTTTTTGCTAATGAACAAAAAGTTGGATAATCCGCAAAGAGGATTTTCTTTCTTTGAAATCGAAGTAAACTTAAGAGTGTGCTTTGTTGTTTGGAAGTCCTTTGGAACAAGTCTTGCCTCTAAGGCAAATGTTATAGAACATCTCATAAATCAAGACACAATGAAGTAGTGCCAAGTCTTACTCGTGGGGCATAACTTGTTATTTGAAAATTCTTGAGCTAAGTCTTGCCTCTAAGGCAAGAGTTATATAGCATCTCATAAATTAACACAATGAAGTAGTGTTAACTCTTGCCCATGGGGCATAACTTATTTTTTGAGAGGCCCTTGGGCTAAGTCTTGCCTCTAAGGCAAACGTTGTAGAGCATCTCATGATCAAGACACAATGTGTTAGTGTCAACTCTTGCCAATGAGGCGTAACTTATTGTTTGAAAGTCTTTGAGCTAAGTCTTGCCTCCAAAGAAAGAGTTATAGAGCATCGTATAAATTAAGACACAATGTGGTCGTGTCAACTCTTGCCCATGGGGTGTAACTTGTTATTTGGAAGTCCTTGGGCTAAGTCTTGCCTCTTAGGCATGCGTTATAGAGCATCTCATAAATCAAGCACAATGTGGCAGTGTCAACTCTTGCCCATGGGGAGTAACTTGTTGTTTGAAAATCCTTGGACTAAGTCTTGTCTCTAAGGCAATAGTTATAGAATGTCACATAAATCAAGACACAATGAGGTAGTGTCAAGTCTTGCTCGTGGGGCATAACTTGTTGTTTGAAAATCCTTGAGCTAAGTCTTGACTCTAAGGCAAGAGTTATAGAGTATCTCATAAATTAACACACAATGAAGTAGTGTGAACTCTTGCCCATGAAGTGTAACTTGTATTTTTTGAAAAGTCCTTGGGCTAAGTCTTGCCTCTGAGGTAAGAGTTATAAAACATCTCATAAATCAAGACACAATGTACTAATGTCAAGTTTTGCTCATGGGGCGTAATTTGTTGTTTGAAAGTCATTGGGCTAAGTCTTGCCTCTAAAACAAGAGTTATAAAACATCTCATAAAAAAAATAAAGGTCGAAAAAAATGATTAAAAAAAAGAGAAAAGAAAAATTAAAAATCAAAGAAAAAATAAAAAAATAGAAGTTGAGAGAAAAAAATAAAAATTGAGAAAAAAGGAAAAAACGAAGAAAAAAAGACAAAATAAAAAAATAAAGGTTGAGAAAAATAATTAAAAAAAAAAAGGAGAAAACAAATAGAATTGAGAGGAGAAAAGGAAAAAAATAAAGATTGAGAAAAAAGAAAAAAATGTAGAAGAAAGAATAAAACAAAAAATAAAAGAAAAATAAAGGTTGAGAAAAAACGAAAAAAAAGATAAAAGAAAAAATAAAAAATAAAAAAAATAAAGAGAAAAAGAAATAAATATAAAAGTTGAGACATGAAGAGTTGTTTAAAAATATTTGAGGTATAGAGAGGCAAAAAGGTGGTTGTTCTATATATAAAAACAAGAAAGACTATTTTTGTAAGACCTTTCTTATTGGAAAAAAAAAATACAAAGTCACTCCCTTTGAGGGGCATTTGTAAAGTTGTCCCCCCTACACTTATTGAAGTTTTTATTCATAGACATTATCACTTACCATGATAAATTAGGATTTCCTTTAGCAACGTGTCCTACACAATTCTAATATTTGAATTGGAGTTTTTACTATTTTGAAATTACAAATAGTAGCACGTAGGAAATATTAACTATAGGAGTACTTTTTCAATTGAGTCTTTATCTAATTGTAGTACTATTTTAGGAGTCCTTTTTCAATTGAGCATGTACACAAGAAATAGTAATTAATTATTTTTTCATATATTTTAAGAGTCTAGTCAATATTATAAAAATAATGAAATAATAATTTGAGAAAAATAGTGTAGTTATCATAAAATTGAAAATAGTTAAGAATACTCTTAAAGTAAGCAGAATTCACAATATTTGCTCTATGTTAATAGTGTGGCTTAGCCATGGCCATGTCGCTATTTACTCGAGTAAAAAATGCTTTTATTGCAAATAGAACTTAATCGAGCATAATTAGAAGACTAATAAAAGCATGCTTGGTTCAATTTAGCTCCTAATTACAATCATATTGCAATAATTTGTGAAATTACATTTATGAAGTAACTTGGTTAAATTGAAATAAGTTTTTCTCACCAATTTAAGACATGCGTAAGCACATTCGCAATAAAAATAATGCAAAAGTTAACCGAAGAAAACTAAGCGTTTTACCAATATGGCATTAGTATGAATGGATTTCTCAGGTAGATAACATGTTGAACAGATTAAATTCATTAACAAAAAGCAAAAGCAAAGATTCAGTAGAATTCTTATAGGTAAACCACGGGAAACAAAAAATAAAATTGAAGAAAATCAATGTCATAATTTCACATTGAAGTGCACAACTACCATTGAAGCGCACATACAGATATCCACACAATAGTCTTTTTGTTAAGACTCAGAAAGGGAATTGCAAAAATAGAAAGAAAAGTGGAAGAGAGAAAGAGAGAAATTGCTTCATTCATCGATAAACTCCTTGAGCTGTACTACAAGTGTGATATAGCCAAACTAATTGGCTGAGCTGACAAACTACCACAGTGGTCCCTCCTAACATGAAAGAGACTTTAGGGCCCAAAGTGCAAAAAGCAAAAACAGTAAAAATAAGATTCTCCATCGACTCACTATGTAACTACCTAAGTCCTCTCAACTTAGCCAATTCGTAACACTTTTCAAGAACCAAAGACCCGATAATACCATAATATCGGTAGCAGAAGTTTCATTCTCCAATTCAATACTTCCTCTATCCATATTAAATGAATTGTTGAGACATTTTTCATCAAAAGGGTAATAGTGAAAAATAGCCTCTAATTTATATTTTTAAATATTTTTCTTAAGAAGTGTACATACCTCAACAATTCACTGGACCGGAGAAAGTATAAAATATAAGCAAACAAAGGATATGATTTTATATTTACCATTATGAACAAATCCAACCGAATGATTATCTCAAAATCTGCAAAACCTTTTCATTATCCAAAGTCTTCTTTACTACAAGACAAGATGAATCAAAAATAAAAAGTAAGCTTGAAAAATCATGGCATTTATTTTGTCATTTTCTTTTTTGCGAAAAAAATACTCACTAAAAGCTGAGAAAGAGAAACAGACTAACAGTAACTGAGAAGATAAAAGAGAATAATGATATAACAATGCAATAGCTTAAAGAAAAATTAAAGACAGTACAATAATTCATATTGAAGGAGAGGTGACCACTTTAGGGTCTTATACAATGACTCTACATATGTATCTTATTCCAATAACAATTCTAGTTCACCTAAAACTAATACTTTCTCTGATTCAATTTGTTTGGCCTACTTTTTTTTAGTACGTTTCAAAAAAAGTGCCTCTTTCTTTTTTTAACAACTCTTCAATTTCAAATTTTCACATAACATGTTTAAGACCATAAGATTAAAGGACATTTTGACACATTTGACATATCTTTAATTTTTAGCCACAAGATTCAAAAGTTTCTTGACTTACTTAAACTCCGTGCTAAATCAAAATAGGCCAAACAAATTGAAACGGAGGATGTAACAATGTATGCCTCAAGCCAAAATCAATTGTAATTCATTTATAATTCTACTTAACCATGCCAACTTAAGGATTACATTAGTATTAAAAAAATTTATCGATTGTTTTCTTATGACTCCTACTAAAATTATAATATAAACAATTTTTTTAGGTGAAGAGATAATTAAATAATATTGAGGAAAATAGTAAAAAAAAAAAAAATTGTTTAAAGAAGAGTCTTTTAATAAAGAGCAAAAAGTTCAAATCACATTATAAAGTCTTTCACACTTTTAATATAACTAGTTTAGTGTACGTGCGTTGCACGTGTGTATCACAACAATATAAAAAATTGCATACAAAAAGACAATGGAGTATATAATATTGCAATTGAGGCCGGTGAAGCTCCTCCCCACTCACGTATTTAAATCATTATCTAATATGATTAGTGTACGCGTGTTGCATTATGTATTACGTTAATCAATAAAAATATATGTGAAACAAACATATCTTTGAAAAATAAAAGTCAATATTAAAATAAATATAAATTTTAATATCTTAACAAAAATAAAATAATACAATAATTGAGATATCAGAACAATACAATTAAACTTAATCTTCACAAAAAATTCTCAAAACCCGATAAAACATTCATCTTCCACCAGTATTAAGCAACAAAAAAAACATCTAGTAACAGAATAAAAATTATAAAAAAATAATGCAACAATCGAGATATCAGAACAATACAATTAAACCTAACCTTCACGAAAAATCCTCAAAACCCGACAAAACATTCATCTACCACCTATATTAAGTAACAAAAATAATAATATCTAGTAACAGAATTAAAACTACAATAGGATAATATGATAATCGAGATATCAGAACAATACAATTAAACTAACCTTCACAAAAAATTCTTAAAATCTGACTAAATATTCATCTACCACCTGTATTAAGCAACAACAAAAAATATCTAGTAACAAAATAAAAACTACAATAAAATAATACGATAATCGAGATATCAAAATAATACAATTAAACCTAACCTTCAAGAAAAATCCTCATAACCCGATCAAGCACATCTACCACCTGTATTAAGCAGAAAAAATAACATCTGGTAACAAAATAAAAACTACAACAAAATAATATGATAATTCAGATATCAAAACAATACGGTTAAACTTAATCTCTACACAAAAATTCCTCAAAGCCTGACCAAATATTCATCTATCACCTATATTAAGTAGAAAAAACAACAGTAAGAAGAAGAAGAACAACATTGTAAGGTCTTTCATACTTATATATATATATATATATAATTTTTTCTCCTAGAACAATTTTTGAAAGAATAATCGTCGTAAACCTAAATAAAGTGAGACATTAATATAAATAATATTAGTTGATTAGTTAAAAGAAATTCTAATCTTAAACCTAAACTCCTAAAGTTATGCTTAAATAAAATTATACTAACATAATCGTATAAATAACAAATTTAACTAAATAAAGAGAGACAATAACTAATTTAACTAAATAAAGAGAGATAGTTAATATAAATAATATTAATTAATTTGTCAAAAGGAATCCTAAACCTAAACTAATGTTTAAAGCTAAAAAACATAGTCGTATAAAAATAAATTTAATGAATTTTATAAATTTAGACTTCTTGTTGTATATTAATAATAATAATTGGAGGAAAATAGTAAAAAGACGATTTTGTCTAAATGAGAGACTTTTAATAAAGGGCAAAAAGTTCAAATCACATTATAAGGTGCTTCACAATCTAGATTCCTCAATGCAATAACTGATAGAGATTGTAAGTCTAGTAACTCGGTGGGAGGAGGATACTTCTCTGGTAAAATCAGGTGCCCAAAGAAAACTGGTAAAACAGTCTCGGACCCTAGCCATCTGGCAGACCCAACACGGGTGAAGTATTGAGGAGGCAATGGTTCATAAATTGGGATAGTAAAGTTCAAAGTATGGTCTGCATAAATATACTGCTTCTTCAGCATGAAATATTCATGATGAAGAATATGCCCCCTATTATCTTCTATAATAACCCAAAAAGGTTCTACATAACCATGGACTTTGTCCTCCCACGAAAAATCTGGTGTGATAGTCAATTCTACCCTCACGACTCAGCGGATAATTGCTTGAACATGTGCAGCAAGGTTGAGCTTTAGAAAGTGATGAATGAACTTGTGAAGTGTTCTTATCTCCTTCGGAAAACGAATAAGCTCCCCTAACTCTTGTGATGAAAGATCATAATACCGATTCCAAGGCAAATCTTTCTTCTCCAATCTCATCAACTTTGGAATGCCATGGAGTTGACAAATTGGTGTCGGCACACTCCACATCCTCTTACTTATCATCTTGCACTATTTCAAAGCCTTCTCAGCTAACAGAATCCATCCTTTTTTTCAGAACTATCTCAAAAAGGGCTCGCATCATACTTGCAACACTCTGATTTTCCGAGTACCTTCGTTTGAACCTCGCGAATAATATTTTGTTGGTTGGCTTCCGATCACCAAGACTTTGATAATCCAGATACAGTCATATCTCTTTAACGTGTTAGCGACAACTTCAATAATAGAATTCGAGTCCATTGTAAGATGACCTTAAACAAAGAGTTCGGTAAAGTTAGGATAATAATAATAATATATAAATTTATAATAAAAGTACTTTTATGAGATGAGAATATTACCTGAATACACGAATGTACGAATCTTGTTGTTAGTAGAAACAATAACCAAGCAACTTAAGCTGGCATAACAATTAATATAATTGATGAAGAAGATCACCGAGACTCAACTAACAATCCGATTTATTTAAATTAAACTAAGCAACTTAAGCTGACATAAAAATTAATATAATTAATGAAGAAGATCAATGAATAAAAACTATGATGAATAAAAGGTGAAGGTCGATGAATAAAAACCTGAAAACGAAATTGATGAAGTTGATCGATGAATAAAAACCTGAAAACCAAATTGATGAACAAAACCTAGAAACAAAATTGAGGAAGAAGCTCAATAAATAAAAACTATGATGAATAAAAGCTGAAATTATAAGGGCTTTTATAGAGGAAGTTTTGGCCAAAAATATTGTAATGGTCGACATAAAAGTTTTTGTCGTTCTTTTTTAGTAGAAATCTTTTCCAAATATATTTCAGTCGTGTTAAAAAATTTTAGTAGAAACCTTTTCCAAATATATTTCAATTTGACCTTTTATCCCGTAATATTAGACTATATATGTTTATAAAATTACTATGGTAAGATTTTTATTCTAAAAAAAACTATTACCGGGAAAAAAGTCCTACATAAAAGAGTTTTTATATTTAATTTTTCAAACATGGGAAAATTTAAATCTATAATTTTAATGAATTTTGTGTGAAAATATTTTGCCAATTATTTTTCAAGCGTGTTTTGTTTGTGGAAATTTTGTTTAAGCGTGTTTTGTTTGGGGAATTTTTTTTTTATATTTATTAATTGAATGAAAAAGTCATATGTATTAATTTGAGGGGAGAAGTGAAAAGACAATTTTGTCTAAAGCGGTGACTTTTAATGAGGGGCAAAAAGTTCGAATCACATTATAAGGTGCTTCACACTTTTAATATAATATATAGAAGATATAGATAGATATAGATATAGATATAGCTAAATAAAAACTTTTAAAATTTATGGTCTAAAATATTCCTTGACTATTTGTATAAATATAAATCATTAATTGATAAAAATAAAATAAAATTTAAATTATTTCAATTTATAAAAAAAATGACATTCCTTTTTAAAGGGACTAAAAGCAAAAATATATCACATAAATAATAGAGGGAGTATTACTTTCTAGAAAAGAAATTTTTCTTTGGCTTTATGTGAGGGGAAAAGGGTAAAATTAATAAGATTGAAGGACAAAAGATCTATTCATTTCCATCAGAATCCTCATCAAAGAAGTACAAATAGGGAACCAAAGGGGCATGTTCAACTGGTTCTCCTACCTCACCCTCCCCGACCATTTCAGGAATTTTCCAACCCAAATGCTGGATATAAACTCTATCAAAAGCATCAACAGTCAAAGATGAAGCTAGAAATAGTTCTAACTCGTTCACAAATCGATCAGTTCGACCTGTTAGGAAAGGTCTTGCTGCTTCAGATACCAAGATCTTGAACTCTTCTTGCTTTGCTTGAGGTGTAACTTTTATTTGCTTTTGCTCATTTCTGCAACATTAACCAGCTGACAAATCATTTACCTTATATGAAAATGCATAATGATGACCAATTAAGCTAACATGAGAACAATAACGCAGTAACTTTGAGGTAACTGATTTTCAAGAAAATGCCAGTTAATTTTCCCATAAAGCTATAAACAAACAAAGAGGTTAGCTTGATGGTGGCGAGTTCACTGTATGCAAAATCAACAATTTAGAGCATGCATTACCTTCTAAATGAATCAATAAGACCAAGAATATGATGTACAATAATATCTACATCTTCTTCCTGCAAGACGCACAAAAGAATCAGACTTAGCAGAAATGTCATACAATAAAGTTCCCTGAGATGTTACAAGGATGAGTGAATTATTGACATATCAGTTTAATATTAGTACTTGAGCGTACTTTGATGTACTATTGCAATAAGAATGACATGATCGATAATCACCGAAGTTCTCCATGGGTGCCATTTTATGACTTTCAGTCACAGCAATCAAGGAAAGAAAGTTTGAATAGGCCGCTATATTCAAGCCAACTTGTAATGTTTTAGACAACTACGATGTGTTTTCAACATATCATATGAGAAATTGGGATCAAAATGACATCAATTCATGTCGAATTTTTTTTCGTATAAGCTCTTTATAGTTACAAGTTCTACTATTTGGGGAGAGAAATAGGCATATAGGAAGTCAGTTGCCTAAGATGAGAAATGAGTTGTTGATGATAACTAGTCACAGGAAGCTTTTTCACAGATCAGACAAAGGATTGTAGGCAGTTTTACCTCTACATTGCAGAGATTATATCCCAGTGACTTCAACCTTATTCTGAGTGGAAAACTGTCCAGTTACAGCAAGATTTACTTCAACTGAAGACTAATTAAAGATTGACTAAAATATACCCATGGATATGCTGGTTTTTTAGACAATTTCCTATTGGTTGCAAATTAGTATTCACCTCTACCTTACAAAGAACCCAAGAAACTTGTTCAGCCTGGAAATAAAAAGAGTTCTCACCTCCATACTTCAGCTATAAAAACACATAAGACAAGGAATGCAAGAAACAGTTTATCAGCACAGAATAATAATTAGAAGAAGTTTTCTGTGTGAAACATTAAATATGCTTCTCATTTTTTGTGATTCAAGGGTTCATTGTCTTAATTGCCCATCGTAATCAAAAGTTAATAAGAGATTGAGCTAGAAGTGCAGTCTATATTGAAGATTACAACATTTAATCAATGAAAAAGATGAGACTGAAGGACCTGAGTCAAAGCCTGGATTTCTCTTCTCAACCAACTTATAAGCCAAGGATTAGGCTGAAGATACTTGTGCAACTTCCAATAACGTGGCACATTGAATTTGTCAAATAAGCCCCCTGCAGAACTACCAATTTTAAGTTCTTGGAAGCAAAGTGATATGTCATAAAAGATATCCAGTAGAAATGGTTAAGATGTAAACCAATGATGGAAAACACTTTACCTTCATCAGTATAGTAGCACTGCAATCTATACTTGTGAGATCTTGTGAAGAACACACTGGAATACAAATGCCATATAAAGGAGCTCAATAAGTTAACCTAGAATAGTAACAAACAAAGGAAGAACATACAAACCAGAACAAATATAGATGACTTTGCTACCTATTGTCCAAGTTCTCACTAACATAATGTTGTTGAAAAAACCCTCCACTATAGCTCCGTATAATAGAAAAATTCTCTGTCTGCAAAATAGATAAAGAGGAGTGTTGATTTGAAAAAGAAATCCAGCAGAAAATCTTTATTTTAATAATAGAAGAGTTAGAAATTTTTGTCAGTTATAAGAAGAGTCAGAAATATATATTTACAAATAAATTGCATATCCACACTGTGTTCAAGGCTCCATGACAACTCTTCAGATCAAGCAAAAAGTTTGTAAGACCAAATATCCTAATCCCACGGTCTTGACCTTACAAGTGTGACACACAATTATATGGATGTTAGAAGCAATGGAATCCTCTCAAATACATCTTAACAGAAAATGTTTCATTTTTCTTGAGGTTCCTGCATAGTAAAAACACTCTTACGTGAAAGCGTGGCATCTAGAGGGAATCATATCATTGTTAATAGTAGTACATCAATCAATGTCCTATAAATTTAGTTGTACCAAATTGCTACTACTCCTGAAAGGGATCTATTTTACTAATTCTCATGAAACTAAGAACACTTAGACGAAATAAGAACCAAGAAGAATGATAAAACAGGTTCGGACCTTACATAAAGGACACTTTACTGAAGAAAGTGAACGAGAGTGGTTGCTCGTAACCACTTTTATCCAACGCAGAATGCAGCTGTAGCAAAATTTGTCTGCAGAAAAACATGAATGGCTTAAGCACTTAATAACTGATTTATTCAGAAACAATCCATACATAGCTTTCTTCCACAGCTTATACACTCAACAATTACTTAGCAAAATTAAAGATATACAAGAATTTCAAATCTATTTCAGACAATAGACATAATCACATGAGTGTATTACAACACATCGTTACTTAATTATGCAAAAGAGGCCAAAAGTGAATATAAAAGGTATTGAATTAGAGCCTCAAACTAATGAAGTTGCATCTTAACAATGAGTACAAGAAGATATGTGTAAACTAATAAAGAAAAGAGACGTACGGAAACATTGATCCAAGTAGGACTCTTCAGTAACTGGTGCAAGACAAATTGGGCACGGGTTTGGGTCGGAGGCCGGTTGCTCCGCCGCGTTTCGGCCGTCTTCAGCCATGTACAACTGTCAAAATCGGAAACGTTGTGAGTGAACTCCCCCAATTTCTCCTTTTTCCTATTTTCCCTTTCTTTTTTTTTTCTTTTCTAAATTCGACCCAAAGAAGTTTTGTTGAATATTCTCGTAAGCAGGGATGGCAATGGGACAGTGCGGGCGCAGGGTTTATGCATGTGCAGACAGGGCGGGTTGGGATATATGCGGATGCGGTGGGGTGTGGGGCGGGTCAAAATTAGAAAATATAAATTTTGTGCGGGGTGGCTGTGGGTGTGGATTAGGGAAAATTTTGTGTTTGTGTAATTTGAGTTCATTGATTGATTTTGCACTTTTTGTGAGTAAAACTCACTGTCAGTATTGGAAAAAAGTTTTGTGCTGAGTATAAATTTTGTGTTGAGTATATTGACATTGGAATTTTTTTAAAGAAAAACCCCATTCTCAGTGGCTATAGGAGGATTGATAGATAATTAAATTGCTTAACTTATTACAAGTTTAATGGCTGTTTCATGTCCGACGTTATTGCACTGATAAAAAATCCCTTTAACTAGGTTACAGAAAATGATTTTTAAAAAAACTGCATTCAGCCAATAGTATAGTATCATTGAATGGTTTTTTTTAAAAAAAATTAAAAAGTGCGGGGCGGGGTGAGTGTATGCGGGTGTGAGAGTGGGGCGGAGTTATGCGGGTTAAAAGGTTATGCGGGGTAGGACAGAGCGAGTTTTAGTTTCACGAGTTAAGGTAAACCTCGCATCGCACCCGTCCCACCCCGCCCCATTGCCACCCCTGTTCGGGAGTCACATCACATGTGTTCCAACTTCCAAATTCCAATAAATATCGCATCACTTGCTAGAAATAAGGGGGGAATAATTGATGATCCAGTTCATTTTATGCGAGGCCATGAAGTTCAAACAATGAAAAAATATTTTTGGATAATATGTCGTGATATTTTTCAAACACTATTAAATCATGTCTTTAACCATAAATAGAAAATTTTAGAGTTACAACATATCATATGCAACATAATTCTACAGACTACAAGTATGAGTTTCATAAAAGGGGAATGTATGCAGATTTTAACCCTATTTCGTGAAAGTATAGTGACTGTTTTCGAAAGACTCTCGGCTTAAGTACAGTTAAAAATGAAAGCATTACAGAACATTCAGAAAAAAGAACAGTAACAACTGTTAAATAATGTGATAATTGAAATATAATAAATAACTAAATAACATATGTAACAGATATCAAAAGCAAAAAATTGTGTGTATAAAACTAATTGATTTTTAACCTGACATTATACTTACTTTGCTAGCTTAAATTGGAGTTAATATCTTAAAAGGTCACTCAACTATGAGAATTTCTCTTGTGAAGTCATTGAACTTTGTTTGATATCAATAAGATCACTCAACTTCTCTTGTAAAATCACTCAACTAAATTTATAATTAAAAAAATTGACATAATAAAATAATATTTTTTTATATTATGGTAAATATGGACCCTATAAATTTGTGAAGATGGCAAGTAATAACAAGAACTTCATTTTTGAAATTCTGTAAGATGTGATTTTTCATGGACATTTAAAACTATAGATAGTGTTTTTTAAATTAAAAAAATAACACATAATTATATATATTGCTTTAAAACATAGGGTGCCTAATTGAAAAGTAAATGCAATTTGACCCTAAATAATTCTTTTATTTTTTAACAAAAAATTATTTTATTTTTTCTAATCCAACTAGCAAACCGAACGACCCTTAACAGTATGCAGAAATTGAGATGGTCCAATAAATTACTATGTATTGCACAAGAAAAAGAGCACGTGACAAGATTTAAACTATCAATCCTCATAATTTTCTAAATTCTCAATAGACACAATAACTGTAATACAAGATCACCAAATGTTTAAAATATATTTTCAGTGGCCCAACTTTGAAGGAATAGTGGGATAGTTGGTCGGGTAAGAAAATATACATGCCATATAATTAAATACTCTAGTAAAATGATAAAAGATTCTTTAATTTTTAATTAAGAATCCTATTTTTAATTAGAAGTCTTACGTTCATACTCTCGAAATGAAGTTCGATTCTCAGTAAATAATTTTAATTTGATGGATAATATTTTTGTGGTAGATCTATTATTTGATTTCTATATAATTAAAAACTAGTTAATTTATTCGCGCTTCACACACTCACATATATCTTTTTTTATATATATATATATATATATATTAATTGTAAAAATATAAAATATTTTATAATATCAAGAATTTAAAACAAATATATTATGAGAAATCCAGATAAAAAAATTAGAAGAAAAATACATATAAAAAGTTAAACAGAAAAACAAATCCAAATAAAAGTATTGCATATAATTGTTGGAAATTTATAATGATAAAAAAATTGCAAAATTGAATTGTCGATCATCTGGTAAAAAGAAGTTGATGATTTTATTAGTAACTAGTCTCGCCACACGTGCGTTGCACGTGTATACTAAGTCATATAATATATAATTTTATAAAAATAAAATAAAATAATATTTAGAGTAAATAATTATACTTGAAAAAATAAAGTACAAGTTATGTGAATGATTAACGTGGATCATAGTGTAGTGACTTGTTTGTCAAAATAAAGATAATTGGATATCATTTGAACCTACGAAGAGGAACATTCAATGTTTCATAGGGTATAAGTGAATTTTTTTAGACCTATTTTATTTTATGAGGTACAAATATATTATGAATTGTATCTCACCTAATACTCTTTATAGACGATATTCCAACTGGCATATGCTCCTTTAATTTATTTTGGTTACTCTGTCATGATCAAGACTTTTGTTGTCAACATTGATATCCTTCTTGAAAATTTTACATAAAATTATTGACAATATGAGAAAATATAATGCGATAGTGTAACCCAACATTGGGTACTATGTATGACGATATACTTTATTTATCGTCATTACAAAACATAAATTTACAAGAAATTATTTTTGGAAGAATTTGAAAGGATATTTTTTATTTCAAGGGGAAAAAGTTGAATTCGTGGAATAAACACATACTTTTTAGCAAACTGACATATTATAATTTCAAAATATATGATATTATTATTAAAAAGTTTAAATAGCATAATAATGTGCATTTTCTTTTAAAACTTACCTGGTTTCTAAAGTTCATTTTAATGTTTCACTCTCGATTCTTCAACTAATTTTTCTTTTACTTTTCTTTTCTCCAAGTTGGCTCGTACACGGTTTAGATACTACAATTGGTCGTTTCTCTTAAATATAAATTTAAGCAAAAAAATAAATCTATAATAAATATGTAAATACATTCCTTTAATTAAGAAAGCGTCTATAGCAATTATTGAAAATTGTCACGTCACAATTTTACAAAACTAAATTGCAGAAAATTAAAATTCACTTAAAAGCTACTAATTCATGCATTTTATAATTTTAATCAAACAAGAGAAGAAAAAAGATCAGTACTTTTTATGTTAACAAAACATAAAAAGAGAAAAAGAAGGTGTCTAATATAAACTTGCATAGAATGTCTTTTCCCTAAAAATGTTATGATTTTAACCCTCACCATCGACATCGGTATAATTCGATTTCTCTATTTTGCTTCATTGATTAAAAAATTAATTTTTCAAACATAAAATTTAAAATTAAAAAATTTATAATTAAATTCATATGCTTAGAATTAATTGATAAATATCTCACACCAAGCATATAGGAAAAAGAAAAGACTTAAATAATACTAAAATTAAAAGGAAAGATAAAGTGTGAAAAACTATGATAATCAATAAAGATTAATAGTGATAAATATAAATTTAGGATTATCACCGTCAATATCTACACTATAAAAATTTAGGTGATCAGATTGTTTTAATGCATCGATAAAGCATCACGTACTTTCACAAGTCTAGATATAGATTAAAAGCCACGAGAAAGTACTATGGAGAATTTGAATTTTAATTTGAATGAAACTTACCGATGATAACTTTTCACAAGACCAAGTTTAGATATGAAGGGTTGGCTTCTTTGTGTAACGTTATGTGTCATTTTGTTTGAGACGGTTGCTAAAGTGTGGGGTTTTATTTTTAAAAAATAGGTTATTTCAAAATTTTAAAAGGGTAATTTCATAATTTAACTTTCAAGATAGGATAGTTTCATAATGTTAGAGCTGGACCAAATAGGTTGTAAGCCTCTTAACCGTTTGTGGTGAGAGTGATTACTCTTATAATTAGTATAAATAAATAATATACACACACATATATATCCCTACATATAAGTTGAAAACTTCGTTGACTATATACATTACTAATAAAGAGTTTAATCTGCAACTGAGAGACTAAACTATTGTATATCCCTTGGATTGTAAAGGGATGATTAAAATTGTACATCCCACTATTACAGTGGATGACATATAGAAATGGAGTATATGTGATGGAATAGTAACACTCGTTCTAAGTAGATATATATCATCTATTAAAATAAATTTTTTGAGCACACTCCATCAATATCCCTTATAAGGAATTTAAAAACAAAAAGAGTGACCTAAATTTTGAAATTGCCTGTTCTTCTAGATGCTTACTTCCTTTATAACAACAAAACTGAAGTGCAGCTTCGTAATAAGAATTATCGTAATGGTTCATGTAGTCCCGCAACCCCAAATCCCCTAAAACAATACGGCAACGTCAAACAAAGTTATACACAATCCACAAAATAGAGTAAAAAAATTGTGAAAGTTATCTTCAATACGATGATATATCACTTATTTTTAACAATTATCAATTCAAAATACATGTTATCATAATCCTAAATCATGTAATATTAAATTACGCGGACTCTTCACTTTTGATGTTACATTCATGTCAAATTCTCCAAAAATACACCACTGTAATGGAAAAAAACAGGAAAAGACAAGAGAACGATAAAGGGATATTCATATTCTTGTTCTTCAATTCCATCCCTTCCTCAATTCATAACCGGTAGAAAGAAGATGAATAGTTGCGACCAGTAATGATAGGAGTTTGAAGCATCGTTTGGCTAGGGGAGATTTGTACCCTTTTTTTTATTAAAAAAATAAATGAAATATTTAGATAGATAATTAGTAGGGTGTTTTGGTAATTTCACTTTTAAGTTTTGGAGTTCATGCTTTTAAGGAGGTATAGATTGTATTTTTATTCACAATGTGCACTTTTTTTAAAATTTTACCTAGGTGAAAAATAATACATTGTTAAATGCTTAATTAAATCATACCTAAAATTTGAAGCCTATCATCAAGTATGTTGTTAATTATTTGCTGAGTAGAATTTTTTTTTGTGGGATTCATATTTACATGACATAAAAAAATAATTTATTTTTTCATGTCAAAATGTTTTATAACAAATTTAGTTGAGTGATTTTACAAGAGAATAACTCTTAAGTTGAGTGACTTTATTGATATCAAACAAAGTTCAATGACTTTAAAAGATAAATTCTCATAGTTGAGTGACCTTTTAAGATATTAATTCGCTTAAATCGACAATATGGACAATACGGATTCTTTAAGAATCATTCTAGAATACAGGTTTCGTGATAGACTTGAGAACAATGGGTAATGCAAGAAACAATAGAAACTCACAAAAATATTTCTCTCCAAATCAAACACATTTATTGGAATGTCAAAGATCAAACTACTTCGTCAAAAACATATATCAAAACGGAAAAAGTAGCTATGTTACTTGTAAGGGTACCCATTTTCCTTTACAAATATCCCAAACTCATTCAATCTCACTAGTTCAACAACACTGAATTTGTTATCAACCTATAGTATTACTGTTACAGAATCGTCATCAACATGTCCTATTCAACACCTTGTACGATTACGCTAAATTACTACTTCTAACACTGTAGAAATGATCTAGAAAATGATATCATTAGAGAACGAATTTTTCACAAAATATTTTCTCCTGAAAATCATTTTCCTCCGAACTGAAAACCACTATCTGATACATTTTCATGACATTTTTCCTAATAGCTTGCTCCCTGTGAGCAAGTTTACAATTTGATACAAACTGCCGGATATACAAGTACCATAGGAAACCATTAAACAACAAGGACAAAATACTTGGTCTTTAAATACAAAAAAGAACTAAAGCATGATGCAAAATAAGGCTTAAAGCTGCACAGAGGTCCTGGAATCAACATCAGCATTGCTCCTACTCTTCTCAAATTTAGCTTTTCTCTCCTACCATCTACAAGAAACAAAAGAGAATTATTAGTTTCATGGAAAGAGACATTTCTTTAATGGTCAAAAACCAAAACAATATAAAGCTAAACATGAAACAATAAGTTCATAGTCCAAAATTATGCAGAAAGATTGTTCACAGATCAAGAAGCAATATGGTGAAATGACATAATCAGTTGTGCTAGCATAAGAAAGTGGGGAAGGGCATAAGCACAACTGTCACATGCAATTCCATAGCCACCAATAATATGTGCATGATAAAGGGTCTCAAAATATATAAATCAAAAGCAACCATCAAGACAAAATAATAATTTTGAAGTGATAACCGATAGAAAAGTTCCATCTTGCTACCCAATTTATAGCAGTAGAATGGACCTTTTAGTAGCTAAGATTGATTTAATTTGAATGATTTTAGTCTATATTAAATATATTTAATGAAACTCTTCAAATTCTTTTGATTTTAAAATCTTCCTCTTAAAATTCCAATGAAGAATTGTTGATTAATGTATGCCTCTTGGTTTTCTTCAACAGATGTTACATTAACATGAGAAACTATCTTTCTATATTAATTGCTATTTTGAGTCCCACGTGATTTCTTAATTTGTAATATTAATAAGAAGCCTACTTTTAAAGGATAAATTGGTAGTATATCAACTTTTAAAGGATAATTTGGTAATTCAACTTTTTATTTAAGGGTTTCCTACTTTTATAATAACTAGTTTAGTATACGTGCGTTGCACGTGTGTATTTTTTAATAATAATAAACATATACAAAAAGAGAAAATTATTGTATACACATTATATTAAGTACAAAATTTAAAATTAAAAAATAATGATCTCTTATTCACCTTCTTTTCTTTTTCAATAGACTCTTCTTCATCTCGTTTGAATCTCAAGGAAACTACATCGTCTAGTGAATCCGAACTTTTGATGTACCCTTAGAATACAATTAAATTCAAATTATTAGTATGACTCCTAAAATATTAAATTGATTTAGTCAACTCAAATTATTAGCATGACTCATAAAATCTTAAATTGATTTGGTCAAGTGATCTACATATGATTAATATAAAAAGTAAAAATAATAAAACTATTGGGAGCATAATTTTTCCCAAAATTAAATTTTGTTTGAGGACTACATTATGAAATTGATTCTTAATTTATAGAAGTTTAAAAAAATTTCTTCCAAGAAAGAATTACCCAACTATAAAATATTTTTACTTTTATTTCATAAATTATTTACCATATTAGAATAACATGAATTTCAAATAAAGTACTAAACCAAACAAATAAATCCTAAATATTAGGATTTTAATAGTAATTGATTTCCTACATAACTCTCATATTAAATACAAATTTTTTTCCCTTGTATTTCTAACCTACCCACGGCAATTATTCAGACATCTCATATAGATCACATGTTTTGTATCTTTTAATGAAGGGTAAAAAGTTCAAATCACATTATAAGGTGCTTCACACTTTTAATATAATATAGATAACATAATCGTATAAATAACAAATTTAACTAAATAAAGAGAGACAATTAATATAAATAATATTAATTAATTTATCAAAAGGAATCCTAAACCTAAACTGATGTTTAAAGCTAAAAAAACATAGTCGTATAAATATATATTTAATGAATTCTATAAATTTAGACTTCTTGTTATATATTAATAATAATAATTGGAGAAAAATAGTAAAAAGACGATTTTATCTAAAGGAGAGACTTTTAATGAAGGGCAAAAAGTTCAAATCACATTATAAGGTGCTTCACACTTTTAATATAGTACTAGTTTAGTGTACGTGCTTTGCACGTGTGCATCACGTTAATTAATAAAAGGACATCTTAGTACACTAAAACTCCTACGATGTAGGTTAATAATTAATAGTAATACATGTAAATAAAAAAATAAATGTTTGTGTGTACATTAAAATAATTCGAAGGAGCCATGTGCCTACCGATATTATCGATTTTAGTCATAGTATCCTTTATAGAACTAAAATATTATTTCATTGAAACCCAAAAAATTATCGTTAGTTATCTTCAAGAACCAACCTTGATCCACAACAAGTTGCAAGAGATGAGACCCTCGAATTGCTTTTAGGGTGCGCTTTGTGATTTCAACCTGAATAACCAAAAATTAAAAGAAAATGAAATAAATTAGACAAAAGAAGAAGTTCATACCTAGTAACAAACAATTAATGTACATTGCACTTTCTAACTCAATTTCCTGCTCCTTCTCTCTATCCATCGTCACTCCACACCTTTACTGTTTTTGGTGTATACAATAAAATAGTATGATAATCAAAGTAAAAGATAATGTACATTATCTACGGTATAGATTGATCAAGACAATACATAAAGCATTACATAATGTGAAAAACAGAAAAAGAATATATATGAGAAAAATAGCAAAACATTATGAGAAGCAATCACTTTTTACATGAAAAATCAATGTGATCAATAATAAAATGTAATCACCAAATTGAGAATATGAAAAAGCACAAGCTTCAAAGTAAGATGCCAATTAATTAAGCATGACATAATTAATCATTCTAATACCATCAAAGAAGTATTCACCAAAAATTTTATAAAAACAAAGCACCCTTCATTCAATTTTCAAGCTCTAATCAATCAATACTCAATCTTGAAAACTAATTTATGAAAATAAAGCACCCTTCGTTCAATTCTCAAGCTCTAATTATTAACCAGTAGTCAATCTCGAAAACTATTATCCAAGAAATCGATTTTATGAATGATAACATACAAATTAAAATCCAAGAACTGAGAAACCTAGGCTATATTGATCACCATTATGAAGAAACAACATGAAAAAATATGCGGGATATAAAATATCTGACCCTCTCTCTCCTTGTACGTAACAATGATATATTATTTTTTCTTCATATGTTCCCTGTTTTTCAAGTTATTTTCACTTTTCACCAATTTAATACTATTCATAACCTAAGAAAAAAGTCCTAAAAGTGAGAAAAAATAAGAACTCCTAGACTAAAATCAGAAAAAGTACTACTCGTAACCCTAAAGAAAAGGTTCCTAAAATTGGAAAAAGAAAATAAAAATAAGGACTCCTATACTAATTAGGATTACATAAATACAAATTATTTTATTTAAATTCTTAAACATATTTTAGTTAATTTTAAAATACTCTAATTTTTCAGACTATATGGTGCCTAAGTGCTAAACGTCCAAAAGGACCTTCTTACTTTCCATCGCTAGTCCAATTTTAATTATTTAAAATTTAGTCAAATAGGCAAATTTTAGTAGTTTGAATAGGATTCTTATTTAAATATATTTAATTTAAAAAAATTTAGTCAAATTTTAGACTAAATGTGTTGTTATTTTTGGTTGTAGAAATTATTTTTTATATAAGGTAAAATTTTAATTAATTTAATTAAAAGTATTAAATATTATAATTTTTTATTTAGATTAAATAAGGACTGTAATTAATTTTAAAGTCTAAATTAGAATAATAATTAAATGGTAATTATTTGAGAGAAATAGTAAATGATAATTTTATCTATTACAGAGTCTTTAGTGAACGTGTTTTACACATGTGTCTCACATTAATCAATAAAATTATATTTTAAAAAAATAAAATTATTAAATAGTAGAAATTGAAGTTAAAATATATGTTATATATTTCTAATGATATATTTAAATATTGTACTCAAATATATTATTATTTTAGTATAGAATTTTTAAATAAAAATTCTACTCAAAGTACTAAAGAATAAATATATTATATTTATTTAGTTATACACATACTGATAATAAGAAAAATAATAGATAGTAACAGAACAAAAACTATAACAAAATAATACGATAATTGAGATATTAGAACAATATGATTAAACCTAACCTTCATGAAAAAATCCTCAAAGCCTTACCAAACATTCATCTACCACCTGTATTAAGGGGGAAAAACAGCTAGTAACAAAATAAAAACTACAATAAAATAATACGATAATCGAGATATTAGAACAATACAATTAAACCTAACCTTTACACAAAAATTTCTCAAAGCCCGAACCAACGTTCATCTACCACCTATATTGAGCAAAAGAAAAAAACAGATAACAGAACAAAAACTACAACAAAATAATATAATAATTGAGATATCAAGACAATACGATTAAATCTAACTTTTACACATAAATTCTTCAAAGTTGAATCGAACATTGATCTACCACCTATATTAAGCAGAAAAGAGCATCAGACACACATCAAACCCACATCCATACAGAACAAAGTATGAACATACATCAAACCCACGTCCATACAAAAAAATAAAAAAAGATAAAACCAAAAATAAATAACAAATAAAAGTGAAAAAAAAAAAACATCAACGTAACTACAATATATATATCCACCCATTCATTAACAATACAATTGAAGATCATTGTGATCATAGTCAACTTTAAAAACCTAAACCAAAAACACAAGTTAGTATAATAGAAACTCATGAAACATTAATTGCTTTTCCATTCATAATAGATTTAATTTTCTGAACCTTTTTGTACAAATACAACTACGAAAGGAGCATCAATGGGTTGATTCGGCTCCGCCAAGCAAAACCTAATTAATCAAAAAGCTAAACCCAATTAAAGATACAATGCTATTATATCATTTATGGTATAAAAGAATTCTAAACCTAAACAAACATTAATAGTTATAATTGCAATGAATTTTAAAGCCCTCAATATTAGCATAATAATTAAATGATAATAATTAGAGGAAAAATAGTAAAAAGACGATTTTGTCTAAAGAAGAGACTTTTAATGAAGGACAAAAAGTTCAAATCACATTATAAGGTGCTTCACACTTTTAATATAACTAGTCTTAATGTATGTGCGTTGCACATGTTAATAAATTAAAAAAATTATATAAAATAAATAAATTATGTGAAAATAACAATTAACATTAATATAATTTTTTCTTTAAAAATAATCCAGATATTAAAAAATTATGTTATTTATATAAACGTGCATACTACTACAAAAAGTAGGGTAAAAAATATGATATATATGTATATATATATATATGCCAAAAATTAAGAAAAGGCCGTCGACTTTTTTTTTTGGAACTTTAGGAATTTTGCGGGAACTTTTAAAAGTATAAATATTATTAATATATATTAGTGTTATGTGTAATTATAATTTATTTGAGAAAAATGGTGAAAAGACAACTTTGTCTAAAGCAAATTCTTTTAATGAAGGGTAAAAAGTTCAAATCACATTATAAGGTGCTTCACACTTTTAATATAGTATAGATATAGATAGATATAGATAGATATAGACTAGTCTTTGGGTCCCTTATTATTATTATAAAAAAATTATATATTTAAATAGTTGAGTTATAAAATAGAAAATGCTAAAATTAACAATATTAAATTTACCTCTTACGTTTTATTCATTAACTAATATAAAATGTATTGTGAAAGAGAAAAGACTTGGTCTAATAACAAATTTTAAGGTTCATTAAATAAAAAATTGTTGCTAAACAGGTATATCTGAGATTATAACCTTGAAAATTACCTCATTACAGGAAGGAAAGATCAACTTTAGCTCTTCATTTGTAATAACCTATTCCTCAAAATTAACGAAAAGTATGCTTGAACATGCAAATTAAAGTACGTATAAAATTCACTTACGGATTATATATAGTGCATAATGAAGAATATTAAAAGGCACAAGGATTAATTATCAGTGCATGCATTTGTGATGTATTAATACACACATTCAATATTATTGTAATGGGAAGATACCGCAAATAAAAAAATGTCAGAAATATAGTGATTAATTGGGAAAAGTTGTTATGGAATGTGAAAGTGCTATTTAATACGGTTAGTGAGTCTTATTATGGATGGAAGATGAATCATTTATTATTTTATTTGATAATTAGGTGAATAAAGAAAAAAAATACCAAAAAATGAGATAAACACTTCTGCTTCTGCCGTTTCATTAACCATGGTGGTTTAGTGAAATAGTGCTCTGAATATAGCTACTTATTGGAGTAATTAATTTTTGTATATATCTAATAAACACATTTAACATAACATAATTATATTCCTACTTTCGGTACCTAATAATTTATTGTTTATTCATTACAGTTTCAGTTTTAGAGATACAAGGAGGCATGTAATATTTATGGTATAATAATGACTCATATAATCAATTTAATACAGTTTTTTTAACAAGAAATCAAAAGTTCAAACTAAACTTATCCTTTTGTCTTTAGTCCTATAGCCTAGAATACTATTTATCTTTTTTGCTCCTTTTCTGATTTTTTTTACTTTTATTTTTCCTAATTACTTAATTTAAGAAATTCAAAGTATTTTAAATATTTTCATATTTTCCACTTCCATGTCTTAACATATTCCAAATTAATTTAAGATGGTAAGAAATACTTAATTCCCTCAGCCGTTGATGTGTAATTCCAAATGTTTAATTTGTAAGTTAATAATTAATATTTAATTAATTAGATATTTGATTTAGTGTAAGGTTAAAATGGTATTTCAACTTTTAACTTTGTGGCTTCCCACTTTTAGAACAGTATAGAAGATATGATATATATATATATATATATAAGTTGTTTTTTGAATGCTTGAATGATATAAATTCACATAATTTAGTTTAAATTTTTAATTATTTCCTTTTTTAGTATTTCAATTTTAAAATTTGTGAGTCTTCTCCCATTCCCCCATATAATTACCACCCACAATAATATATTGTGCAATAGACATTATAGAACTACAGTGGCCGATCCTAGACTATGATCGTGGTCGATAACAGGTCGACGTATGGTCGATGATGTCCGAACAAGACGGAGATGAAGCACAATTGCTTTCTTTATTTTTGGGTTTGCCACTTTCCATCGTAACACAATACCAGTCCAATATTATTGTTGTTAAAACAAAGTCAGTGTAATTATTCCTACTAGTTACTACCAGACTACAATAAGGGCATGTTGCCCAAATATCATCAACCACACCAGCTTGAGTTCAACAAACTGAAACCACATTCTCCAAAATTTCACTAAACAAACACTTAACTTTGGTCCCTCTGGGGATATTCGATTAAAAGGATAAATAAAAGACTTGCTTTTGAACTAAAATGACTATGATATTTGGACAGTGGCAACAAATGGGAAATTTTCTTGCTGTTTTGCTTGGAACCTTCTGAGAAGTGGCAACAGTCTATTCACAGAGTCTAGCTATGTTCGTGAATAGAATGTTGTGACATAAATCTCATTCCATTCAAATTCTCTCTCAGGAAAATGCTAAATGATAAGTTTCTCATGATGTTTGGTATTCCATTTCCACCGAGATAATGCTTATTGTGTTTTCTGCAATTTCTTCTCATTCGCAAATTTTTTTTGTCATTAGAACCAATAAATAAGCAGAGATGCTGCCCTAATGGCTAGGAGAGACTGGTTGTTGAGGGGTCAGTGCCAAAAACTCCGCATCATAAGGCGGATTAACCAAAAACAACTTCGGAATATTTTAGGCTTCATTATCAATGAAGATTACAAAAATTAGAATCAAGGAACCAGACTCCTAGCACACATGAAACATAATGAGCTAGCAAAAGACAGCTTTCTTTGTTTGCCTTTGAAGTTCCATCCTACGTTGTTGCAGTTCACCAACTTGAGCCTTTAACATCTCAATCTCTTGTTTCATCGCTTCCATTTCCTTCTGGGAGGAATTCATCCAACTCTTGCCTAGACCATTGCTGACTTTCATTATGGTCTGTGACTCAGTTCTCTGGTAACTTGAACCAGCTGAAGTTAGAAACCTCGTCATATTGCCCTGTTCAAGAAGTATAAATTGTATCCTGATGTTATCTGGAAGCCTATCATTCTTCAAGGCATGTGTTTGCGCTTCTTGTGATAGCTTATGGTATTCCATTTTTCTGCATATGCTGCTTCTTTCTTCTTCTGTTAGGTCCGGATGTTCCTGCAATAAGCCATTTCATTTCAATTTCCAAATACTTGAATGAAATGCTGAATTAATTTTTGAGATTGGAGGAAAAGAGCAAATGCATTATGCTTACCTTGAGGTACATGTCTATCGACCTATATAGGTTGTCATCACAAAATCTTGCTTCTTTTGGCAATACATTTACAAGAGAGTCAAAACTTCTTGCTACAAGGTTCTCATCCCTCGTTATGAGAGCGAGGTAGTCGTCCACTAGCCTCCCGACAACACACATTCTTGACTTGTGATTATTTGATGCAAGAGCGACATAAGCTTCTACCACTTGAACAACAATATCCACGTCGAACAGAGTTGTACTGTTCCTGACTAGAAGATCTTTAGCACTACATTTTTCCAGCACGAGAGCTATTCTTTTCTTGAGCTGATCTTCTAATTTGGGATCAATATTCATAATTAGCCCAATCTTGAAAAGATGAAGCAGAAAATTGCTGGAAACTGAGTCTTCTTCAGCAGGAAGCACCCTTATCAAACATTCAGTTGTCACTCTGTGTAGCTGGATGGACAATTCTTGATCTTTCAATTTCTCTTGTGAAACTGTGATTTGAGAAATCCACTTCTTTGTCCAGTGAGCTATACATGACCCCACAAGCTCTGGCTTAATTTTTCTCTTTTTGATCAATGAAATTACTTCGATAAAATGATCTATCCGGAGGGATGAAAAATCATTGAAAAACCAATTGCCACACAACTTCACCAACTTGGTTGTATCATCTGCCGTAACATTCACTAACACTTCATTGTCTTCTATACTACTCACTCCAGTCTCAGAGCAAGCTTTCCAAGAAATGGCTTCCGTGCAACGTTTGACAATGTCCAAGTCTTTAGACCACGACGAAACTGATTCACAGCTTTTCAAGATCCTAAATGTGTCTTTCCACGAAGAAAGGATTACGTAGCTTAAGAATGCCTCTGCTTTAGAAATTAGATTTCCTTGGTGAAGATCATCATTCATTTCCAAGAAATGAGCAGCACAATACAGTGGGGCAACATTTGAAGCTGTAGCTCTGATCTTCATTCCATAGCAAAATTTCACTACTAATTCAAAGATTTTAGCCCCACCAGGAATAGTATCAATCTGAACTCTAGTATAGTCGTTCCCATTCCTTTCGAATACCAATCTGTTAAGGTATCCACTTCTTGAAACCACGGAGAGCTGAAAGTTGACAAAAATAACTTTAAAAAGTTCCATAGAAAGCATAGTTAAATTTCATACCACAAAATTATACCTCTAACAATGCCTATTCCATCTTATTTACCAAATATTAGTCGAAAAAAGGAAATATCGGTCACATAAAAAGCAGAAAGCTAAAACATGGTGTAGCTGTACCTTATGCAAGTGAAAGCTTTTGTCTCTAATTTCTACTATCAAATCACTTGGTATTTTTGTTTGGACAAACCTGCACCAGTGTTGTTACATTCATTAGCCACTACATAGGATTAAATTTAAATCAGTATCAGTTAACACAAACAAAAAGAGGAATGTACTCTACCAGTTCTTGTTTCTTCTTTCCACAGACTCTGCCACCATACTGCCACTGGCTGGATAAATCACACAGTGATTTCTCTTTTCCACAAATATTGATCCACCAGTTATTGGATTTTCTTTCACCATATCTTCAGCACCTATATTAGCCCTTTAGTTTCCTGTATTCTGAACTATACACTTCATTCTTCTTTGCAATATTATATAGTTCCATCACCATAATGTCCCTTTCATGCATTGAATTTACAAGAGTGCTAATTACTTTAGGAATTTTAGAAACTAGTCTTGCTTTTAGTCCTTCAGAAAACAATCATTTTCTTCCTACGGAATGTGTAATACAACTGACTCCAATCACAAATTTGCATAATAGACATAGTATTTACACTAATATGAGATCAACAGTACTTATCGATGTCGTTTTCTATTTCTCTAATGATTTTTTTCCATCTAATGGACTTTGTCAAGGAATTAAATCTATCTGGCAGGATAGATAAGAGGTAAAGTTCAAGTTTGTTAGGTTTATAGGTCCATGAACATAACATTCCACAACACTTTGTCCCAACAGTCATGAGTGTCGGTGATATATGTAACCCGGCCTAGTGGTCAATGAAGTGAAACGAGAATCATGAGTTCTCAAATTCAAATCTCAGCAGAGACAAAATACTAGGTGATTCCTTTCTATTTGTACAAGCCTTGGTGGACATAGTTACCTAATACATGTGCTAGAGGAAGGTAACAAATACCCCATGGAATTAGTCGAGGTACGAGCAAACTGGCTTGACACAACGGTTATATTAAAAAAAAGGAGGAGTGGCAGTGATGTAGAAATGTGGTGAAGTGTACACACTACTGAAGTGGATGATCTTGCATTGAATCTTTCATGTGCCTTAAAGTGACTATAGATAGCAAAACACAACTACTCCTCTTAATGGCCCAACTACTATTAGTACCCAAGAGAATAAGCATCCACAAAAAAAAGTAGTGCAGGACATAGCAGTTATGACTTATGACTACATCTCACACACAATATGATAGAAATTGAAATGTGGCATTTTGTTAGTAATATGCAAAGTTTATGATATAACATTATTTCTGTTCACTAGAATCTAGAAGTTGAATTGACACTACTCCTATAAAGAATGAATCAGAATATTCCACGTGGTCAGTCAAGTTCTTTGATATCCTTCATTAATGAGGTTTTTGATATTTTTGTTTATGAGCATTACGTGTCATGTTCATGTTCAAAGGTAGTACATTTTCCTCTTTATTGGAATGTCGAAGATCAATGTGGTACGTGACACATTAGATTAGTGTTCAGTACAACGTTCGATAAATATCATTTCAAAATAGTATTTTCGAAGTGTCTGAAACATATTTCTATCAAAATGGAAAAAGTAGCTATGTTACTTGTGAGGGTAGCCATTTTCCTTTACAAAAATCCCAAACTCATTCAATCTCACTAGTTTATCAACACTGGCTTTGTTATCAACCTATAGTATTACTGATACAGAATCATCATCAACATCACCTATTCAACACCTTGTACGATTTCACTAAATCACTACTTTTAGACCTAATCAAACACTCTAGAAATAATCTAGAAAATGATATCATTAAAGAACGATTTTTTCACAAAATATTTTCTTCCGAAAATCATTTTCCTCCGAACCGAAAACCACTATCTGATACATTTTCATGACATTTTTCCTAATAGCTTGCTCCCTGTGAGCAAGTTTACAATTTGATACAAACTACCGGATATACGTGTACCATAGCAAACCATTAAACAACAAGGACAAAATACTTGGTCTTTAAATACAAAACCAAAGAACTAAAGCATGATGCAAAATAAGGCTTAAAGCTGCACAGAGGTCCTGGAATCAACATCAGCATTGCTCCTACTCTTCTCAAATTTAGCTTTTCTCTCCTACCATCTACAAGAAACAAAGGGGAATTAGTTTCATGGAAAGAGACATTTCTTTAATGGTCAAAAACCAAAACAATATAAAGCTAAACATGAAACAATAAGTTCATAGTCCAAAATTATGCAGAAAGATTGTTCACAGATCAAGAAGCAATATGGTGAAATGACATAATCAGTTGTGCTATAATGGCCAATATGATTAGCATAAGAAAGTGGGGTAAGGGCACGGGCACAATAATCACATGCAATTCCACACTAAGTACTCTGGACCGAAGAGGTACTTACCAAGCTTAATGATTTTGATCTAAATACCCCTAAAAGGACCTGTTGTCTTCCTTTTTTTCACAACTCCTTCAAAAATCCCGTCAGATCCAAAAACACAATTTAAGTTTTGATGATCAATTGGACCTGGTAGCTGGAACGAGACAGAAAATTCTCCCGGTGGGCATAGATTCTGAGTTTGCATCTTAAAAACCATGTTGTCCCTGGAAACTATCTTCTTTCCAGTCACGGTCTCTCCTTTTATGAGAATTTTCCCATTAGGTCCAACATCACAGCGAAAGAGTTCTGTAACCAAATGAACAGGAAGATATCTTCATCATCAATTGGATTCATATGGATGCAGTTTGACATTCATTGACCACATAAAAAGAACAGATTAAATGATGGTCTAAGATCAGTTAGAGGAAACATAGAAAACCCTTCAGTGGAGTCAAAACAAGAGTAACCCAATGTTAAAAGAAGCAAGCATAATACTTTTTGATAACCAAGAACCAAGCATATATTGTTGTGAGATTATAAAAGTTCCACACGTGGAATATAATACATCCACATTAAGTTAAACATAAATGCAACACTGATGTATCACAGAAATATAGAGATCAAAGATATGACAAGCTGGAGAGAAAATACATCCCCAAACTAATCTCATTAGCAGACCCTGCCGGTCCTATGGTAGTGACAAACACTCCAGAAGGGAGGCATTTCAAGGAGAAAGCCAGTTTATCAAGGTAGGCAGACTGAAACATTTCTTGAAGCAGCAGAATGAAAAAAATACGGTTCAATAGCTCATCGCACGGCTGGGAAGAAGGCTTATGCAAGCAATATGTGGTCTTAGAAAGCAAGGATTGTTCAATCAGCGAAAAAATGGAACATTCATCTGTATAGGAGAAGGAGAAAATGAAGGCAGTCAGATATCCTATGACTAACGCACGATAACAAAGCCTTTTGACCTTTGTATTCGTTCACCAAATCTTGTTCAGTTCTGCTCAAACACGGTTTGTTAGAACCTTCGTGGAAGAAGAAGAAATGAAACTATTGGTGATGAGGTCTTTATGTCTGAACCTCCTGGTTTTTTGGATATCACTCATTTTTCATGCATTGATTTCATATTCAAGTTTCAGTATGAAATGAAGGGACAGTTTGAGAAGAAGTAAACGACAGATTTATCCGAGTAAGGTGGAGACTGAAGCATATTTATCACCAAGGTATTTTTGCAATGCATCAACAAGTTATATTCATATACAGAACATACGGTCACAGATAAGAGGGACACTTGATGTATCAAAATATAAAATGGTCTGATGAAAGACAGTAAGAGTAATAAGAAGATCTGGTGATTTTCTACGTAAGAAAATCTTACTCATATGCAGAACTTACTTTCATCCCTTGCGACACCGGGGAGTGAAACACGAAATACATAGTCATCCTCAGATTCAGCAATGTCAACTGATCCAATAAGTGGTCCAACCTTTCCCAACAAAGCCGATCCAGTAAGTGCAACCCCGCCATTAACATACTTTATGAGATTATCCAACTCCTCTCTGGCTGGACAAGCAGTGAAAAAAACCATTGCAGGCTGCTGAGAGTTGATATGCTTGGACAATGAAGCCGTATCACCTTCAACTGAAACTGAACTAGCATTGATATCTGGTGACGGTGAAGCATGATAACCGTATGATAGAGGAGGGCCAGTATATGGAACACAACTAATGGGGGCCACATTAAGCGGTTCAGCATGCAGCGGAACTGAACCATTATTTCCATCATAATTAGGCAAAGAAGTGTGAGATGCTCTGAAATGCACGAGTAAAATGCAACATTAGTTTACATTATGATAATCTATAATCTCTAGTACTACTAGATACCTAACTTTACATATAAAATTTCGCTCTCCATAGGACCTAAAACCAATGTAATAAGAGCTTCACTGGAGTAAGCAAGTACAGTTATGATGCGCAAGTAGGAAATGGTTTCTTTACGAATTACAACAACAACAACATACCCAGTGTATTTCCACAAAGTGAGGTTTCTTTACGAATTAAGAAAAAAATTCATTTCCTACTTGTGCATTTTAGGACACTCCCAATTTTCTCCTTTAAAGAGAAGCCAAGACACAAATGCAGAGGCATATCCAGAATTTTAAGAGTATGGGTGAACTATATTACCATTTGGGTTGATTTCACAATTTTACCATAACAACAACTTGACGAACAAACTATAGTTAATACTATTATCACAACAAAAAAATCATTCACTTTACAAACCGCTCTTAACGAGCTTTCATGCTTTCAAAGCAATCAATAATAACATAATTATTTGATGAAAATTCACTTCACAATTTTTTTTAAAAAAATAAAAGAAATAAAAAGGGAGACGATGCTAGAATTAGGAAAGGGTTATTTTGTTTGTAAACTATTGCTGAAGAGAGAGGGACCTAAAGAAGAGAAAGCTTGACTTCTTTAGAGATTGCAAAAAAAAGAAAAGAAAGAAAAAGGAAACACAAATAAAAGGAATGGCAAAAGAAGAAAAGAAAGACAAAAAAAAGAGACAGCAAAACGGGAATCAAAAAAGAAAAGAAAGGAAAGGAAAAACAATAAGAAAGAAAAGACAAAGAATAAAAGAGAAACAGAAAAACATGGACTTTAAAATAGTGTTGTGGTAGGGGCAGGGGCGGATCTATGTAGTAGCATCCGGTTGCCACACCACCCGGATACCTAAGATGAAACTATGTATATACATGTATATATGTATAAGAAATGTTATAAATATAAAACTTGGCACCTGGAGTATCAAGAAGGTCTGCAGTGCCAGTGGTTAAACGCTATGTTATCCTCCCAGGAAATACCAGTTCGAATCCTTTTTGCTACTCTTTTTAAAACATTTTAGTATATTTGTTTGACCTTTTTCTCTTTCTTTTTTCTTTTCATGGGAACTATTTAACAAAATGTGTCTATTGAAAATAACCCCTCTACCCTCACAAAGACACTTCTCCTTTAAAGAGAAGTCAAGACACAATGGGCATTAAAAACAGAAACCAACTTGTGCATATTCACAAATGAGATATAGCATGACAATTTGGGATGACTCCTCACCACAATTAATATTGCTTGGAGGTGGAGGAAAATAAAAAACAGACCAACTTACATTTATCACCAACAATAGTTTCTATATACATGAGGGCACTATCCAATGTCAATTCTTGTTCTATTTAACAAAATGCGTCTATCGGAAATAGCCTCTCTACCCCACAAAGGTAGGGGTAAGGTCTACATACATCACACCTTCCCCAGACACCACTTGTGGGATTACATTGGGTATGTTTTTGTTGTTGTTGCATCTTTTCATGTCATTTCCATGTAGGACTAAGAAAATGTACGTTTCGTCCTAGGCAATTTCATTGTGAGCAATTAACTCTAGACAAGCAGACAATTCATTTTGGTGCCTGTTAAAGACCTCGGGGCTAACTCAACTCTAAAAGCTAGTCCATGAGAGGAGGATTGCCTAAGACCATAAAGAGATCTCCATCCCTAAATGAGCCGATGTGGGACCCAACACCCCGCACACCCAAAACTGGACATCTAGAGCGTAGACAATATAAGATGAACGCTCAACATCAGGTGAATAATGATTAAGATGGGCATGACTCTAATACCATGATGTGGAACTCAACAGTACCCTTTCCCAGTGCAGCAAAATACACAGAACAATCCCCAGAAAGGACCAACAAACACTGTATCAGCCATACATTCTTCGACAGTTTTCACTAATAACATGTCATCTCAAGAAAAATCTACTATAAACCTTAAATAGCACAGATATTCAACATATAGCACACAACTATTGACAAGATTTCATCTTTCCAGCATACCCTTAAGAATTAGCTGTGAAAAAACAACTGGGTATCTGTATTTACAAGATTTTGACCAGAAAAATGGTTACTTTCTGCATTACAAGAAAGTGCCCAGAAGCACTCAAAAATATAAATATCAACACCTGACTTAGGTCTACCACAGATATTCCACGTATAGCACACAACTATTGACAAGATTTCAACTTTCCAGCATACATACCCCTAAATGAACTTATAAAAAATTAGCTGTGAAAAAAAAAAAACTGGGTAGCTGTACTTACAAGATTTTGACCAGAAAAATGGTTACTTTCTGCATTACAAGAACGTGCCAAGAAGCACTCAAAAATATGAAAAAATCAACACCTGACTTAGGTCTATTCAGAAAGCAGCTAATTTTGGGTTTTTACTTTGACCATCTTGTGTAAAATGAAAGATAAACTCTAACAGTTGTGCGATATATGAATAAAAAAATGTAGGATGGCGATTGTTCAAGTACCTCCAATGAGAATCCATCAGACAGCTGCCGGAAAAAAAGAAGATGGGAAATTCAACTGAGATGCAGACAACCCTACAACTCTGAAAATCTTAAGATATCTGGTAAAAAATCAGCGAGCGGCAAATACCCAAAGATGGAAATTTATTTGAATTTTTTTTCCTGTGAAGTGCTGTGTGTGCGCTTTAGGGATTTTCTAGAGTGTTGAAGGCTCTTGCTGACCTGGTTATTTTTCTTCTGACTTTTGTTCTTTGAAATAGAGCAAAATTACTAAAATGGTCCCTATTATTTAGGATGTTTTGATTATTTTTCAGGCTTAATAATAAATAGTCAGCCCCTAAATTAGACACTTCAATTACCACAGTTCTAATTAAGTCAAATGTGTATATTAAAACTAGTTAGTAGATTAGCTAGTATATATTCAAAGGGTTTAACCGATTTTAATACTTTTGACACGGGATATAGTTATACAAATAAAAAAATTATGATTTAAAAAAATAAGAATTAAGTTTGGATTATAATTTTAAAAGTTTAACGAATTTACTAATAAGAATCTAAAGATCAAACTGATCAAATTTATATCTTAAATCCACCTTTTCATAATAGTGCACCCATCCTTTTGAAATCCTGAACACGTCTCTGGCTCTTAAGGAGAGCTAAAAAAAATTAAAAAATTGTCTATAATTTTCTCAAACTTCTTAAATTCTTTTTTAATCATTAATTATGGCACCTTGAAGTACTTTGCATATAGCTTTAGATATGTAAATTTTATTTTTAAATGCTTAAACAATTTATACCAAAATTTATGATTAAATTAAGTATTTTGATCCTCCTCGTCAATACCTTGGAATGCGCTCATGGTCACTGCTTTTCACTCATTCTCGTCTCAATATTACTTTGTTTTTAACTAGAATGGTTACTTTTTTCTTTTTCAAGTATCATTTTCTAACTATGTGGAGTCCCTAGGGTTTAGGATAGGATGATGGAGGAGCTACATTCACAAGGTTAAACTGTTGAGCAGATAGCTGAACTTTTGCATCCTCGGACAATTTCAGCAATAGAATCAGCTCATGATCTTGGGTACGAATTTCTAAATTTTCAGTTTTGATTCATATATTCTTCTGTAAATACAAAAACAAAGAACTAAAGCATGATGCAAAATAAGGCTTAAAGCTGCACAGAGGTCCTGGAATCAACATCAGCATTGCTCCTACTCTTCTCAAATTTGGCTTTTTCTCTCCTACCATCTACAAGAAACAAAAGAGAATTAGTTTCAGGGAAAGAGACATTTCTTTAATGGTCAAAAACCAAAACAATATAAAGCTCAACATGAAACAATAATTTCAAAGTCCAAAATTATGCAGAAAGATTGTTCACGGATAAAGAAGCAATATGGTGAAATGACATAATCAGTTGTGCTAGCATAAGAAAGTGGGGAAGGGCATAAGCACAACTGTCACATGCAATTCCACACTAAGTACTTTAGACCGAAGAGGTACTTACCAAGCTGAATGATTTTGATCTAAATACCCTTTAAAGGACCTGTTGTCTTTTTTTCTTCACAACTCCTTCAAAAATTCCGTCAGCTCCAAAAACACAAGTTAAGTTTTGATGATCAATTGGACCTGGTAGCTGGAACGAGACAGAAAATTCTCCCGGTGGGCATAGGTTCTGAGTTTGCATCTTAAAAACCATATTGTCCCTGCGAACCATTTTCTCTCCGGTCACGCACTCTCCTTTTATGAGAACTTTCCCAGTAGGTCCAACATCACAGCGAAAGAATTCTGTAACCACATGAACGGGAATATCTCTTAATCATCAATAGGATTCATATGGATGCAGTTTGACATTCATTGACCACGTAAAAAGAACAGATTAAATGATGGTCTAAGATCAGTTAAGGAAACATAGAAAACCCTTCTGAGGAGTCAAAACAAGAGCAACCCAATGCTAAAAGAAGCAAGCATAATACTTTTTGACAACCAAGAACCGAGCATATATTGTTGTGAGAAAACAAAAGTTCCACACGTGGAATATAACACATCCACATTAAGCTAAACATAAATGCGACACTGATGTATCACAAAACCATAGAGATCAAAGATATGACAAGCTGGAGAGAAAATACATCCCCAAACTAATCTCATTAGCAGACCCTGCCAGTCCTATGGTACTGACAAACACTCCAGAAGGGAGGCATTTCAAGGAGAGAGCCAGTTCAAGGTAGGCAATCTAAAACATTTCTTGAAGCAGCAGAATGAAAAAAAATACGGTTCAATAGCTCATCGCACGGCTGGGAAGAAGGCTTATGCAAGTAATATGTGGTCCTAGAAAGCAAGGATTTTTCAATCAGCAAGAAGATGGAACACTCATCTGTATAGGAAAAGGAGAAAATGAAGGCAGTCAGATATCCTATGATTAACACTCGATAACAAAGCCTTTGACCTTTTTATTCGTTCACCAAATCTTGTTCAGTTCTGCTCAAACTCAGTTTTGTTAGAACCTTCGTGGAAGAAGAAGAAATGAAACTATTGGTGATGAGGTCTTTATGTTTGAACCTCCTAGGTTTTTGGATATCACTCACTCCTCATCTAATATTCTCAGTTTCTCGGACTCGGGTGCGGGTGTCCGATACAGGTGCGGATCTAGAGGTCGGATCCTTCATGATCTAAATTTTAGGATTCGGGGGTACGGTGTTGAATTTCAACACATATGCAGAGTCAAAACGCAGCGAAAAATTAAATAAGAACGTACCTTCAGCCATAGTTGTTCAAGTGTAATGGAGAATCGCCTTTGTCTCCCGTGAACTTTAACTAGAAAGTGATAAAGAAGAAACCCTAAGAATCTTCAAGCCTATGCCTATTAGAGTGTATACCAGACTGATGGATTCTTAGGCGTATTTATAGGTAGGGTAAGGACTTTAGGCTAAATCATTAACCCTAGGGACTTACCATAAAATACAGTTGCCCTAAACAAAATTGGCCACTTCAAATAGGTTCATTACTCCGGCCCAGAATATAATTAATCCAGCATGGGCTACATGACCACCTAGTAATTTACCGGATAAATTGAGTTGTTGGCCTAGGTGTATAAAAATTTCTTGTGATTCCCCTTCTTTCTTCGACGAAGGCATACACGCATCGATAGGGAACCCAAAGAAGATCTAAAAATGGAAAGCGGCACCTTAACTTAATAGTAGCTTTAAACTCTTTTTTCGAGATGAGAATCATAGCCTTTTTTATTGCCCAAACAAGGACTCATAATTAATAGTTTCCTTCCATCAAGGAAACTTCCAGATATGCATAACCAAAAAATATTATCTGCCATATCTGTTATTTACTTGGAAAACTAGGTAAATAATTTATTACAGTACATAATATATGAGCCACATTAAATGTCTCTAAAAGAGATGTTATTCTTACATACGGATCTAGGTTCAAATACAGGTGTGGGGTTCGGCCAAAAAATAATATCTAAAAATAGAGTTATATGTCTAGGACTAACATAGAAATTTCTATATACAAGCTATTTCATTTTCTTCAATTTCACCTTAGTTTATGTTTTGATTACAAAAATCATAGGTATCTGTCCCGAATTTCTCCCTCAATTTGGTCAAAGTACCAAAAATCGGTTGATCAAATCGGGTACCGATCGCACACCCACACCCATGTCGACGCGGGTGCGACATCAAAAGTAAAGAGTTCGAGCAACTTAGCTCTTCAAGCATTGATTTTATATTCAAGTTTCAGTATGAAATGAAGGGACAGTTTGAGAAAAAGTAAACGGCAGATTTAATCTGAGTAAGGTGAAGACTGCAGCATATTTATCAGCATGGTATTTTTGCAATGCATCAACAAGTTACATTCATATACAGAACATATGGTCATAGATAAGAGGGACACTTGATGTATTAAAATATCAAAATGGTTTGATGTAAGACAGTAAGAGCTATAAGAAGATTTGGTGATTTTCTACTTAAGAAAATATTACTCATATGCAGAACTTACTTTCATCCCTTCGGACACCGGGGAGTGAAACACGAAATAGATAGTCATCCTCAGATTCAGCAATATCAACTGATCCAATAAGTGGTCCAACCTTTCCCAACAAAGCCGATCCAGTAAGTACAACCCCACCATTAGCATAATTTATGAGCTTATCCCACTCCTCTCTGGCTGGACAAGCAGTGAAAAAAACCATCGCAGGCTGCTGAGAGTTGATATGCTTGGACAATGAAGTCGTATCACCTTCAACTGAAACTGAACTAGCATTGATATCTGGTGACGGTGAAGCATGATAACCGTATGATAGAGGAGGGCCAGTATATGGAAAAGAACTAATGGGGGACACATTAAGCGGTTCAGGATTCAGCGGAAATGAACCATTATTTTCACCATAATTCGGCAAAGAAGTGTGAGATGCTCTGAAATGCACAAGTAAAATGCAACGTTAGTTTCCATTACGATAATCTATAATCGCTAGTACTAAAAAATACCTAACTTTACATATAAAAATTTCGCTCTCCATAGGACCTAAAACCAATGTAATAAGAGCTTCACGGGAGTAAGCAGGTATAGTTACGACGCGCAAGTAGGAAATGGTTTCTTTACGAATTAAGAAAAAAATTCATTTCCTACTTGTGCATTTTAGGACACTCCCAATTTTCTCCTTTAAAGAGAAGTCAAGACACAAATGCAGAAAATATCCAAAATTTTGAGAGGATGGGTGAACTATATTACCATTTGAGTTAATTTCACAAAATTTTACCATAACAACTTGACGAACAAACTATAGTTAATACTATCTATTATCACAACAAAAAAAATCATTCACTTTACAAACCGTTCTTAACGAGTTTTCATGCTTTAAAAATTTAAAAGAAACAAAAAGGGAGACGATGATAGAATTAGGAAAGGGTTATTTTATTCGTAAAAATATTGCTGAAAGAGAGAGGGACCTAAAGAAGAGAAAGCTTGATTTTTTTAGAGATTGCCAAAAAAGAAAAGAAAGAAAAAGGAAACACAAATAAAAGAAATAGCAAAAGAAGAAAAGAAAGAAAGAAAGCAAAACAGAAACCAAAAAAGAAAAGAAAGGAAAGGAAAAATAATAAGAAAGAAAAGACAAAGAAAAAAAGAGAAACAGAAAAACATGGAATTTAAAATAGTGTTGTGGTAGGGGCAGGGGGGTATCTATGTAGTAGCGTCCGGGTGCCACGCCACCCGGACACCTCGGTTGAAACTCCGTATACACGTGGATATATGTTTAAGAAATGTTATAAATATAAAACTTGGCACCCGGAGTATCGAGAAGATCCCCGGTGCCAGTGGTTAAACGCTATGTTATCCTCCCAGGAAATGCCAGTTCGAATCCTTGTTGCTACTCTTTTTAAAACATTTTAATATATTTCTTTGACCTTTCTTTCTTTCTTTTTTTTTTTCACGGGAACTTTTGGTAATATACTTAACAAAAGCAAGCACGTTCACCACGAGTGGAAAAGTCAAATGAACAAATTCTATTTATTTCTATGGATTTGTATCATTTTTCTTTCTTTTTATTTTAAGCATAAAATATCAGTAAACAGTTTTCTTTTTCCAACAAACCCTTTATCATCTCCCAAATCTTCTCCTCTCTCTTCGTCAAAATTTTACTAATAATCTTTTCCTGTTGCCCCAGCTTCTCTTCCATTTCCATCTCTTATCTTTAATTTTACATGTTATTTTATTTTTTTCTTTAAATGGTTTAACAAAATACAAAAGAAAAGAGTATGTTGAGTCTTGGTTCACGCTGATTTAGAAACGAAATCTTCTTTATATTATAGAAATTATGCTTGTATGCTTGAGTTGATGTACGGATCTGAGCGTGAACCTTTCTATATAGTAATATATTTATCTATGTAAACTGAACCATGAAAATTGCAATAGCACCTGGAACCTTTAAATCCTGGATCCGCCTCTGGTTAGGGGATTCGATCCCTTGACCTTATTAATAAAGGTGCACGCAGCTACCAATGCACCAAACTGGCATCTTGTGCATGGGTTCACACAGATATATGTAAGTATTTATATTAGAAAATTCCTAGTGCTATACATAGGCTAGTGAAGGATGCATGGGTTCACGTGCATCGTACCCGTCCATGTAAATTCGCCCCTGCACAAATGGGCATTAAAACAGAAACCAACTTGTGCATATTATCAAATGAGATATAGCATGACAAGTTGGGATGACTCCTCACCACAATTAATATTGCTTGGAGGTGGAGGAAAATAAAAATAAGACCAACTTACGTTTATCGCCAACGATAGTTTCTATATACATGAAGGGCACTATCCAATGTCAAATCTTGTTCTATTTAACAAAATGTGTCTATTGGAAATAACCTCTCTACCCACAAAGGTAGGGGTAAGGTCTGCATACATCTCACCCTCTCCAGATCCCACTTGTGGGATTACATTGGGTGTGTTTTTGTTGTTGTTGCATCTTTTCATGTCAGTTCCATGTAGGATTAAGAAAATGTATGTTTCGTCCTATGCAATTTCACTGTGAGCAATTAATTCTAGGCAAGCAGACAATTCATTTTGGTACCTGGTATAGACTTTGGACCTAACACAGCCCTAAAAGCTAGGATTGCCTAAGACCATATAAAGAGATCTTCCATCCCTAAGTGAGCCGATGTGAGACCCAACACCCCACACACCCAAAACTGGACATGTGGAGTGTAGACAATATAAGATGAGCGCTCAACATCAGGTTAATAATGACTAAGATGGGTTTGACTCTAATACCATGCTTTGGGAGTTGGGACGCAACAGTACCCTTTCCCAGTGCAGCAAAATACACAGAACAAACCCCAGAAATGACCAACAAACATTGAATCAGCCATACATTCTTCGACAGTTTTCACTAATAAAATGTCATTTCAAGAAAAATCTTCTATACACCTTAATAGCACACAACTATTGACAAGATTTCATCTTCCTAGCATACCATTAAATGAATTTACTAAGAATTAGCTATGAAAAACAACTGGGTAGCTGTATCTACACGATTTTAACCGTAAAAAATGGTTGCCAGAAGCACTCAAAAATATGAAAAATCAACACCTGACTTAGGTCTATTCAGAAAGCAGCTAATTTTGGGATTTTTAATTTGACCATCTTGTGTAAAATGAAAGCTAAACACAACAGTTGTGCTATATATGAATGAAAAAATCCAGGATGGCGATCGTTCAAGTACCTCCAATGAGAATCCATCAGACAGCTACCGGAAAAAAAGAAGATGGGAAAATCAACTGAGAGGTATGTTCCGGCTATACCCAGATGCAGACAACCCTACAACTCTGAAAATCTTGAGAGCTCTGGTAAAAATCAGCGAGCGGCAAATACCCAAAGATGGAAATTTATTTGAAATCTTTTTTCCTGTGAAGTGTTGAGTGTTGTTTTAGGGATTTTGTAGTGTGCTGATCTGCTTGTTTCTTCTGACTTTTCTTCTTTAAATAAATTTACTTAAGTGGTCCCTATTATTTAGGATGTTTTGATTACTATTATGTTAAAGCCCCTTAAACTTGACAACAATTTTTATTCAGACACTCAGAATTATGATTTGTTTCGATTGAGTATAGAAACATATGATAAAGTATTTCAATTAGATACTTTCGATTTAAATTTAAAAAAAAAAATTGTGTGTATTCTTAGGAGTTTATTAAATAGTTAAGTTAACCACATAAAATATTTTATTCTTTTATTTATATGTATCAACCCCATTTAGAAAATATCTAGGTAAAAGTGAAATCATTTCTTTTTTATCGATTATAAATGCAAAAAGAATAATTCTAGCTAAAGAGATGAGATTCTTGTGCCTGACTAATGGAAGCAAGGGACCGAATTATTCTCTATAACCATAATATAAAACAAGTAAACATGGAAGCTTCGAAGCGGACTTTAAAGAAATGTCATATAGGAAAAGTCCAGCTTCAAATTTGATTTATTGAGACAAATGTGTATAATTAAAAGCGATTCCATATTTTACGTGATTAACTTAATTACCTAATAAACTCTTGAGAATATGCACAAAAGTTTTTTCAAAATTTGAATTAAAAATATTTAATTGGATTTCCTTTCTTTTTATGTCCATTATTTTTATTTCAAGCCGAAATAGGAAAACCGACAAACATCACTAGGCCCGGTCATCGGTTGACCGTCAATGGAGTCCAATATTCGTTCCTTACTCAAATACGAAGGTGGCAGTCTCAATATAGCGGCACGATTCTTTGCTCGCTTGCAACGCCTCGACTCGAATTTTGTTACTTTACCATGTATCTATATGCTCAATTGAAATATGTCATAATTTGAGTGGATAAAAATAAAACTTGATGTGAATTTAAGGGGCTACCTACCTATATATATACATTTTCATTCTTAGCTAGTGATTGATCACAGATTTTAAAAATTTATCTGTAAATATTTGTTTGGTTATGAAATTTGATCAAATGTTGAAAATCTAATCTTCAAATGTTTTCAAGTTTTCAAAACTTGAAAATCTAGGTTTTTGAAACTTCTACTTTAAATGTCTTTCAAATAAAATATATGTCCAGTCACTACTTCAAATTTCAAAAATCACAACTTTAAAAAACTTAATTTTCAAGTTTTAACTATTCACAAGGGAAAATAATGATCCTTTAAGCCTTATATATATACTAGTTATCGACGGTCCGTGCATACACGGGCCCAATATTTGCTACTTTTCTGTCTCAATTTATGTAACACATTAAATTTAGAGAGCCGATCAAAAAAAAATTTACGATTTTTAAATATCTTAAGTTGTTAATTATTATTGTGAATTATAATACTTTTTTTTTATAAATTTTTTAGATAATATATGTTACTCTCCCTGTCTCAATTTATGTGGCACTGATGGAATTTTGAGAGTTACCCCAGTTTGTTTATAAGTTCTTAAATATCTTAAGTTGTTAGTTATTGTGATTTATAGTAATTTTTACGTAATTTTCAAATAATATATGTTACTCTCTCTACTCCAATTTATGTGACATTGACAAAATTTGGAGTCAATCAATTTTTTTATGTCTTTTAAATATTTTAAATTATTAATTATTGTGATTTATAACACTTTTTACATTATTTTTAAATAATATATGTTACTTCCTTTATCCTAATTTATGTGACACTCATACAATTTTGAGAGTCAATCAATTTTTTAATGTCTTTCGAATATTTTAAATTATTAATTATTGTGATTTATTTTTTGTGTACTTTTTAAATATATAATAGATTTAGAAAAAGATAAACAAATTATAATGAAAATCGGGCCCACAAATGAATAAGCAAACAACAGAAGCAGACATGTTGATGCCCTGCTGGTTGTTTATTTTCCCTTATTAGATAGTAATATATATATATATATATTAAGTTTTGGAGATAAATAAGTCTTTTCATTCACTTAAATTTGGTGGATAAGATTAATAGTAGCAAAATTGAACTCATCTCGTCTAACCCGTCAAACCTATTTAAGTTTAGGTTCGTTATTGACCCACCAATTTATTAGTTCAACCCGTTTCAGCTCAACTCATTAAAAAATGGTTTGATATAGGGAAAATTACATAACACACCAACATTAGAGGTCTAACTACACTCCATGCCTATAGTTTAAATCAATTACACTCCTTGCCAATTAGTCAAAACTATTGGTATATAGCCTCTCCTTCTCCCATCTATTTTTCTCACCACTCTCCTCCCTCTCTCCCCAATCTCGCTCCCTCTCTTCCCTCTCGCTGCCTCTCTTCCTTCCTCCATCTCTTTCTCTCCTTTTCTCTAAATACAATTCTCAATTGATATATTTGTATTTGTATATAACATATATGTATAACACAAAGAGGGGAGAAAGAGAAATTGTATTCGTTGATACGAATTGTATTTTTTATTTATTGATACGAATTGCATTTATATTCGTTGATACAATTGAATACAAATTGTATTTCGTTGATACGAACTGTATTTGTAACATATATAATACAAAGAGGAGATAATGAAAAATTGTATTCGTTGATACAAATTGTGTTTTCTATTTGTTGATGCGAATTGCATTTGTATTCGTTGATACAATTGAATACAAATTATATTTTGTTAATACGAATTGTATTTGTATTCGTTGATACAATTGAATACAAATTGTTTCGTTAAGACGAATTGTATTTGTATTCGTTGATATAATTGAGAACAAATTATATTTCATTGATACGAATTGTATTTGTATTCATTGATACAATTGTATCCAAAAGAAGAAAAAAAAGAGGGGGGGAGGGGAGGGTGAAAATACATAATATAAAAAGGAAGAGAGACAAAGAGAGAGAGATAACAATACAAAATACAACGATGGAAAGAACAAGTGAAAGAGAAAGGGAGAGAGACATAGAACGAGAGAGAAAAGTGTGAAAATACAAAATACAAAAAGCGAGGTAAAAAAATTAAATACAAAGAAAAAAAAAGAAGGTAAAAGTATTAAATAGAAAGAAAAAAGAAAGAGAAAGAGAAAGAGAGAGTAAACAGAAAAACGAAAGAAAAAGAGAGAGAAAGACTAGAAAGAAAGAGGAGAGAGAAACAGAAATAGAAAAACTGAAAAAGAAAGAATGAGTGATGAGAGTTTTCCTTTTTTTTTCTTTTTTTATTGGCATTCAAATAGTTTGTATGAATTGTAATTAGCAAAGTGTTGATATAAAAGTCCAAATAATTTTAATTGGGCTGGTATTTTTGAAATTTCCTCTTTGATATATAACCCAATTTGATTTTTTAAAAAATTTGTCAAAATATTTTGAAAAGGACTTTTTTTATGATGAGTTGTATATCTAAACTATTGAAAGTGTGAGTTTCATACATAAACTATAACTCATTATTTTGAAAAACACACCTCAACTAATATGTGATGGTGTGTGTACTATTTTTTTTTTAATTTAAAAGATTCTATCACGTTGCACTTCACGTGATTTTTTTTTTCCACCTTGATAAAAAAAAAAATTATTATTATAAGGTTAAAAATTAAATATTCATCACTTTGAGAATTGATGAAGAAGAAGGGGAGAGTTTAGGGTTTTAAAAAATTAATTGATTTTTTTTTTAAAAAAATGCTGTATCAACTAAAAAAATATATACCATGTCATCAAAATATTTAATGGCCAAATGCACCTAAATGTGTTTGTATGCGAATATTTGGTCCAATCAACATTGAAATATATTTTTCAAACCAATGTTTTAAAAGGCGGGGACGTGAGGCGAGGCGTTTTACCTTTTACGGGGCGAGACGTAAGCCCCATGATCCTTTAATTTTTAATATTTTATAAATTTTATATAACTAAAATAAATATTTTTAAAATAGATAAATCACCAAATAAAGGTAAAACTACATAAAATTATAAAAAAATTAAAAATTAGAGGAAGATCTATCTAAAACTGCTTCAGCTAAAAAAACTAACCAAAACAACACAATACATTCAATATATAAAGTCAACTTTTCATATAATAAATCATTATATGTCCTCAAAAATATAAGTTTGTCAAAAAAAAGTAAATTATAAGTAAATATTAAATATGCTTCTGAAAGTTTGAGTTTTAAGTTTTCTACTTTTATTTTATTTTTGAGTATTTAAGTATTATTTAAGTTTAACAATTAAATATTTTAGTAATTGGACAACATTCGCATCATGCTTAGGCGATCGCCCCAAATTGTGAGGCGTACGCCTTTCGATACTTTCGCCTCCCCCCAATGCCTCGGTGCATTTTAGCTACGCCTCACCCCAGGACTCGCCCCGTGATCACCTTTTAAAATACTATTTCAAATTAATAAATGATAGTTTAGATATGAAATTCACACTTCTAACAATTTAGGTATGAAACTTAAAAACAAAAAAATAATTTAAATATATTTCTCATACTCCACTCTTATTTTTATGAAAAGTTGGCTTTGCAGTATTCTTAATTTCATCCCTAAACGGATCTAGTGAAATTATACTCCATTTATTAATGTAAACACGAAAACGCGTTAATCAAAGGTGCACACAAAAAGGCAGTCTTGAAAAAGCGCGATCTTCAACTCCAATATTCTGGAATGGCATGGCCTTCAATTTCTCCTGCTTCAACACTACTCTAACTTCACTGTTCCTCATCACCACTATCTTCTTCTTCTTCATCGTCCTCCCACTTCCACAATATTCCCCAAACCCAATTCACAAATCTCCACTCATTCCTCACAGGTCCCTCTTCATTCTTGAAGAAAAATCCGACCATTTTGTGTGCTTGCCCAGCAATTTCACTGACTCCAATGGAATCTTTAACTACTTCTCCATACACTACTGTCTTTTCCAAGAAAACCCATTTCTCTCCATCCCCTTTTTCGCCCTATGTGTATTTCTACAGTTCTACATCCTCATCAAGACTGCCCAAGATTACTTTTCTGTTGTGGTTACTAAGCTTTCTACGCATCTCAGGCTGTCGCCTTCTATGGGTGCAGTGACCCTTTTGGCTTTAGGTAATGGTGCGCCTGATGTTTTTGCATCTGTGGCTGCAGTTAGGGGAGGACAAGCAAGGACTGGGTTTGGCGCGATTCTTTCAGCAGGGACTTTTGTCTCTGCTTTCGTGGTTGGGTTTGTGGCGATTTACGCGGCACCTTTTGCTGTTGATCCTGCCCCGTTTGTGAGGGATGTGATGTTTTATTTGACTGCTGCATTGTTTCTTTTTTATGTCTACTTAAGTGCTGAGATTTTCCTCTGGCAAGCTATTGGTTTTGTTGCGTTTTATCTCTTCTTTGTTGGGTTTGTGTTTTGGATGGACTTGGGGATGGGTGTTGGGAAAGAGAAGGGGGGTAAACTTGGAGGTGAGGTGGTTTTGGTTAGAAGTGATGAAGTTCATATAGGGATTGTTGAGTTGGATTCTGAAAAAGGCAAAGTTATGGGAACTGGGGAAGATGGAAAGAGGGATACTACAGGTTCCTGGCAAGTATTTGGAAAGGTATGTCCTAAATCTTGCTTGTAGTTCTCGGACCCCCCCCCCACCCCCCACCCCCAATTAAATTAAACATACATATGGGAATGCAAGTTCAGTGAATTGTTCATCTTAGCTGGAAATTGTATTTGGCATTTGATTGATGAATTATTCAGCATCTTGTAACCAAGTTAGGGGGTTAAAATTTCTTAATTTTGTGGTCTGTGACCTTGTCTGTATGCCTGTTGTGCTCTAATTATCAACAAACCAATTGGTATGAAATTCTTTAAGAAGGAGGAAATTGAACATTTGATGGACCAAAAAGACAAAAAGAATAAAATGAGAAACTGATGCGACAGATAAGGGGCTAATAGGTTTGTTATCATTCCTCCGCGTAGGAACACTTTTATTCTGTTGTGCATTGCTGTGAAATATTTGTAACCCCATGAAATTGTCAAGATCAAACTGCAACCTTGTACTAGCTCCAAAGCCTTGATAGAGGAAATGTTTGGTGGGTTAGAGTCTTGTATTATCAACATAACATAATCACATAAACAACCCATCCTGTTATATAGCAATAAGAAAAAATTGGTACTCTATGTTGATTTATGTTACTTCACAAACTTCATGGTTTATGCTTCCCTCTAGAATTTTGAAGCACATCTGATACATAGTGCGGATGATTGCTGAAAACTGCCCCCACATTCTGTGCCATAACTTAGATCTTGTCCTCGAAGGATTCTCTTTGGTAACTGACGATGTTGAATGTGGGTTGTGTTGACGTCATGGCCTTGACAAACGATGGTGCAAAGCTAATTGGTTAGGCGCTTCTAGCACCCTCAAAAGTAAACCATCTGAGAATGGTAATTTTTTCAAGATTCAGAATAATTCAGTGGGGGTAGTGGCAAATTTTGGAACTAGGGAAGTTATCTAAATAATATTTGAGCTTCAGTGTTGAATTATGCAACAAAACCTGCTTTGGCTTCAGTTCTGTATTATTTCTTCAATCTTGGAGTGTACCAAGCCAGGATGTAACCACTGATTAAGTTAGATAACTGAATAGAGCCATGATGGATAGGGTTAAGGCAGAGCTATTTGTCATTGACTAGAAATAATCATCTACCATTCTGGTTAGTCTTATCCTGCGGCTTATGATGACAAGTATAGATGATTTTCCTACTTCCTGTGTTTCTGGAACTTCCACTATTCATGTAGACAAGCAAAAATTTTACTCCCTCCTTTCCCTGTTACTTATCCAGTTTGCATTTTGCATTCCCTTTAAGAAATCATTAATTAAGCATTTATTTAACTAAATTATCCTTATTAATGGTACTTTAAAATTTTAAATTTGACTATTAATGCTCCAATTAGTTTGGGAAATAGTTACTTAACGATGAGAGTAAAAATGGAAAAAAAATATTAATTCTCTCTTGCTTTGCTTAAGTGAACTAGTAAAAGGGAAAATATATTTTTAGTATATTGGACTAGACGACAAGTAAAAGGGAATGGAGAGAGTCCTAGATACTTGAATGGTAAGTTGGAGGTTTTTGTGGTCTAAAGCTTCCCTTTTTAGTAATCTCATGCAGAGAATATATGAAAAGTGATTTTTCTTGTTGGTGCATACAACAACATATGCTGTGAAGAGTTGGCATCTGGTACTTAAATTTTCTTTTAGTATACTATGAGAAAGTTAAAGGAAGGACCAAAAATCCATTTTGGGGGTTTCTTACTTTTAGTAGTTCATGCAATTCCCGTTTATTGGTCCTTAAGGGAATGAACCACTTTTCTCCTTGTCATCTTTCCGATATGTAATTTGATCATGGTTTGATGTACGTCACCCGAATAATGATGAGTACATGTTCACTACCCCATTGTCCTTTTACTCGCTTTTATGGTATAAATTCCTTTAATCAAGTTTGAGTGAAAGACAATCTAAAGGGTCAGTATCAATAGTCATTAGTGATTAGCTTCTCTAAACTAACAAACAAATGATATTGCCTTTGGTTTTATCATAGAAAGTAAATGAAAGCAAGGATTTAGTATTTGACATCAATCTATTTGGAGTGCATTTAACCTTCCTCAGTCAGAACTGCTTATTGGAGAAGATATAAGATTGAACGATTGATAAAAAGTTGTAAGATAAGCATAGTTATACTTAATGAGCACGTATAGGCTTATCAATGACTGAATCTCTCTTATACTGCTACGAAACTAAACCCCTCGTCACTTTAAGGGTGAAGTCCCCAAAGTGACACTGGCCACTACATAGAGAGATGGACGTCAAAATGTGGAATGAACTGCATGGTCCATGCTTTTCGAGTGCAAGGAAAGGAAGGAATTGACTAAGGGGCAAGCAACTGACAAACAGAAGAGCATGCTTAAGAAGTTGGATTGCACTCCTCTGGAAGTTTTTTTATATTAAGCCATAGAATTATGATGACCATAACATTTCTCATGGCTCTGAACCCTAAAGTTATAAATGTAATATCCTACATACCTATCTTTTCATAACTGAATGTGTTTTTAATGTGAAAATATGTTCTCAGCTTTCTACTTACACCATGGAACTCCAGTATTGCTGTGCTTTGAAGCCTTTTAGGTGCTTCTTGAGATCCCATGCATACTGACCAATTTATCTGCAAGCATGCCAATTTTAGGTACAAATATTTGATCATCCGGGTTCTAGCTAGTTGTTTCTCATGGGTAGTTCTAGTCAAGGAGATAACTTTTCCCAATTGGTTTGGAGGTATCTTGCAGAGTGCTTGGTTGTCTATGTTTTTTGTATGTCAGCGATCTTTTTAAAGAAATGTTTTTATCGAACTAGTTGCTTCTGCTTCTTTTTGCAATCCATGTTGTTGATTAGATCATTCATGAAGAATCCATCAGCACAAAATCCGTACTCCTATTTTATGAATTTTGATGGTGTTCACAGCATCTCAGTTTGTAGTAAGTAGCTATTATAATATCTTCATTTGACATTCTAACTTTTCTTTATTGACAGGTCTCACTAATCTGGACACTTCCTGTCTCGATGCTCCTTAGGCTCACTATACCACAGACTGCACCTTCCGAATGGAGTAGATTCTATCTATCTGCCAACATTGCTCTTTGCCCCCTCCTACTTCTGTTTTCCTGCAAATCTTTCGTGCCATTAAATCATCCAATCTCTTTCCTACTCTCAGACACCCATTTGCCTCTTTGGTTCATTGTACTTAGTGCTACTTGTTCTATGGCTATTCTTCATTTCATTGTTGAAAAGGAGGCCCCTAACACTGAGCAAATGCCTGCAGTTGTTATAGCATTTGTGATGAGTGTGTTTTGGATCTCCACAGTAGCTGGGGAACTCCTCAACTGTCTTGCAGTTCTAGGAGAGCTCCTGAAACTGCCTGCTGCCTTTCTTGGTTTAACGGTGCTTGCATGGGGAAACTCAGTTGGTGATCTTGTTGCAGACGTGGCTGTTGCAAAGGCTGGCCAGCCGGCCATGGCCATGGCTGGATGTTTTGCTGGGCCAATGTTTAACATGCTTTTTGGGCTTGGAACTGCTTTGGTTATGCAGACAGCAAATGTATATCCAGAAGCTTATGAGCTTCATCTCCACGTGAGTATCGTGGTTGCTTTTGTGTTCTTGCTATTGAGCTTAATGGGATCTCTGCTGCTAGTGACTTGGAATAGGTTCCGCGTGCCAAGATTCTGGGGATTTTGCCTAGTAGGACTCTACATTGTTTTCATGGTAATAAGCCTGGTGATTGCCACGTTCTCTGCCTGAGTTTTGGTGAGACAGAAGTGCTGAAAAGTCGCACATATGAGAGGTTGAGCAATAACAGTTGATTAATCCATCACTGGTCCGGAACCATGTGTGAGCTGCTAAACTCTTGAAGATGAAGCAGCTGGCAGTTATTAGAAGTGCCCTTTACTACAAAATCTGGGAAATGGTTGTGTTGATAGCCTTCACTGACAAACCAATTGGAGATCCTATTGATTTCCATGCAAGAATATAATAATTCATTTTCTTCAGTTCATTGTTGAGTGAGTAAAGTGAGCTGGAAAGCATACTCCACTAGTGGTATAGAAAATTTCTGGTCAACAAGAAGTTTCATGTAAGCCAGTTCTTTTTTCTTGTGAAATTGAATATAATTTTTGAGAAAAATGTTTCAACTCCGTAGCCATGCAACTACTCCAATCATATCATATTCTTCAAAGCTTTTGTCATTGTTGGATACTGAATTTGAATGGAAAATAATCCTTGCAAAACGAATGTGCTTTTAGTTGAACTTGTAAGGTGGTGTGCATTCACACCAAATTACTACTATACTATGGAAATAAGCTAGGGGTAGAATTTGTACAGTACTTGCCTTCTAATTAACAAGACATTAGTTTACCCTATTCTACTGAGATTATCTTTCTGCTTTCATTACGATTCCCTCGAGGATTCCATCAGTGCCAAAATTACCAGAAAATTCTTGAGGGTCAACTGGGCCTGGCAACTTGAAGGAGATGGTAAAATGTCCTGTTGGACATAGGTTCTGAGTTTGCATTTCGAATACTTGAGAGTCCTTGCGGACAGTCCTGTCACCAGTTGTCATTCCCCTAATCAGTACTTTACCATCACTCTCCACCTCACAAGTAAATTCTCCTGCGTAAACCATAAATTTTGAACAAATTAGTAATGAGAAATCATTGAGGTGACCACTGATAGCGAATCCAAAAGCATCAGAAGAATGCAGTGCAATGAAGTAGCGAAAGAACCAACCAGCACAACAGTGATGAGAATCAGATGAAGTGCCGCCATATTGTAAAAGGATTTTGCAGATCATATTTAATATCATAATTGTTACTTACTTTCATCTCTCTTTACACCGGGGAGTGATACACGGAACAAGTAAGCGTCCTCGCTTTCTCCTACATCCAAGAGCCCGAGAACTGGTCCTATCTTACCCTTTGCTGCACTCCCAGCCACTGCAAATCCATTTTTAGTAGCAGCAACAATGTTACTTAGCTCCTCCTTAGAAGGGCGAGAAGGAAGGAAGACAATACTAAGCTCTAAGTCCTCAGAGTTGGTGTTCTTTGATGATGGACCCATAGACTCTTCCGCCAGAGGACTGACATCCTTAAAGAGACTACTAAAAGGAGTATCGCCAAATTTTGTAGAGCTATCTGGCGGTGCATCAGTAAACTGACCGACACCATCATTCTTCAAGAGACTACTAAAAAGTGTAGTGTCAAATTGTCCATTGCGATGAGGTGGCATATTACTAAATGACCCACCACAAGCATCCTTCAAGAGACTACTAAAAGGTCTAGTGTCAAACTGTCCATTGCTATCAGGTGGCACACCATTAAATGGTTCATCACAAGCATCCTTCAAAAGACTAGTGAAAGATGTATTGTCATATTGTTCATTGTCAAGTGGTATATCATTAAATGGTTCACTACAACAAGGCATCTCCTTATATGGTAGCCTAGGAGCAGCTAATGATGCATATTGGAGTATATCGTCAGGCTTGGTCATCTCTTTTTTTCCAATATTACTTAGAGCTTCATAATCAACATCAGTTTGTGACTTTGTGCAATCTTTGTCCATGGCAAGATGTTCTAGACCAGTGAGCTTCTTGAACCTCTTAACGCTGTCTGGTTCAATATAGCTGGTATCAGGGTCATTGATGAATACAATGTTTGCAATAACATTATACACATCACAGCATAAATGGGGATGCAGGCTGGGAGGAAATAGATCACAAAACCGAGGATAAGCTGCGGGTTGTTTGTTGTAAAGAGTAGGAAGCTTTCCATGAAAGAACTGGTGCAGCCATGGTTGTGCCAGGACAACAGATCGATCTGCCTTTCTCAATGCATGATAATAAACCCTCTCTACTTCTATGGTTCTTAGGCATGAACCAGCTAGTTGATTGGAACTGTACGGAGGTAGGCCTAGGCCTTTTCTTTGCAAAACTGACTTTTTGGGATATTCTCCCTGGAGATCTGGTCCAAAGTAGGTTCCGATGATGAAGTAAAGGAGGAAAAACTGATCATCCGTTGGAACCAATCCGCTCAATTTGCTGTCCATGCTTGACCAAAAGAGTAAGAACTCTGTGAATCTATCCGAAGGTGACTAATCTGTTTCAGATGAAATGAAGCAGATAAAATAAACCTACCTTTAGTTACAAAACACGGTTGAGACATATAAAAAAGAAGACAATAATTAGTACATAGGTAAACATAAGCAATAAAGATTGTTTACCCCAAGATTGACGAATTGTCATGATAGCTTGAAACGGGTTCAAAAGATCAACTGCATGGAGTTTTTACAGTCTTTTACCATAGATGGATTTCCCAACGGAAGGTTGAAATCATGAATGAGTGGATGGTTAGGACGACCAAGATACACAAAGGATTAGTAATTGAGATTATGTAAGTTATCCAAGAGGATGTTTTTGTACATAAAAGTGGAGCCTTTTAAGTATATGCACCTGAGCATACTTGCATTTTCCAAAAATTACAGATTAACATATGTTAACTATCTTGTATCTTCTAAACAAACCTTTTTAGAGGAATTCTATGTGCGATGAAAGCTTAAGCTGCCTATTTGTTTGAAACCAGATTAAAAAGATGAACAGAGGTAACCTAAAATTGCTTGAGTAGGCTGGATTTAAGCAGGTACAAGTACAAATTAAGAACAATTTAGACACTACATCAACAAATTTACTAAGCAAAACTCACATGCAACAACTCATTGATGAATCTTACATGCAAGAACACTAAAAACATGATAGTACACACTCAAAAACTCAGAGAAAATTGACAAAAAAAAAGAGAAAAAGACACCAATTCAACTGTAAAATTAGGGTATAATTAAACAAGGACACACTTCTTTGATGTGCAGTTTGCATACACAAAATGTAGAATACTAATTCTGTTTTTTTTTCTGGTCTATCAAAACGAGAAATGATTGTATGACTTGTGAAACAGTAAATGAAGTATAGAAAATGTACCAATGAGTTCTCTCCTTCTCCAGAGTGAAAGTTGAACTGCTGTTTTGAATGTTGTCTCTTTGGTAGTGCCATTAAGAAAAGCAAAAGGAGTTTCTCAGACATCAATCATCCCAAGCAGTGCCACGCGTCCTTTAGTCTACGATTTGGTTATGCAAAAACTAAAATTGCTAAATGATAATAGTATAATATAAGAATTGTTATACCATAATAAATGATAATATAAATAAATTGTTATAAATGATATAGAATGTGTTTGCATAGGTTTATTTTAAGCATAAGCTACTAAGTTAAAAATTTCAGCTTTTTACTTTTAATTTTTTTTTTTTTTATTTTGACTTAAAATAAGTGTTCAGAAATATTTTTTTCTATCTTATTTAAATATTGTAAAAAAACTTAAAAATTAGTTTTGACTTAAAAAATATTTAAAATAAGTTAATCCAAACGAGCTCATAATATAAGGATATAGATTTGCTACACGACAAATAATAATATGAGGATTGTCATGTTCTATCGCATATATTAGATCATTGTACAAGTTATAGCTTATATGTATCGATAACCGGAGGAAAAAAAAGTACCAATACTAGTTTTATCTAAGTTTAATTTTCACTATTAAACTCTATAAGTTGTGGGGAGTTTCATAACCAAATCAAATTTATATTCCTTTCATTTCAATTTATTTGAGCTATTTTTTTTTTAAATCTATTTTAAAAATAATATTTTCTTTTTTTAGTAATCTTTTAAAAGAAGAAAGCTACGGGGTCGGATTGGAATAATTAAGGGGGTGAGGGTGGAAAATTAATTTCTCTTTCTTTTCTTTTTTTATTTTTATAATGACATGTGATTTTCATGACACGTGTCTTTATATTATTCGTGATGTGACGCATCATAAGCAAGTGACACATCATAATGACAATTGGTTTTGCTGATTCATGTGTTTAAGCGGGGCATTTTTGTCAATTTAAAGTGTCTAAATGGGGTACTAAAATTAAGGTGTTGTAACTTAGAAATGATGTCAAGTTTAAGATGCTATGTAAGTATTTAGCTTAAATTTTTATATTAAAAATTAAAATATATAGTGGTAATATCAAATTATATCAGAGTTAAATGTCTTTATGTGTGAGCAAATTTTCATACATTATCAATTTTAATTTCAAATTACGATAAAGCTATCACTAACATGTATTAATAAATCTTTATAATATGTGATTTGGACGATGAAGATTCACATAATCCTTCATTAGTTACTTGAAATTGAAGTATAGTAACTGTTGTTATTATATTTCCTTTCTCCTCAAACCCCTAAATTGTATTTGTATCCAATATCTTCCCAAAATACCAAAAGGAAAAAAGAGGTTAAAAATGTTAAATGCACAAATCAGCACAAGTAGGTAAAAACATAATTTTCAGACCAAAATAGAGAAAAGGGTAAAAACAAGATTTTGACTTAACTCTGGCATTTAAAAGCCCCTTTCCCATACTCAAAACTTTCTCAGAAGACCCTAAAATTGAAGAAAAATCAGGGGGAAAAAATAAGGCAGCAAAGATGCATTCATTTGGGTACAGAGCGAATGCTTTGTTAACATTGGCGATCACTATACTAGCGTTTATGTGTGGCATAGCTTCTTTCTCCGACAATTTCAATAATCCCATTCCTACTACTGAAGTTCAAGTACCCTCCTTAAAACCCTACTTCAATTATGATTAGATCTGTTCTTTTTGTAATACACCCATCTGTTTGATCGATTGATTTTTTTTTTTTTTCTGCAGGTGTTGAATATCAATTGGTTCCAGAAGAAACCTGATGGGGACGACGAGGTATTTTCTTTGCTGATACATATGTATCTGTAGATTTTGTTGAGGGGTTTTTCTGGGTTTTTGGTTTCTGGTTAATTTTTGTTGAATTTGGCGAAGATTTAAGCTTGCAACTTTAAATTGGTATCTGAGATTGGGAATTGGGGCTAAACTGGTTGAAGTGTGGTGGGTAGACTTTTCTTTTTCTGATTCCGATTTCAAATCCACTGTATCCTTGCTTCGTGAATATGTGTTGGATTCTTTGAGGAATCAGGTATGATTCTATGTGACCTATATGCGTTCTTGGTTAAATTTGTGTGCTTTCTCATTTGAGAATGGAAAAATCTTGAGATTTTCTGTTTTGAGGTAATATAACTATTAAAAATGTTCAATTTCAATTCATAATAATTCATATAACACATAAAATTGTGTAAACTGCATATATTTTTCGAATTACGTGTTGATTACTAGAGTTCCAGTAACCTGTGTGTAATGTCTTTCCCTTGAGCCTTTGTTTGAGTATTAGTCAACTAGACAAAGCTGTTTGTAGCAAATATCTGACAACAGTGTGTGTGAGTCTTTCTTCTGTAGGCCGGGAAAGTGGAAATAGATTATTACTTTGGCTGTTACTTTTCCTGTATATCTTGAGGCCCTCTAGTTTTAGAAGCCCGAAAGAAGGGAGGACTTGCCTCCTCTACTTGTAGATATCTCCGGTTCCTTTTCTATACCCCCCCCCCACCCCGTTTTCATTCTAACATGCGTCATATTTGTCCTTTTCACCTGTGTTTGACTGGTTTCTTTTGTATCATCTGATCCTTATCTTCTTTTCATGGACCCCCATACCTTAAATCTTATCAAATTCCTAAACCTATGTAATTCCATGTTAAGAGTATAAGAGGGTGTTTGGATTGGCTTTTGACGCTTGGCTTATTTTTATCATTTTAGCTTAAATTTAATTTTTCCTAACACTCCAAAAGTGCTTAAAAGCACTTAAAACAAGCCAATCCAAACAGGCTCTAAATCTGATTCTGACGCTTTCTCTGTAGTCACTGAGCTCAACACACGTCTTCAGGATTAGTTTCTTCTTAAGAGTGTCACTCCTTACATTGTTGTAGATTGTTTCTGCCACCACTTCCTTTCATTGTTTTCAAGTGTTGTTTCTCGTTTTTCTTCTCCGTACCCTTTTCAACAACTCTTGAAGGCAAATTTCTAGCCTAGTTTATCCATCCATGATGGATAAAAGAGGTATCATTTGCTCTTCTAACCATACCTGTTATAGGTAGCACTTTGTTGGATTTGTCTTCTTTCTCCCGGTGTTCTCTGTATCTCTTGTTACCTAGATTGATTACGCAAATCATCCTCTTTTGTGCTTTAGTTTTTCATTTGCATTCCAGAATACATGCGTCATATTTTGAGTGCACTTTGCATTTAATTCCAATGTATTCCTCTCGATCTTACTGAGAATTGTCAGTGTACCTGCTAGTTCCTGCCAAACTAAAGCTGAGAACCCATTCTTGTTGGAAAAAGAGCGTGGAGTATGAGCTGCCTGGACAATTGTATGTTTTTTAGATCTGTTAATCGTTGAAATATCATCAAAAAACATGCTAGCATATGATATTGTATGTATCCTAAGGTGTCGGTTTATTTTCTTTATCTTGTTGATCTTCATGAACTTGGTAGCTGCTCTCGTGCGAAGCTCCCTAGTTAACATCGTTGATTAAGTGGTCAGATGAACTTAATTTTTGAAAGAAGTTTGACTATATCATGTTTACTTTTCCTTTTATGCAGGTCAGTTTGACCTTGAACATATCAGCAGATTTACAGTCATTGTTCACGTGGAATACTAAGCAGGTTTTACTATCTACTTTGTTTGCACCATAGTTTGGATTTTACTCTTTCATTGCTTGGGTCTATTTTCTACGTAGAGTAAAAATGAAGGTGTGGATGTATCGGTCTGTGTACATCTTATGTTCCACTAAGCTAATCTCTAGGACATAATATATGTATAATTTTCATCCCTGGTCGAAAACACTGGAGTTCACTAGAGTGGAGAGGAGAGGTGGTCATATTAAATGTTGATGCCACGGCTAACACTCTTGATTATAGGATGTGGAAATTGGAAAATAGAATGTAATACAGAAATTTACCAGGCTATTAGTGACCTATATATAGCAGTGTCAGATGGTAAATCTATGCCGCCTTGTACAATTTGTTGAAGTTTGACCAGTAAGTCCAATGACTTGTTGAAGTATTTCCTCTTTCACCATTTGTTTTTTAGTGAAAATAAACTGAATGACCTTAAAGGATTTCTGTTGCAGTGCTTGTGAGCAGGGGCGGCTCAAGCATATTTGTGGCCTAAGGTGAAAATTAAACGGAGGCCTTAAATTTTTAAGAAAAATTAATTTTTTTTTTTAAAGTCTACACTCTTTAAATTTCTTAAGATGCAAAGTTGTTAATTGTTTTTTTATAATCCATTTCTTCTAACAATTCTTTTTCAATTAATAATATATATAACCAATTTTTTTTTTTTTGAAATGACCAATGTATTTAATCTTTCTTGAGACATAGTATTCTAGATATATCAAACTTCTTCTAATAATTTTTTTGTTTTATATAAAAAAATTATTTTTTCTACAATTTATAATTAATATTTTTCTTATAAAAAACTTAGAATTTATTATTGCTAAAAAAAATATGAGGCCCCTCAAATTTGGGGGCCTAAGGCGGCCGCCTTTTTATCGAAAGGGTTGAGCCGCCCCTGCTTGTGAGAACGCTGGTTTTATTCAGTTCCTTCCCTTTTAATTTTCCTTGGGGACCAAATTTACATTCGGAGGACATGATTTAGAGTGTCTTACAGCTTCACTATACCATATACTGAAATTCTGTCAAGCATGAACTTAGCATGTGTAACAAGAGACTGGAATAATTCAAAAAGAACAAGACTACGTGTTCTGGAATTCTGGTGTCACAAGTGATTTTTTATGACTGCAATAATTTTCCTAGATGTTTGAATTCAAAATTTTGTGGTTTTAACTTCAAACTCTTTAAGAGATATTTTGGCATAGATTGGTCAGATTGTATGTTGGTCGGTTTGCCTTTACAGTTACTTGTAGAAAGTGTGCAATTCTAATTATGTTAAAATTTGCAGGTGTTTGTATTTTTGGCAGCTGAGTATGAAACTCCAAAGAACGCTCTAAATCAGGTCTATCTTTCATTGGTTTAGAACTGCATGCAATTAATATCTTCCTTGTCTTGACTCTTGCGTTTATTATTTAGATCTTATTTGAGGTTTGTGTCATTGTCTAATAAATGTATTGCAACTGAAAGTAAGTCTTAGCAGTATGTATCAACAGATCAGTCCTTTGCTTCTCCTTGTGAATTAACAGTCCTGTACTTCTTAGTCAGTGATGGGATTTTCCTGTAAGTATGAAGTATATATGCTTAGTGTAACCTCGTGGGGATGTCTTCTTCTAATTTGAGGAGCAGGCTGTAGAAGCCCCAAGGATGTTCCCACCCGTTAATCTTTTAGGACCTGCTTGAATTTGTTTTGTATCTTGTTTTCCTACCAGATAGAGTTTGGTTTGATTCCTTCTACTGACCTGATTGCTTTACTAACAGATATCTTTGTGGGATGGCATTATTCCCACTAAGGAACATGCAAAATTTTTGATTCACACCACAAACAAGTATCGGTTTGTTGATCAGGTTAGTTTCTGAAGCATTTGGCTTTATTCTGCTTTCTTCGTCATCTCATGGTTTTCATAAGTACCTTATTCCTTGTTGTAGGGAAGCAACCTCCGCGGTAAAGCTTTTAATCTAACATTGCATTGGCACGTTATGCCAAAGACCGGAAAAATGTCTGCAAACAAACTTGTGATGACTGGTTACCGCTTGCCAGAGGCATACAGATGATGAACTTTTTTCTCTGTGCAATTTATCTGTAACTTTAGCCTCCACTGATCGCAAGTGGAAAATGTGCCTAAATGAGATGATGAAATGAATAGGATAATTTTGTCCCGGATAATGTCACAGAGTTGCTATTTATAAGCCTCAATTTCAAATATTGGAACTTTAGACCTTTAATATCACCGTTCTTTTATGATTGTTTTGCTCGACTAAAACCACTATTTTATGTGGATATATGCCTCAGCAGTAAAAAGTGTTGAACAGTGAAAATGTTTTCATTTCTCGAGTCCGAGACTTCTTATAAATGTAAGATTGTCAAGGAAGGAGAGATGTGATAAGGTTATGATGAATCAATTGGAGGTCATGGAGATAATTGATGAAGGAACAAACAAAATAACAATGACAACACTATACGGGATTTGCGGAAATACTTGTAAAGCAACTGACAGAATGAAGTTTATCATCAATACCATGCCTTAGAACCTAGAATACACAGAAATTGTCTTGTTCTCTTAAATAAGGTACAGTCCAAAGAGAGCATGCTCATGTTAAAAAACTTCTGCTATACTGAGTTTGTTGACAGGAAACCATGCTTAATGAGAGAAAAAATCAGGCCTGACATCCATCATCACATGAAAAATGACAAAATAGCTCAAATATTGTCTCTATCCCTAACTATATAGATAAACTAGAGACCTTTCCCACACTATAAATGTGTGTACTCACAATTGTTCATCCACCATAGAGTGAAAAAACAAGTTCTCTCTTCTAATCAGTGTAATCAAAATATGGCATCACCAATATTCAACTTCCTTTTTACTTTCTTGACAATCTCAAATCTTGTTTTGCTATCACAATCACAAGTTACTCGAGCCCCCTTCAAACCTAACGGCCTTGTTTTGCCAGTGTTTAAGGATTCCGCCACAGGTCTTCACATAGCCAACATCACAAAAAGAACTCCCCAGCAATCAGTCCCGTTGCTGATTGACTTGAATGGCAGGTTCTTGTGGTTAAATTGCGAAAACAGCTACCTCTCATCAACCTATTTTGCCCCCTTTTGTCACTCAACTCAATGTTCTCGCGTTGGTGCTCATTCGTGCAACAAATGTTTTTCCACTAAACCTAGGCCTGGTTGCCATAACAACACTTGTGCTGTTACAACAACAAACCCTTTAACTAGCCAAACTGCAATTGGCGAAGTTGCTCAGGATTCTCTCTCAATTCAGTCCAGTACTACTCAATATGGTTCAAATATTGGCCCATTGGTTACTATTCGTCACTTTCTTTTTGCTTGTTCACCTTCATCTTTGTTACAAGGTCCTTTTCCTAAAAATGTTCAAGGAGTAGCTGGATTAGGCCATGATTCAGTCTCTCTTCCAATTCAACTCGCCTCCCATTTCGGATTCCCTCGTCAATTCGCCTTGTGCTTACCCTCTTCCTCGCAAAAAAATGGTGCAATCTTTTTTGGGACTAGTGGCTTGAATGGAACACAAACTGGGAATTTAACCTACACACCAATAATCATCGGTTCACAAGGCGAATATTTCATCCCAGTGAGGTCAATACGCGTAAACAACAAGCCTGTCCCATTGAACCGTTCATCTTTAGTCTCAACGAGGACTAGAAACTTTGGTGGCGCGATGATAAGTACTACAGCACCTTACACGGCTCTTGAACACAACATTTTCAAAACCTTCACTCAGTTTTTCGCGAACCAATCCTCCGGGGTTTCTAAAGTGAATCCAATATCACCATTCGGACTATGTTTCAATTCCAATAACTTGTCAAGCACAAATGTTCCAAACATTGATTTTGTCATGCAGAACAAAAACGTTACATGGACTATCGTTGGAACAAATTCAGTAGTTGAAGCACGGCCAGGTGTGTCTTGCTTGGCGTTTATTGACGGAGGACAAAGTCCTAAGGCTCCAATTGTGATAGGGGTGCGTCAATTGGAAGATAATTTTGTTCAGTTTGATTTGGTCAGGTCGAGATTGGGACTTAGCTCTTCGTTACTGTCACGTAACACTAGTTGTTCTAATTTCAATTTTACCTCCACATCTTTTGTCAATGAGATGGAGTGAAAATTGAAAAAAGAGAGTTTAATTTCCTATTTAAGGTTTTTAAAATTAATAATCAGATATGTACGTAGGAGTCTCTGTGTATATGTTTTTTAAGTAACTTGTTGCTTGTGTAATAGTTTTTTTTTTCTTTTCCCAAACCTTTGGGGATTTAGGTCTATGTAATATGTTTAAGTGATTATACATATTTTTGGCCGATATTCTATGATTGTAAACCTCGTAAGATTGAGCTTTTCGAGACAATTTCTTTTAAATATCTAACTTCATCTCCTCAAGTTCTAGTAGTCCATTTGAATATAATGTTTTATTTCTTGTGTTAATTAATTGCCGGAATGGATATAATTGTTTTACTATCAAATCCAAAGGAGTAACCTCCAATTAAGAGCATGTTTGGCCAATCAGTATACCATTTAAGGATTCTATTCTTCATTTACTAAACAATATTTTTTTATTTTTTCTCACGTTTTATTCATTATTATCTTGTGTTTTATATATTATTTTACGTTTCTATTAGGCAAGCACTGAATATGCTAGTAGACCTAAAAAAAAAGGTATTAAAAATATTTTTTGTATGAAAATAATCTTTATAGTAAAAGTGTATTTGATACCTGTTTTTTGTATTTTGATTTTTAAAAGCACTTTTAAAAAAAGATTAGTCAAACACAATCTACTTATCAAAAGCGTTTTTAAATAAATTAGCCAAACACGAACTGCTTTATTTTAAAAGCACTTTTCTTAAAAGCTACTTATTTTAATAAAAATACTTCTAAACAGTTTTTAGCCACTTGACCAAACCGGCCTTAAGGATCTTTAGTGAATATGCACTTTAGTGATTACTTGTTGTAAGGGCTGTTCTTGAATTATTAATTTCTTGTATAATCTAAGCGCTTAATCATGGTGTTGTGCTATATATGCAACTTACTTTTTAGGATTTAAACCTTTAGGTGCAATGTTTTATATTCTAGCACTATATATGTGTGTGTTTTGACTAGTAATTGGGAGGTAAGATATGTAGCTTCAAAATATGTTAAATACTATAGTACTATTTTTACAACAAATATTACATTAACTTTGAATTTTTTTTCTAAAATATTACAAAACAAGTTTTTTTTTAAAGGGTAGAGATGTGTGTAAGTGGATCGAATATCTCCTTTATAAATAATTAAGTTCAAATAAAAATATATACGAATCTTATTGTATAAATTCGAACTACTTACTAAAATTTAGCTTTAAGTCATAGTTCGAATTTCAACTTACATCTTTTATTTAGGATGGTTAAACATAAATAAATTGTGTTCTGATGTTATGTGATAACCTATTATTCTTTACGGCATGTGTTGGCACTTTATGTGATAACTTATTTATATTTATACTCTATTTGAAGAAAGCTATTTTATTTCCATTCTTAAATCATGGATCACTATGGGTACTCCAACCACTTTGCGGTATTAAAGTTTCTAATGGCTTTATGATTCTTTATAAATTTTTCAGAATTTATCATTTTGAATGCGATTATATTTCAATCTTCGATATCTGTTTTTCACTATTTCTAAAGAGGTAATAAACACTTTCAGGTATCACGAATCATAAGCACCAGTTTAATAAAGATTTCAAATAGACATATACTTTTTACTTGTCACCAAATTTCCTGAATTTTAACTCTAGCAATGATGAGCCTTTTCACCGGCTTTCATATGTTGTCGCCACTGCCACTTATTGCCCTTTCTACTCTAATTAACGAGGTCATAAGTGTCTTTAAACTCCATTCCTCCTCGGGATTGGAGTCATAAATTTTTTTCTTTAAAAAAAAATGGCAGAGTTTGTATAATTACGTAGGTCACTTAATCAATATAGAAATCCACGAGCTCCAACTTGATTGGACCATTGTTTTCACGAATTAGCTCCGTTAATGTTCATACTTCAAAAAAAAAAACATAGCCAATTAATCCGCTTGCACATTTCAAAGAATGAACAAAAAATGAAACTTTTCATAGGCAAAATATATATTAGAAGAGGTGAAACATTACTTTCAACTCTCGATGATTGTATAATTTAAAACTATTTATTTAACTTATAAATAAATATCAAAGCATAGAAAATATAAAAATTTCAACTTTCCATGATTTTATTATTAATTTAATGCAATAAAATTACGTGAGAGATGTCCAAGTTCTACCTAAGCAAATGGCCAAGAAGGTGAAAGGAAAAGGCTTATAATTTTTGCATAATTTATCATTAAAATGTTTTTTTTTTTAATTTTTACAATGAACATTTTATATATATATATTTTTTTCATTTTACACAATTAGTTTCAAAAAGGAATAATCTGATGAAAGTTTTTTCAAGAGCAATATATTCTTGTTGTTTTCTTAGGAGCAATGTCATTTGACAACCAAGATAATGTGTTTTCATGATTTTGTTTCTATTTAACATAGTCAAGTAAAAAACTATTGAGAAATTATAATGATTGTATGATCGTTGTGGGATATGAAAAAACGAAAATCAGTGGAACAAAGAAAATGGAGTCACAAAACTCAAATTGAACCAATTTTACAAAATTACAACAAGATATAGGCAATTGAGAGGGAGAAAAGAACCAAATAATAAGATTTAAAAAAAAACATACGATGAAATTAAAAACTAACTGTTTATTTGGTTTAGAGAGGTGTCAAACTTATTATGAACTTGACTCTTGTGGTAACATATATATAGTGTCATGTTTCCATAACTTTTGCCCAGAATATTATGGGCAAAATTTAGAATTCTTTGAAGCGGAGGTTATTTTAAAAAAAATTATAAAGTGGAGTCAAAAAATTAAGACCACCTTTATGAAAATTATTTTTGTAAGATTTTTCTTATAAGGAATAAAATATCAAGACCAGCCATCTTAAGGTCATTTCTGAAGTTGACCCTATATAACGTGTCTATAACCAGAGCCATAAAAGAAATAAAAGTATCTAAGTGGGCTTATGGATTATATGGGAAAAGTACACTAAATAGACCAAATATTAAAGTATTTACACCGAAATACCTCTTTCCAAACTAATTTTAAAAATATCCATGAGTTAGTAATTATTTACCCGCATTACCCCCTATACTTAATTGATGGCTGAATGCCCCATCAATTTTGATAATAAATAGGCGCATTAATTATTGTAGTGGGTCATTTCTCTTCTTTTTAGTTTTCTTCTCTTTTGGGGGGACAGAGTGGATCCCCTTCTCCCCTTTCCTTTTATCCTTTAAATTAAAATAATAGTTTTTTTTATTATTTAACTCTTTTTATTTTTATATTTTTAATTAACTACTAATTAATTAATTAATTTAGTAGTAGTTACAAATTAGTAATTAAATATAGTAATTAATATTTTTTGACTAAAGAAAATATAGTAATTAGTTATCTTTTTACTAATAAAAATATAAAATAAATAATTAATTAGACTATAATAAAAAGTAATTAAAAATAATATTAAATTTACTGATTTATTTAATAAAATCTAAATAAGTAGAAATATATATATTTTTATTTTATCATTTTTTAAAATAAAATAAAATAAAATATAAAGATATTATCAACTATTTTTAGATTAATCAAAATATATATATATATATATATATATATATATATATATATATATATATATATATAAATTCAACGATAAATAATGGACTGAAGCATACCTCAATGATACCATGTCAGTATATAGATATATTGTGATGGTATCATGGATGTCTCACTAAAGGACTGAAGCAGACATCAATGATACCATGACAGTATATGGATATACTGTGATGGTATCATGGATGATTGAGGAGTTTTTCATTGAAGGATCGAAATAATCCTCCACGATACCATGCCAGTATATAGATATACTAAGTAGTGTCTCATTGAAGGACTAAAATAGTCATCCATGATACCATGCCAATATATAAGTATATCACAATGGTATCATAGAGGACTGAGGAGTGTCTTATTGAAGTATGATACTATGTAAGTATATAGATATACTGTTGTGGTATATTGAGGAGTGTCTCATTGAAGGACTAAAACAATCCTCTATGATACCATCACAATATATAGATATACTGTGATGGTATCATAAAGGTTTCACTAAGGACTGAAGCAGATATCAATGATAGCACGACAACATATAGATATATTGTGATAGTATCATTGTAATCTGAAGCAAACCTCAATGATACCATGAGAGTATACAAATATATTGTGATGGTATCATAAAGGGTTGAGAAGTGTCTTATTGAAGGACTGAAGTAGTCCTTCACGATACCATGCCAGTATATAAAAATATGTGATGGTATACTGAGGAGTGTCTCGTTGAAGGTTTAAAGCATTCCTTCATGATACTATATATCTAGATATACCGATATGATCTCATTGAAGAATATGATACTATGCTAGTATATGAGTATATTGTGATTGTATCATGGAGGTCTCATAGACGGATTGAAGCAGACATCAGTAATACCATGACAATATATAGATATGTTGTGATGGTACACCACGACAATATATAGACATATTGTGATGGTGCACCACGAACTGAAGCAAACTCCAATGATACCATGTCATTATATAGATATACTGTGATGATATTGCATAGAGGTCTAACTAAAGTGTTGAAGCAGACATTATGATACAATGACAGTATATACATATACTGTGATGGTATCATGGAAGTCTCCTTGAAGAGTTGAAGCAGATATAGATGATACCATGACAGTATATAAATATACTGTGATGGTATCATTACGAACTAAAACAAATGAAAAAAAATAAAAAGTTTAAAAGAAAAGAGAATCAAATGAAATGAGAAAAAAATAGATATATAAAAAGAATAAAAATATAAAATTAAATTGTGATAAAAATAAATAATATTATGGTTTGAGAAAAAAAAATGACAAAAAAAAGAAAAGGAGAAAGGAAAGGAAAGAAACAAGAAATTAAAAAATAAAGAACATTATTGTTTGAGGAAAAAAAACGAACAAAGAAAAGAAATAAACGACAAAAAAAGGTGAAAAGAAAAGGAAAAGAACAAGAAATAAAGAAATTAAAAAATCAAGAGAAAATAAAAATAAAAAGCACAAAAATAAAAGGAACCAATAAAGAAAAAAATAAAAGAAAGAAAAAAGAAAAATAAGTAGAGAAAAAAATAAATGAATAAAGAAATACACGAGAAAAAGAAAAAAGAAAAGAAAAGAAAAGAAGAAGAAGAAAAGGAGTATACAGAATAAAAATTGAGTATAAATTTGGTTATGGTGTAAAAAGAAATAAAGGAAAAAAATAATTTGACAAAAAAATAAATGAACAAAGAAACATAAAAAGAAAAAATAAATAAATAAAGAAGAAAAAAAGGACATGAAGTAGAGAAATAAAAATGAAAATAATTAAAAAGGAGATAAATAACTAAATCTACAACAAGGGAAGGAGACATTTTCTATAATTAGTTAGGGATATTTTATGTAAACGGATATTTAGGTGTAAATAGTTTATTCCTATAAGGCATGAATGTACTTTTCCCTTATAAAAGTGCTGGCCCAATGCTAATGAAAATGAATCGACATGTTAGTACACCTGGCCCAGCCATAAGCAACCTAACTCCACAGTCTGTTGAAATTTGGAAGAGCACAGGTTTCATTAAAGAGAATTGGTACCTCAGTTGTTGACAAATTTAAACTTAATCCCAATTAAGTTAATTAACTGCTCTGGTCTTAATTATTTGTTATGTTTGCTTCTAGCTTTTGAAAAGCTCCTGTACATCAAAGAGATTGTTATATTATGTGCCGCTTATCTTTAGTATACTCTCTGTTTTTCGGGAACAATTTCATGTAATTACCATAAGTAAACCAGTGGTTATCCTCAATATGAGGTAATTAAAAGTTAGTGATCCTTTACATGACTAACAATTAAATATTTCACAGACCAAAACTGCACATATTGATTAATAACGAAGGTTGCATGTGTTTTCATTAATTATCACAAAGACAAACGCAGATTTTTTCATTTCTTTATGAACCAAATTGCAATTTCCTTAATAATTTATTTCGAAGACCTAGACATTACCTCTTGAATTGATGAATTCTGATCTTTTCAGAGTAAATATCTGCAAATCTTTTTTCTTAAATATTCATAACACAGAATTCCAGAACTCACGTGTTTGGTCAAAACCTATGTAGATGGTGAATTTGATCAATTAGTTTTTTGACCTAACCCAAGAATTATGACACGATTTTAATTAATAGAGTATGTACAAGTGCACATGAATGCAATTAAGGCTCTTGGCCAGATCTGTTGGTACATCTCTTCACTTTTCTATGCACCAAAAATATCAATGTGATATTTATCCAATTAGTCAAACACTATCACTACTACTAACTTTAAAAAATCTTACCACTAGCTTTAAAAAAAAATTCCTAAACATACTTATTGGAATCGTTTTTTTCATCCCCCTTTCTTCTTCCTTACTTTATTTTACTTTTTCGCTATATTAAAAATAGTTATTCAATTTTACTTGTCTAATTTGGACAACCAAGAGATAATTTATCAATTTGTGTCTATTTTACCCTCGCTAATAACTAGTCATTTTCTCAATGTATTTTTCAAAATATTAAATATATTATATTCAAATGGTGATAGCAAAATTATTATTCTATTTATTACTCCTCAAGAGGTTTGTCAAGTCAATAGTTGCAAACGTAAAATTGGACGGTGAGAGTAGTTTTTTGTTTCCTCTCCTTTCTAGGAAACTGTGTCTTCATTATAAAGTGATTTCTAAGAGAAGATTTAGCCAAAACTTCCTAGTTACTGTACCAACATTGTGTATCTTTGCCAAAAGCAGAAGATCCATTGCCTAACCTTTAAGTTCAACCAGTGTTGAATGAAAACAATCTTGCTTCCCAAGTGATTCCTTTACAATTTCCAAGAGTAAATATGTCTTAATTTTGCAACTTTCAAGACTGTTTTTGGGATCAAATATGCTAACTTCAAATTTCTAGCAAACATAGTCAATTACCCTCTCAAGACATTCATAAAATCTTGATTAGCATCTTAAATTAATAGTAACAGAACTAGTCATTACTTGAACAAAATTGGTTTTCTTGATGTGAAGCACCAGAATTACTTGGTAAAAAGTAGTATTAGCTAGAGCAAAATTCTTACAATTTGCTTTCTGAAGACAAAAGCATAGTCCCTCATCACTTCATAATAAAGACCAGACCAAAACAAAGTACGCACACGGTTCTTTTTTTTTTAACAATTTACATAATACTACAACTGCCTGTATTCTCATCACTAAACATATGAGTAAAATTATCATGCACCGGAGCTCCCATAGGCGGCCCGTAACTCACCGCAGGATGCTGCCGGGCGTACATCATCGGATGGGCACTGTGTCCGTACATGTCATATCCGGCAGGCCGCTGCTGGTTCATCATCATTTGTGCCATGTACTGTTGTTGTTGGCTATAAGGATTGCCACCCTGACCCATTCCCATCCCTGGGTACCCGGGACCACCGGCGGGTAGTCCTTGAGCTGCCTGCATATTCCCCATATGGCCCATTGGGCCTCCACCTTTTTGGCCCATACTCATCATCCCATGAGGCCCTTGTTGCATACTGTTCATCATTAGGCCTCCATCCATCTTCCCTCCCCCACCACCTTTCTGTGCTGCTGCTCCCCAACTATCAGTATTTTTACCTCCAAAACTTGCATTATTGTTACCTTTACCATTTTTACCATCTGGTAAGCCACCACCACCTCCATTTTTACCTCCACTTTGATTCTGATTCCCTCCTTTCCCCTGTTTTCCTCCATTATTGTTCTTACCATCATGATGATTTCCAGCCATACCCTTCATTTGTACTGGAATTTCAACCCCCCCACCACCTTTCTTGCCATTATTACCCATAGCCCCACCCTTTAAATTTGCATTCATCATCATTGCATTAAGGCCATGGGGGAGTCCATGACCACCCCCACCCCCCATAGAAGGCATCATTTTGGATGGTGGAGGGCCATCAAACTCATCATCAGATTCATCATCAAACTCATCTTCATCATCAAATTCATCATCAAAATCATCATCAAAATCATCCTCAGGCAAATTAAACTTGACAGATTTTTGGTCCTTGGAGTTGGGAACATTGGGCATCTTAAAATTATCCTTAGACCCTCCTTTGAGGTTCTGCATCATCTGAAGAAACTGTTGGGCATTCCCCTTTGGTTGTTCCTTATTTCCACCACCACCCTTTTGAGATTTGTTGTCCTTTCCACCTTTGAAATTGTCCATTTGCATATTCATGAACTGATTGTTCATCATATTGAAATTAGAACCTCCCTTTTGTGCTCCTCCCCATAGCGCTGCATGTTTCCCTGACTTCACAAGCTTCTTTATCAGTGTTGCTGGATCAACATTTCCTGTCACTGTTACTTTGCTTTGGTCTGAATCTATCTTTACTGTGTAAACTCCTGTTAGAAAAATAAAATAAATTTAGGAAACAGAAGCATCTATTCTAGGCCCCCCAAAGCATGCGCATATGCCATATAATTGTTTACTGGCAAGTTCTCTGCTAACAACTCTAATTTAACATATGGGTAAGTACTGTTACAGGGCATCGAAGTAATTAACTAACCTTCAATCTTTTGCAGTTTCTTTTTCACCTTCTGTTTGCAGCCATCACAGTGTATATTCACTTTAAGAACACAAGTCTGCAAGAAAAAAGACATCATAAGGTTCAGAAAGCAAAAAAAAAAATGTTCAAGAAATGCCTAGCTAGTTAAACTGGTTACAGCCTAATAGCCTAGTTACTCCAAAAACTCAACAAATTAAGAACAGATTAAGGTGGTTCCACATAATATAACGTAAGATACCAAATAAATGGACCTCTAGAGAGTACAACAGGCATAAAAAATGAGTCTTGAGAACAATTCTAACGAAAGACAGAGAGAAATAAAGTTAAAAACATGTATTAGTGACAGTATGAAACTAGTTACATGCTACAACTTGCATATCAACACAGACATAGTATAAGAGAGTGTGGAAGAAAATAGTCATACCTGAGTCTTCAACATTTCTTGTTTATTCATTGTGTCAGCAGTTGCAGAAGAAATATCAAGAAAACACCCTCCAAGATTTGACACCCCCACACTCAAAGAAAGAAAGGAAGACTTGTTCTTATTGTACTAGCAGAGAGAGAGAGAGTAGTAGTTAAAAATATGAGGTTTGAATGTTGGTTAGGGACTTAAAAGAAAAGTGAAAAAGGAGTAGCTAAGATTTGAAGAGGAAGAGAGGAGGAAGGCGGTCTGGTGTGTGAGGAGTAAAATAATGTTAAAAACAAGTCGGTCTAGTCTGTATTTGAAGGAAAAGAAAATAAAGGGAAGGGGAGGAGTGAGCTGTCACAGTAAAGAGCAATGTCGGCTTCATGTCAAAGAGGAGAGACACTCTCATAGCTACTCTTCCTCTTACAACTTGGCCCCCTCTGCTTTATGTGATTAACAATGCACTCTTTACTTCTTCCTTTTCTATTACTCCTACTAATAACTGGACCATTTTTATTGTTTTTCAACTCTCCTCAGAAGTTCCACCCACTCCTTTTTTTTTTCGTTTTTCCTTTGTGACTTCTAATTCATAATCTTAGGGTCGTTTGGTAGCTGATTAGAGTTATGCAGATATTAGTAATGTAAAAATTAGTTATGAGAGAATCTATATATTATTTATGCAGGAATTAGTTAATCATTTATTACTTATTCCACCTTCTATCCTGTATAATATAATACATAGATTCTCTCATAACTTATACATATATTTTTAAATTGTAAATCAAACACCATATTAATTTTATATATCAATAATTTACCTTCTAACCAGATATCAAATATGGTATTATTTATGCAATATTTAATACATGTATAACCCACATCCAAACGAAAATTAAGGCATTTATCATCCGATCAACTTTTTTCTGTTCTGCTGGATCAATTCATATGGCAAAATTTGTTTTAGGGTGGGTTTGGTACGAAGGAAAATATTATCTATGAAAAATATTTTCTTAAAAAATAAGTTAATTTCTTAATTATTTTTTAACGTTTGATAAACAAATAAAAAAATATTATCTCAAAATTATTTATATATAATCAAGCGAAAAACTGTAGAGGTGGAAGGGGATGGGTGGGGTGTGGAGCCTTAGGAGTGGAGTGGACGGCATGGGATGGTCAAGGGATAAATGTTGGTGGCACTAGATGGGTGGAAAGGGAGGATGCAAAAACATAAAATGTCATCGAATTTATTTTTCCTGCTTTCATTAAAAATTTATCTTTTTAGAAAAAATATTTTTAAAAAAGTTTGTCCAACTAAATATGAAAAATAAAAAGATATTTTCCTCCATACCCCACACACCCTTAGTATGTTCCTGTTTCCTTTTATTTTGTTATTGTTCACAAAATTTCGCCAATTATCCCTTTTCTGACAATTATTTAGTAAATAATTCCTTTATAATTTATAAAAAAAGTTAAATTATGATTTAAAATTTTACAAGTTATTATAAAATATTAAAGCATAATTTATATTTTATTTATAAAATTGATCAATATATAATTAAATATTGGACATGAATCTATATTTATTCAAAAGGGTGCCTTTTTCAAGGATTACATTTATACAATAAGCGAGCAGCAGTGCGTCAACATGATTGTTTCTTCTGTCTGCTTAATATTTATAGCCCGATTTTTATTTTAACTTTCTTTTTTTTTAAAAAAATTATTATATATTTAAAAAATACGCAAAAAGATAAATTATAATAACTAACAATTTAAAATATTTAAAAGACATAAAAAATTGATTGATTCTCGAAATTTTATCGGATCCACATAAATTGAGATAAAAAAAGTAACGTATATTATTTAAAAATGATGTAAAATGTGCTATAAATCACAATAATTAATAATTTAAAATATTTAAAAGATATAAAAAAATTAACTGACTCCAAATTCTGTCAATGTCACATAAATTAGAGTAGAAAGAGTAACATATATTATTTGAAATTACATATAAAATACTATAAATCACAATAATTAACAACTTAAAATATCTAAAAACTATATAAATAAATTGGGGTGACTTTTCAAATTCTATCAGCGCCACATAAATTGGGACAAAGAAAGTAACATATATTATTTGAAAATTTTATTAAAAAATATTATAATTCACAATAACTAATAACTTAAAATATTTAAAAATTATAAAAAATAAGTTGATCAACTCTTCAAATTTAATCTATATTACATAAATTAAAACCAAAAAAATTGCATATATTAGGCCCGTGCCTTGCACGGGGTTTTTGTATCTAGTTCAAAAATAAGCACCAATTTGAATGGCGGCATAAAAAGAACATTAAATTGGTCATATTACTAATTACTGATGATATATTTTTTTTTGTGTATCCCCAAAAAGAATATTTAATACATATATTTTTATATTTAAAAATAATTTAATTTAAATTTTTATTTATTAATAATAAAATTTATAATCATAAAAATATTCTTAAATTATAAAATGTTAGATGTTGATTTTTCTATATTTTGTATTCAATTAAATAATAATACGTAAATTAGGACGGTGAGATTATTATGTTTTGGGGTTACCATGTTTTTTTAATGAGTTTTAGTTTTGTTTTGCCTTTTTCTGTGTGCTAGGTATGTGAACAACTAAAATAGAAGATTTGACCACTGACAAAGCATGGATCATAACATGGGTTGTGGACTTTGACTTGCACCTTTTGTGTTCATGAACCTTGAATTGGCTACCTCCACGGGCACATAATATATAAACGTGTCTTTTAATTTGATCTCAATTAATATTTATACTTTTTAACTTTAGGCATGCATAAGTAAACACTTAAATTTATATAAAGTTTCACAAGTATCTAAACACACATGTCCTACATGGTGTCATACGTGGTAATTCACATGAGATATCACGTATGACGTGTGTATACTTGTTCAACTTTATACATGTGTATGCATATTCAAAATTGAAGAACATAAATGTCGATTGAGATTAAATTAAATGACATATTTATGTATTATGCCTTTCATCTATTCGTCCAACCCCGTTTATTTTCTTTTTCCTTTCTTTCTTTTGGGTTGGCTATTTATTCCACTAAATATGTTAAAGTATACCTTCTCCTTTAAAAAATTACTTACATAATAGTGAAGTAAGGATAAAATGAGGGAGGAGATTATAAGGTGGAGAATCAATCTCTTGCTAATAAAGATAAAAATTTAAAAAGTCAATCAATTGAGTTAGTAAAATCTCCTAATATACTCTTTCCAGCTTTATTACTTAAAAAAAATAAAAGGTTCCATTACATAATTAGCTCACATGTTTGAGACAAATCGTTAAATGTTTAGAATTTAATTTATATATTCACGGTATAAATAATCTAACAGTGTAATCTCAAATTATTGTAGCAAGCTGTTTATTTTATTCTCCACATAACTTATTTGACTTATTACTTCGAATAATTGCTTACAATTACTTTTTAAGTAATTACATAGTTTAAAAGTTACTTTTTGTATCATATAAAATCAAACTCAAATACTTGTAAAGGTCTATTTTTTTTTGTGATAAATATTCGAATACTCATGTATTTATTTTGAATGAACTTTTTATTAATAATAAAGAACCTTAAAAAAAAATACAAGTAAGGGAAACTAAACTTTACTTTTACAAATCTTAGTGAGGTCAGGCACATTTGCTATTACTAATTACTATGTAAGAAATAAGAATTTGAAAGAATCAAATACTCTATGATCGTTAGTGCTTATGATCGATTTTTTCTTCTTCTTTTGATAGTATTATAAATCATTTTCGTTTTGAATTATAACCGGTTATAAGAATTTGACTAGTGGATTTTTGTTTTATTTCTCCGTCCATCCAACCATAATTGGCCCGATTGACTAACTTTTATACTAATGCCGACCTCAATCAATCAAAAAGAATTGTGTGCACTTATTAACAATCATACATATGACTAAAGTTAAATACCTAATATATTTTAGACTAGTTTGACAAAGAAATTCGTGATTTTGACTCCCAAATCAATAGCATACAAGTAACTTGCACATGAGAAAAAACGTGTCATTGCTTGGCTTGCACTACTTGAAAATGCTTCTCATATATATCCTAAATTTTCCTCTCTTTTTTTTTTTTTCAAAAAAGTTGAAATTAAAATAACAGTTCTTGCAAAGTGTCTTATGAGTCCAATAAGTCTTTTAGTTCCCATTAAATATATGGTAAACCTACTGAAATACAGATTTTTTAGCCATTACGAACCAATGGACGTGTTACACCTTTTTTTGGCAACATCAAAGTGTTACACTTTGACCTACATGAATACGAGCACATTTCAATATCAACATTCAAAATCATTATGGTGTCAATAATTCCAAAAGAGAAATTAACAGGATGGAACCATTTTCTATTAAATCCGTTGTGCTATAATTTTATTGACATATAACCTAACTCTAATGGGATCAGGTATAATAACAAGTGATCAACTTGTTAAGTTTATCTCGTTAGTAACGTAGGTCAATGGATTTCTTTCTTTTACTTTAATTTTGTTCAAGTTGCTTCGGTGAATAAAAATACTCAATAAAGCAGGTAGTTTTTGTTAGCCTTACACTCGGCAATTGAACACGGTCCATTTTTAATTATTATCAAAGAATAATAATAATGTGAGTCTTAGTTTCTAGTTTATATGAATCAGGTGTGTTTGAGTTGCAGTCGTATGTATGTAAGAGGGTTAAGCATATTCTAAAATAATATTATATTCCTATTGTAAATTTTCTTTCTACCTGAAATTGCATTGTTTCCACTTCATAATATACTTCTCTTTATTACAACATATTGCATCTTTGTTGAAATTGCAGATTGTCCATCACAAAAATGTTCAATTGATAGGGGGAAATAAAGTATTATACTATTACTAAAGTCAGACGAAGGTCGTGTTTCTAAATTATGAGCATATAAATTTTGTCATTATTATTCACAAAAAATTGTCTATAGTTATTTTGATAGAAAGCTAGAGGACCTAGGTAGAAAGAGATAAGGTTGGGGGATAAATGCAGCGAATTGAAATGAATTTTGTCCACAGAAAAAACTATACAGAAATTCTTTTTTTGTCCCTTATTACTTTTGTCAGAAATAACTTGACTAGTTATTTACTATTGTATAAATGACTAGTTTCGATTATCGTATTATTCTGTTGTTGTTATTCCTAGATAGGAGAGTGAATTTTGCGTATTCGGGTAGGAGGTTAGTAGGTAGTGGAGTGGTGTCTTACTTTTCGAGGGTTTAGGATGGTTGGTGTTTGTCATTGTACTGGCCATATCATTGAAGTTCTTGTTTTTTGGACATATTGTGCATACACTCCACGAGATAATGGTAAGGTCTGCGTACACTCTATCCATCTCAGACTTTATTTGTGAGATTTTACTGGATACTTTGCACATTTAAGATAGTGTTAAAATGACAGCTAAAATTGTAGATTGTATTGTACAAATAGAATAAAGAAGCTACACACCAGAAAAGGCAGAGATAGCAGTTTACTGTTGGACATATTATGCAAATTTTTCAGAGGTTAATTTAGTGACTCTCTATTCATTGTATGTAACTTGAGTGGAAGATAATTTTTAAAAAATATGAAAAACAAAAAAGGAAGATAGAGCACTATAGAAATATCTTGTTAAATTTAAAGAGACGTAATTAAAATGGAACACCAAATCAAAAAACTAATCTCCATACCTTGTCTGATATAGACAAGCACTATGAGTCCATACATAAAAAATAAGTTTTAGGGTTGGTTTCGACAATGATATATTTTTCTGTATGTTCGGATCAACTTATATGCATCTCAATTAATTTTATAGAATATTTGTTATCTTTCATCAGTACAAGTAATGAGTAGCACGATTCAACGAAACTTAACAAATAGGAATAGATCACCTAATTTTTTTTTCTCTCTTAAAATTTGAATTTGAAATCTCATGATTTTCGATCACTAAATCGCCTTGGGTTTGGACCTACTTTGTTAAATTTATCAAAATTATTATTGTTGTTGTTTCCTTGAAAGCCTAACCCCGTGAAGAAATTTTGGTTTCTTTTTGCCTAATTGCCCCCCTTTGAAAGCAACACTTTTTTCTGTCAAAAATAAAGAAGGTTTGAATGGTGCCAAAAAAGAACTACCCACTCACTTGGACACTTCACCCAAAAAACCCTAAAATCTTTCTTTATTGAATTTGTGCTTTTTGAAACTATTGGTTGGTTTGTAAAATGGCTTTTGTTATACCCTAAATTCGTGATTTTGCAAATCTTTCTTAAATTGAGATTGGCACGGGTCATAAGTTAAAAATCGTCACTTATGATTTGATTTTTGATTTCTTTTATTATTTTAGCTTTGAATCAAGTATTTATAAGTATTTTTTTAATTTATTCAAGTATCACGATAACTAATTAGAAACACTTAAAATAAATCAATCCAAACAGACTCTAAGTTTGGGAAAGATTAAATCAAACTCCTCCATCTCAACTTATGTTTTATTTTATCTTTTGATATGTCCTAAAAAGAGTGATTTTCTCTTTTATATTTAATAATTTTTTTCAATTTCAACCTTCTACCTGATAAGCTTAAGACCACAAAATATAATGTACACATTTTTAATTTAATATCATAAAATATATTTTTAAAAAAATTATTTCTTAAATCTCATGCTTATCAAACTAAGATATTTCTTAAATGCAGCGTTGCAACACCATATTCATGAAAATTCAATATTTTTTGATGCAGAACATAAATTTATACGTAAAATTTATTAAACATACAACAAAAAATAGGTATAAATTCATAGCCAAACAAAAAGAAGGATGACAGAAAGGATGGATTCAGAACCAATATTTTATAGTAGTACTTGCCCCAATTTCGTTATAACAAAGCCACTTGTATGAATCTGTACCATAAGAGCATGATACTATTTAATTTCAAAGCAAAATAAGTAAACAACGAATTATTAATAGTTAATTAACTGTTAAAGGTAAGCTTTATATATATATGGATGATGAGAAAGTGAGGGGAACAACTTCCTGTGGACTCAATTATGATCAATTTGAAACATTGCCGTTATTTTACTAGGCGTAGGCAAGCAATCCTAGGATAATATCGTCGATCCCTAGACACTTGCAAAAGATGGTTGAGAGTGTAGATCCGATGAATATCAAATAATTATGAAAGCAAGTTTTAATATTAAACCTTATAAGAAGATTCTCAAATTAGCTAAGAATTCAAAGTTCCTCTTCCTTCTATAAAAAAAAAAATGATTTGTCAATAGAATTAAAATGAACCATCATCATCATGAAAGAGGTGAGAAATTAAACGAGTTTACAATATCAATGAAATTTATGATTTTTCGAATTGATGGCCCCTTCACTTCAACTAATTCCGACTATCCAACCGAGATAACTTACCTTTTTCTTTTGAATCCCAGGAAATCCACAACCTCTATTCTTGGAGTGAGCACTTTGTATAATCTGCTCACTGTGCAATACCTGACAAACCACACAATACGATGCGACAGACGAAAGTTGAATTCGATCCCAGGTATCCCACATGAGATACCCACATCCCAACTACTTAACCATGCAACCTACGGTTTTTATTATGGCGAATTATGAATTAATATTCTTCGAACCAAAGTTATGTAGCAATAACTGTAGCCTAGGCCTGGGAAAGAATCGGGTTGAGTCCCATTTTAGGCAACCTCATATCTCAAAGAGTTTTTCATTAAAGTTCAACCTAAGAATTTTCTCCTGTCTCAAAGCTAAATAATCATGTTTAGCTATAATTTTATATTAAGTAGAGATGGAGCAAGGATTTTAGATTTAAAAAAACAATAGTATCAACTCATGTTAATATAACTGACCGGCTAGTTCTTAATTTAAGGTGTACGTATTTAATGAATCTCTAAATACAAAGACATCATCTAATTAAAAGCTTATGAGTAAAACACTTCCCCATGATTCTACATAATTTGGCTGGAGGTGAAAATAATGTAAACCAAGAATGGTTGCCATAAAAATGACAAGACAAAATTCAACATGGCCTAACGTTACAAATTTGGTGTCGTAAGTGTTAGACGTAGGCAACAACTATAAATACAAGTCTATTGTTATTTCTTTTTTTTTTTCGTCATGCAAAACGTGAAGTAGAAACAATTAACTGAAAAGAGACTGTTGATCGTAACCAGGTAACCACCTAATGTTTTTAAAGAAGATTCAAGCAATAAAGTTAGAAAATATATGAATGAAATTTGTCTCATAAATTTTATTAATCATACATTATGGAGTAATTTTAAGTAGCCGCATAAACAAAGTGATAGACTCGTCCTAAAATTAATTACTTAAGAAACTAAATTTTAAACTACTTATATAGTTAAACAACTAATTATTTTTTAAATTAGCAATAACAAATTTGATATCCAACAACTTAATTAAACATGCCATTGCCTGCATGTTTTTAGAGGACATTTTGCAAAGCATGATAAGAAAGTGGTTCAGGTACCATAATGGCTTGTCCTATTAGATATAGATCATAGGTTGTTTTTTTTCCGTACCACCAAAGATTATAATGAAATGATAAGTACGTATTTTTCGACCTTTAATTAGATATCTCGAATTAGAATCTGATATAAAATCGTTTTTGGGAGAGACTCTAAATTATATTGGAATTTCCGGCCACAAATTCGAATTAGTCAAATTAATTGTTGTTTGGAAATAACAACGTGCTTCTCTAAATAGTACGTAGTGGGATTGAATATGATTTGATGGTGAGAAAAAGTCAAAGTAGTCAATGGAGATGATCACTTTTATTTCATAAAAATATTGAAAGCTTGTCGAATAATTAGGTGTACTATTTATTGCCAACTACTTTAGCCACTCTTTACATCTCACAGTACACTACAAACTCATCAGTTTTTAGGATGATATTAATTCAATAGGAGTATCAAATTACTGTGTTCAGCCCAATAATTAGTTACATACTAACTTCATTTGCAATTATTTAAAGTCATGTTATATGTTTGAATTTTATAGAGTATTGGATTCAGTAGAAAAGTTATAGTAAGATAATGGGTTTGAAACTCGAATAATATAAGACAGTTTCCCTTATGCACTATTAATAATAATTCATGGGTCAAAAGATTAAGGAATCAATATGCAAATTCATACAAAAAAAAAAGTTAGGTACATTCACTTTCATACTCGAGTTTCATCACTTATTCTTAGGACCCATGAAGTATTAATATATTTTAGTTTGTATATTATAAAGGAATAAAGTTTTCCATTTTAGGAAAAAGATTAATTTTATGGCAATGGTTCCAAAAGGGGAAATCAAATTTATCTAGGACACGAGTGATAAATTACTACTCTATATAGAGATAGGGAACGATTGATCCTTAGTGAATTTGTCCAGCTCAACTCTGAATTAATCAGGTGAGTGAGATTCGAATACCGAATGATTAAATTGAAGAAAAAAATTCACAATAATTAGTGAAAATTCTCAACTTGATGCAACCAAGGCACTATTAATCATGCCATGCTAGCAACTAGCAAGGACCTTGAACCTCATCATAGCTTAATAAAACAACTCCTAGTTGTTTTCTTTAATTTAAGTGACTTTGAAAATTAGTATCACGATCGATCTTTAAACTTAAATTTTTGTTTTTTTCACTTTTCAATAATTACTCTAAAGGTTTCAAATCAATAGATAATTATGTCACCAAATTTGACTTTTCTTTGACCCATATGAAATGGAAGCACCATTAATTAATTATATTGTTGTTATCACAATAATGTGAGTGCTATAGTATGGGTACTAATCATGTTCACTTGCACTTCATTATTATAGCAGATAAGAAAGTGAAGGAGGGAGACCCCAGTGAAGAGACTAGAGAACAACCTAGAGTCCAATTCTTTCCTTTGGATTTACAATAAAAAACAAAACAGAGAAAAGAAAAGAAAAGCCAGCTATTCCTTCATCAATAATTGACATATATTAGTGTAGTAGCCATGTGCAAGAAAATAAAAATATGATGGTACTTTTGGTACTTGAAAGCTCAGTGTTCTGTTCCTTGTTTGTTTTGTGGGATCCCCCAACATATACACTATAATTGAGTTTTATGAAAGAACCATGGACAAAAACAAAGAGGTAGAAACCGTTAAAAAATTTAACACTAAATTCATTATATTATCTAGTAGTTTTGTAGTTTTTTATATATAAAATTTTATTCTGCGTAAGGAATACTGAATTCAGATGAAGTCGAGAAGAGAGAAATAATGTTTGTGGAGAAATGGTGTAGGAGGAGACGCGTCTACTGTTGTCGGGGGGACAAGTCTCCCTGTTTGCCTCACTGTTAGCCACTTTCATCTTACATGCCAATCGTTTTGGATTAGGTTTTCTATCACTATCAATCTCCAATCTATTTTATATTATTTTTTATTATTACGTTCCATTTAATACACAATTTTGCTCAAAAGGAGGGAAGAAAAATTCTGTACAATAAATTAAATATATAGGGGAAAAAGGTATGATTTCTCTTGTTCTATTCAGCAGAAATGAGCAACTTTGAGTATACTTTATGGTCTAATTTTACTCTTATGTTGGAGAAAAAACCTGTTTCTACCCTTGACCGCGAACAAAACTGCAACTTAAAGTATATAATCGAAACTAGGGGTGTGATTGGTATACGCGTACATGTTTTCACGTATATATATATATGGTGAGTTTACGTCAAAACTATTCACTGGTAACTTATGAAAGACCATAATAATACAACGTATAAGGATATTACATAGATGCACTTCCCCTAATTTAACCTCAGTACACTACTGGGCAATGTTTGGAAAAAACGACTGGGGAAGGAATGTTTGGTGAAAATAAAGCATATTCATGTAAAATACGAAGTACCAACTCTATCAATAACATTCCACTTTTTTCCGAATGAATAGCTACCTAATCCATTTTCAAGTTTGTACACCCGAAATTGCAAAACATTCGAAGTCCTTAATATGCTATTCCTTATACTTTTGTTACTTCTTTTTCTGGACTGCTTTGGACTTTTTCCCCCTTGAGCCAAGAGTCTATCGAAAACAACCTCTACCCTTTGATGTAGGGATAAGATCTGTCTACACTCTATCCTTCCCGGACTCCACTTTGTGTGAACTACACTACATTGGATATGTTGTTGGATATTGCTGCATTACGCTAGCTGTCGCATAGGCCATGGTCCCGTTATCACCTCTTAAAACTTTTCTCCTCGACACTTAGTAACAGAAATTTCCCTATAGTCTATAGTACTGGCCACGCAATATTAGCTCAGTATATTTTGGAGAACCCAAAGCAAAAACTTTCTCTGAAAGAGTAGTTTTCCATAAAAATAAAAATCAAAAATAGCTTTGGGAAACTCGCATTTGAAAAAAAAAAATGAGAGAGGAAATACATTTGGTGAAAACGAAAGATAACCTTTTGGTTCTTCTCAATGTCTTTTCCCACACTAGTTATATTCTTTCCCAACTTTGACTCTGCAGTGGAAAAAGAAAAGAATTGTGTAGGCAGAATTAGAACTGTTATGTCCAAAGCATACTTTTTCTTCCTTTGGTGTAAAGAACATAAGAAACATGATCCAGTGATGCGTCAAAGTTCAAACCTTGGGATCAGCACACTGATTCCATAGACACTTTTGCTTTATCGTCATTCAAAATTGTCTCCCATTCCACACAAGACACCAATCCCTTCCCATTCAAACATACTTTCAGACAACATTTCAGCCTTTTGTCTTCTCAAAATCCTACTAGAGCCAAAGCCTAGATTCGTCCATCTGCTTTTTCCCTCCACTTTACTTGCAGTACAAATATTCCCACCCCCTTTTCCTCCATCACAAATGAAAATGGGATATGCAAAAGAAAATAAAAAGAGGAAACACAATGGGGTCCTCTAGAAATAAAGGGGATATAACTTAAGAGATGTGTCTAAATTTTTCTTTAAGAAAAAAGTGAAAATGTTGATAAAAACTTGTACTATTCACACCGTATTATGTACAATCTCTGTGCTATACAATCACAGGCTTGAATAGTAGACCAAAAACACAAACCTTGGACTTGTTACAATTCTGGTTGTCACAACATCCCAGCTTATGATGCCACTACAAAGCAGGAGCGGGAAAAAATAGGTCAGTCAAGGTTGAAAACAGAAGAAATTGAGCCTCTTACATCAGCCATTAGATACTGCATAAAATTGCCGTGTTCATAAGAAATGTTTAGATTAGTTTTGATGTCATTAAATAATGAACTCTATCATCTAGGTTTACCTTCGTTGACCTTAATCTCCAGAAGTTCCTCAATGGGTTGGCGGCATATGGGGCACTTATTTGATTGATGCCTCAGTTCTTTGGCGCACTCACCACACAAACACTGGAAAATTGAATCACCAGAGTTAACGGCCGTCAAAGAGGAAAGAAAATAAGAATTTAAGAGAGATCACAACTATAAAACAAGAGAACTTTCTGCTAGGATACTATACTTACACTTCATTCTCTTGCTTTCCATCTCAAGTGAAATAAATAACAATAGCATTCAGTTGTGAAGACAACTGGGCAACAACAACCCTGATTTCTTTGTTTCGTCTTTTTCATTTTTTATTTAATGCAAGGGAAGTTTAAGAAGTTCCCACAAGAACTCAAACGAGACATCAAATGCTAAAATAATGCATTCTCAAAAACTACATACATAGCTTCAGGAGGGCATTGAACAGTCAGCAGCTAGCTTTCAGTCCTCCTGGTTCTAAAAACACTCGGATATATCTTTTCCCTTTCTTGTGAATATCTAATGCTCATAAAACTTTAATTCTATTTCCCTTCCTCCTTCATTGGGTTGGGTGGGGGGGGGGGGGGGGGTTGGACAATGTTTATCGCCTTCACCTTCACCCCCCACCCCACCCACCCACTTATGCCACATAATATATCAAAATGAAAGTTTTAACAAATTATTATCCTTGAAATATTTACTATTCTAAACATATTAGCCTATTAGTAATGAAATTCTTTTTTAAGCTTTTTCAATAAGAGATGAACAAAGAGGTAACATCTTCTCAAACTTTTTTTTTTTTTTTGATGACCGTGGTGTCCGGGCCAGCTTTCGCGCACCTCGACTAAATCCACGGGATACCTGCCACCTCCCACCAACAACAGGTACCAGGTAACTCTGTCCACCAAGGATAGAACAGATAGGAAGAATCACTTAGTGTTTTTTGCCTTCACTGAGATTTGAACCTGAGACCTCAGGTCTCATGGCTCTTTAACCCACTTCATTGACCACTAGGTCACACCCTTGGGTGCAACATCTTCTCAAACTTGATGAAAAACATTTGGCAATTGTCAAAAGTTAATGATCATACCATATGTCTACATGGTAAAACTGCTGTGTCTTTTGGCTCAGTCATGCAAATTACGCATTCTTTTCCTGACTCCTCATCATTGACGTTAGTTTCATCCGAATTGTTGATCCCATAAATCTCTCGCAACTCATAGCGAGCTCCTTCAATCCATAAAATCTGCTTGATCACTTTCACTTGAAAATGATCCTCATTATTCTTCACCAGCACAGCTTCAGTTATCTGTGAATGGGGAGATTTATCCGGTGATTGCCCATCATACTTTTCATCCAGTGGTGTAGATGGCAGACATGACTCTGCTGATATAACAAGCGGGAAAATTTCTTCTCCTTGGAGTGGCTTTGATAGGTCATTGACGTCAAAAAAGCCCAGGTCAATTCCAGTTCCTGAAGGCTGGCAAAACTTTTGGCCCAGTCCTTTTTGAAATGGTATTTGGACAGGCTTGATTTCAGGATATACTGGACTGAATTTGCAGTTGGCCCCTTCCTTAGCAAAGTAGAAAATCGTGATACTGCAGTCAAAGAACAAAAGAAAATAAACGAATCTTATTCTTTCACTTTGTCAAAATAATAAATGCTATTCCATGAAGTATCAAATGAGTGCCAATCTAGGATAGCATAGCGCTAGCACCACCAACATAAGTAAGAAGAAGCAATCATTGGAACCAAGCAACCTTGTTAGTTGGCTCCAATGCGGATCTAAAGGTCAGCTTCTTCATCACATAAATTTTAGGATTCGGGGGTATGGATTCGAGTGCGGATACGGGTGTTGGGATACAACCAATAAATGTATATTACAACATATAAAGTATATATTTCTATTAGTTAAAGTTATTGAACCAAACTAATAAAATTTCTTTCTTTATAAACACCAATATTTTCTTCTTAATAATGGTCAAGCATACTTTATATAACTCTATATATGTGTGTATATATGACATAAACCAAAAAATCAAACCAAATACCCAATCAATCTTTACTTCTCAGACCAAATCCAGAATGAATTCCACACCCGGCCCACACCCATGTTGTGTCGACACGGGTGTGACAGGGATTTTGAACAATCCGTGCAACATAGCAAGAAACTAAGAGAGCATATTCTATAAAAATTAAGTAAAAAGGTCCAAGAACATTTCAGCAAAATGGCCGATCTTCCACCGAGTTTCGAACCGTGTGCCACTGGCCCACAAGGATTTCTTGGTTAAAAAACATGACAACAAATGGCTGAGAACTATGATATTACATACAGGTACTTTTTTTGTTTTAATTTTTTTCAAAGGGCAATGAAGGCCTTCCTTATAAGTTCTCGCTCGACATGAACAAGAACTTATTGTCCAAACTTCGATCAGAAATTCTCATGCAAATTTAGCAGTTTGACAGGAGAGAGATTCATATTCAGTTCTGCCAGACCCAATGAAGTGATTCATCACAGAAAAATAAACAAAATTTACTTATTTCTATTGCACAAAGCCCCATCAAGAACACGGAGAAACAAAAAAAGAGAAACTTCAGGAACTTCATTCCCCTATAAACCTTGAAGAGATAGCCATAAGGCTACTTCTCTATTGCATGCTATCCGTGATTCCAAAAAAGTAGTCAACTAAAAGGTCAGAGAGGCCTGGCCCTTAAAAACTACTTATTAAGAATTTGTTTCGCGCGATATGCTGACGACTTACTACTGGGAATCGTGGATTCCAGCGAGCTTCTCCTAGAACTACAAAAAACATATCAGATTGATCTTTTGGTGGAGATGCTCTTTATTTTAGATAATGAACACAATCCGTTACTACCAATCCAAACAAATACAACCTCTTTGAGATAAAACAGTTTATAATTAATCAGAATACAATGAGCATGCTGCCATCCAGGTATCTGATCTTTAAAGAAGTGGCTGATCCAGCAGAACTGCCTACTGGAACATCTGTCTTTTGTGGTTTTTGTCCCTGAAACTAGGGCTTTTAAAAAACGAAGGGATGTGGTTTTCTAATACAATGAAGAAGTGCATCTTACAATATTTTTTATGAAGGTACATCTTGCAAAGTTAATCAAATGTTTTTTTTATGAAGAATCAAATCAGATGTTTTTATGTGGTGCTAATGATTTAATGGCGAAGGGCCAAATATACCCCCGAACTATCATAAATGGGTCATATATATCCTCCGTTATACTTTTGGGATTATATATACCCCTACCGTTTAAGTTTCAGCCATATATACCCCTGAGCTTAATGGTGGGCCACGTGGCAGCACCTGATTGGCTTACCCGGTCCACTCAATAATTTACCCATAAACCTAAACCCACCCGACCCCCTTCATTTTACCCACCTCTGACCCGATATCTAAACCCACAAATAAACCAAGACCACGCTTAATTCCCCCAAAACAAGACCGCGATCTTCTTCTTCATACTGATCGTATTTGTAAGCCACAAATTTCTTTTATCAAATCTGATTTGTATAAAATATATACTCATGGGTGGGGCAAGCTCCTCTGTTCTGGTTCATGGTTTCTCTTGGCTATATGGTACATCCAGGGGAGAGATTGAGATTCACATAATCTCTTTAGACTACATACAACCAAAGCATATTAAGCATCTAGGTAGTGTAACTTGTTTCAATGATCATCTTCAACTCACTGATATAATAACCTACCAAATGAAATAAGCCTTAAACCAAAAGAAACTAAGGTAAAGAAAATGAGTTGATATAATCTAAGTTGGTCAAGAAGAATATTGCAAATGTCAATATTCCTAATTAAATTAGTTTATCATTTGATTGTCTTTTGTATTCCTTTAAACCTAGTCTACATCAAGGATTATTTTTGCTGCACTTCATGAAATTCGAGTAAAGATAGCTGGTTGTGAAGAGACCTAAAAATCACCCTGCCAGAAAGCACTAAATGCCACTAACAAGATGCAATACAAGTCTGATATTATCCCATTGACCATTTTAACTTCGGAATTTCAACTTGACAACAACCAATAGTTATCTTTTCACTAATCAAAGACCAGTCCATATTCATAGGCATCTAATAATTGTTTTGTCTTTTTCTTGTTTGAAGAAATTCTACTTATTATGCATTTGCTGACTGGGCATTGAGATAAGGCATAGAAGTTCAACTAGTCTAAGATATCCTTAGGTAATCTGAAGTTCGAAAGAAATTTCATACAGAAAAAATAATTTCTATGATACATTCGATTAGTTCCAATCAAATGTAGATTATTTGGAGCTAGAGACTCAGGGGATACATACTATCTCACAGAAATCCACTTCGATGTAACAATTGGCCATATCGATGTACTAGTTCACTCCCTGGTATTGCTAAAAAGGTTAGCAAGCTGAATTCAGCCATTTAAGACGACACTATTTCCCTGCTGGCATAGTGAATAATAGATTCCAATCTATTGCATCAAAACCATCTATAAATTAGAAAGCTTGATAATCTGTATTCAATATTCCCCCAGTATTAGTAAAGCAACAACAACATACCCAGTGTATAGTGTATTCCTACAAAGTGGGGTCTGGGGAGGGCAGAGTGTACGCAGTCCATACCACTACCTCAGAAGTGAGGTAGAGAGGCTGTTTCAAATAGACCCTCGGCTCAAAATAAAAACAGTCTAGAAAAGGGCAATAATATAAGTATTAGTAAAGCGAGATACAAATTATTAAGAGGCAACAATAGAGTCAATGTCAGCCTAGGATTATTTTCAAATGAAATAGCCCAAGATTGTAAAAGAGACAAAAGGGAAATAAAATACCTTACTAGTTGTTAACACATTATTGACCAAGAGTTCAGCTCAATGAGGCTCATCAAATTAGATGAGTTGTTATGGAGACCATGACCTAAAAGATTTTATCTTCCAAAGTTATTGGCAAATCTTCAAAGCATTCTCGTGTAGTTTTTTCCATATAAGACAAAACAATGAAAAAGGGGCCTCCTCACAAATAACTCATAATACCTTCCTTTCTCTTGTCAAGCCTTAGAATTGGGACTCTCACCACAACTACTAGAATGTCATTTCAATGATCGAGGAAAGCAGAAGAATTTGCATCTAAGTACCTCTCAGTTTAAATCTTAAATAACCAGTTGGATACAAACCAATTACACAAGGAAGCCCCAAAAGTGCATATACTGCAAGTTCCCATACAACGGTATGGAGGTCCAATAGTTAAGTCTAACACTACAAGTAATCAAGTATTTTCATGGTTATTGTTGATGTACCCAATACAAACTTGGCCAGGTACTTCGGCAAGAAATGCAAATAACAGCAAGAAAGAAAATTGTTTATCCGATCCAAGAGAGAATATATGACTCATATATATTCTTGTTTGCAGGAATTTAGCATTAAATTTCATGTGATTCTTTTCAGACACACAGGACAGATACTTGATAGCAGTTGACTTTTTCCCTACAAACCAAAACTATCAGGCTTATACAGCTTCATCGACACAATAAAATCCTTCTACCCCTGAGTTCTAAGTTCACATAATAGAACCAAAAAAGCTGTTATTATCAAGGGATCATAATTCTAACCGAGACGACAACAATCCATCAATCAAAACAGGTTAACAATAACCAATTTAGAAATATAATCATAAGATTGCAACATTTTTGCAGCCACTTCATAAGATCAGTTACAGATTCCTCAGTCACTTTCTACTCCTCCATTATAGGAGTTCTTCATAAATCATTTCTATGAACAAATTACAGAGTAGAAACTACACAGCTCAATGGCATAATAATTAACTTTAAGAAAATGAACCATGAAATCAAAATCAAAAGATATGAAAAGGGACAAAGGAGAAACATGATCAAGTACCTTCCATCAACGAGCGCATCAAAAGTAAAGGAAACCAAATGGAAATCCTTATTGAACTCATCAACCTGAACCTTTATTGTATCCTTATGAACATTAACATCATTCTTAATCTTCTTCGCATTTTGGTGATCCACATACGGCACCGCCGGCAACGGCGGAGGCGGAGGCGGCGGAGGCCGAAACCCAACCCATCCGTTATTACCGTGAGGATGATAATAAGGAGGATAATGATTTTGAAAGACTACAGGCCTAGTACCATAACTGGACTGAGTGAAACTGAAATGGTAATAAGAATTGGAAGGAGGTGGGTAGTTGTGGGGTGGGGGAGGTGGGTAGTTGTGGGGTGGGGGAGGTGGGTGTAGTATAGGATAAGGGTTTCGTGAGGGGGGAGGTGGTGTTGTAGCAGTTGAAGGAAAGGAGTAGCTTGGGTGGGGAGGTGGTGGTGGTGGTGGAAAGGGCGGAGCAATAGAAGAAGACGGCGGTGGTGGCGGCGGAGGAGGGTGGTGGTGGTGGTGATGATTTTGTTGCCTTTTACTCCATGAAATTCCCATTTTTTTTCCTTTGAAGAAGAAGAAGAAGAAAAAGGATAGTTTTGATTTTTGAAGAAATCAACGGAAGAATTGGAGGAGAAGAACGATGGAAATGTGGGACCCACGCGGTTAAGAGAAAGAGATTAGCAAGTTAAGTTGTTGAACTTGACCAAAAAAAAAAAGTTAAGTTGTTGAAAAATAATTTTTAAAATTGAGTTTTACAAAAAAATCAATTTACTTGAGCAAGATATATTAGAAACAATCTTTTTACTGGCTTATCTACTATCCTCTTTCAATTTTATTTGTGAAAGTATATTGATATGTTATTGTTGTTATAACACTATTTTTATAAAAAATAAAATAATTTTTCAAACCCAACAAAAGGTTAATTTGTTTGCTTATTGGAGGTGCACCACTTAAATTAAAACGTCAGAAATAGTTTTGAATATTATCCTGAGACTTTTCTTCTACATATTCTCAATGATTATGACGTCAAAATCATTATCTTTATGTTAAGATTAAGAAAAGTCTGCATAGTTATAAATATATTTTATGTTATTTTGATTCTACGACTAGAATAAGTTATATAGTTGTAATTTCTTTTTCTTCGAAAGCTTCGAGTCTAGAATTATATTTGTTTCTAACATATTTCACTAATTTATAGATAAAAATGTATGATCTAATTAAAATACAGTTTTATTTTTATAAAATATATAATAAAAGACTATTCTCTGAACAAAACAGAAAAATATGCATTTAGCTTATTCAAAAAGAGGAAGCATTCGGTCAAAGATATAAATTATGTTATGTTATAAATTTCTATTGTCAGAATACCATCTTGATCAACATCAAATAAATAGTTTGACGGCAAATTGAGGGTCTCGAAGCCATTTGGGCATTGACCAAACTAAAGACATTGTTTACTTCTCATTAGATTTTAATAATTTCTTATAATTAATAATCAATAATCATGTTCCCTTGTGGTTTTCACGATTTTATCCCCTATTAACTTTTCATTATTTTGATGTATAAATTATTAAATTTATGAGCTAATTTTGATGGTTGAAGAACTTGAAATGTCAGAGAAACATTGCATTTGGATAATATTTGGCACAACAACAACAATAAATTTAGTAAAATTTTATAAATGAGTCTGAAAAGGGTGATGTGTACTCAACTTTACCTTATCTCGTGAGGAATTGGATAATGTTTGAAATTTGATTAAAATTAGAAAAGAAGCATTTGAAATTGAAGGTTGGACAATATTAATGGCTTACAAGATCATTTTAGACTAAAGAAATCCATTTAGAGAAAAAAACATAAATACACAATATCAGATTGATTATTACAAGTCATATCAATATTTGTTACTTTATAATACATACCAATAATTAAAAAAGGATATCAATCATCCACATATCTCTCCAACAACCATTTTCCTTTGTTAATCTTTCATAATTAAAAAAGATTCACTCCCAAAATTACTTAGATTATTAAAAATTCCAAATTCTTGTTCGACAAAACGTTTTTTCTTCGTCCAGATTACCCAGATTTCTTTTTTTTTTAAATCTCAATTCACGTGCATTTTTTTAAAATATGTTCTTAAATATAATTTTTTATATTTAAAAGCAATTAATTTTAAAAATTTTACTTTATTTTTATCAAGATAATTTATATTTATACAAATATTCATGAATTATTTGAAATTATAATTTTTAAAAAATCTTAAATTATTTATGTGTCAAATCATAATGCATACATCATATAAATTAGGAGAGGAAGATCTAAAGAATAGAAAGAAAGGAAATAAAATTAGAAAAAATAAGATTAACCTTCCCCTCCCCCATAAAATTAAATTTTTATTTAATATGTTATATAGAGTTATAATAAAGAAATTTCATATTTTTAAATTATAATCATCCATTTATGGAAAAGTTTTTCTAAGAGCCAGTTTAGATCCATCCCCAAAGAATACTTCAGCCCATCTTATATTCCATGTCTTCTAGGCCCATTTTATACTTTAATTTGAGAAGCCCACTAAGGTCCACCTTATATAAGATTCATTCTTGACCATAATAGGCCCATTTCTTATGCACCTCTTCACGTCTTGTAGTCACCCAAACTGGCCCACTGTTCATTGGTTTAGCTTATGCTTATAGAATATTTTTGGTTACGAGAAAACTCGCGGTCGCTATCCAACTTATGTTTAAAGGATATTCCAACAGATAGCCAACTCCATCCTTCATGCAAGCCAACAGACTCCTCCATCAACACACAAAATGATTAATATGTGAACCAAATTATCTATTCCCACTCTTCTCCATGGATTAAAAACAACAATTAAAACATACACGCAAAAAAAAGAAAAAAAAAATATTGACTCCTCACTTACTATCTCTCTATAGTCTACAAAAGAAAAAAGATCAACTAAAATAAAAACAAAAAATGAAATTGACTCCTCACTCTTCTTATCTCCTTTCTCACTCAGAAAAATATCTATATCTCTCACCCTTTCTTTGTTGAAAACAGTCTCTCTACCTCTGAACTAGGAGTAAGGTTTGCGTACTCTATCCTCCACAGACCCCACTTCGTGGAACTACACTGGGTATGTTGTTTTTGTTGTCTCACCCTTTCATTAATTCAAAGTTTTTTCTAGAGTAGCTTTCATTTACAAGTCCCAGATCAGAAGAGTAAGATTTGGACAAAAAGAATTACTTGAGCATCATATGCTTCTCAAACTCAATGGCTACTGCACATCTATATTATACTCATTAACTACTGATTTAGACTCATCAAAATTCAATTAATGAGCTAATATTTGGGCCTACCTTAACCAAAACTATGTGCAACTTTGTACAAGAAAAGTTGTGAAGTGCTACTACTATTATTGTACATATGAACTTTTTAAGTCACAGGTTTTAGATTTCCATATTCCTATAACCCTGTTGATGGGGCTGGTTTAATTAGTGAAAAAGATATTCCAAATGGGATATGTACAACCACATGGATTGTGATATTTTAATGTATGGTGGTTACATAATACGTTATACATATGTATCATGCATACTGAAGAAATGTCACTCTCTATTAATCTGTAAGATTATGAAATGTATCACGAGATTAATCATTTCTCATGTCTAATCGAAGTTGACTGATTTCGTGACAAAAAATTCGTCGTACCAAATGGTTATCAAATAAATATTATCTGATGTTTAATGTTTTATTTAGTGAATATCGGCAAATACTTACTTGTTATAAGGAAAAAAAGTCGGTTATCCGATCCATATCTAATGGGTCGGATTGGATGGTTACTCGTTTTTTTTTTAACCATTTTGCCAGCCCTACACACAGGGTCTGTTTTTCTTGAAATGTCACATGCAAATGCAGCAATTACTTGGCTGTATACTAACAAGTGGAAATATGAGACTTTCTCTATATTAGCCATCCATGCCTTTCGATTAGGCAAATAGGAGTAGAATTGCACCTATTGACTAAATATGAAATATAGATCCCTATTTCCCTGAAATCCAGGGCTTATTTTGACCTTAAAATGAACACTAATTGCGGATCGTATAGTTTCATAATGTGGTGCTTTAATTTTTTAAGTATTCCCTAGTCAACATGCAATTCTAGCTAGCACATCCATCACCCTGTACCATAGGTAAAATACATGTCAATTTATCCATTAAATTTTTTACCGAAAGGTTCTTTATTTCAAGGTTATTACAACCATCTTTACCACGGTCCTTGATGATAAAATATGGGCAGACAACAAGTTGATTATCAGCTACTAATAATTTCGAGTCCCAAAATGACTTGATGCTAGACCTTCCAAAAAGTTGTTTCTCTGAAAGCAAGAAAGAGACTAGACCTCTATATAATAACAAAAGAAGGGACAGAATGAAGTACAGAGAAACCATTATATGTGAGTGAGTGAGTCATCATGTGGCCATGTATGTAAGACAATATGACCTCCTATGAAGGCAAAAAAATTCAGCACTCATCTTCATCATGTGGCTCTAAGTGCAACATCATGATCTCTACAAATCCATAAACCAAATTCCATACTCTTATATTGCAGCCTCATAATTTTTTCCTCACACCCCCCAAAAAAAGAAAACCTCCATTTTCTGTCTTTCTTGTTTTCTTTTTTTGTGTGATCATGGAAGATAACTATAGTCCTAGCCATCATCACTTGGAACCTCAAAGTCATAAAAGCCACCAGCACAATGACATGCTCCCTTCAACATCTGTTCTCTTGATAATCGTTCCAATCGTAATAATAATCTTGCTTATTGCAATATGTCTTCTCATTGTGATGCTTAAGCGCATACAATCTGCCAAACACAATGGGATTAATAGTTCAAAAAGCAGAAGTGTCATCAACAACAACAATTGTATGTTCATTGCACACAGGACCATCAACATCCATTCCAGTCCAGGTAACAAGAATTCAAACTTCATATATACCATTCAGAGTTTTTCTATTTGGAGTTAACTACAGATATTTACATGTAGAGGCAGATGCAATGTTCGGGTTCAACTGAACCAAGTATTTTACATGGAGCTAAAATCACTAAATTTCAACAGATATTTAAGTTTTAGTTGCAAGAAACATAAAAGTTTATCTCATCTAATTTAAATCCTGAATTCGACAACTCTGTTTACGTGCTTGAAAATGACTTTCTTCTTCAAGTACACATGTTCACATAGTACTGGCAAATGTTTCAAGATTTAAGTATCAGCTCAAAGTACAAATGCATTTATAAGCATTGTTCAAATATGGAACCCCTCCCCCCAACAAACACACAATTTTGTTTTTATGTTGATTTTTGTGTATATGACAATGTGATGGGCAGATGTGAAGGGTGGATGTCTGCCTGGACATGGAGGAAGTTCAGGGCGGATGCCACAAGCTAAACTGAGAGGAATTCAAGTATTTACATACAAGCAGCTGGAGATGTTCACTGACAAATTTAGTGAGGCAAATGTCATTGGCAATGGAGGTTATGGAGTTGTCTATAGAGGAGTCCTCATTGATGGAACTGTGGCTGCCATTAAAGTTCTGCAAAGGGAAGGCAAACAATGGGAGCGTTCTTTTAGATTAGAGGTCTGTCATCACTTCATTTATTGCCTCTTCTTTCCCTTTCTTCATCCTCTTACATTGTTACATGGGGGGTTGGGGGGACAGAATAGTTACTTGTAAAATTGCATTGCTGACTTAAGTGGTTCCGGTGCTATATACAAAAGGTGTAGATATAAAAGTTGTGTTTAAAGAATCACTCAAAGGTGAAATTTTTTTAATTCCAAAAGGTGTTGACTTTTTTCCTTCTTTATTTTAAAAATCTTTTATCCTTGGAAAAGACAATAGAAAAAGGCCTTAGGATAACATGCTCATCCATATACACACATGTGATGGTACTTTGGCAGCTTCTCTAGAGTAATTAAAGCATTTCAGGAATGTCAAAATTGTCAAGCCATCAGAACCATGTTTCTCAGAGCCACTATCTTAATAAATATCACATGTAAATATCATATGATTTTGGAATTTTATCATTAGTTACAAGATGAATGTGTTTTAATTATAGCGACATGGACAGTAAGGATTCATGTAAATAACCCTAACTTGTTCGTGATTGAGGGGTAATTGTTGTTGTATGTTATCTCAAATTTTGAGCAATTTGTTACACTGTTTTGTCAGGTGGATTTATTAAGTCGCTTACACTCTCCTTACTTGGTTGAACTACTTGGCTACTGCGCAGACCAACACCACAGGCTCCTAATTTTTGACTATATGCCTAATGGTTCACTCCAACAGCATCTCCACAGCGCAAATAAACAATCCAAGAACTCATTAAACTGGGGTGTTAGATTGAGAATAGCCCTTGATTGTGCTAGAGCCTTGGAGTATTTGCATGAGCATACAACCCCATCAGTCATCCACAGAGATTTCAAGTGCAGTAATGTTCTACTTGATCAAAATTTCAGAGCTAAGGTGTCTGATTTTGGTTTAGCGAAAATTGGCTCTGACAAATTGAACGGTCTGATCTCAACGAGAGTATTAGGGACCACGGGATATTTGGCCCCAGAGTGAGTATAGTACTCCAATCATCTGTCAATTACATTTCCATGCTTGTTCAATGAATGATAAAATTACAAGACAATCTTGCACATGGGGAGGCTTCAGTTCCTATCTTAGCACATTGTCACTTTCTGTTATTTCTTCAAGATTTATACCAAATGTGGTCCTCCAGAGCTCAGTTATTCCAACCTACAGCTAACGTCATTAGATTTTATGACCATTTAACCAACTCAATTTCTCAAAACAGGTATGCTTCAACTGGTAAACTTACAACAAAATCAGACGTTTACAGTTACGGTGTGGTACTTCTAGAGCTATTGACAGGCCGTGTACCAATCGATACGAAGCGGCCTTCAGGAGAACATGTGCTTGTCTCATGGGTCAGTAACTAATAATCTTGCACAATTCCATACATTACACTATTAGTAATATATTTTAACCAGTTATAGCACGTATCTCATTAATTATGGACGATTTCCTGTAATTATGTTTTAGGTGACCTCATAGTGTAACAATTCGTTCATACTGTCAATATATTAGAAGTTAAACAATGCCTAAATCCCTTTCCTCTGTTATATTAGGCTCTTCCAAGATTGACAAACAGGGAAAAAGTAGTTGAAATGGTAGATCCAACATTACAAGGACAGTACACCAAGAAGGATCTAATCCAGGTGAATGTTATAACATTGTACTTTTTTTGTTCTTATTCTTGTAATACTACATATGAAACCAAATCTAATGATCTTGTTTCTCTGCTACTTTGTTATGTAAAACAGGTAGCTGCTATAGCAGCAATGTGTGTGCAAACAGAAGCAGATTATCGTCCGTTAATGACGGATGTTGTGCAATCCTTGGTACCTCTTGTTAAGACATACTCTTCTTCATGCCCTGCCAATTCCTTCAGATGTAATCAAACCGTGAGCCCCAGGTCTTAGGAGTTGTACTATTCAGAAGCTGAAGAGGTTCTCAACATTCCATTTCCACAAAGTTATTTGATCATATGTCCATCTGAACATCATTTTAAAGCAGCGAGGCTTATTATGTATTTAAATAGAAGCACCCTGAATTCTAGAAATGCTTCATTGTCTACTGAACGATAACAAACGCGATGAGTATAATTCAGTTTTTGTATCAGTAGAATAAGATTTAAGCTTAGATTAAAGTAGTAGGATTCTAAGGATATCTACTATGTAACTCTGCATAACTACTATGTACAATATTTTGTTAATTTCCAGTATAACAATCTTGCAAATAGAATGTGATATAAGCTTAAAACTTGAATTACTATCACTGATGTGTAGACCAAGGAGAAGAAATCAGTCTCATATTCCTAATTGCAGTCACGAAAAGGTTGACACAGACAGGGGCATAACTACCATTAAAATTAGGGAGAACCAAAATATGGTCAAAAACGCATAAACTTAAAATTCTGAATTCATGCACGTTTCTTGATTTAGAGTATAAAAAAGAAGAAAAACCTATAGCTGGTAACAGAGTTGGGGGTGAACCGGACATACACTGTTTGACCATGACACCAGCAGATGATACGTTCATAAAATAAGCAAGACAAAAGAACATAGTACAAAGGGTCTGACAATATGAAAATAATTAATTATTGTAGTACTGGTTAGTTAATTCAGGGTGTACATGAACACTGTAACACAAGTACGAATAGCAGCTATTGTAACAACTAACAATCATAAACACTGTTCTTAAACAGTATAACAAACTAACAACCATTTGGTACCAAGGAATTTTTAGTAGAATTTTGTGAAAGATGGGTAACAAACCACAACTGGAATTATCCCTTATAGCACAGGCAAGGAGAATATTAGATGATAATGATATTATCATGTCTGTTCTTTAATTTGTCTATATTCCCCAATGTGATTACATGCTAAAATTAAATCAGACTACGTTGTTGCTTTTGTTTTAATTAAAATTTAGATAATAGAAACTACAAGAAAGTACAATGGATTGTGATATTCCTAATATTCAAGCTAGCTAAACATTAGTATAGTTTTAATATATTAATCAAAATTCACTTAGTTTGACTCTCCGCGATAGAGGCAGACATCGCGCTCTAGCCATAGTTCTTTCACATAATTTGAAAGATAAATTAATTTATCCCCCACCCCACCCCACCACACCCACGTCTAATTACAGGTGTATGTCCTGCTTCAGTGAGAAAACATTAGATATATATTTGAGTTGGAAAAAAATAAAAGAAGAAAGAAAACTGAAATGCAACATTACAGTAGGGACCTAATAGTTGTAGAAGGTACAAAAACACATTTTTTCGTCCACAGAAAATCTACACCTTTCAATATGATTCCAACTGATATATGCTAAAGTAGATACGAATGGCTTGTCGTCTCACGTCTCATAATTAAGTGAACAAAAATATGCTTTTTCTATTAACTTATTAAATTTTTAGATGATCACATATTATTATATCAGAATTTTTTTCTAGTTTCTAGTTTCAATTTAAAAAGCGTGTTCAAAATATATATAAATAAATAAAAATATTTTTTCCTCTAATCGCTTAAACTTATAAGCAAATGATTGTCACAAACTTCAACTCCTGACATGCTAAACTAGTCTTTTAGATTTTTAATTAGTGCTCTCCTTTATCATTGGAAAAAGATCCTTTTGATTTTGATTTTGATACTATATGTAATAGAGGAGGACAATTATATGGGACAAGACATTGTATATAGTTATATGAATTTCATACTTAGACTATTAGCAGCCACTAGTGTCTCATTATTGGGTATCGCATGGACAATGCATTAATTTGTTCTTTTTAATCAAAAAAAAAATATATGATGACTTTCCGTAAAGATTCTGATAACTTTAGAAACATGTATGCTTAATTTTGGCATCTTCCAACTTCAAATCAAAAGGATATTTATGTCTTCTTCAATCCATTCATTACTGAAATCAAGATGCTTTTGCTAGAAAAATATTTATAATTTTATCTCCTTCAAAACTATCCTCTTTGTGCATGCATCTCCTATACAGAGGCAAATCTCAAATGAAAAATAAAATTAGTATAAAGTGTGTTTCAGTAGAACTGAGTTGATTAGGTGAATTTGCAATATTCATTTCTATTTTCCTTAGGTTGTTATGTTGATATTGATGGATGCTTTTTGAGGAATGCATGCTTTCGAGGCAAAGGGATGATGAATGCAAAGAGTACTAGAATGGTGGTTCATAACAACACTTTGACAACGGCTAATTTCCTTCTTTGTTTTTCATTTACAATATTATTTGATAAACAAAGAATTTTCGAGAGTCAATGATACACAATTTGAAATTTGATAGATAATGAATCCGAGCTTTTATTATTCTTCTCTAGTTAAATATCAAACTTGTGTTTGTGGCCGAATTTGAACTCGTGAATTGTGATGTGTACCTAACTTACTCATCACATATTCTTATGTCATGCGCACAACAATATACTGGCTAGTCAATAATGTTTTCGACTTCTATTTCCATGCACACGGAGAGCATACTGCATAATTTTTCGCCGGTAATTGCTAATACTATCTCATCATTTAAGAGAGAAAAATTACTTTTCAACCGAAAGTAATCAGATTAGTTTTATCGTTTACATGACAAACATATACGGTCGAGCTAATCTAAGTAATCACAATATTATGGATATGTACTCTTCACATTATAAGAATTAAAGAAAAAAAAATGTACTCACATTTTGGTTCTCTATGCTAAATAATCAAAATTAATTGTTTTAAAGAACAATTATTACTAAAAGCAAAATAGAAAATAAATATTCGAACTTTTCTCAACGATCAACCAACTTACCATAAACTGGTTGGAGAAAATATTGTTCGTTACAAAAAAGCTGACATGACATATATTGTTCATAGAGTATCTACACTTTTCTTTTCTAGGCTAAGAGACACAGAAAAGATAATATTCGTTGAGAAATATTGGACGTCATTGTGGATTATATATATGAAGTATCATAAAAATGTCCAAGGAGTTCAAATAAAATTAAACATATATAACAACAAACTTGTGAATCATACCTTACCTTTTTCTAGTTCATGAAATTGAATTCCAATTAAATGCAAACCTAACGCAGCTTAGTTTTCGTTCGTTGTAATTATTAATAAACATTATTACGCTTGCCCAATTTGACAAAAATAAAAATAAAAATTAGTAGCCATAAGAGTAGAGTGGACAATCATAAAAGGTACCTAACTCATTAGTGATAACGATACTTCAAGGTTATCAGTTGCACACCTGACTTATGCATAACCTCCCACTATTTCTCCGTTTTATTTTACTTGACTCCTATACTATAAAAAAATATTCTATTTTATTTGTTTATTTAATAAATCAAGAGCGTTTTGTTACTCTCTTCATTTATTTTACTTGGCCCCTATATCAAATATAAATATTTCATTTTACTTGTCCATGTTAGTAAATCAAAAGAGTTTTATTACTTTTTTTCCCATACTACCCTTAGATTTTAGAGTTCCGATACATCATTAATAATGTTAGTTTAGTGAAATACACCTCTAATTAAAATTTTCTTAAAAAGTATGTCAGGTTAACAAGGGCCAAGTAATATAAAATAGGAGAGTACTTTTTTCCATACTATCCTTAGTACTAAATAACTACTACGTACATAAAGTAGTATTAGTCAACTTTAAAGTTTCAAGTATCATTAATAAAGTTAGTATAGTAAAATATTTATTTAATTTAATTTTTTTTAAAAGGTGTGACAGGTCAATGTGAGTCAAGTAATATAAAACGGAGGGAGTATAACTTTAATTTTATGGACCACAAATAAATGAAGTATTGCTTTGCGGCACCCTATGGAGTTTGACAAATATAAATGTATTTTGGTAGCTCACCTATAAAATCAATGTGGCTAAAGTAATCCTTGCACGTAATTCCTTTTCTTTCCTGACTTTCTTAGAACAAAAAGAGTACTAATTAGTGAAACAATTTAAGCATTAAAGTTTGCTAGTTAACTATACTTTGGAATGATTCATTAGGAATTCTGAACCATGTGATACATATCTAACTATATAGTTGGCCTTGATTAGGTAATCAATTTTAAAGTTTTGTTGCAGACCTAGTTTTCAGACAGTGTGGGCAAACAAAAATGGAATTAGAAAGATTGTTCTGATTGAAAAGTGTATTTATTCCTAACCTATTAAAAGGCAAGAATCCCATTAAAAACTAGATTAGACATGGAATAATATTGCAAATAAAATAAAATTCGTAAAGATTCCAAAACAGAATGTGTACAAATTCAATTTAATTATCCATGTATGACAATGTAACACGCCTACATGGCAATAAACTCACTAACTGACCAGTAATTCGAGAATATATTATCGACGCAAATTGTTCGTGGGGCATATGTTCCACTCTTTAGGATATTAGTCACCTAATAAAAATTTTTGTCCATGGTCCGCTAAAAGTGTTTAGAATCTGTCTCAGTGTACAAAATATTCTGAGTTAGCAGAGTTCCAGAAAGGGACGCACTTCAAAGAATGTGACGTAGACAATTTATTCTAATGCACATGTTAAAGAATTTTTTTTCATGATTTGAATCCGTGACCAATAGATTGTTGATTATAAAATCAGTATGATGATACACGAGGCGTTTTCATTGTTGGTACTTCAAAATTCTCTGTCTTAACTGTTCTTAACCAACTATTCTTAGAAGCAAAGAAAGAAAAAGGATAAAATAATTATATGGTCATGATGTACTGGGAAAACTGGATATCATTGATAAGGTAAGACTTAGTCTTCCTTGCTTGTATTTATACATGTTAATCTTTTTTTTAATAAAAAATTGCTAAACAGTAAATTCGAATTCCAAAAAAAAAAGTAGTGCCTTTTCAATTACATCAATTAATTTTAAACAGAATCTTGTAATACATTAAGGTGAGTGTTTATCAAAAATAAATTTTCTACATCAGGTAAGTATAAGGTTGTGTACACATTATTTTTTCTGGATCACACTTGTAAAATTACATCGATATGTTGTTATTTGTTTGTTTTCTTCTGATACATTAACTAATAGCCAAACTTAATTGTAAAATCAGTTACGAAATCAATGTCTTAGGTCTTCTCTCAAATCTGTGGGCATTAACCACCATTATTATAAAGTTACGGAAAAGTTTATTCTAAATTCTACTAGTAAAATAAAGTTGAAATCACCACTAATATTATTATTGCATCTAATCATAATCCTCTTTTGAATTTGAACCAGTCTTACCTTACCACAGCACAATAAGAAATCAATATCAAAATCCATCATCTTCAACAACTGATATAAAGAAAACGGAAAGCAATTTAGTCTACTTTTTCCTTTTGATTTCTGTTTTACCGAAAAATTGCATTAGACAATGACATCAAGAAAAAAAAAACACATATTTACATCACTAGAGGACATTATCCAATAAGAAAAAAATAAAATTACAAATGTTTTCTTTGTTACATCCAACTATAGATATGCACAAAATCTTTAAAACAAAAAGAAAAAAATTGAAGATGTTTTTATTTATATAACAAAAAAAATTAAAACAAAAATGTTTTTCTAGTTTCTAGTAAAACCAGTAAAAATTAAAGTCAACTTTGGGCTCCTTAATTTTCAAGGTGGGGCCCAACCCATCATCAAAACTACATTCCCCTTTCTGTATAGCCCACGAAAAGTCTGCCGACTCCAAATTATCACGGTTTACTTCGAACCGGACTGCAGATTTACTAAACCGGCGGTCGAGCCGAGTCAGCTGACATCAAAGAGGCTTCATCGCTTTTTGGTTCCAAGCATTTAAACGACGGCAATTTGACGGCGGTTTTTACACTACCTGAGGTGGAACCCTCGCCGGCTTCAGCTCCAACTCTTGGTGATTTCATTGATGAGCCTCTAGAAAAGAATGGCGGTGCAATTGTGAAAACCCACCGGTCCGATTTCCCTTCCGGTTCAGACCACTCCATTCTTTTGTTTGATCTAGCACCTCTGCTGCTTCCATCTCCGGTACCGGTTTTGTACCCTTTTGTAGAGCTTGTGTCTCTTGGTAAGGTACCTCCAAAGCTTTTAGCCCGGTTCAGTAGTGCACGGTTCATTACCTCTTTCCGAACGCCCTCGGGTAATCGTAGTGTATACCGGTCCAAATTCTCACCTGGTAGTACTAGTGAGTGACCGGTCGAGTGTGATCTGAACTTGCTGAATATCTTTGGCCTCATGGAAATTGATCTTGGTGGCCGAACCGGCACGTTGAAACTCAAGTTTCTCTTCACTCCCGGTTTAACTGAACCCCCTTCTTCTTGCTTCGGAACCCGGTTCGGTAAGTTGAAGCTCAAATTCCGCTTCACTGAACCTTCTTCTTGTTGTTCTTCGTCACTCACTACGCGAATTGAAACATCATCGTTCTGCTGTTGCTGCTCAGTCTCCGGTTCATCCCGGCTCAACTGGGGAACTTGAACCGGCGGTTCACCGGGTTGAGGGTTAAGATTAGCGCGGCAAACAGGGCAAGTATCATGTGACTGCAACCAAGCATCAATACACTCAGGATGAAAAACGTGATCACACTTTGGGATCAAACGCAGCGTTTCATCATCTTCAAACTCGTTCAAGCAAACAGCACACTCCAAAGCACCTTTACCAATCTGGTGATCCTTCACTTCAGCATAAGTAAAAATCGGAAAAGTCTCAATAACCGATGCTTCAAGCCCACGCGCCGCAGCAGCACGGCGGCGCATCGACAGAGCTCGGCGGACGCTGCCGCTCATGGCGGAGGACTGAGTGCAGTGTCGGATGTAAATAGAGAAAGCGGCCATGAAAAAAAGTGCAGCAATAAGAACAATTATGATAATTGCCAAAGGGGGACTGAGCCTTGCATACTGAAACTCATTTCCAGTAGTTGGTGGCTGTGCCACTGCTCTGGTAATCAAAGAAGATGAAGAAAATAGCAAGAGAAAGAGAAGATAACAAAGAACAGGGGATTCTTGATTTTTAAAAATACCCATGTCTCATACTAGTAATTTGGACCGGGGAAGTTAATTGTGATACTTATAATAAGCTTTAATTTGAATGCCAAAAAGATAATCAAGTGGGGTTCAGAGGGTATCCTACTTGGCAGAGAGAAATGAAAAGGCAACTTCTTGAAGAAATTGCTTAATTGGTAGATTTGTTGTATAAAAAAGAAAAAATTGGGTGATGATGTGAGATTTGTACAAACTACAACTTCTCTAGGTCAAAGAGGGCTTCTAGGTGTCAAAAATGGCTAGATTCCACTCGATTTGGACGGATCAAAATGTGCTGAGATTAGAAGTGTTTATGGTTTAATTTGGATTGATTTTTTTATCAACATTAAAAATCAATTTAGTCAGTTTTTAACATCGATTTGGTTCTTGTGTTATGATTTTTGGAGAGAAATGCGGATAATAAAATAGAAAATATGAATAAAAAACTTTCTCATATTGACTATATGAAAACTAAATTAATTATTAGACTCATCATCATATAATTAAACAACTGATTATTCTAGAAAACTGTAGTAGTAACATATTGTTGGTCTAGTTCAATTTTTCGATTTATAACTATTTAATGATAAATTAAAAAATAGTAAAATAATGAAGACATGAGATAACTATTTAAAATGAACATTAGGAATCACCAAATTTCTCTCTATATCACAAGATTAATGTATCTCAATCTTCTATCATTTTTCAACACTATTTCAGAGCTTTAATATCCACAGAAATAATATACAACTTTAAATAAAATGGTCAATTTTTCAAAAATCAAAGAAGCAAACCATTGAAGAGTAGATGGATATTTTAGCAAAGAAAATTAAAGTAAATAATATTCATATTGAACTATACTATGCAAATCTCGCAGAATTAAATAGGTTGCTAATGTTTGATTAATCTTCCTTATTTGGTGAGAGTACTTTTGTTTTAATAATATTCATTGTTTATTGTGTTATTTAAATTTTGATCTATATATTATTTAATTGAGTATATATGATCTTCAATTAAATTATACTTGCGATTTTGATCCCTGAGCTAATGAAAGTTAAATATTTAAACAAAGAGTTTTTCGAAAATTAAGAAAGAAATCAAAATTGAAAGAGTGGAGCTACGAAACAACTCTGAGGAGGTCACCAAGGGAGAATCAAAACTTGGGTGCTTCTTTGGATTTTACATGAAATTGAATATGCCAAAATTAAATGACTCGAACAAGAAGTTCAAATTTAAGAAGATGAGATAAGTAATGTTGACTATGAATGAGGTTAATTACCTTGGACAGGGTCAATATGCAATCACAAAGGCGTATGGCCTAGGTTGGTGATTTCTATTGCACGTCCAAGCACCATCCGTTTAAGATTGGCCCAAATAATCAAGTCTACGTCATAATTTATGGCAGATAGAATCTGTGTTCGCTCTACTAAAGAAAAAGATTATGAATGAGCTCATTATTAGAGGTAGTTTTTTTTTTAAAAAAATCTCATTTAATGTACGGTATTTATATTGGGGCACTGATTAACTAGAATTTGGGCCGCCTAAGGCCATTTAAGGAAGTAGCAGTTCTTTGACAAGTTTTTTTTTAATACTTAGTGCTCGAACTCAGCATCTCTTATTATGGGTGAAAGGACTCTTTTTTCTTTTTCAAATTGGGGGTAGGAGAAGAGGAAATGAGGGAGGGGATTACAAAATGGGAAATCGAACCCTCATGAATAAAGTAAAAGTTTAGATAACCAATCAATTGAACTGCTAAAATTCTCCAGAGAGAAAGGACCCTATATATCCATCCCCATGGGAGGAGTCACCTTATGCGAAGGGTGGTTTGGTGCACCTCCGTCGCCAGAAAATTATGAGGTGTACAAAGGTTAATTAAATATTTTAATTATTATAAGTGTATATTTAATTTTTACACATCTTTAACACAATTAAAAAGAAAATTTGCAGATTCTTCGCTAAATTCCTTACTTTATCACTATCCAATCCATCACAATCTTTATTAGTTTATGGGAGGTAGCTTTGAAGCTCTAATACCACGTAAAAAATTAGTCTCCTTAATTTGGTATGATACAACTATTTAGTTTTTAATAGCTTATTCTAGCATATTCTAGAACTAGAATTTGATTGTGGCCAAATAGACCATCAAAATTAAACTTCATTCCAGGTCAATACATGAGTACTTAAATACTCCCTTCGTCTCAATTTATATAATACTATAATTTAATCGGGTATAAAGTTTAAGAAATATGAGAAGATTTTTGAAATTTGTGCCCTAAACTAAGTTATTGGTGTTTGTGTGACTATAAATCTTCTCAATAAGAGTGAAACAATTATTTTAAAATTAAATTACTACTAAGTATATAGAAATATGTCATTCTTTTTTTTAAATTGACTAAAAAAAAAGTATGTCATATAAATTAGGACGGAAAAACTACACACACAAAAAAAAGGGTTCCCTTTTTATTAAGGAGTATTGACTACAACCAATTTTGAATTCCATGTTACTATTCTCGGAAAAAAAGAGGTTGCTTAACAAACTGAAACATTTTAGTCGTCACAAAACAAAAGCAAAACGATTCGTTAGGGGTGGCCGGTGGGCATGCAAAATGTACGCAAAAGGTTTCTCTCGCTTTGGGCATAGCACGCTGAGAGGCTTGCACGACATGCTATTAGCTTAGCGATAAAATTTGAGGGGATTCGGTTTTGTATATTATTGGTTTGGTTTATCAGTTTTCGATTTGTCAACATGCAAAATCGATAACCAAACCAATAAGATATTTGTTATCGGTTTTCGGTTAATCGGTTTCGGTCCTTAACGGTTCGGTTTTCGGTTTAACCGATAAGAAAATGCTTCTATAACTTTTTTTGCTTTCTCTTATTTTCATTTACATATATACACTACCTTCATGTATAAAAGTCTATACAAATTACAAGCATAAGCAAATTCAAATACGTTATTAGTAAAACAAACTTATTTTCTTTCTTGTTAACTAGCAAACTTGAATGTAGTAACAACGCTAGCAATCTCTCAAAAAGAAAAACAACACTGATAGGTAGAACCCCACCAAACTAACGTCTTTAGAAAGAAAACAACAACACTAAGACAACAACTATAAAATGCAAAAAAATAATAGAGTATATATTTAAAATCTAAAGCCACTATTATAATTATGGATAAAAATATAGTTTTAGTATAATCTTATTGGGTTATCGGTTTAACCATTAACAAAAATCTTAAAACCGAAACCGAACCGATAGCCCAATAAAAAAATTTACAAAACCGTTAAAAACCATTAACCCAATAACCCGATATCGATAAACCAATAATATTTTTATCAGTTCGGTTTATTGGTTAAATCAATTTTTGCACACCCCCTACTTGAAATTGTGTCATCTTATTTGGTTTGTATGAGATTTCAATCAAATCAAGGATATGATATTTTTTTTAGCATTTTGGGTAACTCTTCAACTTGGAGTTTCACCTTTGAGAGTCGTAGAAATCTAATAAAAAAATGTCTGTACCAAAGTATTTTTGCTTCTCACATCAATCAGTAATTAGCAATAGTTTCTGTCTTAAATTCACTATGATGTAGTTTAATAAAGAATATCATAAACTTATAGAAAAGTTGAAATTGAACCAAGGGTAATTAAAAGCTTGTTAATTGGATAGTAGTTACTTATTGTATAAGTGTTGATTGAAAACAATGTTTTATTTTGATTGTTAATTAAATTTTATTATATTGTATCCTTAAATTCATATAGTTATGTAACAATAAAAAATCTCATTTATATGGCGGCAATTTTTATATAATCGCGTCGTTATTTTTTCCACTCATTTTGCCATTGCTTATCATTTAAATATCCAATTTTATCTTTTACCCTACTTTTTTTTCTTCTCATTTTGCATTTGCTTATAATTTAAAAATCCAATCTTATCGTTACAATAGTTTTTTTTTTAATAAATCTATCTCATATTATAATATGAAATGATAATATGTAACAAGCATCGTCCAAACAAGAAGGCGAGGGAGGAAGGGAACTAATGTGTTTCTTCCTTGAGAGCAAAAAGTCATGACATCTAGAAACTACACTCACAAACGTCGTTACCATATTAATTACTTTATATTGTGTAATCTTACGCCACCAACTTTTTATGATCAGTCACGTATCTCAAAATGATTTTGAACCAAAATTTTCCTTGTAAAACTAATTTAATTTAGATCATATATTAAAGGAACCCTTAATCATAATTGGTCATCAATTTCAACGAGATATATAGTATAGTGATAATTAAAAGTTTTGTGAACTATTTAATTAGTATAGTGATAAGGATTATGAATTATAAGTAGTAAAATATCTCACTTGAACGTTTCTCTAAATTTGACTATTTGCTAACTTTTAATTTGTAATTATGTTCAAAGCAAATTAAAGTCGTGTCATCTCACGCAGTCAACACGTTGTTTGAAACCTGATTAAAATTATAATAAGATCAATTACTTCATGAACTACGTAAGCAATTATAACAATTCTTAAGTCTAATTTGTCCAAGAAAAAGGAAGAAAATTAAAGCAAAACAATACTGGTGAGAAGTCTTGAGTATTCTTCTAGAATAATAATTATAATTTATCATATTAATTTAAGTGGCGTAAAAGCTAAAGTCGTTGAAGAATATAGACTTAAAGACTTGTACAGGTGCAGCTATATCTGTTTGGAATATAACCATGTTCAAACTGAGACTTTTCACGCATTTCATTATTCTCGACTTTATAACTACGACGATGGTCCACCATAAAATTAATGTGGATGAATAAAATTAAGATGTATTTACATATAATAGATTATTATGCTGATTCAGAATGAAAGCAAAACGCCTTTTTTACTAATTTGTATTCAGCAAAGTCCAAACGCATAAATAAACTAAAAATTATTAGAAGTCAGATTGACCAACTTATCCAAACACCCTCCAAAAGACGACATTATTTTACTTGTATATACGACCCTTTTATTGTTGGATGTTAAAATCCAATTATCTAATGAATATTACTTATACACCATGAAATTCCTAGATATTATTCTCCAAGTTGGCCTAGGAACATATAAACGAACTTTGACACTTCTTTTTCTACGTAATATACAATTTCAGAATGGATGTGATCTTATATATTAGAACCGTAGAAAGTGACAATTTTGGAATAAAGAGTCATATTTGTCTTTGTAAATATTTTTTATTTTTCTCATGTTTGATTGGTTCAAATATTTTTTCTAAGAAAATAAGTTTATTAAAAATAGGAAAATAAAATAATTTCTCTAGTGTGAGCAAGAAAAACAAGTTTCATAAGTGATATTTTACGTGCATTGTCTACTTGTCATCCACACCCCTTAAGCCCCATCCCCATCCTCTCACTCCCCTTCAATTTTTGCTGATTATATATATATATATACACAAATAGTTTTCAAACTTTTTTTTTGCTTACTTATCAAATACCAAAAATAAATTTAAAAATCGCTTATTTTTTAGAAAAATATTTTGGAAGAGAACATTTTATGTGAAAAACATTTTGCTTCAAACTAAACACACCCTAAAATTGACATCTAAAGTAATGGAGTACATCATATATATATATAACTAGTTAGCTTCTTTTCAACAATTGAAAAACTTAGGTATGCATATATAGATAAGATAGGTTGTTGAAAGATGTATTTATAGATGGGGAATAATATGTCTTTAACGATATATACACCGCTATGACAAATAGGTAGCCCAAGTTTGGTTGCAAGTTGCGCGCCATATGGACAAAACATTTTATATTTTATTGCATGTCATCACTTGCTTCATTTTCTTCTTAGTTTTTGGATATAAGAGGATTTTAAGGTTTTAGTTTGGTCTTTGACTGTAATCTCCTTCTATGGTCTGAGTTAATCATTATGTTTTGAAATCATTTTTCAAAGTTTAGTGGAAATATAAAAAATAAAAAAATGTAAGCCCATTCATTTATTAACTATGTTTGTACTAGATTAGTTTGTTTATTTTATTTTGCTTCTTTCTTTCTTCATGTAACAGATGATATGTGGACAAAGTTGTCCATGATTCCATTTGGCATAATATATCTTTTAACTCGGCCTCAACTAACATCTATGCTCTTCAACTTTGGATGTGCACAAATAGATACTCAAACTTACATAAAGTTGAACAAACAGACACACGCATTTTATGTGAGATCTACGTGACAATTTTATGCGAGTTGCCGGCCAAGTTAAAGGGTTCATTATGTATTGTTGTCATTCCATTTCATTAGTAGCTTGCTAGCTAGCAAGCATAATACACACAATAAAAGTATTGGATGTAAGAATCTGATACCGCTTCCTGTCCCTTCGGGGACATCCGATAAAATTGGAACGACATAGAGATATCACTTCCTTTTCCTTAGGGACCTCTTTTTTTTTTTTTTTTAACTTTCCAAATAGTCTCATTCTGACGTTGAGGTAACTGAAGGATTCTCTCTCATTCGACAAAGGAAGAAAATATTATTTCTCAAAAATTTAAAAGGCCTTTTTTTCCCTTTGAGTTAACTGAAACTTGGTCATTTGAATTCATTCAAAATTTAATAAAGAAATACTGAAGTTTTAGTAAAGACTTAATTAGTTTCTAGTCTGCGCCAGTCGAGATCCAGACTTTTAAAAGTAAAAGTCAGACTGATTAAAAATCTACTTTGTTTCATTTTTACCAAATTATATCTAACTTTTGGTCTTCAAAACCAAGTCAATAGATTGCTTCATGGCTTATATATAGTGGAGATAATGGATGAAAATACTCTCCCGTCTAATACTAGTTGTTATATTTCACTTTTCGAGAGTCAAATTATATGAACTTTGACTATCATTTCAAAGTATATATTTTTCATCAAATTAACATGAGAAAAGTTGCAACTTGTAGTACTTATCGTATAGTTTTTAAATATCTAACTTTTAAACCTAAATATTAAGTTGATCTAATCCAATTTAACTTTGAAAATGAGCCAAATTAACTTTCGAAAAGAGAAACATGACAGTTAATTTGAAACGGGGGGAGTATTATACTTTTCTAAGTCAAACACTAACCAATTGGAATCTCAACTAGAGTTTCTAGAGAGTTGAATGTGTTGACCTCCTCTTTGGTATCTCTGCGTTTAATTTAATTTCTCAATTGGAAATTAAAGTATATACATAGTGAAGTTGGTTTAAATCCATTTTTTTTGCTGTAAATATCCAATATTAAGACCTATATTTTTTTGGGTCCAATTTCAATATTTGACCTTTCAACGCGTGTTTGATCAAAAGTTTTATAGAACAATTTTCATCTTTCCACTCTTACATACTACTATTATTACAATTCTATTTCATGCACTTCTGTCTTTGTTCTTCCTATACTTACATGCATTAATTGGTGAGAAGTCAAATCTTTTTAAGATTTCATGATGAAAATAATGTTAAATTTTCTAGTACTCATTTGGTAGAGTGTATAAGAATAGTGCAAAATATGATGTATCAGTAATGCTTGTATTATAATATGCTTGAATATGATATATTAGATCTATATTTGATTTTGTGGTTTGTTAGTCTGGATATGTTGGATTATTGATTGAGATTTCTCTATTCTTAGGAAGTAAGCTAACCAAAACAGTAGACTGTCTATTGTCGATGAAAAATTTGGGGCTAGCCTTTTATTTATTTCTTTTGACTTGTCTATTATCATAATTTACCAATTTGAGTGACTATTTCAAGAAAATGTCATGATGCAGGCTTGCGATAAAGCTTTACCCATAGAGTTTTTCTGTACTATATCTCATTCCCTTTAGTTCATTCTTAGTTTTACCTCCATTGACTCTGGTATCTAATAAGGTTTACCTACTATTGGATTTGAACCAATGACTCCCGCCATATAAAAGCAGTACTCTAACCACTGAGTTAAGTAGGTTATTTATCATCCCGAAGAGAACCAAATGAAACCCATCCTGTCGATGGATTATAAATATCATATTACTTATAAGCAATACTAATCTAAGGAATACCACTCAAAGAGATCAAAGATTGTTGATGTTGGATCATGAAATATTTATCTTGATAAGAATTTATCTACATGATAAAATATGTTTCACAAGCACTAGATTTAGCTCTTTTAGTATGGACATGGCTTAAGGAAACGAATGGAAGCGCGGATTAGCGGGTGTCCGCTTGACTCAGTCATAGTCTCGCCTGGTACGCACTCGAAGACCTCCTAAATCATTGGTTTATTTTTAATAGAAAAATTGAAATAAATAGTCATCCATCAAAATAATAGCAATATAAAATTTACATCTTGATATGAAATAGTATATTTTTTTTATATATATTTAGCTAATGAATGTAACTAATATTTTGATCGACCGGCCAAATGTGTAACTTGCCCGATTTAGTGTGGAAACAAGCAAACTGCATTTTCAAGACTACAGGCCCAATAGAATCACGACGGTACGGAGGCCCAAATAAAAATATTTTAATGGACTTTTGAAGGGTCATTTGCACTTTTACGCTATTTTGTCTTGGTATTTATATATTCATGGGGCATAAGTTTATATATTCCCATTATTATAACTCATAAATTATCTCCCGCACCCTTAAAGAATTTATGCTTCGTTAGACATAAGTTCGATTTCTAACGTCAAAATTAAAGATCAACCCATTTGAAAAACAAACCGTGCAATTAAATATATTTGAAGGGTAAATTTCATAATTGTACTGTCTATAAGAATAATTTACAACTCTTCAAAATCCATCTCATCTGTATCAAAACTTGATTGAAATTAAAGGATAGAATCACTTAAGCTTAGTCTTCAATATGGAAACGCATCTCTAAGTAAATCTGGACCTAAATAAATTAATGTTAGCTATTTCTGAAATTTTACCATATTGATTATAGCCACTGTGTACATTGGCATTGGCCCAAGAAAAAAATGAAGGTTTTGAATAAGTGTAAACAACATAAAACACAGTAGTTTGGTCCGTAATTATGTTTTATCCCACTACTTTAAAATATTACATTTTCCCCGATAGTTTAAAAAAGAAAAGGCGTGTATCCTTTGTATTTTCGTGTATCCTGGATACAAATAACCTCTTCATTAATGGTAAATATGTTTCTATTATGGCGCTTTAAAAGGAAATAAAATATTTACAATTAATGAGGAGTAAATCATTAATTGTAAATCTATTACTATTAGGGCGCTTTAAAAGGAAATAACAGATTTACAATTAATGAGGAGTAAATCACGCGTCAATCACTTTGAAATGCATCTGCAGTATCCTCATCTCCACAAACAACTGGAGAATTCAAATTTCAATTTAAAATTACTTGGATACACATCAAACCAGCAAGTAACTCCATTATACATGATACATGTAATAATAGATCTCAAATATCTAAGAATACACATTTAAACAGCAAACAACAATAGGAATGTATCCAAGATTATAAGCTTGAATACATTATAACAGTGTTAAGGATACTTTCCAATATCTAAGGATACCCATCTAAACAGCAAATAGATATAGGTATACTTGGATACATGTTAATATTGGATACAAGTTTTTAAGCTTGGATACATTGTAACAGTGTTAAGGATACATGTTACCAACATCTCAAATAGCAGGTTGCAAAAGTATTGGGATACATGTTAACATGAATTAATCCTGGATACATGTAACACAAGATTTGCTTACAATATTATCCCTGGATACGTATTGCTTTGTTTTGATTTGAAACTTTAAATTTACAAAAGTTACACATTTACAACTCAGATAGATATATGTATACTTGGATACATGGAAAATAACACTAGATACATGGTAACAAGTTGGTAACACTGGAAAATAACATCTGGGTTTGAGTCCCTTGTTCTTGATTTCAATTTTTTGTGCAATTCATTCATTTTGACTTGATCGTTTCTAAATTTGGATCTATTTTCAGCAAAGTCTTCTTCTTCAAAATCTCTAACAGCCGGAACAAAGGTCGGAGAAGGCACTTCATTGTTCTCCATTTGAGATATACCTAAATCAAATGAAGGCCATTGTTGGTTACTTGGTATTATCAAGTTATCTGATTCGTTATCAATGAAGGCAATCGTTGATTCGTTATCAAGTAATTGCTCTTATAGATTATGATAACTTAGAACTAAACTATAGTAAAAATTGAAAAACAAATTTTACCAACCTCAACAATGGAAGATTATGATCCAGCAAGCGCCAATTTTTTTTGAAAAGTGGAGGAAGATCGTGTGGAAGATGGAGCCTTGGTTGAAGGCGTGATTTGGGGAAAACGATTATAGAGAGAGAACAACCGTTGCCTTTAGATACAAGTTGAGTGATTTTAGGCCTTTTTTTAAGGATTGTGATGGATACAGTTTTTTAACCATGTAATTTCAATTTAATGGGATAAATGTAATTATTTTAAAGTATTGAAATATTTAGTAATTAGGGTAAGGATGTTTGATTATTTATGTAGTTTTTCCTTTGAATAAAGGCCCAAAACTGTGAGTAGAGAGTATATTTTCAGACTTTATATGACAAAGGATACATTTGGAAAATCTTAGAGGTTATTAGTGACATTCTTAAAGGATTCAAACTTTAAAACAAATCTCCTATTCATTTGCTAATTATCAATTATTGCAAAGAGTGATTAGAGGAACTGATTTATAAATATTATTAGTGGATGTGAAGTTTTTGTAATAAAGGGGACCGGATCGTCCCCTAGTGGGCCTTTACGGCGGATTCTTTTAATGGGCTGGTCCAGCTATCATGCCAAGCCCAACTAGTATGTTTGGATTCACATTGGAATTGCGCTGATTTACGCAATTGATCTTTTTACGACACCATTTAGATTTTGTTTCTATTTTTAAAAATTGGGAAATTATCACCCATGGAATTGATAAAACATTAGGCTGTCGTATAAAGTCTACAAAATTCTAAATGGTGGTCTAATATTTTCAGTTTGCTTAAAAGAAATCTTTAGAATATGGTCTAAAATGTCCATAAATTGCAAAAGAAATAAACAATTGTCCCAAAAGGGACAACCGGTGAAAATTTCTGCATTTTCTCTTATCAATTGAAGTACAAAATACAACTATAATTTCCAAAAAGAAATTCTACTGTATACTATAAGGTGTTAGAGTGGGTTAGAGATACAATTTGTGTACACCCACTCTCTCCTGACCTCAATTTGTGGGACTAAACTGAGTATGTTTTTGTAGACTGGGTTAAAATCTCACATTGGTTGGAGAATGGACTGGTGGTCTGCTTATGTGGCCTTGGACAATTTTCTCCCTTTGAACTAACTTTTGAGATTGAGTTAGACGTATGTGTCATATGTTTACATAAGGAAATATGAAATTTTTACTGTTCGTAAATAATCAATATATGAAATGAAGAACGTACTCTTTTTCAAAATTGTTTTAAGTAAATTTAAGAGCTCATGTTTTTATCCCAGAAATGATTGTGTTTTTTCTTGGCAGGTCTAATTAAGATGATGGCACTTGTGGAATGATCACATTCTAATGTCTACTAAAAATGAAAGCATCGTTCAAGACGAAATATATATTCACCAACCACTGACAAAAATGCTCGTGAGTTTATATAGGAATAGCATATGCTTTTCATCAATATTTTCTTCCATCTATATGATTACATGTCAAATATACATGGATATGGAAGTGTTTGTGAGACATGTTAATAGTACTAGTAATTATTTTATTATTGAATAATAAAGTGTGGTCCACAATAAAAGTTTTTTAGTAGTAATACATTAGCTAGGTAGGAAATGAAGAGAAAAATATGGAGGCAGAAAGAAGATCCAGTTGAGCATATGCCATGCAATCTTATTCATAGAACGTAACTTCCAATATTTGAGGGCTAAGAGGAAAATTAAGAGTTCAACTAGTATATACCGATAATAAAGAAGTTTTTATACTATTAAATTCAAAAATAGATAATGATGTCACATATTGTATTGGTGCAGCGTGAATGAAGTGGAAGCTTGCTTTCGGGTCTTGTGTGATGAAAAGGTACCATCAAAACTTAAAAGTAAGTTCTACAGAGTGGTAGTTAAATCAATTTTGTTGTACGGGGCAGAGTGCTTGCCAATCAAGAACTCCCATGTTCAGAAAATGCAAGTTGCGAAAAATGAGGACGTTGATATGAATGTGTTGGCATACTAGAAAAGCGATAAGATCAGGAAAGAGGATATCCGGGACAAGGTGGGAGTACTGACCTCCGTGGTGAAAAGATGAGGGAAGCGAGACTGAGATGGTTTGGGCATGTGAAAAGGAGAAGCGCAGATGCCCTAGTGAGGAGGTGCGAGAGGTTGGATATAGTGGGTACGAGAAGAGGAAGAGGTAGTCCGAAAAGGTATTTGGGGATAGGTGATTAGACAGGACATGACTTCAGCTTACCGATGACATAACCTTAGATAAGAGGGTGTGGAGGTCGCCGATAGGGTAGAAGGTTAGTAGGTAGTGGAGTGTCGCTTGTCGTACTATTGGCCTTATTCTTGTAGTGTACCACTTTTTGATTTCTATCATCATCTGTGTATTATTTTTCAGTTATCACATTATTTTGTTGTTGTTGTTACTGTTTTCTAATTGACTAGTGGCTATGTTTTCTTCATTGTTATTTTTTCCCTTTTCATACCTACTTTAATTTGCTTTACTCGAGCCGATGGTCCTCCTGAAACAGCTTCTCTACCTCTATGAGTTAGAGGTAAGGTCTGCGTACACTCTATCCTCCATAGATCTCAGTTGTGCGATCGATTTCACCGGATATATTGTTGTTATTGAAGCAATCTATAGAAAGAAAATGGTGCATGAAAATGACCTAGAGTTCCTCTAATTAGCAAATGATGCGCATATGCATGTTATTAGGACATTAGCAGATTTAATTAGCCTCAAATTTGAGTGGTTTTTGACTAGATGTATATTGAACTTTATGTGTCCAATTAATATTAACTTTAATTGACACCATCTAACTGCTGATAGGGTGTATGATCTATGAAATCTGTCTGATTGAAACAAGTCATTATCTCACCCTTTTCTTGTCTTCTCATCATCCCCAAACTTTTTTATTACCCTTTTTTTGCTCTCTTTCTTTTTGGAGGGTAGAGCAAAAGCACAATTAATTAATCATTATTTTGTTCTATGCAGAAGTTCTTATATATATGCTGCATCTCCAGATTTCCAGCTTGTCTGGATTTGGACTATACTATACTAAAAAACTTTAGAAATGTATTTTATTTCTCTTAAGATATGATTGCAAATGGACTGTTCTCTTTTTAATTGCTTGGCAGTATTTGGCACCCATAATCAGTCACGGAGTCACATGGTCCAAGGGTAATTAAATCCCTTATTTCAGAAAATTATACTCTCCCCGTCTCATTTTAATTGGTCAATTTTCATTTTATACGGTACTTAAGAAATCATAAATAAGACGATTAATTTTATTAATTTACCCTTCATTCATATTGATTAGGTTTTATGAAAAATATGCTCACGTTAATTTGATTAGGCTTCCAAAGAATATTAATTATAAGATAAAATGAGAAAATTTTAATTAATTTTGTCTTGATTTAATAAGTGGATAAATAATTTGGGACATATATTTATAGTAAAATGGCCAACTAAAATAAGACGGAGGGAGTAATATGTGTATAGGTGCAACCTTTTCCTCTTATTTCCTAATCGTGATAGTTGAATCTTATCCTATTAAAATAAGAAAAAAAATTTTAATGTAATGGTGAAGGGGGTTTGAAAAATGTTTTATCTCATGCATTTTGTTGCCATTTTTTTTCATCATCGAATGGGAGCCTTAGAACAACGGTAAAGTTATCTTTCTGTAACCAATGACAGAGCCACATGTAATTGAGGGGTGTCGACCGACATCACTTCGTTGAAAAATTACACTATGTAGCTAGGTGAAAATATATTTTTTATGTATATATATATTACATTGACACCCCTTGGATTCTTTGTGAATTTACTTCTTTATATTTTAACACCTTTTAGTAAAAATTTTGGCTCCGCCACTGCGTGTAACTTATAGATTGCGAGTTTGAACCATGAAAACATCACTAATACTTGTATTAAGTAGGTTGTCTAAGTCACACCTCAAGAGTTGCACTTAAAGAAAAATCACTGGACAAAAGTTGTATTATTCAACTATATGTATAATCAGTTAATCCAAAGGAGATATATTTGATTTGGTCGTATTATGCTACTCAAGTACATGATGCTAGACACAGACATCAATTGGTAAAAAATAAAAAATAAAAAAATGGAATCTTTGTAATACATTCCTGAACTCACAAGAGAACAAGAAGATAAAAACAGAAAGAGAAAATTGGAATCTTCTATTTATAAAACCATAGGCTTTCTTTACGTATGAATAAGTAGCTATTGTTTCCACGTACAGAGAGGCTTTCTTCTAGCTCTCCATAAACTTTGCATGTGACCTCTACAGACATTTCACTTGAAATGTTCAAACACAATAAGTTTCGTACTTGATGAGTCGGAATCAAGATTTGAAATTTATGGGTTTTAAATATTGCAATCGAATACATACAAAAACAAGTTTTAAGTGAAAATTAATGTGTTCATCCAAACCTATAAGTAATACTCTACCTCCGCCCTTGGATTAATCTATATTATATTTCATGTTATGCAAAACATATCCCTTGGGAAACACGAAAAATAATATTACTTTATGGTTGTTAAGGTGCATAAATAAATTAATCTAAGACAAGAACATATAGGTCCCTGCGTCAAGCTCTACATGGAGAAAGCATCCTCTTTGGGCCATTTTCCATTCCTTTCAATTACAGTGACATTTTTGTCTCAATTATTTATGTGGTTTGTCCACCAAAAGCACTTTATTAAAACATTTAGACCAAGCTTATTCTTTGTTTTACGGCTATGTATGTGGAAACTATGAGGTTATGATTATTTTGTTAAGTATAATTAATGTCATGTGGAAAAACAATCTAATTACGTAACAAAATTTTGTCTTGGGAATTTTCATTCTATCAGATAATTGTATTTGATCATGTTACCTGTATCATAATGATTTTGAGAGTAAGAACTTCTTTTCTAAATTGAGGATAGGAAAAAGAGAAATGAAGAAAAAGATTATAAGATAAATTTAATTCTCATCAACAAGATAAAAGTTTAAATAATCAATCAACCGAGCCATTAAAATTTTTCGTGTAAGAGCATTCTTTTCCAGTAACTTCACGGTTTTAATTTGTGTTAGACTTGGCCACACAGTCATACTGATGGTCCAAATTGAGGGACATTGTCTTCTTTTTTTTTTCCATCCAATTCTTGATAATCTCTCCGTCTCCAATTATTTATTGTAATTTTTAAAAGTAATTATCTTAAATCATTTATTATTTTAGAACTAAGATAAACTAATTATTTTTTCTCATTTAGCTATAAAGATTATAAATATCTTAATTATAAAGAGAGTACATATAAATAATGTAAATATTTAATAAAGAAAAATTATATCTTAAAATATAAAAAAGAATAAATAAAATAGGGGGCAAAATCCCCTAATTGATGTTTTTGAAGGCCGTATAAGAAAAATACGGTGAATAATTTGAGATGAAGAAACTACGTACTACTTTTGAAAAGTAAATGAAAGATTGTTATATATGTTAAAATTGACAAGATTCTTGAAGATGTGAACATTTGGAAGGAAGGTAATTCTTCTTTGGTATGAAATGTCAAGGTAATAAATTTGTGATAGAAATTTTTGGCAAGCATTAAATGATTTCACAAGGTAAAGCTTGACATTTCCTACATTGTGATGTCATGGATGACATCAAGAGGAAGAATTCATTCATATAAATAGGTGTCTCTTGGTTCATTTGTAACACACCTCTCACTTGCCTTCTCATCTTCTAAGACATTTGTTTCTTCTTTCTCTCTTGTGGTATTTCACTTGTATTCTTTTGGAGTGAAATAAAATTGGGGTTGGTTGTGTCCGAGGAGTAGGCAGAAAATAAAAGTTTTGTCGAACCTCGTAAATTACTGGTGTTCTTTTTTATTGTTGTCTCATTTACTATTTATTAGCTTCCTTTAGTTATAGCAGTTGTGATTCAATCACTCTTTATATATTCGGCTTCCGCAACAATTGGTATCAGAGCCAAGGTTTTACCTGAGTATGCTCTGTGGTTGCAGCACAGTCTGAACTTCCACATCAGAAAAAAATTACTTTGGTCTTTGATATTGTTAGTTAATAAATAATATTTGTAGTAGAAATGGGAGACAAGACAAATGAAGAGCCCACCTCGAGTGTCAATAATACATCGTCATTGGCATCTTCGCTTATGACAAGAATTGTGTCAAATGCAAAATTTGCAGTTGAAATCTTTGACGGTTCAGGACATTTTGGGATATGGCAAGGCGAGGTTCTTGATGTCCTTTTTCAACAAGGACTGAATATTGCCATAGAAGAAAAGAAACCAGACAGCATAGGAGAAGAAGATTGGAAGATCATCAATCGTGTTGCTTGTGGTACCATTCGATCTTACCTTGCAAGAGAACAGAAGTATCCATACACAAAGAAAACTTCTGCAAGTAAATTGTGGAATGCACTGGAGGATAAATTCTTGAAGAAAAACAGTCAAAATAAACTTTACATGAAAAAAAGACTGTTACGCTTCACATATGTTCCTGGTACCACAATGAATGATCATATCACCAGCTTTAATAAGTTGGCGACAGATTTGCAGAATATGGACGTGACTTTTAGTGACGGAGATATGGCCTTAATGCTGTTAAGTTCACTTCCCGATGAATTCGAGCACCTTGAAACTACTCTACTTCATGGGAATGATGAAGTATCTCTCAAAGAAGTTTGTTCTGTGTTATACAGTTATGAACAAAGGAAGAGAGAAAAACAAAAAGGTGGAGAAGGAGAAGCACTGATCGTGAGAGGTCGTTCTCAAAACCAAATGAGAACGAAGAAAGGAAGATCCAAGTCAAAATTCAAACCCAACAAAGATGAATGTGCTTTTTACCGAGAAAAGGGACACCGGAAGAAAGACTGTCCAAAGTTGAAAAACAAGGTCAAACCTAATAATGGGAAGGCTGTCATGGATTCAAATGTAGCTGATTGTGACGATTCTGATTTCTCACTAGTTACAGCGGAGCCATCCAAATCATCTTATGTGTGGTTGATGGACTCAGCTTGTAGCTATCATATGTGTCCCAATCGGGACTGGTTTATTGATTTACAAGAAGGAGAATGTGGAGTTATTCACACCGCAAACAATAATCCTCTTACCGCATATGGTGTTGGTTCAATCCGATTAAGGAATCATGATGGTCTGAGCAGAACATTAACAGATGTTCGATACGTACCGGATTTGAAGAAAAATCTCATTTCTCTAGGGGCCCTAGAATCAAAGGGGTTCAAAGTCATTGCAGATAATGGGGTAATGAGAATATGCTCTGGTGCACTGGTGGTAATGAAGGCAATTCGAAGAAACAATAACATGTACCACTATCAAGGTAGTACAATTATTGGGACAGCGGCAATAACATCCAGTGATGACAAGGAGGCAGAAATGACCCAGTTATGGCATATGCGCTTGGGACATGCTGGTGGAAAATCCTTGAAAACTTTATCAGATCAAGGATTGCTAAAAGGAGTAAAGACATGCAACTTGGAGTTTTGTGAACATTGTGTCAAGGGAAAACAAACAAGGGTTAAATTTGGAACAGTTATCCATAATACTAAAGGTATTTTAGATTATATTCACTCTGATGTTTGGGATGCTTCCAAAACACCTTCATTAGGTGGGAAACACTATTTTGTAACATTTGTTGACGACTTTTCCCGGAGAGTGTGGGTGTATACAATGAAAACTAAAGATGAAGTGTTGGGAATTTTTCTCAAATGGAAGGCGATGATGGAAACTCAAACTGGCAGAAAGATCAAGTGTCTTCGCACAGACAATGGTGGAGAATACAAAAATGATCTTTTCAAGAAGATTTGTGAAGACAATGGCATCATCAGACATTTCACCGTCAGAAATACACCACAACAGAATGGAGTGGCAGAACGCATGAACCGAACTTTGCTGGAGAAGGTTCGGTGTATGTTGTCTAATGCTGGCTTGGGCAAAGAATTTTGGGCTGAGGCAATAACATATGCATGCCATCTCATTAATCGTCTACCATCCGCTGCTATTGGTGGCAAGACACCATTAGAAAAATGGTATGGAAAATCTGCAGAAGATTATGGTTCTTTATATGTATTTGGCTCAATTTCATATTATCATGTAAGAGAGTCAAAACTGGATCCAAGAGCAAAGAAAGCTATATTTATAGGGATTACTTCGGGAGTCAAAGGATACCGCTTATGGTGTCGAGAGACGAGAAAAATCATATTCAGCAGGGATGTTACCTTTGATGAATCTGCCTTAACAAATAAGGTAACAATTGAAGATGTCAAACAAACTGATGGTGTTGTAAAACAGGTGGAGTTTAAGGGAAAATTAATTTTCCCAACACAAGAAGCAAACAAGAAAACAACAGAAGATATTCCTCCAGAAGAAGAGCCAGTTGAGGGGGAGATTCCATCCCAAGAACCTCAACCACAACTTGAATCAATAGCAACCAGCAAGCCAAAAAGAACAATAAGAAAACCTGCTCATATGATTGATATGGAAGCCTGTGCAGCCTCAATTGTAGCTGATGGTATTCCTACCACTTATAAAGACGCAGTCCAAAGTTCAGAAGAAGATAAGTGAAGGATTCCCATGAATGAAGAAATGCAGTCCCTTCATCAGAATCACACATGGAACTTGGCCGATCTTTCGAAGGGCAAGAAAGCAATTGGGTGCAAATGGGTATATGCAAAGAAAGAAGAATTTCCTAACCAAGAAGGTGTTCGCTACAAAGCAAGATTGGTGGCCAAAGGATATGCTCAAAATGAGGGAATTAATTATAATGAAGTGTTTTCTCCAGTTGTAAAACACTCCTCCATTAGAGTTTTGTTGGCTTTGGTAGCACAGTTGAATTTGGAACTAGTTCAGTTGGATGTAAAAACTGTATTTTTACATGGAGACTTGGAAGAGGAAATCTACATGACTCAGCCAGAAGGATTCAAAGTTGCTGGAAAAGAAAATATGGTGTGCAAACTTGAAAAATCATTGTACGGATTGAAACAGTCTTCTAGACAATGGTACAAATGATTTGACAAGTTTATGCTGGGCAGAAGTACGAAAGAAGCAAATATGATCATTGTGTGTATATGCGCAAGCTTGAAGACAGATCCTTTATATATCTTCTCTTATATGTTGATGATATGCTGATAGCTTCCCAAAGCCAAGTAGAAATTGAGAAGTTGAAGACTCAACTAAGAAAGGAGTTTGAGATGAAGGATTTGGGTGAGGCAAAGAAGATTCTTGGCATGAAGATAAAAAGAGATAGACGTTCAAAGAAACTCTGTTTATCTCAGAAAGAATACTTGAAGAGGGTGCTAGACCGATTTGGTATGAATGAGAATACAAAGTCGGTTAGCACTCCGCTTGCTCATCATTTTAAGCTTAGTGAAGCTTTGTCGCCAAAGAACGAAGATGAAAGAGAATATATGTCAAAAGTACCATATGTGAATGCTGTTGGTAGCTTGATGTATGCAATGGTTTGCACAAGGCCCGATATTGCACATGCTGTTGAAGTTGTAAGTAGGTATATGCATAATCCTGGAAAGAAACATTGGCAAGCTGTGAGATGGATTCTACGGTATATTCGTAGTACGATAGATATTGGTTTGGTTTTCGAGCAGGAAGATGGTCAGTATCTGGTTGGATATTGTGACTCAGATTATGCAGGTGTTTGGACAAACGGAGATCAACTACTGGTTATGTTTTCACTTTTGCAAACGCACCAGTTAGTTGGAAATCTACTTTGCAGTCAACAGTTGCTTTGTCTACCACTGAGGCAGAGTACATGGCAATTACGGAGGCTGTGAAGGAGGCAATTTGGCTTCAAGGGTTGCTTGAAGAGCTTGATATTGGACAAGAAGACATCACAATATTTTGTGATAGTCAAAGTGCTATTCAATTAGCAAAGAACCAAGTTCATCATGCAAGGACGAAGCACATTGACGTCCGATATCATTTTGTACGAGACATTATAGAAGAAGGTGGAGTCATAGTGCAGAAAATTCGGACTACAAATAACCCTGCTGATATGCTAACGAAAGTGGTGACTGCGGTCAAGTTTCAACATTGTTTGAGCTTGATCAACATTGTTGAAAATTGAAGATCAAGGTTGAGACACAATCAAAATTTATCGTTGAGAGAAATTGAAAATGGAGAATCTTGCCAAGGTGGAGATTTGTTAAAATTGACAAGATTCTTGAAGATGTGAACATTTGGAAGGAAGGTAATTCTTCTTTGGTATGAAATGTCAAGGTAATAAATTTGTGATAGAAATTTTTGGCAAGCATTAAATGATTTCACAAGGTAAAGCTTGACATTTCCTACATTGTGATGTCATGGATGACATCAAGAGGAAGAATTCATTCATATAAATAGGTGTCTCTTGGTTCATTTGTAACACACCTCTCACTTGTCTTCTCATCTTCTAAGGCATTTGTTTCTTCTTTCTCTCTTGTGGTATTTCACTTGTATTCTTTTGGAGTGAAATAAAATTGGGGTTGGTTGTGTCCGAGGAGTAGGCAGAAAATAAAAGTTTTGTCGAACCTCGTAAATTACTGGTGTTCTTTTTTATTGTTGTCTTATTTACTGTTTATTAGCTTCCTTTAGTTATAGCAGTTGTGATTCAACTTTATATATTCGGCTTTCGCAACAATATAGTCAAAAAGCTGGCTATTATATCATCTATTTCGAGAATCGAGATCAAATAAAGATTTGAACAATTGCATGTTTTGTACCACATTGTTACAGTTGTATGCTAGCTTTTGCTTGGCTTCAATCAAGTAATAAATGATTAGTATTAAGGATGGGCACGATATAGTATAATACGGTACGTACTATATTAAAAATGGTTTGGTAATTTTGGATTTTAAAAATATTATATCAAATTAATTCAGTTTATCTCTCCTATGTGGTTTCTCGGTCGAGTTAGTTTATTACTGATTTCCTTGTCAAGGAAGTGTGAACTCAACACCTCCACCACATCAGATAACATCATCAATTGGGATGTGTAACTCAACCCAAAAACAAGCTTATGAGGTGAAGTTTATTCCTATCCATATAAAAAAAACCAATGATCGATCATGCACCGATGTGGGAGGTTCAAAATTACTAATCCAATGATCAAAGACATTTCGAGGTTTCGTGTGTATAGATGACCAAAATGTTTAGGCCCTCACGTTATTAGTTCATCGTTAATATGTTTGTAAAACATCTACTTTTTCTTTAGCTTTTGTGTAAACGAATGTTTGTTACTGTTAATTGTCTCTTCAACATCACAAATTCACCACCTTTTTAATGTTCCTTTACTCTGTTCACATAAAGGCAAAGGAATATATAATTCCCACCAAACGATCGAAAACATTTCACCTTTTTTACTTTTGGGGTTTCGGGCCAACACACAACGTCGTACGTACATATGTTCATGTTCATGGAGAAGGGAATTGCATGATTGTCTTTAGTACCTGCAATTGATTTTTCCTTTGAATCCTTTTTCTTTCTAAACAAAAAAGGCATCATCATTTCCCATTTTCAGGTACAGGAATGGCAATAAGGGTTTCATTATTTGCTGCTTTTTGTCTATGTGGGTCATGTGGATCCATATAAGAATGTGTATCCAGTTTGTTCTCTTTTCTTTCAATAAAATAAGATACTTATGATACATTGAAGGAAATAAAGAAAAGCTGGCCCTTTCTGGATCTGAATGCTTTGCTGCATTCTTCTGTTAACAAAACACTTATTTAATTAGATAAAAAGATACATTAACTAATCATGATTAAGTGGTAGAGAAATGTTTGGAAAAGCCACATGTTTATTGATTAGGTGTAAATATTGTCATACGGGTAAGTTTTTTTCTTTCAATTTACCGAGGACATGATCCAAGATCAGAAGGTGTAGAAGTCAAAAATTTCACTATTAGTAGTGTTTGCGTAGTTTCTATTCTTCTATGTATATTACTATCTGTTGTTGCATTTGTTTTGTATCTTGTTATTTGGTTGCCATATTTTCTTGCCACCCTGTTTTGATTAACATTCCTTTAATTTTGAGCAGAGGGTCTATTGAAAATAGTTTCTCTACCTCACAAAGATAAGATTAAAATCTGCATACATTTTACCCTACTCAGACTCCACTTATGAAATTATACTGAGTTGGTTGTTAGGTAAGTTTTTTTCTCTCCTTTTTTTTTCTTCTCTCGTAGATGTCCTGTTTTTCATGCAATGACAGAGCTATCCTTGCTCTCAAAGGACTGGCAATTTGACAAAAAAAAATTACATTTTTTTTATATATCTGACTTTTCTTATTGAAAATTCTGACCCCATCGTCGTTGATTTCACAATAGCAACACATGAATAATTTAGAAGAGAATGAATTATTCATTACTTTTTTGCGATATGGTTGGTTAAATTTTGGTTGACGTGTGTCCTTTTTATGCAAATCATTTTTTGTCAATAATAGCACTATAGTAGCACAATCACATATTTGAAAAGAAGGTGAAAAAAACAAGAGAAAATAAAGGTTCTGTTCAGGTGCTTGCTAGTAACTTTTAGGTGAACTATAAATCTAACCCCTTTAAAGTGCAAAACAAACACTGCTTAGTTTCTTGTAGACTTATTTCCATGTATAATTAGATAATTAATTGAATTATAGAGTAATTAATCATTGATTGATTACAGCTCCTGCATGGAGGCAGTCAAAAGCAACTGTGTCAAACAGTCAGCAAAAAACTGCAAAAGGCATTGTTAAACAAAAAAATTGTTCTCTTTCCTCTAAAGAAGTGTAACTAATGAAGTAGCTAGTGGTATAATCTTTGACATGTTAATTCAATGTGCTAGAAGCCATGGATACACGTATAAGACGATTGATCACCAACATACACATATATCGAAGTTATAATTAAGTAAATAAAATATATCTTCTAACTTGTTAAGTGAATTTAACGCCCCCAGAAAACAACGACAGTATAGCTAGGCAATAGAATTAGAATTTGCGACCTCAAAACTAAACTCTGATTTATTGTCAAAATATTCCTAATTCTACATAAATATTAGCAATATAGCTAGCTAGGAGAATTAAGACACTTATATATAGTCTCACATCAAGCTAATTAGCCTCTTCATGGATCCTACTTAAAATCTGATTCACAACAGCTGCTATCTCTTCCACTGAACTCATCTTGCAATCTTCTTCTACCTGCACATTCAACACCATAATCAGTACATTAAATTAAACTCCAAAGATTTTAGCTTTACGCAATATACACCGACAGTGTAATACAAATATTTTTTACACTATTAGGTCATCTGTACCTATTATAGTAGATAACATATCCCACATTTTAAGAAGGGTTACCTGTGATCTGATCTGATGTTGTAAAAAATTGTTTACGCTAAACGGTATATAAAACTTAAACTCTTAATTGTTATGTTATGTAGTCTCACCTTCAAACTGAGTGAACAGAGGACAACCTGGTCAACTTTTGAAACATTGAGATGAAGAACACTTAGCCTAAGGCTTTCAAGCCCAGAAATTATTCTAGGAAGCAATCTTGGCCTTCTTTTCGACCTTATTTTTAGATTTGCATGATTTTCCACCATTGTAACCTCTATATCAGCTGTTGCTGGTAGCTGCTGCTGCTGGTTCCTGTAATATTCATTCTCAGAAGCTCCATTTTCACTAGTAGTAGTAGCAGCAGTCATGGTTGTGGAGTACTGTGGAATGCTGAAGAACTCAGAAAATGGAGAAATTTCACCATTGGCTTCTTGATTTTTATCATCCAAATGCTTCTGACCACTAAGGAATTGCAGCTGTTGCTCTAGCTCTTTCACATAGTTAATTGCACCACTAACAATTGATGCTTGATCACCCTTAAAATGTAACAAGAAGAATCAATAATTTAGTACTATCAAAATTGTTGAAAATATAGCGAAGTAAATAAAAGTGTATGTTGTCATTAAACTTTTCGATTAAGTGGACATAGTAGTGAAGCAAAAACTTCTAATAAGGAGATTTAGAAAAACACTACACTAAAAGTTTCTATATATAAAGATGATTTAACAATTATATATACATATTCTTTTGTACCTATATATACAGTGTAATATTTTTGCCAAGGAGATTCAATTGAACCACTTTACCTTACATACCTATGTCACTGAGTGATCACACAATTCAACATGATATGACAAAGGTTATGGATTAAAATCTCATCACCATTCATTAAGAGAGAAATTTGACATCTCAAACTTAGACGAGGTGTTCACACAATTCAACCAAAAATGTTATTTAATAAACAAACAAATAAAAAAGGAATCTGACCCTTTGGACATAAGATTCAGGCATGAGAGTTCTGAGAACAGAGAGGTACTCATTCATCTGTTTTCTACGATTTCGTTCGACGGCAATGTGTGTAATTCTTTGATTCTCTATCTCTTCTTCATTCTTCTTTGTTCTTGTTCTTCTTCTTCTTGGTCTAGTACTACTACTAGACATTTCAACTGGAGAGTCCAATTGTGGCTGCTGTTGTTCTTGTTGATCCGGAATTGTAAAATTATGGTCTAAAACAGAGGAAGAATTCTGACCCCATTGCTGAAATTCATTCTGAGAATCCACCAATAATGGAGGTGGCAAGTTCCAATTTGAGTACTCCTCGTACTCTTGTAGTTGTGGTGCTGATACATTTTGACTATTCTCAAGAAATTCATCAAAAGCCTCTTTGTTGTAATAGTCAAAACCAGAGCCAGAGCCAGAGCCAGTGCCCCAATTGGCATTTCCGAGCAAGGCGTAAAGATATTGTTGTTGCTGCGTTATAGCTTCTAGCGCCATTATTGATCGATGAAGTTGGCTATGAGTGTAGTGTGATAAGTTTGGTTTTGAAACGGACTAAAAGGAAAAGAGAACCGAGTATCCGACAGAAATGTTACAAAATGGGCTATGGTTCTTTTTGGGTGAATTATTTCACCTTTTAAAGGCGTAAGAGGGTATATAGTATAGACCACACATGCACAGAATATTGCACGTGAAATTCTTTTGAACATATTCACATTTATAATACAAAATAAAATGAGAAACAAAATATAATTTGCCCCTCTTTTTTTGAGGTATTAATAGTTCTCATTTGCATCAACTAAAATTAAATTTTCGCCTTTAGTTTGAAAGAGTTAATTTTTCAATTTCATTTTTAGTATGTGACACTGAGACTCTAAAGATTATGCATTTAATCAAAATGGTAAGAGTTATTTTTAAAGTCACACGTCCAATATGAAATTCTTGAATTACCTGTCGGCTATTTTTAGTTTAAGCGATTAGATGGACGACTATTTAGATTAATTCTTCCATAATTTACCGTATAACCGTTACAAACTACACACTACTTACAAGCTACACAACAAATATACCATCTCATTCTAATATTCTAAATTCTCATTTGTTCCCAAGGATTAATTAAATTTGATCTGTTTTTGAGAATAATCTTTTTTCACGTTATAAAGTCAGACGTTTCAAGATGACTGAGAACATACTTGTTACTATTATTATGGCCAACTCTTCTGGCTATATCTCAGAAGATATACATATATATATATTGATATCTCTCCTCAAGCCTTCTTTTTGTTTTTCTATATTCTTCTTCCATCTATATGACATGCCATTGATATTTATTTTTCATTTTAAATAACCAGTACACTAAACCTAAGCATTATAGGGGCGACAAGAAGAAGTTGCTCAGATGGTAAACACTCTTCGCCTCCAATCCTAAGGTTGTGGATTTGAGTTACCAAAAAAAGCAAAAAGATGGAAGCTCTCAAGGAGGGGTGAAAAAAAAGCATTATAGGGGCAGAGTTAAAAGGTTAGCCATGGATTGAGTTGAACTCAGTAACTTTAATTCAAACCCCTAATATTGTTATCTCTTCTTCATATATCTCATGAGGCTTAAATCACTTTTAATCATCAACGGGGTAAGTACTAGTGCCAGTAAGTTTCCATGTATATATAAAGTTTTCTTCTTTGGTGAATTATGGATGTACATTATATTTAGCTTATACGTTGCACACCACTGCCTACCTGTGATAATTTTGTAATTTTTTTCTTTTTGGAACCCCCGTAAACCTGCAGCCGCTACCTTCGGATGCGCATCGGGTAAACTCGCTCTTGGACAATAGTTCGCAAATTACACGAGAGATGTAAACTGTCCTAGGCAAGCCCGGTGCAACAGCTCGACTGAGAAGGCGTTGACAGGGGAATCGATCCTTGATCTCCCTTATGGAATATCACATGTTGCACCAACTCAACCACCGTTACAGGTAGTTTTGTACTTTTCAAAGATATTAATAAATCAGATTAATTAGTAGAAATATATTACTCCTAATATATGTATGCAAAATTAACTGTAAATATGGAAAATTCGGCCGTTTATTTTTTCTTTATCTAAAAAAAGATAGCTCTTGTGTTATCACTTGAATGTCGTAATTCAAACACTTCTTTTAAGCTTTTCAGATTATACTTTTTGATTTGTTATTCGCTCGTGTGCGATATTCGCATTGAAGATTATTAAATTTGAAATTCGTGCATTACGAGGCTCATTTCTGGAGGTGACATTTCTAGCAAAAAAATTTCTATTCCCACGGGCTCAAAACCAAAAATATCCATTTATACTCTAAGACGAGATTACACTTTTTGAACTGCCTAGGTTCATAAAGACTGTGTTGATTCTAAAGTTGTACTACTCAAGAGTAATTAATAACCAAGAGTAATTAATAACCAACTTATTTGGAAAACAGTGCGTCTCACAACCTATTTTTGGATGAGAGTTAAATTTATGATCTAGCCCAAACTATATTTCAATTAGATACTTAAGGAAGTTAAATTTTACTTAGAGTTTTTTTTTTTATAAAGGGACACCTAAAATTTCATCATACCGTTATATTAATGTTGTACAGACGGAAGTTAAACTCATATTAACAACCAGATAATTAATTAATTATTGTAGGGAATAAGCTTACTTCAGTTGAGTAACTACAATGACCCAAACATTGTACCTTCTTTTTTTAATTTCTTTTTAAAAAAAATAGAATTTGTCCCAACTCTTGATATATAAATTTGGACTCTTCTTAATATGACGTCTATTCTCTTCAAATATAATCTATACATAGATGATATATAGTAACATGCTATTTTACCTCTATCTTTGTGTGACGCGATGCATGGCGGATCAATGAGGACAAGTAAAAATTATGAAAGATTGACAGATTTTTAGGCTAGCAAATTGTTGAAGAAGTGTTGGACATTATATTTAAAATTAAGAAAGTAGTGAAGAGTGTTATAAGGAAAACACAAATTCATATAGTACATACGCTTTTAAGCTCAATAACGATATAACTCAAAAGATAAATTGTGAGATTTTGTTAGGTAAGAACATATATATACCATAAACGGACAATATATGACATGAACCAACTTGATTGAAGCACTTCCCATTTTTTGTCAATTTACATTTAAACAAATTGAAAGGGAGAGAAACAATACTTAAAATGCTTATTCGTAATTATCAAAGTATGCATCAATAATATTACCTGGAGGACCAGTAATTAACTAATTAAGTAGTATATATTGTGTGCATACCAGCATATATCTAATTAATTAGCAAACGTAGAGTGACAAGGAACAAGGTGGGGACCTCACCTATGCCACATGGCTAAACCCTAGCCCCTATATAAGTCCCCATGAAAATATAGGCATCAACAACTTCATATAGTATAAGAATTATATTGCTCCATTTTAATCTTTCCAAGAAATTAAACTGGATAAATAATTATTAGATTCTTCAGCTGTCAATGTGAACTCTTTCTTTGAACATTATCTAATAGTTATACCAGAAGAACCAAGTTTTCAAAACTGCATTTTATTTTTATATATACATGACAGATAAATTTCCAAATTTGTTGTGACATGCATGTCAAATTAACGTTGGTTTATGAAGAATTCAGCATGCATTTTTTCAACACTTTTATCTGTCATTTACCTGAATTAAACAACGCGTTAAATATGGCCCCCATATGTATACTTAAGTAAGGTGCACATTTTTTGGTTTTTATAGTTATTACGGAAATATTTTTCATCTAGAAAACAGTCCAAAAAGGAAACTAAAACAGCAATTATAAAGAGACACATACCAAAAAGAAAGAAAAAAAGGCGACCCTTAATCAGAAGGAATTAGTATTATATCCGAGTTTATAGGTTTTGAATTCTAGAAAAGGTCATTTATTAAATTTCAAAGTTACAAGGTAACTGCAATCTAGCATGTAGTTAAGAACTGATCTCAAAATTTTATAAACTCTTGGGATATTCATAAGAAAATTAAGACATTAAATATAGTCAGACCTTTCTAATATAGTAGCAACGTTTGTCTGAATGCTTCATGACTGCTATAGCAAAATGATACTCCTATTATATATGTATAGTGACATTTGATGTTTAGATCTCATTTAGCCGTTATACACAAAAAAATAATAATGCAAAATTAGATAAAGTATGAATATACAAAAGGCAAATAACAATAGCCTTTTTCCTTGTGAAGTTATGACCATAACTGATTAATGGTGGCTATCATAATACATTTTTTTACAAAATATTATAGTACACAATATTAGAGTATGACTGTAGAGAGTATTTTTACAAAGAGTGTACTGTTATGATGAATGTCATTGTTATTATACGTAAGATGGTGTTATAGAAAAGTAAAATATAACATGAAAAACATGTTGTGAAGAAAATCATACCGTTATAGTAAAATGTTGTTATACAAGAGATCGTTATAGAGAGGTCTGACTGTACTTCCTTTTTCAAAGTCGCTGCCCAAAAGAATTAGTGAATTGGAATTAAGGTAAAAAATAATGTTATAACCACGATGGTTGAAATTTGCATCAGGTAGAGGTTAATGGATTAGCTGTGATTAATTACTAAAAAAAGAAAGAAGAAGAAAAAAGCTGTGATAAATTGACATGATCAGTAGAAATCTGTAAATATTAACAAATAAAATTAAACAGCAAAGAAGCAATGATTCTGGACATTAAACTGGAGTCCATTCTGGATTTGCGCTTTGAAATTATTTCCGACATGGTTGGATCGGAGTTGTTAGAGCTACTAATTATTTTTCAAATCTGTATTAGGCCGGTTAATTAATTAGAAGTATACATGTTAGGCCTTAGGAGAATAGCCCTATATAAAAAAAAAATGTTCCTGCCAATATTTAAAAAACATGTTTATTATGATACATGGCTGTGATTTTAATAGATGCCAATCCAGGATGCAGGGTCATCCCAACAAGATTATGGCCTAAAGCCAAATTTCATAAGGAGACCTTAATTTTTTTTTTCTAGTTAACATATATACATATATATATATCGAATAACAACAATAACATATCCAAGTATAATCTTACAAGTGAGATCTAGGGAGTGTAGGATATACACAGATCTTATGCAGTAAGAATGTAATCAATGCAAACTTTCAATGAAAAAAGTATAATATAAACTTTGGATAATAAAACTTGATTCAAGAATTTGAGAAGTTGATATAATGATATCGAAATAGTGTTGCGTTGAATTTGATAAGTTGATATAATGATATCGAAATAGTGTTGCGTTGAATTTGATAAGTTGATATAATGATATCGAAATAGTGTTGTGCTACTTTAATATAATGATAACTTGTTGCAATGTTTGAAACTTGAAGAAGACACCAAAGGCAAATTTGATCTTTTTGTAAATAGACAATAACAGATTTTTTTTGTACAAAATTTCTTTTCAAATTTGACAGTACATGAGATTTTTTTTAACAATATATGTATATATATACATCTTTAGGAAAAAATGGAGGGCCCAAAAAACTTGAGGCCCCAAGCGGTTGCTTTAGTTGCTTTATGGTCGAGCCGGTCCTGCCAGGATGTAGCATTAGTGTGGATTCAGAATGAGCTTAATTTTATTATATACTCTATTTATTTTTAATTTTATTTTTTGGCGTAGTAAGCATAATTCAAGACAATTGCAGTAGGTTCAGTTGAATTAATAAAACTCACCACCTTTCTAGTTTTATATAACACGAGTATTCCACTAAATAAGAATGACCCAACACAATTTACTAAGTTTGACAACTTAATTACCATTATATTTAGGAGAGTAATGCTAATAAGCTTATTTCATTTATGCGTCAGCAAACTTTTCACAATCAAACATTATTATATGCTCCCTTTCAGTTCAATAATAACACGGGTATTACTTCAATAAGAATGATCCATCACAATATACCAAGTCATCAACACATTGAAACAAAGAATAAGAAGAAGTCATCAACACATTTGCCAGCTCCATATATAATCATATATAGTATCCCTTAGCTAAGAAAAAAATATTCATGCCATTATATCAAAAGAGGCAAAATATCTTCAGAACCCCTAAACTTAGCACGAATTACTAGTCGCATAAATCTCAAACTAGAGATTTTTACCTACTACATCAGTCAGTAAGAATTATATATACATTCACAGCTTACTAAGTCACCAATGCCAACATATATATATGTCACCATATATATTTGCATGCATGTTTACAAATAGAGGTACGCAGATATATATTAATTTGTCAGTGCAGTACTTAGTAATCTGCCATTCATCTATTCAGATAGGAGTAGAAAAGCTCAAATTTCCTACATTCCTAAGGTGCTAATGGCTACAAATTAAATAAACAAACACTTCCTTCTCTATTTTTTTGCTTACCCCTCCCTAGGAGCTCACATCTTTTAGCTTCCTTAGTGACTCGAACTCACAAACTTAAAGTTGGAAGTGGGGGTGCTTATCATCCGAGCAACTCCCTCTTGTCAATGAACGAACACTTTCAATGGGCGGCAAATAAAATTTATTTTTCAGTATCGATTTCCGTTTATTCTTTGTTTTTGGTGTTGAAAGCGGGCCAATGCAACTAGTTACAAAAGATAACCTGTTCAACGGGGAGTTTCAATTGCCTCTTCCAAAGGGATACTATGAGACAGTATTTGTCTATATTCATTTTAGGCAATTCCGGTACTTTCAAATAAATTAATATACAACAATTTTTTTGGTGTTGTTGTTGGACCTGGATGGTGCAAATTTCACACGTACAGCTCAATTCCACCATGCCTTGTGGGGGATAACTACAAAATGACTAACGTAACGTACACCTTGGCCTTTTATTGTGAACATGCATGCAACTTTGATGTGTTCAATGAACAAATCTCTGTACTAATGATTTATTTTCAGTTTATTGCGTTGACATTGATATTTTGTGGTTCACATTGTATTGTTTCTTAGACTCTTCTGCAATGTCAGAAAGTCGCTCAATTTTACCTACGTATCACGAAAGTCTGTGAACTATTTTTTGTATTCGAAAAGTCACTCAATTTTGTGTAAGTAATTATATAAAGTGAAAGGAAGAAATATAAAGGAGAAGTATTCTATGATATTTAGGCAAAGTTGCCTGGTTCTTTTGATACAAACAATTATTTAGTGATTTTCTATGATACTTTAGTTCAACAACAAAAAAAAGAATTGAAGCAAACCTATTTCATTTCAATTTCAATGGTAGATTTATTTATCTCATGAATTAAGTATTTTATCTCACTAAAAGAATAATTTAGTATTAATAATTGATCAAAAATCATCATATTAAGACAAAGCTCGTAATTTTTCTTCTTTCGTACAAAAGCCTTTTGTCAATTTTCCAGTTCGATATCAAAATCATTTTTAAATTTTAATTACAATCATTACTTCATAAAGCTCCAAAGATAAAAGAAATGAGACTTGCACCATACTATTCTCTTTCTCCTGTGTTTTTTATTGGTCTTGATTGATTTAACTTATCACAACTAAAGAAACAAATCAATAACTTTTAGTAAACGCTAATGTTCACAAATGAATATTAAAGTGTAATATAGTAGTTAAAAAGTATTTTAGTAAAACACAAAGAGTAATTTCTCAAATGGTCAGAGAACTAGTAATTATTATCTTAGAAAGCTACTTTCCTTCTTGCTTCTAATTATTTTTTTCAAGTCTTTGGGGATTAAAGTTGAACCCGCATCGCAATCAACCCAGCTCATTTGCCATCCCTAATTGTTTCATACCCCACTGCATCCTTTGATAGTGCTTCAATATCAATTTATTTCTAGGGCTGCTTTATCCTCGATCTTACCTATTAGGATCAGAGTACATCTTTAATTTTTTTGGTCGTTGGGAGAAATTAATTAAGTGTAATTAGTTTTGAAAGATACATCTAATCATGATGCATGAACTAGGTGCTAATTTCCATTTAAAAGTTAATTCTCTTGACGTAATGCACTTCTAGACTTTTCTCCAACGTAAAAACGACAAATATGGAGCCCAAATCATTTTTAAATACTAAATTATTATTATTTAAATATTAGTAGTGATTAATTTTTTCCGTCTCAATTCATGTGACATGATTTCTTTTTAGTATTTTCTAAAAAACAAAAGATATTGTAATATATTTATAAACAATTTGACTTTAAGCTTCTATTTCACCCTTAATGAGATTTTTTTTTATAGTTAGTCACATGTACGTAATGTATATGGTTGATTGGTGCTGACCACACTAGGTGCTACCATCTAGCGTTGCTTTCTCTATTGGTTTAATTCGCCACTAGGTGGAATCAGACCGTCGGCTTTCGATTGCTGCTTGATTACCTATGTCGGTTGCGTTAAGCTTTCAGTTATGCACAAAGCGCAGGTGGGCGCCGCCCTTTTGAAAGCTTAGTAGCTATCATATGCGGTTTGATCTCTAAAAGATGCCCAATCAAGAAGGATGTGCCACCATGCCCGATGGGCAAGAAGTTAGGGCAGTTAAGGAGGGTTATATTGGGTGATCGTATTCGAACTTGAAAGACTTTTCGCGGAATCAGAATCAGATTGGATTGAAGGTAAGGACGATGATTAAGCTGGAACGTTTTTCGTGATTGTTGCCAACGGGGATCCCCCATTCTGAAAGGTTACTAGGCCGTCCATTAGGTCCAAAGTCTTAGATCACTATCTTAAAGTCTTTAATATTACATTTAAAATGCCGTAATCAGTCAAACATACGAGAATGTGTCGGGGCTAAAACGATTCAAATACTTTTAACGAAGTGTATTGTTCTCTTTGATCTAAGCTCGTGTGATTTTTTTTTTCAAAAAACCTCATACTATTGAGAGTATTCTAACACCTCATAAGTAACCATTTTTTCTTTTCAACTTTCTACGTGGAATTTTGTTCATGCACACCTAACAAAATGCATGAACGTAATGTTTGACAAATTCTTACTACTTGATTCGTGCAGTTCTTCTTGAGCCTTAGCGTGAAATCAAAGGCAAATATATAATAGCTGCAAGTCTGCAACTAAACCAAAATTTGCCTTTTGGAAGATTATTTTCTTACTCCATGTTGCAAAAAGATACCTAATATATAATTTTCTTTTCCAAATTGCCTCGACAATTTTGTCCATTTTCTTTGCTTACTTGTTGTGACTAATTTTGAAATATAATAGTATACCTCTAAAGTTGCATTAGACTCTTTTAATTATCCTTAAAACACTTGATCTTATTAGAAAATCCTTTTATCTTCACTTCTACACCAACTTCTCATGAGATTAGCTCTACTATTTTCGTCTTAGCTCCAATATTATTGCTTGATGAATATTTAACTAACATATCCCATTTAAAAATAATTTCTAAATGAACTCATTGATACCAGTGGTTTCATTAATGGTGCCCATAGTTTAGAGATATTTTAGAGACAAATTAATAAATGATGTATTAATTCTTAATAATTTGTCTCGCACCTACCAAGATTTGTGGACCCTGATGAATGTTAAGGTTCGAGTTTAAGTGGATGTGACTGGCTAGATTTAATTAATTTACTTTACTAACTGGCCAGCTAGCTAACCAGTCGATATTGTAGAAAGTTTCAAATTCCTGTCTGCCTTTAATTTAATAAACAAGTGAATTTCAAAGAAATTCCTACTCGATCGGTAAGTGTACAGGTATATATATTATTTTTTAAATCCAAGTTAATTTGGCATGTTCAATGAATTCATGCATGTTAATAATTGTTGTTTTGCTAATTAACAAAATAAATTTATGAACTATATATGATTCTTAAGTTTGATTAATACAAGATTATGCAGTCATCAAGATATTTTGATATCGTTGAAGAATCAGTTTGTGTTTTGAAATTTACTTCAGTTAATAGTGATATCAATAACAAAGCCTGAATTTTCATTAAGAGAAGTCAAAATATAAAGAAGTAAACACATAAATAAATTAAAGGGATTCAACATATAGTATATACACACAAAAAATTATCTATGGAAGGAATGATCTCTTATGTCCACTTACAAATTGAATAGAAGAAAATAACTTTTTCAAATCCTGTGTGTGTAAAAATGAGAATATCTTGTAAAAAATACATAAAACTAAAAATAAGTTTGTAAACGAGTAAAAAACCAAATCTCCCCCCTTTTCGACAAAGATGGTGACACCATTGAGTAATACTTAACAATACTAATCCGAGATTAGTATTGATGTAACATATTTAGCAGTCATATTTATCAGAATTTAATCATATCGATTAATAATAAATTGTACAATAACTCGATCAGTAAATTCTAGTAGCAGCTAAAATGATTGATGACAATTTATCATCGAGTAATTTCAGCAGTAACAAAGCAAAAACCCATTAAACAGTAGTGCGAGTTTGCACAAAATTTTAATCAAGATTTAAAATAATATATACTAGTACAATATTTTTCTCTATAAGTTCATAAAGAGAAATTACGAGGAATCTTGAAGTTGAGCAACATCGCAAATGCACTTTTTTCATGTGAAAAGTTGTTGTGGGGTCTAAAAATCTTTTCTTTTTAACCCTTTATTGTACTGACTTATTAAGAACAAATTTCATTGAATCTGACTCGTATATGGGTCAATCTTAGAACAAAATCATGCTAATTAAATTCCAAAAACATATCACTCTTTTCCACATTAATCCGGTCGGCTACGGAAAATTATTGTGGACTATAAGTCCTAATCATGGTAAAGCTCATGGTTCTTACAATAATCTTCCTGATCTAAATTATTGCTTAATTAGTGTATCTAATTAAACATGATTATTCTTTTCAACGTTTTGGAAGTGATCGATGGTATCACAAATTTGTAAATAAGATTTAGTTGTCAAAGGTTATATATAGTTGAAATTTGGAAACAACGTACATTCTCGAGGGTATTATTGGAGATGGTACATACAATGCTGAAAATACCATAGTTGGATGTGGTTAGACTGCTATATATCTCGAACTAATGGTCAATTAGCAACAGTAAGAATTGTTCCGTTGTGACTAGTAGGTCACCAATTCAAGCTGTTGAAACAGTTTCTTGTAGGGGTAAGGTTGCATATGCTAGACTTAATGTGGTGAAATCATAATTAGGAAGATCGATGCCTGTCAATGTCAAGGTTGATCAAATAATGTTTTACTTGCAAATGGACAAAATATAAAATAAATGTTTCGAATCAGCAATCCAGACAATGCAATCTGATATTTTCTTTCTTGTTTATTTTAGTTCTTGCAAGTTTCCTGTTCTAGATTTTGGTCAGTATCAAAATCTAGTATTCTAGTTCTAGTTAATAAGGAAACAAGAAGTATCATATCATATAATGTGTTGTACAGAAGTAACACAATTTCTTACTTAACATTTCTGTATATATTGTCACTCTCTACAGAAATAGAAGGAACTTGTGGCCTACAATATCTATTGATTTACACTCTGATAAAGTTTGAAGCCAGCATTGCATGACTTTTGGATTCTACTGACCTGTTTTGCATCTCGAATCGAATCGAGTATTGTTAATCTATATGCTCTAGACAGTAGGCCAAACAGAAGGAAAATTTGTAGATTGGCAACAGTTAAATGCAGAAGTGAAGTTCCTTAGATGATCCATATGTGCTGCATTTCCTCTTAGATACCTGAGTTTTGCTCCTCACATTTGAAGATTAGTACTGACTTACTAGCTGGCTCATTTAGAAACTGCTTAATTATCAATTTCTTGTACATAACTTATTATCTGATTAGCATATACTACTGCAGAGACTAGACAAGAGTGTGTTTCTTTTGTTTGCGCATATTATGGACTACAAGGAAATGGGAAACACTTAGGTGGAGCTAATGAGGTTCCTATCATTGTCTTAACAGTAATATAACAGTAACAAACAACAAAGGAAAACACAAACGCGAACAACTTTATTTTGATGTGCATACTTGTGCATCAGTTATCGGTCTTAGGACTGAGAAATATAAGGTTTTGCAAGCAAACAAATCATTCTTCCTCCCAGCTGTTACCCCAAAAGTCTCAGTCATGTCAAGTTCATTTGCTTCAATTCCATCAGGGAGTTTCCAGTCGAAATGAAACAGAAGCTTTGCAAGTGGAAGTTCAACATTTGCAATTCCAAAAAGTGCCCCTGGACATATCCTTCTGCCAGCTCCAAATGGTATGTACTCAAGATTAGTCCCTTTGAAATCAGAAGCAGAATCCTTGAATCTTTCTGGTTCAAAGCATGCATTCTACATTTTTCCAGTGCTCTGGATGTCTACCTATTACCCATGCATTGATGATGACTTTAGTTTCTGGTGGTATGTCATAGCCACCAATCTCACATTTTTCTTCAGCTTGTTCAGAAAAGGGTGTGACCGACGCCCGATGGTCAATAAGGTGGGTGAAAACTATCGAAGATCAGGCTCAAATTTTAGGAGAAACAAACAATGCTAGGTAATTTTGTTTCTTCTATTCTATCTAAGGACTAAGCCTTGATGGACCGAGTTTCCAAATATATGTGCTGGTCGAAGATAAGTATAACAGATACCTAGTGAAAGAAACAACAGCAACAAACCCAGTGTAATCCCACAAAGTGGGGTTTGGGGGGTGTAGAGTATACACAGACGGCCTTACCCTACATTGGAGTTAGAGAGACTGTTTCCAATAGTCCCTCGGCTCAAGGAAAAAAACAGTTCGGAAAAAGAAATAACGACAGTAAAGGAACCATGACAAAATACTATAGAAAGCATAATAAAACATTATGAATGATAATTACAACAAAATAATAAGATAAACGAAGTACAAGAAACAGCAAATAGAAACTAAAGGAGTAACCCTACGACTACCAGGATGTGCAGCCCTATTATCCAAAAATGAAAAAGTAAAGGAATGCATGAAGTTGGAAAAACATTACCAAAATGACAGCTTTGAGAGTGTTTCTTGAGATGGGAATTTCAAGATCACCACTTTCTTGAACTCTAAGCAGGACATCAACCAGATCTTCCTTATGCAACATGTTACTGCTCATCTCTTTCCTAGTTTCTCTGTGTTCTTCTATTATATCCCCAAGAATTTTATCAACTTTCTGGTGTACTTTCTCAAGTGCATGCTTCACTCCACTTAACGAGTGAAGAATCTTGAAAGAAGGAAATATATCTGGTATATCAAAACCTCCAGCAAACTCTGTAATTGTTTTCATAGCTGCGATAAACTCATCTTTATGCTTGCATTTCTTACCAAACGCTGCCCTTGCAGTTACATTGTTCGTCATGGAAAATATCATTTTACTTATATCAACAGGAACTTGTGATGGTGTCAAAGAAATTGCTTCAATAAGATTCTCTACTTCCTCTTCCCTAATTGATTCAAACGATTGAACGCGCTTTGCACTTAAGAGCTCCAGGACACAAACTTTTCTAAGTTGTCTCCAAATAGGTCCATAAGGAGAGAGAAAGGTTTGGACTATTGTTAGTTAAAATCTCTAAAGCAAGAATTTGTGGCCTATTAGCAAAGATTATGTCATGGGTTTTTGCTACCTCTTTTGCTACTTGTGGTGAAGATACAACAACAGCAGAAACTTCACCAAGTTGTAAGTGCATAATGGGACCATATTTATGTGCTAAGTTTCTTAAATTATGGTGTGGCAATGTACTAGATAACTGATGTAAGTTACCAATAAGTGGAAGCTTTCTTGGACCTGGAGGCAATTTATTCTGAATCTTGAATTTTTCCCATAGCTTCATAGCCATAGTTACAAATATAAGAAAGGCAATAAGCATAGGGAAATTTGACTATTGAAGCTCCATAAGTTACCATAGGTGGAGATCAAATTAAGATCAAATTAGCATTGCCTTTTTGTTGTGTTCTTATTTAAGAAAGTTGAACTTTTTGTTTCTTTATTTTGTTTGTTCCTTGTTGAATGAAGACACTGGATCTTTTCATATCTTAATTTTATCACACAAAAGAATAAAGAATTTCTCAAATACACATCACCTCTTTAATTAAAATGACTGTCAATTGCAGTTGTTCAATTGTCAAAGAAGTAATGGCTGGCCTAAATATTTTATATGTACTATTTTTGTCATTTTTCAGTAGTATAGTATATTGCTAACTTATTGTAATTATTGTATTTATTTTAGGGAAATCTTTAAAAAATATACGGTTCAACACAATACATTGCATTCGCGTAGTCGTATTTTTTAGCCAACATATTTTTTGCAGTAGTGCTTATACACCCTCATACATTATTAGATACTCTAATATTTATACATCTATATAAGTAAGGTATTAACCTTATGTAAAGGTATATAAAAATGTATGTATATCAACCTTATATAAAAAGTGTATAAATATTGCTAGCCACATTGACTAACTTCTTCTGCATTTTCTAGTTACAATTCTTGTTCAAACCGGACAATTCAAATCTCCATCAAATGACTTTAAATTTTGTAGACAAATCTCCTATTAAGAACTTTTTTTTTTTTAAAAAAAATGTACTTAATGGGCTGAAATCTTAATCGTTCAAATTCAAATCGTTATTAAGTGCAAATAAATGAGACCTAAAACACCACTCACTCCAAATTTTTCACAAATAAAATTTGAAATTCAAAAACTCACTTTTCAAATGTCTTCAACAATGATAGATAAGGCTATTCGAAACTACTAGTCCAATTTCACAGACCCAGAGTCAGACAAACAAATGATTGAGTAGAATTTTCAAATGAGTTATGTCATCATCTTATTTAAAAAATGAAAACTACTATACTTGGCTGTCTTGAGTTTTTTTATTTTAAGAAATCCAAATTTATTTATCTTTGATAAAGACTAAAAGCCGGTAGATGAATTGTTTATATATCGATGAAGTCAAGTTTTTTTTTTTTTTTTTGGCTTGCTAGAGTTGCTAATTTTCTTGGAACATTTCATATTTTCATGGCCTTACTCGACATATTTTTCCAAATGAGACGACAAGAACTAATTTTGGTTATTTACACAGATAATTGAGAAATGGTACGTCATGTCTTAACCCCTGCACCATAATATGGTGGCTAGGGGTGCGCATGGTATGTTTTATATCGAATTATCATATCGAACTAAATTTTTTAATATCATGATTTTGGTAGTTATGATATTTGATATGGTATATGATATACATTTTAAATTTTGTTGGTATTCAATACGGTATTCGGTATTTTTAAATAATATACCAAAATACCAAATATCATACCGAAGTATATAGTTATATAAATAATTTATATATATTATTAAAATATTAACAAATATACAACCTAGTATTAATATAAAATTAAATGTTTAGACGTTGAAACTTTAACTACTTTATCTTAATTGAAATAATTTTTTCTGTGTAAATGATTAACAAAGGAAGTTTTTTGTACTTTCTCTTGAATATATATTTCTACATGTATAATGTGTTAGTGTGATATAATTGAGACGATTTTTTGAAAAGTCAAAGTCATAATTTTCTATGATACGAGTATATATTAATCAAAGGTTAACAAACTATGGTTACCGATTTATCATACCGCAAAATATTAAAATTGAACTTCAAAATACCGACCCATACCGAATTAGTTTGGTATGGTAATAGTATAATATTTTTTAAAAATCAAATACCAAAATTACCAAACTAAAATTTCAAATACCGTGCCATACCATACCATGCTCCGATCCTCACTAGTTTCTCAATTAACAAAATATCATTACAAATAAAAGATACACTTTGCACGTTCTATTCTTCGGCCCTTCGCCTGTGCTCAAAACATGTTGAGATGTATTTGGATTTTGGGCCTTTATATTTAATTCGGATTTTGCTTGTATCATTGGGCTGCTGAACAGGCCCGATTTGGGAGTTAGTTGGACCAGTTTACTTCTCTGTCTTCAAACAACACAGATTTCGATCCACGGTTATCCGGTCGGAAAAAAAACATATATACACAATATAATTTTTTTTATTACAAGTCATATTATAAGTTATTAGTTTTCAAATCATACCAATAGTTTTTAACAAATTATATCAAAACAGTAAAAAGAATTAAAGTATTTTAATAAAAATGGAAACTACAAAGAATTTAATATGCACATCCATATTTTAATAAATTAGAACTAATTTAACAATTATCCCTAAAAATAATTGTTGGTTAAATAAGGATATCATTCATCCACATATCTCTTCAACAACAGTTATTCCTTTTTTACTCTTTCAAGATTCAAATAGATTCTCTCCCAAAGTTACCCACCCAGATAAATAAAATTCATCGTCAATTAACAAAATTTTTTTCGTTATTCCATTGATACCTAATCTAATATCATATTCAAATACAAAATATTTTAATAGAAAATATACATAGACTATAATTTAGTGTATGAGAAGGATATTAAAATTGATTTCAACAGAATATGTGTTAATATTCCATTCATACCATATTTAATACCACATTCACATACAAAAATTCATTAATAAGAAATATACTGTATGAAAAATATATAAAAAGTAATATAAATAAAATATGAATTACTAATATTTTATTGATACCAAATTTAGAACCATATTCCTTGGCGAGAATAATCAAGGTAGGATAATTGAGAGAGAGAGATAAATAAATGATTTTTTCTCCATGTAAAACTCTTCTAATAAATATCCTAATCATTAATTAAGTAAAAATTAATTTTTTTCTCTCATTAAAAATTAAAAAAAATAATACAGTAAAAATATAACTTTTTACCTAAATTGGTATGACTTGTAATTAAAAGCTTGATTTTGTAAATAGGAAAAAGTACATGTATAACTTGTAATTTAAAGTCCTAAAACGATATGTGGTGTCATTTTTCCTATCCAGAAAATGTTTTCTTTTTCTCATGGTAATTTATTTATTTTTGGAAAATTTTCTTTTAGGAAAATAAGTTGCTTAAAAGAAAATGACTTTTTAATGAAATTTAGAAAAAACAAGTTTTACAAGTGACATTTCACATTAATTATGTGAAATAATATTGAAATTCAATTATTTTTTTATAAGATTCAAGTCAATAAAAACAATTACTACCACAAAAAATGGATCGTCGATCGAGTATCGGATGCACAAAGCCTTGTTTTAAAGTAAAGAGACGAGTTTTAGTTTCACCATTAAATATTGAATGTCAGGTGCATCCCTTTGCTTTTACATACACGTCGATTTAAAAAATGAATTCAAAAAAAGAAAAAAGAAAAAAAGAGGAGTAATTATTGCCTTATCAATTTTATTTCATCTCACATTTATCGATGGGTTCTTTGGTAGAGTGTATAAGAATTATTGGTATTAGTAAAGATAGTATTAGTTATGCTTGTATTAGCTATATTGAGATTATTTTTTATGCATTGTTTGATTTTGACGTATTAAAAATAACACGCAACGCATAATTATTTGTTCACAAAAATACCCTCCACAAATTTAGTAGAAAGAATGTGAAAAAGGTTTTGAGGGAAATTGTGTCTTTAATGCTATGTATGCATTAAAATTTAAAAGTTCTTGCATTACTAATATCATGGATTTATGTGTATTAGTTGTACATATCATAATTATACCAAATAAAGTGTATAATTATCCCATTTTATGTGGCACCTATTCTTTTTAGTCCGTCCCAAAAAGAATGTCACCTTACTATAATTAAAAATAATTTTACTGTAAAATTCCTCTTTTACCCTTCATTAAATGATTTTAACCACACAAATATCTAAGGATTGTTTTGGATCACAAATTTCAAAAGTCTTTTTTTTCCTTTCTTAAATACCATGTAAAGCTAATATATACATTATTTTTTTATAATGCACTCTACAAACGACCCCTAATAAAGAAAATGATACCCAACCCAAAGCACAAGGAGTAATTGAGTAAAAAGAATGAAAAAAAAGATGTGAAGTCAACGTCACACATGATCGACCCCCATTGCTTTCTCCTTCGCGCCTTTGCTTAAGCTTTGGTAAATAACATCACATTTTTGCTGTCCATTTTCTCTAATAACCCGACCCGATTTGACCTCCAATGGCATGGCCACAGTTCACCGTGATCCTCTCATTTCTCTCTCTGTTGATACGTTACGGCGTCGTTTCCGGTTACCGAATTTCTGATGTTTCCAATATCAGCTCCGTTTTCCTCCCTTCGCCGGCCGACGGCAGCCGTCACACAACCATGTTACTTCCCCTCTTTCCTCCGAAAGACACTTCCCGCCGTGCTGAAATCTCTCGTCGACACCTTCAGAATAGCCCTGCCAGTGCTCGCATGTCTCTCCATGATGATCTCCTCCTCAACGGGTTCGAATTCGTAGCTATTGCTCTGAATTTAAATTCACTGTTACTAACTGTTTTGGCTGCTGATTCACATGTCTATTTTCATGTTCAATATGGAATTGGATTTAGGGTGCAGTTCGTATGGATTAGAAATATTGTTACTATGGGAAGTTATCTCTAGGATCTATTGTAATCACACAAAATTAGAAGTAGAATATGATAACAGTGTTTTGATGAAATAAAAGAAGAGTATGATAACAGTGTTCTGGGAAATTTTTGAGAATTTAAGAGTGATAACAGTATCTGTGTTGGTTGAAGTAAATCATACAGAGTAAATGTTAAGATACTTGTAAAAGAAAATGATAGTGAAAGAAGTCATTTCCCCAAGTTTTGGCGGAAATGGTTTTCACAAAACTTAAGTTGCTCGGACTCTACAAAAATGTTGTAGCATCCGTGTCGGATCCTTCAAAAATATACTAGTTTTGGAGGATCCGGCACGCACCCGTCGACATTTTTGAAGAGTCCGAGCAACATAGCACAAAACACAATTAAATTCTCTACCATGGAATATTTTCTCTTGAAATATGTTTTCTTCCATATCAAACACACCTCTAGTTCAGAATTAATTCTTTATTACTGTAGTTTTTTGTTTGTTTTAGTTGAATGGATTCCAAGTAACTTTTGATGCAGATACTATACAACTCATATTTGGATTGGAACACCACCGCAGAAGTTTGCTCTTATTGTTGATACAGGGAGTACTGTTACTTATGTTCCTTGCTCTTCCTGTAAAAAGTGCGGCAACCATCAGGTTGGCTCATCTCTCAACTATCTCTTTCTCCTTTTGTTTTCTCTTCTCTTTTTCTGGATAAATATTAAAGGTTACATATTTATCTTAATTTTGCAGTTATGTGTTTTGGTACCTCAATAATTTCATAAGCGAATGTTAAAAAGAGGCAGATACTGTTATGTTTGTGAGGAAATGAGAAATTGATTCCAGGGATTAATCTGCTAAACTCATGCTAATTGATTGCTTTTAAGTACTTGATTTGAACATTTGGTTTACGCTATAGTGTAAAATGATTGACTCTGGAGAAACCATAAACCTTAGGTGTGAGACACTCTCGTTCTCAGGGATGATAGAATAAAGTCTTTCAAAATAAACTAATCATAGAAAGAAAAGTAATTCAAATAACAAAAAGACCAGTGGCTTCCCCAGCAAAGGTTGCTGTCAGTCTAGGCACCTTAGGACCCCATATTGCCAGGGCTGGGATACCATGCTCTCTTGAGGAAGCAATTCTAAATGCATTTACTTATCAGGAAAGATAACATGGACAGGTAAACAAGAACAAACCAATCTAAGTAGGATAAAAATGTAATCCATTTCTACATATCAAAAATAAAAAACAAAAAATTTAGTCAATTTCTAAGCTTCTCTTTGTTGATGAGCTATAGAACTCCATTATAGAGTTTCATGACATTTAAATATGTTTCTTGCTCATTTTGGCTTGTAGTTATAAAGGATCCTAGTTGGAGACAAATATGAGCACTTGAAGTAACTTTATATGACTACTAATTTTACTTTGAGCCAGCCTATTAATTTTTGTGAGAAATGCTTAATATAGCACTTCTTTTTTTATCGTTCTTAATATAGCACATAGAACTGTATGGCGTTTTGATTTATTTCTTTTGATCGGTGGTACTATGTATGTTGTCTTACTTAGGATCCCAAGTTTCAGCCGGAAATGTCAAGCACTTATCAATCTGTGAAATGTGATAAGACTTGTCCCTGTGACCTTAAGAGGCAGCAATGTATTTATGAGAGACGGTATGCTGAGATGAGTGCAAGTTTCGGGTTGCTTGGAGAGGATGTCATATCTTTTGGAAATCTAAGTGAGCTTGGACCACAACGAGCTGTTTTTGGATGTGAAATTGCGGAAACTGGTGATCTTTACAGCCAACGTGCTGATGGAATAATGGGCTTGGGTCGAGGGGATGTCAGTATAGTTGATCAACTTGTTGAAAAACATGTAATCAGTGATTCTTTCTCTTTGTGCTATGGAGGGATGGATTTTGGTGGTGGGGCGATGGTTCTTGGTGGAATAAAAACCCCTGCTCACATGGTCTTTACCAAATCAGATTTTGGTCGCAGGTATGTATTGGAAATAATTGTTTATATACATAGGAATGTTAGGTCTCCTCCTAACAAATACACTTGATAAATCTTACGCATTTACTCTAGTCTCGGATGGCAACAGCCCGTACTACAATATTGAGCTGAAGGAGATACATGTAGCTGGGAAGCCGCTGAAAATAAATCCTCGGGTTTTTGGTGGAAAACATGGGACTATTCTTGATAGTGGTACCACCTATGCTTACCTTCCAGAAGCAGCATTTGTTGCTTTCAAGAGTTCTGTAAGATATTGTTATCTACATATTTTCCAATGTTTCTGTCATTTGTTTGATTCAAATCTGCCTGAGAAAATGAATAGTGGCAAAAAAACACGCTATTGGTGAGAAGAATGTCCTGAAGAAATTAGATTTAGAAAAGATATTCATTTGAAATGTTGTGCTTTTTATTATGCAGGTCAATCTATTAATTTTGTTGCTATTCAAAGTTCTGTTTACACCATTGGTGATACAAACCACCATGTAATAATGTGACACGGATCAACCTGTAGTCAGATATTCCTATACATGAGTGGGACTGGAACTAAAATCTCTTAGTCAATAATAGTTCGTGAGCCAATGCTTTGTTAGCTGCTTCCTCGTCAAAAAAAAATGCTTTGTTATATACAACATATTATTTGAAGAAAAGGAAGAACCCAAATATCTCATGATGTTAGCAGGTGGTAATTTTCGATATATACAGAGTTCCTTGCAAGTTTCTAGACATCTTTGATGTTGTCTTTCATTGCTTTTGCTGCGTTATATTTAGTAAAGGGAAAAGTGGATCACTAGTGGGTAATATCTTTAAATGCAACTAAGTCTACTCCTTTCTGGAATGAACCTCTTCAACTTTTCTTTTCAGGTAATGAAAGAACTTCATTCTCTAAAACAGATCAAAGGGCCTGATCCAAGTTTTAATGATATCTGCTTTTCAGGGGCTGCAAGGTACTATATGAAGAATTCTGAAATTAATTTGTCGTCTATGATTTTCCTGTTTAAATTTGTTTTCTTCCTATTGTTGGTGTTACCCATATTACTAATATCTTATATGTTCCAGCGACGTGTCACAACTTGCAAAGAACTTTCCGCCTGTTGATATGATATTCAGCGATGGAAATAAACTAACTCTCTCTCCTGAAAACTACTTGTTCCAGGTAGGCATCTTATTCTGCTTTATTTAGTACTTTGTTAACTATCTTGCCCGACACGATTTTGGTGTCAGATCCACTGGCTTCTTTTTCTTTTTTCTATTTTGTATTGATTAGTTCCCCCCTTTTCCATTGTAACTTGTATGCTTTAAAGCACTTCAAAGTACGTGGTGCTTATTGCCTAGGAATTTTCCCGAATGGAAAGAATCCAACTAGTCTTCTTGGAGGTATTTCTCACTACTTGACAAGGTTCCATCTTCCTAACTCTTCCGTGCTGAAACATGCATGTTTTTAATTGCAACAGGAATCGTTGTTCGCAACACTCTTGTAACTTACGATCGTGAAAATGAAAGAATTGGTTTTTGGAAAACTAATTGTTCCGAGTTATGGGACAGACTGAATTTATCTCCTCCTCCACCTCCATCTCCATCTACACCAGTGCTTTCAGGCTTGGATAACCCAAACTCCACTGCACATATGTCTCCTTCACCAGCTCCTAGTGGACCTCCTGGGTACAATATACCTGGTATGAAGAGACAGCTATTCTCCATATAGTATTTCTACTGGAAGGTTACTCTGCCCATTAGGGTGCTGTCATAACTAGAACTGCTTTTGTTTTAGCATTTCTACTAGGAAGTTCTGAATCTGTATAGATTAATACAATTGTTCTTCTTCAAAAAAAAAATTAAAAAAATAGATCAATACTGTCGTTTCCTTTTCAATTTTCAATCTTATGAAAGTGCGGATCAAGTTTAGATTTGCATCTTGCTGATGTTTTATTGTATTTCCTTTGATTAAATCACTTTTCGACAATCAAAATTCTGCCTCTTACCCTTAGGTCTTGGAATGCTGCTATCTTTATAATTCCACTCAAGTTGACATTTGACCTTCCACTCAGGTAGTAAAATCATCTAGTTTCCTTGGCATGCCAAACTTCCTAAGAAACAACTGTCTGTTTAAAATTGTTCTGATGTCATGACAATCTCAACCTTCTTTTAGTTGGAGAAAGATTTAAGTAAACTGGAAATTTCTAATGACGACTTCAAGGAATATTGAAAACCCTTGGTCCCCTTTTATCCCCTTTCCAGTTTTTTCCAACTCTCCGACTTTGACCTCAGGTTTAACTTGTCAGGTTTGCAGATTTACTCAGATCTTAAATAGGCTAGATAACCTTAACTGTTCTGTTAATTCACAACTCATGTGATTGGTACGTGCTAATTTCCGAAGCAGTGTGTTCGACTTTTTGGGATATTTTAGTGAACAACAGTTTTTTACTACATAAATGGTCATTTTCAAATTTGCTATTCTTAAAAGATGAGACTTGAAATACAAATATGTCATGAGTTAGCTATTGTTTATTATTGGACTTCTGTAAAGTTCGATAATTGAAGGTTTAATGTGTAAAGTTGAATAGTTGAGGGACCTAAAGTAAAAATATGGTATAATCAGGGGACCAAAAGGGTATTTCTAATAATTACAACTTCTGCTACCAATTGAACATGCATTAACCATATGCCGACTGTCTGAAATTCACTCCACTAAGAGCCTACTTGGATCGGCTTAAGCCAAAAGCCATAAGTTAGAAACCCTAACTTATGGCTTTTGGCTTATTTTTATCAATATAGAGCCCGTTTGGATTGATTTATTTCGAGTGTTTTTATGTCAAAATAGCTTTTAATTTTTTCTACAGTGTTCGGTAAGGAAAAAAAGTGCTTTTGAACCTTGATTTTAAGCCAAAAAAAAAAAAAAAAAACTAAAAGTGAAAAGTTGGGATTTCCAACTTAATAGCGTATGCTTAAAAGCAGCTCAAAATAAGCCTATCCAAATAGGTTCTTAGCTTCCACAAAAGTGCTTAAAAACTATTTTGGCTTAAAAGCACTTAAAATAAGCCAATCCAAATAGGCTCTTAAGTTATAACAATCAATTGTCAAATTTCTCGTGAATTTTGTGACAGGACTACTCTGAACGATGACGAGCATGAGAATTTTATTGTAACTTCCTTGAGGGAAAGAATGTCAATCTCAAAAAAATTCCTGTTTTCACTGTTTAAACATAGGCATGTTTCCTGTCTTATTTCAATTTGGTGTTCCTCTTCTATGTTTGCATTAATCTCAAATGAGTTGACCTTTATCTGCTGAAAAAGTTTTCAAGATTTCATTTAGTTTTGCAAGTGTTGGTCACTTTTTTCCTTCTTCATTAACCTATTTTCACAAACTTAAGCAAGGTTCCGGTGCAGATATGATGGCTTCTGAAGTTAGATAATTCCATTACAAATACTTATCGTCGTTACGAAATTCATCTTTGATGTCAACTTGCAGGGGAGATTAAAATTGGTCTCGTTTCATTTTACTTGTCACTAAGTGTCAACTACTCAGAGTTGAAGCCACGCATCCCAGAACTTGCCCATTTCATTGCCCAAGAGTTGGATGTTAATGTTTCACAGGTAGTTTGGTTTTATTGTGATAATTTTGGCAGAACCTCTTGATTCTCTTTTGATAAGTAACAGCTTTATTTAATCAAAACAGCATTAGAAGCTGCATATATTTTGGCATAAACAGAATGTCTGAGATTAGGGTCTAGGATGCCCTGCTATAATATTAGACTGAGAAGTAAGAGCTTGTAATTGAAGTTTGTTGTTGTGGTTCTTTTTTTTCGGGGGGGGGGGGGGGCTTGAATAGGTAATTCTCTTCCTGTTCAGCATTAAGAAGCAAGTTTTGACAACCTACGACATAATAGCACAGGAAATGGCTATGCAGAACTAGCGGTTTGTGAAGTTAGTTTTAAGAAAGTCCTCTTTATTAGTATGGTATAGCTTAGTTCAGAAAAACTTCAAAACTCGAGCTTCAGAAAGCTTACCTTATCTTGCAGCATTACAATATAAATATGAACGTCTGATTTTGTTTATGTTACTCAACCTCAACTAGTTTGAGTTTTAACTTTGTTACACGTGATATGGCTATCATCTATGCCTTAACCTCAAGCAATGTTGGAAGCTATACAAATTCTCATCAAGGATTGACTATTTTTATGATGATCCTTAACCTATGGCAACTCAACTCTTTTATCCAGATTGTTCTGACTATGCTTTCAAGTAGTTAGGTTGAGTTTAACTTTCTTACACATGACGATGTTCCTTACCTTGCAGGTTCGCTTAATGAACTTTTCAACAAAGGGAAATGATTCGCTCACTAAATGGGCCGTCTTTCCAGCAGGATCTGCAGACCATATGCCAAATGCCACTGCAATGGTGACTTAGCGTTCTAGAATATGTATTGCTATCCTTTGAGTCGAAGAATGTGTATTTATTCATGATATGTTTATGCAGGAAATAATAGGCAGGTTGGCTGAACATCATCCTCATCTGCAGGATTCCTTTGGAAGTTATAAATTGTTCGACTGGGGAATTGAACCTCCACCAAAAAGGTATACAAGCAATTACTGCTGCTTCTTTTGCTAATTCCTCCACTTATCTTCCCCTTATAGTTCTTTATTCTCTATTTTCTCTTTCCCCAGCCTTCCTTTTCCATGGTAGTTTCATCTTTTCCGCGGCCTTGTGTGCTGCATTAATAGTATGATATCACATCCTTGATTTGACATGATTTTGATGTTGTAGGAAGCTTTGGCCACGAAGTTACTTGGCCCTAGTGGTACCATTTTTAGTTGTTTTGATAGTTGGACTATCAGCTCCTGTTGGATGGTTGATTTGGAGGCGAAGGCAAGAACCGGCTCTTCCCTATGAACCAGTTGGAAGTGTTGAAACTGTTACTCATGAGCAAGAACTGCAGCCGCTAAAATGAAATGAATTATTTGCCTCGCACGATTCATGGTAAAAAAGAATTTTTGAAGTGGAAGTGTTGATCTCCTATAGAGGCTGATCCAAGATTTGAATTTTACGGGTTTGAGTTCGAGATTCTACCCCAACCCATATTATTTGTACTTATTTAGTAAAAAAATTTAACACATTTATGGGTCTGAGCCATAGTTACAGAGTTTGGATGAACCCATAACATGTGCGCACTACATCACGGTGCTGCATGCAACAACATCAAGTGATTGATGAACAACCCAAATCTAACAATCCAACTACAAATTCAAATAAAAATATTCATTTAAGCTCCTTGCTAATCGCTGCCCCCTTCATACACAGCAATATCCATCTTTTTTGACAAGTACATAGCAACATCCATCTTATAACAACTTTATAATCAAATAAGTAGAGATTTAGTTTATCATGGTTTATATAGATGCTTTGGTGTCAATACAACAATTGCAAATTTTAAATTTAATAATATCTCAACTATTTAAAAAATTATTATTTTTTAAAAAGTGCAAAGGTAACTGCTTAAATAGTTTACAATTGATCTGAAGAGTAATTAACTTAAAAAAAAAATTGAACTTCTTTTTTGAATTTCTTGCATGGCAATCATGGTTTGTGTTATTCTTGATCCACCTTTTGATTACAAAGTATTCCATGACTTTTCATACATCTGAACTACTCTACAGTTCTTATTATCATTCTTGCGTTTATGATAGGAAAATAACATATTTGTCCCACTCATATGGCCTGGCATTCGGGGGAGCGCTCTCCTAATGAAAATTCATGAACCCTTAGGCAATTTGAGACTGAATAGATAAGCTAACACGATGAACTTGAACGTTGATAAGTCGCGGAAAGACTATCCAATGGTAATCCTCTAGGAGATATGAAAACAAGTCGACCATATCATTACATGAAATTTTTTGTATTGATGGAAGAACATCCCTTCTCCAGCTCTGTTGTATTGGATATCTGAAAATTGTATGCATATGAATAGGTTAAAAATAGCAAAGAGGACTTCTTTTTCACAACCTGAATTGGTGCAAAAGAAACTAATGCACAACCACAAAAAAGACCTTAATAACCAAAAAACAAGAAAATGAAAGAAGGTAAGTTGAAGGTGGGAACCTGGAAACTATCTATTTAGCTTTTCTGATAAGTTGGTATAGGCACTCCTGAATCTTTAGTCAGATTCTTGTAAGCATTTTGCAATCTCTGTGTTATAGGTCCCACTCGACCATCACCAACTATACGTCCATCAATTTTGACAACCTGTTCATGTAAAGAACAATATAGCCCCCCCAAGTATGATAATAAATCAGAACGAATAAGTTATACGCAAGAATACTCAAGAGTGTCATGTCAATGGTAAGATTCAGACTCCAGCTTAGAGAATTGAACACACTTTTGAGTGATGAGAGATTTTATTTATAACCGCGGACTCAAAATAATCTACTTTGACTGGCCAAATTTGTGTGTATTAGGATTGACCCCAATTGAAAACCAAGCCAAGGCTCCTCAGCTAAACATATAAATTCAATGGTTAAACGAAACTTATGAAGGAAAGAGTTGCAGTTCTGTATGACTGAGTCAGCCACATGACACTAAAGTTTTAACTCAATTTAAGACTTTAACATACCGGGCTCAGTTCCCCCATAGTCCCTGTTGTCCACACCTGCAGAAAGTGAAAGGTTCATATTAACAGGAGGAAAAAACGGAAAAATGACGAGGATCATCAACAGTGACCACTAGTGGTGGTGGTGGTGATGGTCGAATTGTAGTTCACTGGTGACAGTAGATATGAAATGAGAAGCTTCAGCTTAACACAAACATTTCTCAACACTAAGATAGCAAGAAACAACTAAAACCAAAGAAAAGGGTATCTCTAAAGCAAGTAGTATCACTGATAATGGAACAGAAGAAGCATATGTGTTGGAATTAACTTTGCTAAAAAGTGTTCGCAAAGCATGCCAATATATGCCCTCAAATTACAGATTTAAGAGTTGCACTGCAAAAATATCCTTATTACTTCTTGTCAGTGAGAAAAAAAAAGAAAGTGGGCATCTTTCATGCATAATGATCGCATGGACCAAAGAGCGGGAAAACTAAACTTTCCTGAAAATGCTTAGAACATCTTTCATTCATTAATGTCAAGCGTAAGAATCACGAAGCTTGCATTTTGTAAATCAATAATTCAAAAAAGGGATCCGCATCGAAACCAAATGAGATGAGAGTCTCGATCATAGCTGCTATGGAATGGTTAATCCCCCTCATGATTCATGAATCATACATTTAGTACAGTGATTACCTAGTCCATCAATACAATAGACACAATTTTAAAAGTTGAATCTACAATAAATAAAGAAACCTCATTTAACGAGTTATAAATATTTACTAAATATGACAACAAAATAATAGCGACACTGGGCACCAGTGTTTTTTACTAGGTAGAGTTGTATGATAAGAAGGATGCATACACTAAATGCTCCCTAAAACTATATTCAAGCAAGGGGCAATTACTTCCACCTGTGTTAAGATCCTTCATTTCATTAATTTCTTAAGCAGCTGCCTTAGACACATTTACAAGCAACGATAATCCACAATGTGTGGAGCACATCTTTAAGAGAGAAGATGTTGTTAGGTAATGCTTGAAACAAATTTCCTAGGCTTGTCAAAGAACAAACACAAAGTCAAGAGTATACACCTCATCAGCAGTGTGAAATTCTGATAAGCTAATCCGTCGCTCCTCTAAAGCTAAATTTTCCTTCAGCACAAGCTCCATGACCTGCAAAATGGATTGTTGATCATCACACAGATAACTCTACAAATGCATTGCTTGATCAAAGACTAGATGCCATGTTATTTAGACCCATACCACTCTGGCTGCATTTGTAATAGTTAATAAACACATTGGATGGTTGCCAAACAAAATGACTTTTTATCCTTAAAATCCATCTCAAAATAAATTGGGAAGTAATACCAAGAATCCATCACTAAGAATCATCATATCATAAATTGGTTGAGCAAACAGATATTATTTCCTCAAGCGTGCTTCAGAACAAAATATTATGTATGTGGATTAACATGGTAAAATATTTTTGGTTTACTTGATGGTAAATTGGAAATTACATTTTACAGCTCAAACAGTTCAGGGGCATTAATTGTGCCAAAATCTATATTCCTCCGATTGGGATAGAAACAAGATGGAATTTCAGAAAATGAAAATGCTCAACCGTGAAGGGTTGGGGGTTGGGTGTATTGTGCAAGCATTTATAGCCTGAGTCCAAAAAAGACTGGGTTCTGCTCCAGTTAATTTAGACAGAAACATATAATGCACTAACCCAACTGAGCACCTTAAAAAAGTAGTCCAGCATGAAAATGCATGATCTGTACTGTTTGTTTGAAAAGGGGGAGAGAGAAGGCATAATCTTGAACACAACAGAAAGATAATATCACATGAGAAATCTTCTAATACTTACTGTTGCTCTAGTTATGCCAGGAAGGCAATAATCAGCATGAGGTGTCACCACGCGCCCTTTCTTCACTAAGAACTGCAAAGGGTAAAAACAGAAATTTTATCAAACAGAGGAGATTGACCAGAAACACAAGATCTGATGGTTGGTAATACAGTAAAAAGGAAAATGCTCAACCCATTGCAATGAACTATATGACCACAGAATTGTATGAGAATGTGCGTTTGAGTTTGTGGTTATGCCACCATCCCTAAAGTGTGGCTTGCCTCCTGAGGGAACCTCAAAGAGGAGGAACTATAGGAGGTGAATGAGCTTACTATATTTGTAGCATTAGTTTCTGACACATAGCCATCTTTATCAAGCATGACCGCATCATCAGCCCCAGCATTATTACCTTCTATCTGCACCAGAGGAGAAATTGCTGTCATATACAGCCAGGTGGATGCACACAAATAATACAGTGTGGTAATGCGACAAAGACAAGAAACAACTGCAATTTCTAAGGAATGCCCGCCTTCACCAAACCGGAGTTTCCTTTGTATTTTTACATGGTATAATGATCACAATTTTAAATTGTCAAGAAGTAGTTAATGTCCAGCTAACCAAACCATAAAACAATTCTTCTATCGTCCCCAGTTCACTGTTGATGTCTAACTTTTACTTACATTGATATTTTTGATTGACATTTAAACATTTCATAATCTTAATTAGGGAGTGGGATAAACATTTCATGTACTTCCAGCTTTCCAGCTGATCCAACAAAATTTTAGCTGGATAACCAATCAATTTGACTCCAAAAATGAAATTTCTATAATTTCTTAATAAAAAGTACTTAAAATGCAGGAAGGTGAGATAAGAATCTGCAAGCAGATATAAAACGACAATATGAATTTCAGGATCGCAATTACAACTTCCTCAGTCCTCACAATAGAAAGATCATGTAAATACTCATCGTATTGATTTGCATAGCTCAAACTCTGAAGACAGAAAAATACCTTTGCAAGAATGTTGTTGAGAAGGTTGTTATGGTGAATCTTTGAATCCAAATTCTGCAAAGGAAACAACCAGTCGTTGATTTAAAACAATAGGTACCCCAAACATAGATTTTACTAACAGTGGTCAAAGGCTCAGAGTAACATGAACTTCAACGCCTTTTCCCTTAAAAAAGAGTTCAAGGAATTATATATCGACTTCCCCAATCTTTGGTTTTAAGATAGTAGCAGCAACAACAAAGGATGTTATTCCACATCATTAGCTAGGAAGCATAGATCACTTAGATACCTTAGCCAAGGATAAAATATAAATCACGAGAAGAAATTACAATCCTTGGCCAACATCATCTTGTAGGGTCATGGACATGGTTGGGAAGGAAGAACATTAAATCATGGCTTCATTCTCAGCAACACGTCACCATCCTTACTTGGACTCAGTATTAAGTTTGTTCTAAAGGTATTATAGAACAGGGTATTGATAAAGCTAATAGAACATGATTTTAAAAGATTGGCTCTCGTCTTAATGGAAAAGCCTGATGATGGAATTTGGAAGTACAGGTACCCACATCATGCTTTGTGATGGTTATCTCGACTGTAACTGATAAATGTCAAGTTGTCACTCACCATTTAAGAAATGATCACTATTAACAAGCACTGTACCGTTAAATCAAGTTAACGACAATGAGAGTATGAGCACCAACTCCAGTACAGAAAACAAGAAGCACAAAAACCGCCTATTTCTAAATTATAAGAGATAAACAACTAAGAGCGAAATTGTTTCACCAGATATGGAGCCCTGATACTTGCACTTGAAGATGCTACTGAGTAGAAATCTGACTCTGGTTATTACTAAAAGAACCAGCTACTTTAACTAATTAAGCATAGAAGGAAAATGTGAAAAAAAATTAAGCTGGTGTAGTATACATCAAATAATCGAATTGCAACAATATGATACAGGGTTTAAAAAAAAAACTCGAGTTCTTTCCTAAAGTTTCAGGGTAAACCCTCCCCCTCCCTGCAGTAAAACAAATAAAGGATCGGGGGAATGCTGAGTTCAACAAAACCACAACTTCCCTCAAAAATGCTCTGACCACTTGTATAAGAATCTTTAGACGAATAGAAATTGATTTAGTAATAAGGATAAAAATGAAAAGACTTTTTAAGCCAAAAAAAGGGGGCATGGAAGTGGCACAGAATCTCATGAAATTACTAGGCTCAAATAGAAGAAATTTCTTACATTTGGTGAATTACGACGAGTGGTTGCCGTCACTAACGTTAAGCCCTTTTCATTGTCATAGACTGGAGGTTTCCATTCAGCAAGAACTTCAAAAAAGGGCATAATAACAATATGAGAAAGGAGGATGGCAAATACGAGTTTAGCTACACCAGTAAAGTACAGAAAGTGGACATTTAGTATTTTAATCTATCTTCTTTTACTTTTTATTGACATTGAAAATTCAAGGATGGTCTTAATCTATTTCTTTGGTATATCTCTTTTCTATTTTTAGACTATTCATCACCAAGTACAGAGAGAGAGAGAGAGAGAGATGCAGTCCAGGAAAAAGGTTTGCTAATCCATTATCAAGAAAAGAAAAGGTTTGCTGACTAGTTTACATCGTTCTTAATTCAGACAACTTCAGGCAACTGTAACTTGGATACAAGAACTCTTAAACAAGAGTAGTTCATAATAAAACAATTTTCATGCTTACAAGATGACAGTGTAGGCTGAACCCTGACGTTGTTCATGCAGAGGAACAATGAAAGAGTTTACAAAGTAGGCATTTAGACAATAAAAAAGGTAAAAGACATCTTACCAATTAAAGTACATCCATAACGATTGAATGCCGGGTTCATTCCTGAGGTTACCTAATGATAAGAACATGAGAAATTCTAAGGGCGTGAGAAAAAGAGAACTAGAATTAAAAACATATTATGACCTAAAGTCCAGGCACGAGTTTATATCAGATTCCAAAATAACGACTGAATACGAGAACAGATAGAGTAATAGCAATTCTTAAGATTACCTTTTTACCACGTGTCAAAGTTAGTCGGATATGTGCATTATCAAACATTCCATTTCTTAAAAGAGTCCTGAAAATAGCTTCTTTCACCTGCATATTCTTGCATCAAGTCACAAATTCTAAAAAGATACTACATTTTGTAATATAGAAATCAAAAGCTTAGAGACTAGACCCAAACAGGGAATTGCCACAGCATTTTACCTCTTCACGAGTTGGTACATTGCTGAAAGCTAGTGCTTTCACAGAGTCGAACAACCTGAGAAAAAGAAACTTAAATGCAAATTCAGAGCAAGACAAAGCACTTCATAGATACGGCACATTATTCTGTGATTCAGATCAAAGAAGATAAATTGATTCAAAACTGATATTCATTTAACTTTATTTTCACTGATTAATCCTATGTCATCTCATAATCATGGTGGCAGAATAGGTCGCTGCATAATTTGCCCTATCTGGTGTGTTTGCATTACACATGAAGGCGTGTTTTGACAAATTAGATTCTCAAGTTATGCAGAGCATTATCTTTGCTTTGGAGTTGCTCATTCACAGGGAGTTCGTCCACGCTTCATCTTCTTTTACACTTTTGATGTTATTTCCTTTGATTATGCCCCCTCATTATAATGTCCATGCAAACTGTCCAAGCCTTATATTTTCCTCTATATTTTACATCAAGACGCCAACTTAATCATTTTATTCTCTTCACAACAGTTAAATCTGATTCTGTCTATAGGTTCAAGTCAGTGCAGGTTCCCTATCTTGTAACCACCTCTGAACAGTTTGATCTGGATCTCTCATAACCCTACATAAACATAAATGATTATACCTCAAATTCCTATTCTGCAAAAATTCTTGTAATCACCTGTCTGGCACTTATTGATCTTTTAATATGTAGAACCTGATCCAATATTTTATGCAGAGGAAGCATCTCATGTCCAAGTATCTTACCATAATGTCGAGGTATAAATTTGATGATATACAACAAACGTGGAAGATATTCTACAACCTATCTTGTTATGACATTAATTGATGATTCTTTGTTGTTAATATTGTGTTAATACCTAGACAGACTTGAAGCCCATGAAGCGACAAATTACATTGTTTAGAGACTTCCTCCCGTGGCTAAAGATAGGGCTGTAACCTGTGGTTTGTGAATTTTTTTCTCTTTTTTCTTTTTTAATGTACTTTTGTTCTTACCTGTATACTCTCATCATTGACAACATCAGTTAGACTTCCATAAAAGAAGCCCAAGGTAGTATACTCTCACTGTGCCATTGAAAAAAGCAATGGCACCCAAAAGGATTATTCCGAATTGTACAACAGTGGGGTGCTGCTAGAAGATTAACCAAACTACCGGTGTTACTGGAACAATCATTGGGAAAAGAGTAAATCCATCGGAGTGATTGTTACAATAGTTGGACGATGAAAAGAAAGAAATATTGGTCGAGCCGCCGCCTGTCAGTAGGCGAAAGCTACTCAAGTCGACCAATATTTTAGGGGCTTTGAGATATATGAGAAAAATAATATAAGGCAAAGAGAATAAATAGATAACTTGATGACAACGGTTACACCTTATACAATCCACATCTTATATCTGACTAATGGGGACTAATTTAGCACTAGTTGTTATCACTTACCTATCTAAATGCTCCTCAAGCTTAAATACCTTCCCGCAGTACACTCGAAGCCCCTCCCAAACTGCATCACCACCTTGGACAATTGAATCAAATACTGAAACCTAGAAAATGTCTTGCAGTGATCAAAATTGAGAACTAGTTGAGCAGAAAGAATAGAATTTTTTTTGAATATCATTCTTGGTAAACTACGTTACCATTTTACCTTTGCAGTCTCACGGGGCACAATCTCTTCGCCAACCCATGCAAGGAGCTTCTCATTAGCAGAAACAGGAAGACTAGGATGAGGTAAAGTTGAGTTCAGGTAATAAGAAGAAGATCGTCTAGCATGATGCTTAAGCATGTTGTAAAAGGGTAGGCTTTGCTCCAACAAATCATACAATGATGTCGGAAATGGCTGAAAAATTTTAGAAGGAAAAACTATGAGCAAATGTCTTTCACGTGATATTTAGCTGTTCTTCATGATTATTTAGAATGTTCTAGGAAAGAAGCGAGCTGCCAGAAAAATCGAAACAATTTAAGACTGAGTAACAACTAACAGGTTCAACTTTCATGGGATTAATTTTGCACAAAAACACATCATGTCGTGCTGCACATGCAAAAACAACAGATGACTGGTAGGCGTGGGACATGAAAGAGATTTTGTTTAAATAGTTTGCCCCATTTCAATTTCACTCAGCACAATATATCTCCACCAATCAGAATAATATATGAGCTGTGGCTAGTAAGGCCAGGGAAAAATCATATGCATAATGCAATCATACTTGGTAATACAAACTGAACAAAAAAAAAGAAGCTGTCCCTCTTCTTTATTTTGTAACCTGATGGCACTAAAGACGAGTTTCCAAATGTTACTATAATACTCTGTTTAATCATTAAAAAATTTGCATAACCAAATAGTAACCAAGGATCTGTGAACCGTATACCGTAGGGTATTTCTTTGCTGGAGCAAAACCTGTTGATTTATGCACACTTTTATACCACCATGGTGCCCAGATGCCATCAAATGGTTTTGGTCCAGCTTCCCACCTGAAAACACAAACTCAACATTGGTTTTCTTTTCTTTTTTTTTGTGTGTGAATATAACAGTTATCAAGAATTTAAAATACCATTTTAATTTAGAGAAATACATGAGCCAGAGGGTAGGGAAGTTTATCCATGTTGTAGGTTCCTCCATGAATACAGTCATAAGAAAAATTACCAGAGAATATGCCATTTCCAAATGAGAGATAATATTCTAACCCCAGATGAATGGATGGGAATGGGGCAAAGCTTGGCTTCCTGCTCCCCCGTTTTCCATGCGCAATAGATTTCTTCTAACATCCCACCCCAACAAACTAGCACGTCTATTTTTCAGTGTTCATGAAAGATCAGCTTTCAAGAATCATTTAAAAAATCTAGCCATGATATGGAAGTACAATATCATTGGATAATATAAACAATTTTCTGACATGTAAAACTATCATGACCAAAAAGACTACTGCCTCCTCGAGAAGCTTCCCTGCACCCAAATCTCCCTGAAAATTATTCCCCACCCCCTGCACAGTACAACTCCACATCCGTCGGGGTACGGTTCAAATCTCAATAGAGATAAAAGCATTAGGTGATTTATTCTCATCCGTCTAAGTCTTGGTGACGAAGTAACCAGGTATTTATTTGTGTTGGTGGAAGGTAGCAGGTACCCGGTGGAATAGTCGAGGTGCCAATAAACTAACCCGGCAAACATCAGTTTCAAACAAAAAAGTCATGATAGGATTGCAACCCACATTCTCCACTGTATGACCATTGCGATGCCTGCACAATCCAAGGGTTAGCAACAAACCTTTTTCTTTTTGATGACCGTGGTGTTAGGGCCAGCTTTCGCACACCTCGACTAATTCCACGGGATACCTGCACCTCCCACCTGCAACAGGTATCAGGTAACTCTGTCCACCAAGGCTAGAACAGATGGGAAGAATCACCTACTGTTTTTTGTCTCTGCTGGGATTTGAACCTGAGACCTCATGGTTCTTAACCAGGGCTAGCAACAAAGTTGTTCTACCCTTTTCCTTATTTTTAAGAAATGGCCCCCTAAATCAACCTCAAAAGGTAGCACATGAGGTGAGGATTGCCCAACACCACAAAGGAGACAAACAACCCAACAACTTAACATCCCCGCACACCACTCCTGCTAACAGAAGCATGGACAACATAACTTGGGTCCAACATTACACAATAAAAGGGATGGGTCTGACTCTGATACCATGTTAACATGGACTTTGAGCCTAACTCAACTCCAAAAAGCTAGCTCATAAGGGAAGGATTTCCCAAGATCATGTAAGGAGACAAAAACTCATTCCCTCAATCAATGTGAGACTTAACAGGCACAGGATTGGACAACTGGAATGTGGATAACATGACGTGGGGTCCCAACATTGGGACACATAAGAACAAGGATCTCAGACTAGGTAATGAATGGATCTAGGGCTTAACTCAACCTCAAAAGCTAGCTCATGAGGTGAGAATTGTCCAAGACCATATAAAGAAACAAACAACTCATCCCTCAACCAATGTGGAACAATTTAACAAACATAATTTGCCACTATTCACATTACCACAAGAATCACCTCTTGGACTCCTTTCTAACCAATGTGGGTGAAAATGCATGCGTAGAACATCTCAATCACACAGGCAGAATGGGTTGGTCAAATGGTTGGAGCAAAATAGCTTGGTTCGGTTTATTTTAAGGAGAAATAAGTTGTGGGGAGGTGGAAACCAGATATGAATACAGGAGAGAAAGAAAATGCTTCCAGAGAATGAGATTGGGGTATGCCGATATCTATGGGACCCACGGGAAGAAAGCAGCCTGACGATATGAGTAGTGGTAGTTAGCTATATGAATCTGCATATCCATAGTGGTGGAAAAAATAACCTTCTAGCTCCAGCGAGATGATTATCGTTTTTTTTCCAATAAGGTAATAACTCCACAGAGAAGATTATCTAAATGGAGTTACATGGATAGGGAGGATTCATATTGCCAACTCCAACGAGTTTAAGATTTAGGTATAGTTGCAGTTGTTTAACTCCATAGAGATGATTTCTGAATACAAAAAAGTATACCAAAAAGTAGAGCCTACACAAAAATATGGCTCTCTACAAAGTATAGAAAATCTTCTAGACTGGTAACTCCAGATAGATTATTGTCAACAACTTGTTAAAAGTTATAGCGCGAATTTAGCTTACCTGAGCATTGAATCTTGAAATGGAATGTCAAGGTCTTCGCAAAGGCCACGCAGGGCCGCCTGTAGAAAGACAATTAGCAGCAACTTCTTAAAAATGTTAAGTTGTGTAACTTTATAAGCAACCAGACAAGTAATCAAGGAACTCAATCGTGCGCTCATTCCTCATGTAAAAGTTTGGGAAGGTATTTTAACTATCTTTTCTTTTTCCATTTCTCTTTCAGTTGGCATGACAGACTGCCATGTTTAAAACAAGATGAACCAGAGAATTGGGGGGAAAAAGTTGGACCAGATAAAGGAGACTGGACATTGCACTAGAACTTGTGCTATACAAACTTTTATAAATGAGGTCTTAACATTGCTTCAATAGCAGCTGACCCTACTAGTCATAATTGGTGGGACACTAAGCCTGGCCCTACACTTTAGCTCAAATGAATCAAGTTGCACATAGAAGGCTCTCACAGCAAACAAATGATATAGCAGAAACACAAATTAGGCCTAAGCTAATTATAATGAAAACACATGATAAGTTGTGTTGCCATATAAGCACTCTAGCTTAACATTTTACATTCACAACAGTTCCTTTCCTTTTCTTCTACGAATTAAGGTTTTGTGTTACTCTAATAGTGTTCTTATTAATAATACTCTATATATCTACACAGAGAAGGAATACCACTGAATGCAGTGGTAAAAATGACTAATCAGCCACAATGAAGTCATCTCTATAATTCTTAAACCATTTATGAAAATGTCCAACACTGGCAACTCCGTAAGTCAGTGCAAGCAATAATCAGTTATTACATGTTACTGCACCACTAATGTAGCTCTGTTTGAAACCTTAATTTCAGTAATTTGGGCATCACTGGACAAAGGACCATATCTTTCTAGTATCTAACTTTGTCAACACCCAACTAAGATGAGCAGAATCATAACCAAGCTTTCATAAACCAGTAATGAAAGGGGATTATGCTTCAAACTGAATAATGCTACTGGGACAACAAACCTCAGGATTTTCTCGAAGATCTGCAGCATCAATAACTGGTGGGGGTCTTCCTAATTCAGATAGCTCGCTGTATATGGAGACAAGCTCTGCCAACCCCAGCTCAAAAAATGACGGAGGTACAACCTTGTCAAAGGATGGCTACCGACGTAGCATATGAAAGTTAAATTAGATAGAAACAGAAATAGCATTTTTACATATAATAGAAAAGGAAAACTAATAAAATATAAAGTAGAACAGAGAAATATAAGATGAGCAATGTCACATAGTTAATAGAATCAGCTGCTAGTGATGCATCAGTATTGAGATTTTGCACTAATTTGGTTATTTTTGGTACAGTAAAAAAAGAACATAACCATCAGTAACAAGACTTGAACTTATATTTACCAAGATATCAAGGGGATTCCTTATCAGAATGAAGTGCTTTCCTCTTTTCATCAATTCATTTGTCAAACCTGGCACACGTTGTTTGGCTATATGCTGCAAGAAGGAAGAAGGAATAGTGAGAAAATTTCAATAATAATCTAATTTACAGATCTCTATCACCAAAAACTGTCTGGAGATGTTAAGAAAGGGAAAGAGTATGATTTTCTGCTTCTGTAATGTTATAATAAAGCTGCCCAAATCCTGTGTCTCCTTTCACAGTATAGATGCGTAAATTAATATTATTTTCTGTTCTAGCTCAATGACTACTACGGGGAAAGAATACACTAAGCCATTAACATGTACAACATGTCTATGGAACTACTAAACCAATGACCTATACGAGCTGTCTACAGCACTATGTAGCTCTCAAAACCTATCAAAGACCAGACCCTTGAAATTCAGTGTTTGACCCACAGTGTTAAATGTTTGGCTGCAGTGTCTAGACAACTTGTTGGGTCTTCATCTTATTTGTCAGAAAACTTGAACCAAAGTTGTCAAGCAATAGCCAACATTCCTATATAACTGTTAACTACTTTGTACAAATTTTCTGGCATAAGGGTGGGTTTTACCACATAATCATAGTAAAGAACTCAAGTCTTACACAAAGTCCACAACAGCACCGATACCTAGAAACAGTGTTAGTTCATGCCTCTTCCAACTACTCGTTGATGACCAATCACAAAAGGATGGAGCTTTGGAAGAAACCAGTACTGAGAGGAGAATACATAGTCAAAGTTATCCTGAATACCCTTCCGACTTAACACTCAGTTGCTAACTCTCAATCATACAAATCTTATGGTGCCTATGTTGTCACAACTGTTGTCTGAGGTTTAGCAGCAAGCAGATCCACAACTGGATTTATCAACTTTAGATGAGAGGTTTGAGTCTCACATTTCCAACATTTTTCTACAAGTAAATGAAAATTCATCTTGATGTGCCTTGTCCTCTGATATAGAGTTAGACGACAGTGAATATGAATAAATCTCTCTCAGAAGCATAAAAAAGACAAAATCCAACAAGGAGAGGTAAAGAACAAATCATAACTTTATTCATACATACAGCTATGATGCTGCTTGATTACCTTACAGAAGCGGTACTTCTTTACTCCTGCACCAAAGATAACCTCCTTCACCACCTTATTTCCATCATTCTCCTGCTTATTTCATATAAAAGTTACTCAAAGCCGAGATACAGAGATCACATTGCCATACATTATGTAACCATATTGAAAAGCATCAAGATTGCTATACTAGGTATCAAAATTGCAACTTAGCGCTTCATCATAATACTCAAAAAGGATGGGAATCATGAATGTGGTACTCATCTTATATACCATTTCAGATCGAAGTTCTTCCTTGTAAGGTCTATCCACTCCAGTGACTCGCAGAAAATTTGCATACAGTGGTTCATCAAGAACTTCCATGTCATTTCTCTGTAACACATTAAAATACTCTTATGCCAAAAGGGCATGTATCACGGTATAATAAGTCCATCAAAATAACACTATCATTCTCCTTGATAGTATCGGGATTCGGGATTATCAAATAGGTATTCCAAAGAGCAATTAGTATGTGACACGCAAAAGAAACTTTCCAAACCCCACTTCCATCATTCTCCTTTTGAAGTGGAGAGGGATCATTACAGCAAGACTCATTAACATAAATCATCACACTATAAGATAAAAGTCACCCAATTCAAGAAATAGAAGAATCCCATGATTTAAACAACCACTGCAAAATTTGCAAGAACCAACATTTATTCAAGAACCCCATCTCACATAAAGTAAAAAATAGAAAAGAATTTTTATCTGAATGAGCAAGAATGATGGTGAGCCAAAGAATACTCCTCAGTCCTCACCTGGGCAAAAGAATACATGAGGCTGGTGCTTAAAGACCTGGGTGCAGACCAAGAATGAATCACCTCAATTTCTTCTCCCATTATTCAAGAATTACAGAAACTTGCTTTTGGATTGTGACTTTGAGATATGCTAAAAGTTTCTTGAATTTAGCAGCAACAACATAAGTAAACGAAGTGGTCGCTCAAGAGGACAAGAAAGGAGCGCAAAAAAGGAAGAAAGAAAAACTTCTGTAATTAGCTTCAACTGCTGACAATGCATACTCCTTAATCCTAATATCCTATCGACAAATTTTCAAACACCGCATACTTCTCAAACTAATATTTAAAACTTTTTATACAATATTTAGATTCTTGCTTTATTCAAGACATAGTAAAAAATGAAATCCCGTTATTCCAATACACATATTTTGCACTTATAATATATAGCCGATTTCAATTTATTTAGAATCGAGACATATACATAACTGTTATTATTTTTATAATATGATCTTCTCAAAATATTTTTAACAAATAATCTAAATTTACAATTTAATGATATTTACTGGGAAAAGATTTTCACACAATAAATATGCGTGAAAATTATTTACATTATCATGTATCAAATTATTTCAAAGTCAATTGAGTGTGAATGTGTATAAAAAATAGAAAGCTGCTAAAATTTATACTCTATACTTGGTAATTCCGCAATATAATAGGTTTTCAAAGGAAAAAAAATTAGGACATTCTACATTATTTTTTAAAAAAAATATCATATAATTTTAGATAGAAAAAAAAAAGATGTTTCATTTATTCGAATAATTGAATCAAGTTCGCAACTAATGAATAGGATGAACTAATAGACATGGAATTGGTACATACGAAATTCTTGAATTGAAATTAAAAATAAAAATTAGCATTTGATTTTTGATATTATATTTTATTTAAAGTTTTTTTAAAATTTATAGTCCATGTGATATTTATCGTACCTAAATACATATTAACTCATATAACACATCTCTAAACTATAAACATATCATATTTGACATCGACATCAAAAAATTGGCCCATCTCATTAACATTAACACCAATGAAACCAATTGGAATAGAGAATCATAAGAAAAAAACATATAGTAATTCTCTATTCTAATCGAAGTTTATCAAATCAAAAGGAGAAAAAATAAATCATGTTAAATTTAATAAAATATATTAGTTAGCACTTCAAGAATTTGAATACCGAAACCGAAAATATAAAATCATATCCTATCGACTGACGAAACTCAGAAAGTTGCTTAGCCACATTACGTATTCCATTTGTTCTATAAATCCAATTATCTCAATTCGTTGCTTTTGTTTCACACTAAATTTGTAAGATGCTTTAATTCTTCATTTAGACAGCTGATTAGATAATTTCAGATACTGTCAAGTTTGATGTTATCTCGATATAGCATCTTTCTTAAACCATCATTGAGAATAATATTCTTTCATTTCAATTTGTTTGACCTCCTTTTTTTTAGTCCGTTTAAAAAAAATGACTTTTTTATTTTTTAACAATTTTTAATTTCAATTTTTCACATGACATGTTTAAGACCACAAGATTAAAGGGCATTTTAATACATATGACATATTTTTAATTTAAGACCACAACATTCAAAAGTCATTTTTATTTTCTTAAATTATATATCAAGTCAAAATAGGTCAAACAAATTAAAACGAAAGGAATAACGAATGATAAAGATTCTTTATTTTTGAATTAGATGTGTTGGGTTTGAGTCATTGAGTCATTTTTAATAGGAAGTATTTTATTTAGTAAAAAAAATCAGAAGATTTGATTTGGTAGATCTTTAAAAATTTGTTTTTAGTTTTATGTCTATTTTAGGAGAGATCTTCATTTTTATTGGACATTCATTTTATTCTATTTAATTTGTAGGTGGAAAATGTGAATTAATAAGTTCTGAATCTTGTAGCATAATACCACAGTCACTGGCTTAATGGCTACTGTCTAGAGCTCAGTAGGTGCTTGTTGAATTGTTTCTTCAAAATGATCAGAGACAATATTACTTTCAATTTTGGCTTCTTATAATGCTATGCTTTGGTTTACTTTTGAGAACGTTACATGAATATGCATTAGTACATTCTTTATCTACTTGCTGTAATAGAAGTATTAAACTGTATATTTAGATGAACTTTTCTCCAAATCATTCACTTTCAGGCAAAAATCGTGCAGGAGCCATTTTACTTCAGACTTAGACGGTAATAGTTGTTCTCAGGTTTGTTATGGCTATTCATTGAACGTTGCCTTCAACGATAAAGCGGAATGCAAGATTGCATTTTGTTCTATCTAATAAGAGCCTTGGCATAACTGATAAAGTTGTTGTCATGTGACCAGGAGGTCACGGATTCAAGCCATGGAAACAACCCCTTGCAGAAAAGCAGGGTAAAGCTGCGAACTATAGACCTTTGTAGTTTGGCCCTTCCCTGGACCCCGTGCATAGCGAGAGCTTTAGTGCACTGGGCTGCGCTTTATCTAATAAGAAGCAACTAAATGAATCATGAAAGGTAAAAAAACACTGAAAACTAACAGTGGAAACAATTAGAAGTAATAGTGAGCATAGCATGCTGCAATGAAGTGTTACATCTTGTGAACTTATTAATGACTGCCTCTTGATTTCCCTGCTGCCTTCTTCCAAGATGCTACACTACTGTTCTTACTACTTCTCCCATCTTGATCTTCCTGCTGAAATATCCTTAAAATTAATCTGTCGATTATTTTGTTGTACGACTGGTTCCATTTTTTAGAGAACAAAAGTGGTAGAAATATGATCCCAATACCAACAACAAATCCCAATATAACGCTTACATAAATCTCCGCCTTTGAAATGAATTTGTCATCTTCATCTTCTGGCTCTGAAGGTGCCACTGCTGAATTATTTTTGCAAGTTCTGTTCAGCGGAAACCCACATAGCCCCTTGTTTCCTGCGAAAGAACTTTCTTCAAATGTTTGAAGTTGGTTGCCTCGTGGAATCATTCCGACCAGTTCATTATATGATAAATTTAAGAAGGAAAGAGATGTGAGACTAGCAAGCTTTTCTGGGATATTGCCACCTAACTTGTTGAATGAGAGGTCCAAAGATCCCAATTGCTTCAAATTACCAAATGTTGGAGAGATTTGACCCGTGAGATTGTTGTGTGAGATATTGAGAAGATAAAGTGATTTGAGATCTCCAACTGTCTCTGGTATGTTCCCCACAAAATTGTTACTTGAAAAATCAATGGAGGTGAAGAAGAGAAGGACCTTTGTCAGTGTAACATCTTGTCCTTTAAGAAAAAGAGTGACTCTGTCCTGATAGTATACTGGCCTAACAGATTGAGACTCGAAATGCAAGATTTCAGAGCGTGAATGTGCTATAGATGGGTCAACCATCATTGCTTTTAGCTCCAAGAATGAACCACGGGGGAGAACACCCCCAAAATTGTTGGAAGCTAGGTCCATGATTTGAAGAGCGGTCCAGTTGGAACTCACTCGTGAGCAATCGATGTTCCCATGGAAACCATTGAAGCGTAATACAAGTACACGAAGATCTGATATGTTCATCAACCAGCAGGGGAAAGTATCCTTGATCTTGTTGTTTCCAAGATTTAATACCTTTAGCTTTGTGCAGTTGGACAAAGAACGAGGAAGCAGACCTGTTAAGTGATTCTGACTCAGGTCAAGGCTCTCTAACTCACAATTATAAGAAAAATTTTCAGGTATATTTCCTATGAGATTGTTCTTTCCCAGGTTCAGTACTTTCAGTGTTCTGCTCTTTTCTGCTAAACATGGTGGTATTATGCCACTGAAACTGTTGTTAGACAAGTCAAGTACTTCAAGATAGCTGGAGTTGCATATCGAAGAAGGGATACTGCCAATAACTTTGTTGTTTGCAATTGAGAGGAACCGAGCAGTTACAAGATGATTGCCAAAGTCAGCCGGCACAAAAGTAGCAAAGTTATTGTTGGAGAAGTCAATATATGCAGCTGCTCTTGGTGGTAATGGAATAACCCCAGTGAGTAGATTTGAATGCAGATCAAGAAAATTCAGAAAGCCAAATGTATACGGTTCTTGAAGATGCGTGAATTGATTGAAAGAAAGATTTAGAAAACGGAGAAGTCCATCACTGATTTCCACCAACCAGTTTGGTATTTCACCAGTAAGTTGGTTGTTTGAGAGATCTAACATCGACAAGATCGATTGGTTCTTGAGGAAGGAAATATTCTGCAGATTGCATGATGCTAACATGAAACTATTCAGCTGGGGTAGCAAGGCAAGGTCTGACTCACTTATATTTGTGTCAACTGATAAACTGTTGTGGGACAGATCAAGACCGATAAGTTTATTGAGCTTTGTGAACTTCTTCAACTGCACAGTTCCGTTGAACTTGTTGGATGAAAGTGAAAGATCTAAGAGATTGTGTAGCTCAAAGAAAAACTCAGGTATTGGCCCTTCCAATTTGTTGGAACTCAACTCAAGACTTGTTAGTAGAGAAATCACATTTTGTAATTCAGTTATTTGGCCAGAAAACTTGTTGTTGGACAGATCTAAATATGAAAGTGAGCGTAGCTGAAACAATGATGCTGGAATGAGCCCAGAAATTGAATTGTTACTCAAGTCAAGAAACTCGAGATTCTCAAGGCCTTCCCAGTCGGATGATATTCTTGTCAATTTATTTCTAGCAAAGTTTATATAAGTGAGGTTTTTGGACAGCTTAAAATATGGAAATGAACCCGTGAAGCTATTCAAGTCGAAATCCAGATGAACAAGCTGGGTTAGATTTTCCATAGAAGTTGGAATTGGCCCTGTAAAATTACAAGCCTTAAGTTCAACACGCGACAACTTCCTAAGGTTCCCTATGGAATCAGGTAAACTTCCTGAAAATTTCGTACCACTAAGCACCAGCGTTTGAAGAGATCCATTAGAAGGAAATTCAGGTAAAGAGCCCCCAAGCATCTCATTTACTGATAAGTCAATTGTCTGCAGAGTTGGTACCTGGAATATCTTCTGAGGTGTTTCTCCTATCAAGTTGCAGTAACTGAGAATCAAGACAGTTAGATTGGTGAAGTCCGCGAAGAACTCTGGAATTGGAGCAGAAAAATTGTTCCCATCAAGACGGACAACAGAAAGAAACTTAAGATTTGCTAACGGATTGATACTGCCCGAGAATGATTCAGCACTAAGGTCAAGACCAATAACTTGGCCTTCACCGTTGCAAGTGACACCCTGCCATTGACAGCAATCAATCTTCTGATTCCACTTCACAAGCTTGGTGGATATTTCAGAATCATAAGTAAGGTTATTTCTCAGCTGCAGCAGCAACATCTTCTGATCCTGAAGACATCTACTGGAGTTAGCTGCCACTACATCACTCATTTTACTGCATATGGAGAGTAGTAGGATGAAGAAGAGCTGGGAAAACATTTGTCTTCTCATTTGGACTGTCAATAGAAAAAAGAAAACTTGAAGTTCTTGCAGATCTGAAACGTATAAAATAGAAAAATCCTCGTGCAAATAAACAATGGGATTCGTTTGTATTATCTTTTGTCTAACATGAGTAAAACAAGATGTTAATTTATATTATTATCATAACGCTGATAACCGTGTATCTATCCATAATAATAGTACAATTTATTTTTGAAAATTGATAGACAGTGGACCTACATGCTTTTGAGGACTAATACACGGTTTTACACAGGATGTGTTGCTTAATTTTGACTGACTACTGTCTATTGACATGTAAAATTATCTATATAGTGAGAAAGTTGTATTCCCATCACTTTTATTTCTTTTTTGTTTGTTTGGTGAAACGTGTTACAAATATATTTATTAACAAACATTCTTATATGAACAGTATCTTTAGTTTGTACTATGTGACATTGACATTTCATATCTAACCTTATAATTACGGTATTCTCTCCTTTCATTGGGAAATTTGACAATGTTTTAGTTTTCCTTCGTAATATGAGTAAATATATGTTATCTTCTCTTTGATGTACTAAAGTTCAAGCCTTAATTTTCTACTCAGTTCACATTTCTTGAAAGAGAGAGAAGTTCTCGTGATTCCATGAAGGCCATTTGAATAATCTAAGTTAGATTTGCTCAAAGTGTTCTCATTAAAACAAAATTAAATAAAGGTAAAATGAGAATGCTAAGATTAAATAGTTTTCTAATTGAAAAAAAAAAATGGTTACTTTTTCTGTTTCAATTTGTTTGTCTTATCCTTCTTTTTAGTCCGTTTAAAAAATAATATCTCTTTCTTTTGTAGAAACTCTTGAACTCTAATTTTTCACTTAACATGTTTAAGACCAGAAGATTAAAAGATATTTTGATATACTCCCTCCGTTCCTAAATAAGTGATCATTTTGTACTTTTTATTTTGTTCCTAAATAAGTGATAATTTAGCCTTTCAAGAATAAATTGATCATATTCTTCCAAATTTACCCTTGTTTACATAATCAAATATCATTAATTTGAAAATATCACATTAAATGTACGATAAAATTTAATCAAGGATAAGGTAGTAAAAACACTTTATTTTCTAGGAGTGAGCAATTTCTTAAGGGGTGTGTTCAACCTAAAACGATCACTTATTCAGAAACGGAGGAAGTATCTCACACGCCTTGAATATGTGTAGTAACATGTAATTTTATGAAAAAAGAGACTTTGTGGATTCTGTCCACAATTTTTTTTTTTAATTTAATGAAAAAGAATTGGTGTGTTGATTTAGGAAGCAGGAAATATTAGTTGTTACAAACTCTCATTTGAAATGAAAAGTAAAGTTTGAAGTAAAAATAGTTACTACTCCTCCGTTCCTAAATAAGTGATCATTTTGCTTTTTTATTTTGTTCCTAAATAAGTAATTATTTAGGCTTTCATGAATCAATTGATCATATTCTTCCAAATTTACCCTTGTTTACATAACCAAAAACTATTAATTAGAAAAAATCACATTAAATGTACAACAAAATTTAATTAGGGGTAAGATAGTAAAAACAACTTTTATTTTCAAGGACTGAGCAATTTCTTAAGGGGTGTGCTCAACCTAAAATGATCACTTATTTTAGGTATGAAAGAAGTATTCTACATATCGACATTCAAAGTTTCATTATAATAATTTTTTAATATAATTGTCCATTGGGCATATTCGTCTTAAAAGATAACAAGTAGAAATTTGCAACTAAAAGAAAGAAACTACAACTCTACAAGTTAATAGTAAGTGTTTTTGTTTGAAAATATTACAAAAAAATCCAGGTGACAAAAGAAAACACTTTTCCATCTCAATTTATGTGATATCATTTGACTTGACACAAAATTTATAAGAAAACTTTTGAAACTTGGATCTAAAATAAATTTTAGATATTTGTGACTATCAATCATTTCATTAGAGATAAAAATAGAGTTTTAAAATTAAATTGTTTCTATATTTGTGGAAACGTAATACTCTCTCCAAACCACTTTACTTGTCGTCCCTTACTAAAAATAGGTGATCCAAAATAATTGTCATTTTAAAAAGCCGATGTATAATTAGTTGTTTGTTTTCATTTTTACCCTTGGTCATAAATATGTATAGAAATTAATGTAGTACAAAAGAGAGAAGTATTAAATATTGAAGAATAATAATGAAGATAGTTTAATTAAATTACATTATAGTTAATATTTTTTTCTTAAGGGACGTGTAAAATAAAAATGTAACAAGTAAAATAGTTTGAAAAAAGGTTTTTTTATTTTTTTTTTATTTTTTTTTGGGACGGATTATGAAAGGACCTTTGTTAGGTAAATTGGGACAGAGGCAGTGGTTGAATATCAAAAGACGTGAATCAAATCAATTATATTTGAGATAAATGGAGTAATTTGGGTTAATCTTAAATTTAAATTTGACAAAATTATTATTATGTAAAGAAAGAAATTCTTAATCGCAAGTTCCAAATCCTTTATAAATACACACCAAAGGCATTTCTCGGCCATTTTCCTTCTATTCTCGAAGTATTTTTGGCGGGAAAATCTTCATAGCTCGTTGATCAAATACGTGTATACATAGATCGATATTTTATTTTATTTTTTTGCAGATTGATCGTTGATCAGCTTAACAATGTCCACTATGAAAGTTTGCGTGCTATTCAGACCTCTGAATTCGAAGGAACTATCTGAGTTTGGCGAAGCTGTCTCTGTTCAAGGAATTAACTCCGAGTCCTTCATAATCAAGGTTTTCAAAGCTCCAATCTCTGTTTCATGTATTGATTTTGCTGTTAATTTCAAATCAAATGTGAAGTCTGTGTATGTATTGCGAAAAGTTGGAACTGTGCTACTACTAAATCTTCGCATTAGCAATTCCGAATAAGGTTTTACTGACTTAGTTGATTTTGTAACACCATTACAGGATGAAAAGGAACAGGAATTTGATTTTACCTTCGACAGAGTTTTCTATCAAGGATCTGAACAAGCTGATATATATGAATTTCTAGCTCTGCCTATAGTCCAAGGTATGATCGAATTTCATGAGAGTTATTATAGAAAGTGAACGAGTTTTAAATTCAATTACTCTTCTCACTTATAATATTCGTTGTATGGATGATGGTGAACATAGGTGCCCTAGATGCAATAAATGGTACGATTATCACTTATGGACAGGTAAATGCGTGATTACAGCCTTTTATGTTAGCATGCCTGCAATTTTAGTATGTGAATTGGAGATTTTCAGTACATATACTGAGTACATTCAATTCCTAGTGCACAATTGTTAGTGATTGACAGGTGGAGAAAATTCTTCTTTTCATTTCCGTATATTCTTCTTTGACTATTCTTTATTCTTTTGATCTTTCTCAGACAGGAGCAGGAAAGACATATAGCATGGAGGTAAAATGATTTTACTACATTCATAAATCTGCGTTTTATGGAAGTATTAGTTCGTTGTTGACTCTGTTGGCTTTAGGGACCAAGCATTGTAGATTGTGAAAGCAAGAAGAAAGGACTATTGCAGAGAGTGGTGGATGGACTTTTTGAGGCCATAATGAATTCAGAGAAACCAAACAAATACACAATCAAATTATCAATGGTGACAATCTATTAATTTGGATGTATTGTTATTGATTTCAACCTTTTGTATGGCAAGTGCTATGTTTCTTTAAGCTCTTAGTCATCAAGGAAGAAAAGCTAGTTTAAGGAAATTTCTTACTCTTACAGGTAGAGATCTACATGGAGAAAGTAAGGTTTGTGTCACTTATCAGCACTTGTACCCAAGGAGATTTTCCTGATCCATATCTATTGCTTTATTCCTAAGCATGCTTTTAAGTTATCAATTTCTCTCAGGGATCTTTTCGATTTATCGAAGGACAATATTCAAATAAAAGAGAGTAAAGTACATGGAATTGTTCTAAATGGAGCAACAGAAGTAAGACTCATCAGCACCCTTTCTTTCACGTTTTTCCTCAAATTGTTATACTGTTTTAGTTTTCAAGCATGCAATATGCTCAACATAACCTGGTATTGTCTGTTTGGATTTATGCTGAATTATCTTCAATAGTCCTCTGGCTTCCTGCATAAATTTAAGTACGCACAAACTACCAACCAAAACAGCTGGCTGGCTTGATATGTTGGAAGCCTGAATTGACCTAAGTGCTGAACTTTTTGACTTTCAGAAACAACAAAATTTATGCGAAAAAATCTACTTGTCCTTGATTCACAACTCAAATGCTACACATCTCTTTCTAAATTTATTTTAATTTTCCTTCGGAATTTCTAAAGCCTGCATAATCTTAAATTGTTTTCCAGGTAGCTTTATCCAACTCTGCAGAAGCATTGCAAAGCTTATCTGTAAGGAAAAATGAGACAATGTGTTTCCATATGAGGCACTTTGTACATTTTGTTTCTGATATGGCTGTTCATGTTGCAGAGTGGGATAGCTAATAGAGCAGTCGGAGAAACACGTATCCATAGCCTTTTTCTGTGCATCTTGTTAACAAAAGTTCTTCCTTTTACATATTTATTTTGTTTATTCTTTGTAAAAATATTTTAACTAGTCCAGAAATGAATATGTTGAGCAGCAGAAGCCATTGCCTCTACATATTTACTGTCCACCAGGATCTGACAAAGGATAAAAGGTATTATCTCTCAATAGGTTTGAAACTTGAAAGATCTGTCCTAAATATTTGAATTTCCAAGCAGGACCAAATTTGGAAAGCTGATACTCGTAGACTTGGCGGGGTCAGAAAAAGTTGAGAAGACTAGAGCTGAAGGTAAAATTCTTGAAGAAGCAAAGACCATCAATCAGTCCCTCACAGCACTTGGGAAAGTGATAAATGCTATGACTAGCAGCACTCCAGGAAAACCAACTCATATTCCTTATCGTGATTCTAAGCTCACTCGGATCCTACAAGATGCTCTTGTTAGTTTCACTTCCTTAACTCCATTTTCGTCATACTTCCAGCCTACTTTGAGGACATCTATATTATGTTCGCAGGGTGGATGCTCTCAGACTGCATTACTTTGCTGTTGCTCTCCAAGCCCTTCCAATTCTTCAGAGAGCATCTCCACCCTGCGATTTGGTGCTAGGTATGTAAAATTAGTTTTATCTGAACTTCTTGTCATAGAGTCAAAACAGGAACAATGAGGAACATAATGCACAAAAGGAAATAGAGAATTTTTGTAAGACCTCTATCAGCTCTATACATTTTTGGAATTATTTCCTTCATTACCATTATAGTTTCTTCTCTTGTGTTTTGGTCTCCCTTCAATTTACATTCCATTGAGTATTGTTTTTCCTCTTATTTATCTTCCACCAATTTGTACTCATTTGATTTACTTTGTATCAAACAATCATATCTAGCTTGCAATATTTCTGCATCTAGGAAACTCCAATTTGGATATGATACTGGGGTTGATCAGAGAGTCTAAGTAGTGAAGCATGAATCTGTTAATTATTAATGATGTTTGAACAAGGATTCCATTAATAATTACAACAATGGGCTCTACCTGTGAATCTCTTTGTGGAATGCAGAAATTCTTTACTTGTGTAAGATGTACTGTCATTAAAGCTACAAATTATTAGAGATATTAAACTCAAAGTGACTATTCAAACTTAAAATATGTATCTTCTCTCTTTGCGTGACATAACCTAGTGTACTTAGTAAGTTAAAGCCTTGTTTTTTGAAAAGCTTACCATGTCAATTACTACTTGATGCTGGCCGCGACATGTAAAATAAGGATTTTTAAGTTCTAGTTTCTCTGTTTTCAAGCAGAGCAAAGCATATAAAGGCATCAGTACATGTTAGTTGCAAGGAAGATCTAGACAATACCAAGGATGCGACTGTCTATACTAATGTAGATGAGTCCAGGGAGAGGATATTGGCCAAGGTCTGATTTGCTTGGTTAATGTAATTTAAGCTATTCTTGGTTACTGTACTATAAGCTAATAATCTGATTTACATAGCTGAGAGAGAGAATGACTGCCGAAGATGTTCAATTGCTTGAGAAATTATTTGTACTGGAGGGAATTTTCTTTGATCCCAATTCAGTTGACGAGATAGAAGTAGCATTTGAAGATGTTACATCAAGGACAATCTCATCATTGCATAAAGCCGTGGAAGAGCTGAGTACAGGTGTAGAGAAGGTAAGAGATACATACATCTGAGTTCTATTCAATTTGATTTCTCTGCTTTCCCTTTCATTTGCTCTTTTGTTTAATAAATCAAAAATAGTCGAAAAGTATTAGGGGTAACTGAGCTTCGCCAGAAGTTCTTTTTGGCATTAAAATCTCTTCTGTATTCGGGCTAGATATGAATACTTTTTTAAAAAAAATAAAGGATTGATATGAATACTAAAGTGTGTTTGCTGGAATACCTAGAAAGGATTTTTCCAGAAAGATTATATTCAGCAAAGGCTTCATGAAGTAGGTTAAGAAGGAATTCTGCTTATATTTTTGAGTTCCAACACTTTCTGGGAGAGGATTCCTCTGCTGGATTTTAGAAAACAATGAAACGCTCTACCTAAAGAAAGTTAAATTGAGAAAACTAGAGAACAAATATTTGAGTACCGTGTATAGACGTATAATATCCTTCACATTTTTAACCTTCCATGCTTTTTGAAAATTCCAGCAAAAGATTGATGTTATAGTTTAAGCTCCACATACGGTCTTAGTTAACATTATCAATTGGATGAAGCAAATGTATAGTAGAACAGACAACAAAAATAGGTAAGAAATATAATAAGAATTCTACTTAGATCATGGACTGAATGCAGAGTCAAAAACCATCCAAAGAGATGAGTTTTCCTAATGGTATAGAGCTTCATTTTGATTGTGCCGTGTGAATCATTTTACAGATGAAGAGGGAGAATGCTGCTCTTAAGGCCAGCTTGAAAGCTTCTGAAGAGTTTTATCAACATCAACTCGAAAGAAGGCCGCTCTGCTTGATTCTCTGATTGTAATAATGGACCTTCATTTTTAAAGAGTTTTACATTGCACTATAATTTCTACGATTAGTCCTCTTTGTATAGACTAATCACTATCCAAACATGGTAATACTACTTATGTTAAGTTGAACCTAATCGAAATTATCAAACAGCATATGCATGTGAAAATAGTTGAATCTACTAGTGTTATTTAGCACATTTATGCAGCCACATAGAGAAGTTATTTGGGTGATACTTGATAGCAAAGAGTCATTCGGTCTTCAGTTTGATTGGACTGATTCTCCAGCCAAGAAAGACGTGGGTTTGATATTAGTTTGCAGAAATTAGGTGGCGTTAGAGGTTTTTAGTTTTTTTGCAAAACCAAACACGCGCACACACACACAAAAAAATTCTTGGTGTTTGGTTCAAACTAGTTTTGCAAAAATTCTTCGGATAATTATACAAAATAACCATTCGGTCATAACTTTTTCACAAAATATAGCCCATCCTTCTTCTTTGATTTTCTTCTTCCAGCCATTATGACTTCTTCTTCTTCTTCCATCTTTCTTCTTTCTTCCTCCTTATTTTTTTTCCTTCTTCTTCCATGTTCAACCATTAAACTTCTCGAAAGTTCGACTTTTAAAATTCAACGTGCCGCAACGTGAATCGTTTCAAATAAATTATATATCAAAAGATTCAAAACATCGAGAGGAGCTCATATTTAAAATTTGGGAATGTTTAGAAGAAATTTTGAGTTGGTCGGAATTGTAAGACCACAACATTTGTAGAACTATAATTAATTCAAAATTTAATATAAAAGTGATATGTATAAAAGAAAATTATATTTACAATGTAGTGTATATATGATACATAGTTATACATCATATGTACATGTTTATACACCATTTATATAATATCCGTATATAACATAATTATTTATACAATATATCACATATACATACGGACATTTTTATTGTATTTTTTTTTTGTCGCTGATATATTTAGGTAAAAAGCCCAAAATTCTTTTCAAAAAATTTGAACCTGACGCCTCCGTAGATTGATGCACTTTCATTGTTTGGACATTAAAGGAAGCCTTAAAAGCTTGCAATTCGTGGAAGCAAGTTCCCATTTTGCTTGCAGAAAGAATTGAAGCTTTTTTGGCCCCATTTACCTTTGCCTTCTGAGATTTCTAATTTTCAACAGTACTAAAGATTTGTTTTCAAGCAATATTTTTCTTTAAGCCAAAAAATGCCCTTGTTCTCTTTTGTGTCGTTGACACTCAGATTAATGATGCAACTTTTAAAGATATTAGAATTACCACTTTTCAAGGCAATAATTAGATCTGTAAACCACACATGGATCGACAATCGACATGATCTAATTGTTCCAAGTCCTTGAACCAGGGTGGTTTATAGTACCATGACTTATGTTGTTGTGTTAACTGTATTCTTTTTCCAATTTAACCATCCGTTATCCAACATCCATTGGCTCGACTAATCTAGCCGCGGTAATCCAGTAGGGGGTACCACAATGAAGGGATCACAATCATCCCACCACACCCCTCTTTTATTGTACATAGAAGGTATATAGTGTAAACTAATTATTTGAAAAAGAAGTACCACTAATGCTTAGACAATTATATTGTATGCATGGACGTTAGGGATGCCAATCCTTTGAGTTAATAGTTTACTAAACATGTTTGACCTCCACCTAATGTCCTTATTCTTCATTACTTTCTCAATTAAGATCCACCAACTAAATGTTTAAAAAATTAAACAGACAATGCTATTCATATATTTATACACGTTGAAGACAAGCAACTTTCACATGTACATGTCTCACCAAGATTGAGTTAAACATGATATCAGAAACGAAAAAGGGTCAAAAATATCCCTGAACTATTCGAAATGGAGCAAATATACCCTTCGTTTCATTTTTGGCTCAAAACTACCCCTGCCATCAACTTTTTGGACCATAAGTACCCTCCAACTTAACTCTCCATCTTCACTGCTGATTTGGCGTCCACATGGCGGTCCAACTAAGACAAGACCTGCCACGTGGCTGCCACATAGATAATTAACTTGTCCTATTTTAAACTCACTCATACTCCAATTCATTATACCCGCCCCGAATCCACCCCCGACCCATCCCCAATTCTTTCTTAATGTTAGAAAGGTGAAGCCGTGATCATTCAACTGTCACTTATCAAAGAAAAGAAAATGTTAGTGCTTTAATTGGGAGGTGAAGATAGTTATTCAGGTTTCATGTGTTACAACCATGTAGTATTTATTAGAATCTGCAATAATGTTACTAATCAGCCAACTGAAACAAACTTCTAAATTTAGTATCCATGTTTTCATCTTCAAGGGAAAAAATATTAGTCTTCTACATCATCTCAATTTGTCTTTCATGTTACATCATTATACTTAAGTTATCAAAACCGAAGCTGATTTTACAAATCTGATTCGATTCTTCATGTTGAACTTTACAATGAAAAGGTAAAATTTTCCAATCGAGATTAGAAATATCTAGACAACAAATAGAAAACAGAACAGAAACATAGATTACTATATCTGAAACAACATTTATTATGCAATATTATTCCCCGAGGCTTCACCTTGTCTGTCTCACTGTTGAAGGTTGAACATAGATGATCATAACATTCAGTGGGGATGGGTCGGGGGTGGATTCAGGGCGGGTATAATGAATTGGAGTATGGGTGGGTTTAAAATAGGACAAGTTAATTATCTACGTGGCAGGCCTTGTCCTAGTTGGACCGCCACGTGGACGCCAAATCAACAGTGAAGATGGGGAGTTAAGTTGGAGGGTACTTATGGTCCAAAAAGTTGACGGCAGGGGTAGTTTTGAGCCAAAAATGAAACGGAGGGTATATTTGTTCCATTTCAAATAGTTCAGAGGTATTTTTAGCCCTTTTCCGTATCAGAAATGACATTCTAAAATGTCTCTGTCATAGAACCATAATGCATAATATTTCTCAGCTGAGTTATATTATCAGTGGTTAGAGAAAATAACATAGAAAAGGACAATTTTTACCTGATTGATAACAAGGAAACTGTCCTAATCAATCCGTTTTCTCCTTAATGGAAATACTACTAATCATAGCATCCATTATCATTGAAGGATATGAAAGTAATTGAACAACAACCAATTCACAATCTTTTAGCCTTTCCCACATCTCAAAGACAACTTGAAATTGAAGCAAAAGCCCAAAAGATCTTATTTTAAGAGGATGAAAATGCCAACTTTCTGTCAAAGGGGCAAAAAACCATGGCTTCTTCAACCACTTGTTTCCTCCACATTCTTGCTCTCTTCTTCATCTGCTTGCCCCTGGCCAGTACCGTCGATTTTAATTATCCTGCAGTTTTCAACTTTGGTGATTCAAATTCTGATACAGGAGGCCTTGTTGCAGGCGTTGGTGATCGCCTAGAGCCACCTAATGGCCAAACTTATTTCAAGAATCCATCTGGGAGGTTCTGTGATGGACGACTAATCATCGATTTCTTGAGTATGCTTCCCACTTCAAAGTGCCATTTTTTTCTTATTGGGGGGTAGTGGTCTTCATTTCAAGGTTATATTGATATTCTTGTTCTTTTTTTTTTGGTTGCAGTGGATGCGATGGACCTGCCATTCTTGAACTCCTATTTGGACTCCATTGCTGCACCAAGTTTCAGAAAAGGAGTCAACTTTGCAGCTGCAGGTTCAACCATACTTCCTGCCACTGCATCATCTGTTAGCCCTTTTTCATTTGGGATTCAAGTTGCTCAGTTTTTCAGGTTCAAGAATCGGGTTTCCGAAATTCAAGCAAAGAGTAAGTTTGATCATGTTTCTGATTATCAGGGCTCATATTGCATACATCAGAATCCTATAACCAGTGAGATATATTTTAATTTTCTTTGCAGCCAGGAAATATGATAAGTACGTACCAACTCAAGATTTTTTCCAGAAAGGTCTTTATATGTTCGACATAGGCCAGAATGATCTTGCTGGTGGATTTTACTCCAAGACTTTGGATCAAATTCTAGCTTCAATTCCAACTATCCTTTCTGAATTTGAAGATGGTGTCAAGGTCAATTATTATAACAGAAAATTATGCGGAATTTCTGTATTGATTATCAATTGCAAGTTCTAAACTCATTTCTGCTTCCTCTTTGACATCACAGAGATTGTATGACCTAGGGGCCAGGAATTTCTGGGTTCACAACACAGGTCCATTGGGGTGCTTAGGTCAGAATATAGCTAAATTTGGAACTGATGCATCGAAGTTGGATGAGCTAGGATGTGTTAGCTCACATAATCAAGCTGCAAAATTTTTGAACCTGCAGCTTTACGCCCTTTGCAAGAAGCTACAGGGCCAGTATTCAGATGCAAATATCACTCATGTTGATATTTTCTCCATCAAGTCTAATCTGATAGCAAATTATTCCCGAAATGGTAAGTTGCATTGCGAGTAAAGAAACTTAGAATTTCTCTGCTAAACACAGCTGCAAAATCATACTTTTGCCATCATGATAACTTGATTATACTTCAACTCTGAGGAAATTAAAGCAGGACAGGAGTTACCACAAAGTACACTCTCATTAAATTTCTTTAAGGAAAAATAATAATATAACACTTGGTATTTTGCATTTATATTTTGCAGGATTTGAGCAGCCACTAATGGCTTGCTGTGGATATGGAGGACCTCCACTCAACTATGACAGCAGGATTGCGTGTGGTCAGACAAAGGTGTTGGATGGAAACAATGTCACGACCAAAGCATGCAATGACAGCAGTGAATATATCAATTGGGATGGAATTCACTACACAGAAACTGCAAATCAGTTTGTAGCCTCACAAATTCTCACAGGAAAACACTCGGATCCACCCTTTGCAGACAAGATGCCTTTCCTTCTTAAACTAAAGTTCTGAGGAACCGACATGCTTGTCGTTGTTTTAATTCTCTATATACTTATATATTCTAATTTAGTATTGAAATTCGTTACTTTCATGGATTCCTGAAAATATAGAACAATTTTTATGGATCATGTCACGAAAATAAAGAAAGGTACTTTCCTTTACTACTTTGAGTTGCTACACTTGAGCCGAGGGTTCTTCGGAAACAGTCTCTCTACCTCTACGAGGTAGGGGTAAGGTCTGTGTACACTCTACTCTCTAGACCCCACTTGTGGGATTTCACTGGATATGTTGTTGTTGTCACGAAAACTACCACTAAATCCCCCTTTTAAAATATCGGCGATGCAACAGGAAAGTTTCTCTACTACTTATAAAAAGAAATGGTAATGTCTCTTACGTTAGGGGAGGTCCAAATTTTCATTTTTATCCTTTTGAAATTTCTCATGGATCAGTCATTTCCGAAAGGACCATTTTGTACAAGATAATATACATGCTTACTCAAGTCTCCGGAAAATGTAACCTTCCAAAATCAGACAGCTCACTTCTTCGAAACATATGCATAGTATTGAGCCATAGGAACAACGAAAGCGATCACTAACAGCCCACCAACCACAAGTGTGAATTGTCCTCTTTTCTCATCTGTTTCCTCTCTGGATTTGAAGTTGGACTCTCTTTTGTTATCCTTGACTTGGGGGCCACCAGGATCAGGAAGGCCATCAATGGCAGCAACAAGACGTCTGGCAGTGCTGAAAACTGCTTCATTGTACTTCTCTTCGGTAGCCAAGACTAAAATATTGAAACCAATAGCCACACCATCAGAATCAAGAGCATTAGTGAACAAGTTTCACTATGAAACAAAATAAAATTGTTCTGGGGTTGCTAATTCTCCTATATCTACAGAATGAGTTGTCTAGACAGATAACAATCAAAGTTGATACCTAGACCTCTGTACTTTTTGTTTAATTTGGTCATGATATTCAAAATTATGAAGGGGAATTCTCCAGCAAACCTTCAAGTCAAAAGACTTTCAACCTTCTTGGTGCTTATTGAGCTGAAAAACTATCTTAATGCACACATACCTAGCAGATGCATGTATAGAATGATTCCTGGAATGAAGGAAAATTTGCCACAGCTATGAGATGTAATGACAAAATAGCAGAGAAGCAAATCCTGCTACTGTAGAATATGCTTCAGCTAAGTTCAAGGGAAAAAAGAGAGCAAGGAGAAAGGGATCTGTTTCCATTTCTTGCATGTCTAGATGTCATTGCCGTCCTACTAGAATCATTCAAATGATACTAGTATCTAGAGTTTCTACATCACGATCTACTCTTGAACCAGAAGATATGCTTTTTGAAGAATTCTTATTGCATGAACTGGATAACTAAGAAAAAAATCCTCAATCCTCCATTAGATCGCTTCAGGATCGTTACAAAAATATAAACAATTATGTGAACTCTTTTGGAGTTTGTGTTTCTAGGTCCTGTTTGTAACTCCATAGACATGACATTGAGACAGCTTTTCTAGCAGCTAAGATCCAAGAGTTATTCAAAAATCATGCATTTATCAAACTCACTAAATTGCTTACATGCCATTGTTAGTTTTGATGAAGAGCATTAGACTTTTCTAACCTAGTACAATCTACGAAAAGTAATATTATCTAATATACTAATTCCCTGTAGTATACCTCATGTCCTTACCAAGATTGTTAATCTTACTTATTGCAAATGATCTCAATAAGCCATTCAGTTGGAAATCAACCTCAATGACAGAATTAATCAACGCGCCCAAACAACAAGGAAGTATTTCCTACCTGGAAGGTTCTCTGAGACGGTAGCATCAAGAACAGTATCTCCGACGGCCTTTACAAAATCAGGACCACCTGTTATTGCGCCTTCCTTTTGACTTGTAACGAGCACAACTATACCCTTATCATTTCCTTCTTCAACACTAGGGTACCACTTCTCCAAAACTTGGTCAGCATACTCAAAAGCATCAGCTTTGCTCTACAAAACACAAAAGTTACCATTTCGATTATTTTTCCTTCCTCAGTGTTTTACAGGTTCATTATTTTCTTCTCCAGCTCTTGTTAATAGAGGGCCGGGGGTGGGTATCATAGTTAACAGGTTGAGATCTACCAGCACTTGAGTTTCTCCAAGACAAGAATTAACAAAAGAACTTAAGTTTAAGAGCATAAAAAAGGGCAGCCCGGTGCACTAAGCTCCCTCTATTGGCCGGACCACAAGGGTCTATTGTACGCAGCCTTACCCTACATTTTTGCAAGAGATTGTTTTCACGTCTCGAACCCGTGACCTTCCGATCACATGACAACAGCTTTACCATCAAGTAGAAAAGCACCATAAAGATTGAAACTTTTCTTCTCAATAACTAAAAATCAGAATGCCAATTATAGATTACTATTAAAATTGGTCATTGATGTTATGGCTTCTATTAGCAAGATAAAGAAGAGAAGAAAAATTACAGTGAGCTTGCGAACAGTGATGACATTAATGTGGAAGCCTTTTCTCTTCTCCACATCAGACAACAATGCCTTCAAATCAGACTTAGTCACCCTGCTAAGCACACCAGCATCATCAACCACATATGAGTCCTTTGGAGGACCTTCATTTAACACATCAAATTCAGATGCCAATGCAGAATCAGAAGACACAACTGGACAAAAATTGAGGGCTAAAGAAATAGCTAGAGCAGCTAATCCTTGCTGGACATGGGAAACCCAACTTTTAGGTACTGAAAAAGAGTCTTCTTTTTCAATCTGGGAATGTTGTTTCTTGAGGCTGCAGCAAATTGGCTTAGGTGAAGTGAGTGAAGTTGATCTTGGTAAGTGAGAAAAAGAAAGAAAAGGCTTAGAAAGGGATGTTTTGGGGTTGAAGAGAGGAGAAAAAGGAGGGGAGAGAATGGTTTCCATGGGAGGGAAGGTAACGGATCAGAAAAAAGTTGTTTTTGTTGTTCACTATGTGTTTCTGGTTCTCTTTTTTGTTCATATTTCGGGTGGTTTGTGTTGTGTTCTGTCTCCATTGGTTGTGGCTGAATCTTGATCTCTATGGATAACGTTTTTTCTCAGCCATGGACAAACATAAGGGCATTCTGGTCTTTTACATCGATTTTTGGAGGGAGTCAGGATTTGAGGTTTGGGGGTTCTGAATATTAAGACAGGACAATAAACTCAAACTAATATATGATAACCGCCAAAAACAAGTATGATATTCAATATATGTTTTAAAAAACAAACCAATAGGAGAAAATGTGAATCTGTCATAAAATTAAATATTAAAAATTAATTTTTGAATAAATTATTACACATTATAATAAGCAAACAAATAGAAGAGAAAAATCAAAAGAGTATTATGTATATATCAGTTATGAGGCGAAAGTCCATTAGAATCCTAACTTCTTTAAAAATTTGTTTTTGATTTTGAGGGTTTGTGGAAACACCAATATCCAAATCTTTTTTTTTAGAATACCTGAATTTGCTTTTTGCTCTTTTAACTTATTAATTTTATATTTTATTTTTCTAAATAAAATTTTAAAAAATAATATGCACTCTTTAAAGCTTTTTTTTTGGAGTAAATCGCGTTTAAAAGTTATTTTTAGTGATGCCATGTAATTAATTTTATATTTTATTTTGCTAAATAAAGTTTTAAAAAATAATATGCACTCTTTAAAGCTTTTCTTTGGAGTAAATCGTGTTTAAAGTATTTTTTTTACTGATGCAATGTAATTTGTATTTTCCTTTAAACGAAGAGCACTTAGCAGAAAAAGGAAAACAAAAAAAACAAGTGTTGCCAGCTAGTATCGAACCCGCATCTCTGGAGGCTTCACATGCCAATTTCACAGCACTGATCCATTAACCTTTCTTTGTACATGGGCTCACACGTTAAAAATTATTGAATTTCTTAATACAAATATAAGGTCTACGGAAAAGCTATTGGGTTCGTTCGAACCCCCATAATATATAGTAGTTCCGCCCCTGGGTTTATCACACTAAACAAAGTAATCATAGAACAAAATTTTGTATTTACAAGTTTACTCCTTCCGTTTCAGTTTGTTTGTCTTACTATTCCTAACGACTACAAGATTAAAGAATATTTTGATATTTTTTTTACATATAACTAAAACTACAAAATTTAAAAGTCTTTTTTACTTCCTTAAACTCCGTATTAAGTCAAAATCAGACAAATAAATTAAACCAAAGGGAGTACTAATTTTTGGTCGATTTTACAAAAAATAAAAAATAAAAAATATCATACGTTTAATAAGCTTTATTAAGCTCAATATTATTATTATCCGCATAAATTCTATAAGATTTTATGAGTTATTATAACATAACAGTATGCGAAGAACTAAAAAAATATTTTTTATGCTAATAACGTTCGAATTAATTTACATCCACCTTGTTATTTAATATTTATCTAGAATTATATATATTATACATGAATAAAAATATTACAATAAAAAAAGCTCTTAAATAATCATCCACATTATAATAATCCTCATACGATCATTATCATTCAACGTCTAACAATCATTATATTATAATTTTAGCATAGCTAATTCATGAACCAAATGATGTTGATATTTTTATTTTGTTTTCTCTTTTTTCGCCTAATCTCTTAATATATTTGTCTTGTTATCGCATATTGAAATATTTAGTGTTTTGATTAATATAAAAAATACAATATATAATTTTATTAAAATATTATTCCGCTAAGAATATTAGCACAATTTTCATAAAATATTTCCGTAATCTCTAAAAGAATAATTACTCCCTAGCCAACACAGAAAAATATTTCGAAAAAGAAGTCATTTTCTGAGAAAAAAGAACATTATTTTTGGTCATGTAAAACCAGGTGAAAAAAGAAAATAAAAAATAGTGACAGGTGGCAGTCACTAAGAGGTAAGCACTAGGAGCTAACTTATGGTGCGAAGTAGCAAATAAATCCTCGTTAAACCCTCTTGTGAAATTCCAAAACCTCCATTTCCGTCTTCAATCTCGTTGATCACAGATGGCTTTAGGGCGATATCAGACGATTCGAAAACTCTACCAAAAAGTTGAAATTCGAGACTTTTCTACCTTGTAAGCTCCTTAATTCTAGTTTTATATTATCTAATACTCAAATTCATATAGTGCATATACACTTCTTTCTCCAAAGACTGGTTATTTGCTTACATGCGAAATCGAATTTATTAGCGAAACACGCAGTTCCCCATTTTCCATTATATTGATCGATGTTATTTTTTTTAATTAAGAAGGTGTCACTTTGTTTCAAATTTAACTCTTTTTATCTGATAATGCAGGCTAGCCAGTTCAAGAAGCAATTCAAAATCTATTACGAATGGTAAGCAATTCTAACTCTATGCAGCCTTGATATTCTATTTCTCAATTGGGTTTGTTGAAATTTACTTCATTTGGTTGTGTCTAGAAGCTGGTGGAAAGATAAAGTGGAATAGGGCGAATAAATTGCACCTTTTTATTGTTTGTTATGGTTATTGTTCTCACTTGTGGGATTGGTTACAATGTGATATCGTATATTAAGCTGGTGTACTTGTAGCTGAATTGCATTATGTTGGAATAATATGTTGTTTTCTGATTACCCTATTTACTATTTCTGCTGTCCTTGTCCATTTCAATCATTTAGTTCTAATGAGCGATAACTCTATCTGTATTGAAATGAATAAATGCTGGAGCAATTTCTCTTGCTTATATAAATGCCCGGACTTCCATCCATGGAATAATAGATCTACAACAAAGATCTGTTCATTTGGTGAAAGGCCATTCACTCTGAACCAATTAGTTTACTTTCTTCCTTCGTTTTCCCTTTTCTTTCTGTTGACCTCTCCGCCTTTTAGAATTTGAACTCTGAGCTATTAGTGGAACAAACATCTTTCTTTGTTAAACTGTCTACTCCTGGTGTTCAGTTCCACATATCACACTGAGGAGCATATCATCCTGCATGCACAAGGACCATGGAGGTATCCCCTGGACATCTGGAGATAAAACAATGCTCCGTTCAACTACGGTGAGTTAGATTTGAAAAAAATATCAAAATTGTATCCGGAGGCATCTTTTCTTTTCTTTTCATAATTTTAAGTTGTGAGCATTTTATCTAAGTTTTAACTTGCCTGTAACTATTAGTTGTCTCAAGTAGTTTAATCACCTTGTGTTTAACCGCTGACGGAGCATATTGAAAGTCAAGAGATTCATTAAGAATAATTTTATAACTAAGAATCCCAAATAATTAGAAAACCTTATTTTAACCTAAACTTTCGTTATTATAGTAGTTTATAATTTTCTTATATCAAGTAGCCTAAACTCCGATATAAGAGTTCTCTTATATGCTGTGCACCAACCAATTCAACAAGAGCTTTTATCTCCTCTTCTTATTTCACATGAAATAAGGAAAGTTCAGGCTAAGGGAAGTTCCCCAGCAGAAGAGGTCAATTTTCTGTGAGGTCTATGGAATCCCAATTGATGGTTGACACTCTTTTGGTGTGTCCTTTATCTCTTTTAGACGGATCAAAGTTCTTTTTGAACTGTTATAATATTATTTTAAACTTGGTTGATCAGTTAATCTGATGCTGACTCTACTTCTCTTTTGTACTGTTTGTCCTTGTTAGTTTGCTCACTTTTTCTTCTGGTGTATTGATACTCCTATCGTTTTCCTTGTAGCAATTGTATATCCTTATTTTGTTGAATGAGAGCTTTGATTACTCCCATCACTTTTACTTTCGCGTAGAAGCAGGAGTCAATAAGCTATGGTTACATGCGATCAGTTACAACGCAAGCAAAAGCTCCAGCCCAAGCACGGCAAATGGTAACAAAACCTGTTAATTGAAACACTGGTAGTGATGAATAAATATGCATGGTTTCGTTTTGGTTGTTGCTTGTTAGTGTTTAGCACATTAATCTGTTACGCCTTTTATATTATTCTTTTTGATGTGGTAATTTTCTCCCTTGGTGACTCGGATTCACGACCTTAAGGTTGGAGATAGATGTGCTTTCCACTTGAGCTACCCTCTCTTGTCAAAAGAAAATTTTCTTTTATAATTAAGTTGGATAAACATTTAAGCTTTAAATTTTTTCCATCTATAGGGAGCAGTCAAAGTGTCTATGCTGAGTCCTGGAATCATCTATGAGCCTTATACCATTCGTGACAAAATCCCATTCTGGAAGCGGTAAGTAAGACTTCTCATGCAATTGGCTATCGATTCTGGTTGCTCGCTCTTCTGATTAACATCTAAATATAAGAGACGTCTTCTCTGGAATCAGTTTTAGTCTATATCTAACATAGAGAAAACTATTATGGTATTTAGGTAAATTTTTGGTGTGGCAATCTGGAACCGTCAAATTCCTCCTTATTTTTAATAAATTTGGGACAGTCAAATTCTTTGTTCTAGTTATACTTTCCAACCTGGCATTGATTAGGACAGGATGGATTGTATATGCTCACGGTATCATAAGGAGAAAATATGATGTGGAGAAAAGTGAGGCAAGCTAAATATGGACAACAAGCACCATGGTGCACAAAAGAGGTAGTAAGTTCTTATGGGGTTGGTATATGGAAACATATAAGAAATCAATGGACTATTTATTAGCAATATCTAGTTCAAAGTGGAAATAGGAGATGCTTTGAAGACAAAAAGGAGATGGTTCATGTGGTCAAATATAGATGTGTTCAAAATTACTATTGGATGAAAGTAAATTTTGATTTAGATATGTACGACATGCTGGACTTGTTAGAATCTTTGAATCTGTAATGTAAACCAAGTCCTGCTTTTTGCACTTGCTGGAGACTGTCTTGGTACCGCTTATCAATAAAACTTTACCTTAAAAAAAAACGTCTATTCAAAGTAGTGATTGTAAGGAGAATTCACTTTGGCAGATGCATGGTTAGGTCATACACTCCTTAAAGAAATGTTTTCAGATCTCTTTTGTAGTGCTGCTGATAAAGAGGTCACAGTAGCTGAGTGCATTATAAATAAAATTAGAAGTGCTTCATTCAGTGATTTGGAGTTGTTTACACTTAATGCAATCACGCAAAACAACCTGTGTTCAACTTTTCAAATGTTGATATCAGGTATTTCACTAGAAATGGTTGGAAAAGGACAAAGGAGGATCTTACTTCAGAGGTAATTATTTGTGCATCTGACCATTCTATATACACCCATTTGTACTGCTAGTTGACTACTTCATACAAAGAAATTGTTTCAAGATCTGCTGTTCTCAAGTTTTTTACCCCTCATTGCATGTTCCTTCACTTAGACTCGGGGTGGTTAGTGGTAAACCACTTTTATTGGGATTATTTAAGGGTGAGTATGCGAAAGTTCTTATTCTGTGTCCTTTATCCTCATTGTCATCAGCTTTACACATCAAATTTGTCTTTGCAGCTCAAAAGTGCATATGCCATTGCTAAATTACGAAAAGTTGGATATTCAAAACAAAAGTTCTATACTGAAGCTGTTAACATATACAAAGAGGTGTGCTTGATGTGTGTGTTTTTCATAACTATAGACTTCTTGGGTGACTGTCATTCTCTAGTTTCTGTTTACTAGTGACATATTTTATGTTCAGCATTTGACTCACATGTACTTCTGCCTTTCCCCTTTCAGATAAATACCCAAATGGCGAATGGAGGAAAGGCAACTTTGAGGAAATTAGTTACGGAGCATATGTACTCTGTAGGTTCTTATACCTGGTATTTTTATTCTGAATTCATACCGAGCCTTCAATCTTGCTGCTTAACCTGGTCATTTGGATGAAACAAGTAGATTATGCTTTTGGCATGGGTTAGGTCCTGTTTGTAGTGAGTGGATCTTGGACCACTTCAATTTTATACATAGTTGGCTGTCGAGTTGGTGCACAGTTATCTATATTTGTCATGGGCTTTTTAATTAATTCACATTTTTTGACTTCAAATTCAAAGCTAGTCTGTTTGACATTTCTTCCTTTGGTCTTACAAGACAGGCTCTCAAGAATGAGATTAAGCAGCGAGAATCAGTCTGGCCTACTGTCTACTGGGAACTAATTGAACCAATTGTTAAAGTGCGAACTCTGCGAGCTCGATTGGCAAGTACCAAACCTTAACCATACTTAAGTTCGTAACTGCCTTTATGCATGTGTAGGAACATTATATTACTACCAGGACACTAGGTGGAACTCAAGATGATTCCTTTTCCATGTGATGGATATGATCTACATTTTTCTTCTTCTTTATTTGGTTTCTCAGGAGCAAAGCCTTTACTGCTGACCCTTTATAAATTCTCTGCCTCGGGTTCTGATGGACACCTTCCCATGTGATGGATATGATCTACATTTTTGGTCTCTCTGATTTGTTTTTTCAGGAGCAAAGCCTTTGACCCTTTCATAAATTTTCTTCCTGGGTTGGTTTGGTAATTGTCTTTCTTGGAGAAACCGTATTCAATGGGGTCGACAACGAAACCCATCAAAGTTTAAGAAATAGTGTACTAGAGCTTCAGATAATATTTTTAGTTTTTGTACCTGTCTTATTGCCTATATCTTTTCTTAAGATGACATTGCGAGTTGCCACACAATTGTTTAGGGAGAGAGTGTTAGTTTAACTGGGATGATAAAGATTAAAGTCCTAGAGGGCAGAGGCTATTTGATATTGGAAATTTTGAACTCCTTTTCTACTCAGTTTTCTATATCAGGTACTATATGTCTTGTATTTCTGATCTTTTTTAGGCAAAGGGAAACTGTAGAGAGCTCATTATGTCAAAGATTATGTGAACTGAAAGCGTTTTACTTTGTGTTGTTAAATTCTTTACCCTTCGCCTCCATTGAATCTTTTTTTCACGAATATTGAAATATACAACATCAAATGGAACCTCTATCATGTAACAAGAAAAAAAAAGGAATTTCATTCTCTTTAGATTTTCTCTCCACCAAGTGATTATTCATGTGGAAGTTTTGGCCGTTGAACTTTTACCCTTCTTAGTTGTGCAATAATAGAACTCTGTAGCTGCTTCTTTTGCAGATTGGTGTTGATCGAAATGATCTGAGTAAGGTGTTCATACAGCTTACACTTGAGTTTCTGTCTAAGCAGGTAAACTAGCCAGTAATTTGAATATTTTTTGACTGTTTTGAGTTCATTTGATGCTGATGCCTGCTCCCGTCAATGGTGTTGTAGCTGTTTCAACTTTTCTGCATCTCATGATTTTAGTGCTTGATTCGGTTGTAAAACTTGACATCTAATCCTGTTGATATGACCAGATAGCTGCATAATTTTTCTATATGACCACTCCTTTAAGACTTCAGAGTAAACCTGGCGGGTAATGTTTGTTTATTGCTAATCAAGATGTCAATCAAAAACATCCATTTTATAGAGAATTTCTTGGGAAAAACAACACGAGCAAAAGATAATGTCGTCATTCTGATCGTAACCTGAGAAAAGAAGAAAGTGAATAGGTGCCGACTGGTGTTCTCCTTTCCCTAGCACCTAAAGAGGATTCTGTGTACACAACCCAAAACTTAAATCATGGCATGCCAGTAGGCAATGACTTTTCCTATGTGCTTGCTTGGTTTGATAGAGTATTTTAGCTCATGAAAATTTCCTGGTTGCGAGGAAAGAAAGAAGAGTATTGGAAGATCACTTTCTAGTTTCCAGCTGCTTATTCATGAAGCAGCAACCTCTATACCCAAAACAGATGCACTAACCTGACCTGACTGTGCTTGCAAATGACAACGACTGCTAGTTGATGATGAACTTGCTTCCTTGTCTGTTAATGGACTTAAATTAACTGATTGCAGATTTTTTCACCAGAGTTATGAAATTTATGTTTATGCTGTGGTCACATAGTGTATAATAAAGAAAAATAAGGATAAATTAATTTTCGTGGTTGTTTAAATTAGCCTAAAAAAAGAAAGAGTTCTATTGGCGTCATATCAGCCTTATCTTGCTACCTTAAAACTAGAGAGATCCTGCTGCAGCTTATCGATAAGAAAAGGAATAAACCCTTGTCTCGTTACCTTTAAACTAAGAGACCCTGCTGCCACTTGTGGATAAGAAAAGGAATAAGCCCTTATCATATCACCTAAGCAAAATCACTTTGTAAATGAAATAATTGGAGTACAGCCTTTCTCACGTTTTACTAGTCCAAAGGAACTCCATTTAGTTTCCAAGAGTGCATCAGGTTTTACTTTTAATAATTAAAATTTAAAAGACCAACACATCTTTTGTTGTAATGCAGTCTAAGGTTATTAGAAATGACTATCCTGTGTTGATATTAAGCTATTCTTGCAGAAGTTTGAGGCATATGATGGGAAAGGAGCTGTTGTCTCCGGAGATAGAAATAAGGAGGTATGTGATAGTGATTCTGTATAATGCAGTGATCGACTGAATTAGCCATCCGACATCGCTGTGAAGAAAGTCACTTTTCTACACTCCAAAATTGATGAATGCTGAATCAGAGTTTGTTTTTTAGTCTAAGATAATGGCTCCACGTCTTACAAATGTATCTGGGATATTAACATATGAATTGGGATGCCAGAAGCATTACCTTGCAAGCCTCTTAAAACTTTCTATATATATATATATTTTTTTTAAAACAGAATTCCTGGTTGCATCTAGTAAAGGACTGCTAAGTTACCACAGATGATACAATGAGTTCCTACAAGGTCTAATATTTGGTTTGCCGAAATCTATTGTTTTCCACCATCATAGTAGTTATGTTAGTGAAGCATTTTGGCAGCAACTACAACTATGTGACTGCCTATGCAATAGTAGTAGGAAGCACTTTCTCATTTGTTTTTTCCAATCCAGGTCTTGGTACGTGATATATGGGTTTTTGAGAAGTCTCTCTTTCACCCTGGAGCATACTGGCGTCTATGTGGACGAATCAAAGTTTAGATAGACTATTGTGAAGAGGGAATGATATACTTCAATTTTGTAAGATGCTAGAATTTGTAACTTATCCAACCCTTAGACACTACATGTCGTTTCTCTCAGGCTAATTATTTGGGGCTTCCTCTTGGGTTGAAGAGTATTTTCGTGTGCCTTATTCTGGAGTCCATTCAGAAAATTTCCTTTAGACTTGTGTATCTGCCATTTTATTACTCAATAAGCAGGTGCAGTCCTGAATAATTGTTCTTAAAAGAAAACCTATAGAGATGTATTTTAGTTTCTTGGAATTATTCTAAAGAGTAGTATATTCACTTGCTTCATTGCTTGGTAAATGGTAACCCGTCTTGTTTGGTTCCATTCTCTTTATTCATATGCTCCTCTGATCAATTAGTATTTCATTGTTCCAAAATATTGTACTTAAGTTAAAGCTGCACAAACCCCTTAATCCTCTTTATTAGTTTTCCGTGTTCAATTGGCTTCATATTCTCAAGTTGAAATTGACAATCCGAGGCTCTTCTTGGTGATCTTTTGTTCTTAAATTTGAGTGGAGAAAGAGGCAAGGGATACAACCTTGATGCCCTATAAGAATTAGCTTTATGGAGGGAAAAAATAAGATGCTATCAGGCTTTGTCTTTGGTTTTGCTCTCAAGAAAAGAAAGGAACATTGCTTGCAACTGTTGCTTGTCTTTGGCAGAAAGAATCTGATGCTACAGCAGTCTAAAAGCATGCATTATTTTTTCAATTTCCTTTCTTGCAACAGACCAAGAAATGGACCAAGGAGAAAACAAGATCCAGCTCTTTGGCATTTTTAATGAGTTCTTATTCTATATCATGTCTTTTGGATGCCCTGTGTGCTACAGCCTATGCATCTGTCGGTGGCTATTTAACTTGTTCAAGGATACTGCTGCTCAAATAGCAGGTCAAATCTACATGATCATGAGTTTGGATTTATCTTGGTGCAATGGCTTCCCTATTGTCAATAGGCTTTATGAATTTGTTGTGCAGAGCCTTGCTGCTGAAGCTACCAAATCTGTAACTTTGGCTGATTCCATGGATTACAGTTTGGTCAATACGAGTCAATCTCGATCTAATCCAGGTAATGGGAATCACTCAAGCAAGCAACATGCTCTGCATACTGAAGATTTGAGTTCTTGTGTAGTTCCCAAGCTGGAAGAAGCTGTAGTTGAAGATGATTCAGTCCTTAAAAATGGAGAAAGTGATTTTTTTCAGGTAACAAGTGAAGAGAATGAAGGTGACAAGATTCTTGAAGAAGAAGTCCCTGGACCATCAATGGGAACTCAGAATAAAGCTCCAAAGAAGATGGTTAGCATAAATGATAATGTGGAGGAGATTTATTTCAGTAAGAAGAAGAAGAAAAAGAAATCAACAGAGAAAGTTCCTTCCATCAAAGAGCAAGTGAAAGAAGAGCCAAAGCCATTGAAATCAATTCTCAAGTTGGGCTCTAATGAAAATGAAAATTGGGATGAGAAATAGTAAATTCCTAGGTGAAAAAGAACTAGTAGTTAATTGATAATGCATTCTTGTTGTGGAATGGAAAAATGTCCTTGTTAATGATAGATCGGTTGATGGATATGAAATTTATAATTTAATAACTCATTGGCGTCCAAATATATGTCTAGATTTTAGTTTTAAAATATAAGCACACTCGATATTTACTCCTAATGGAACACTTTAAAGTTTAATATTAAGCGATGTTTTAAAAGGCGAGGCGTTTTACTTAGCATGGGGGGAGGCGTAAGCCCCATGGATCTCTAATTTTTAATTTATAATATAGTAAAACAGTATAATAACTCAAAAATTATAAAAAAAATATATTAGTAATTTTAAAAATTTAAAACATGATTAAAGAAACTCATAGAAAATAAAACTTCTAACATCATTTTACAAGTAGAAATAATGCAATGATATAAAAGCTATTATGAGATTCAAATCAACTCTAAAATTTTAACTCCAAACAATAAAAAGAATCACAATTTCTTAAAATATATAACTATACTATGCAATTTACATCTCAATTTTATTTTTTATTAAACTATTAGTATTATAATTAAAACGTCACTCCTTCGTGAATAAAAAAATGCTTTCACATAATAAAATAATAAAATATGATAATTTTGAGATATAGGAATCAAAAACATGAAGACCAATGACAAGTGAAGATGTAAAATCTGACTATGTGTTTTAAAAAGAAATGTTAAGTGATATTTATCCTCACGACATTCTCAAATAGTAAATAAGCAATTAGTTTTCTCAACTTTCTTATTTCTATAGATGAAGAGTACTAAGTATCATTCATTTATTGAAGAATTATGAAAATCAACAATGTTGACCAAGAAATTTGACACATAATTGGGTAGAACTGTTAGGCGAGTCCCGAGCGTTAGGCGTGTTTGGGGCGTACGCTCGGGCGCTTAGGGCGTAAGCCTCACAGGACTTAAGCCCCACACGTGAGCCCCGAGGCGTTTTCCCAGTGCCTCGCCCCGGGTCGAGCCCCGAGACGACCTTTTAAAACACTGATATTAAGAGGTCGCAAATTAAAGTAAGTCATATTCTTTTTCTTTTTCTTTTATAACATGAAACATACTCATGTTCTTCAAAATATACATCATAATTTAGTTGTATTTGCAACATTTAGAATTATTCCTTCTCAAGTTAGAGAAACCTAGATATCTCTCAACGTTAAAGAAACACTAGGCACTCAATTTAAGATCTAATTCACATAGGACAATCTCTGTTTGAGTCAAAAATCAAAATTGCTAGTAACTTCACAAAAGATATCAACCAAACAAACTAATAATGACATACTCGCTACTTTATAAATATTCAAATTAAAATTTTAAATTAATTTAATTTAACTTTAAAAATTAGTCAAATTAACTTTCGAAAAATGAGATGTGACAACTATTTTATAACGAAGGAAGTACAATTTATGACCTATTTTGATCCCCACCCACACATCCAAGAGAAATTTTCCTACTCATTCAACAGTCAAGATCTCCTCCTAGTTTTTTTTTTGTCATAAATATATAAATAGATAGTTTTGGACAATTTACCTGTTCTTGATGTCAGCAGTGACATCTTGCCATTGGAGATATAATACATAATTATATGGGATGAATTCATAATTTTACATAGCATCTTCTTTTAGCAAAGGTGCCACACTTTCCCTAAAAAAGCCAAATTCAAGACAGGATTCTCTCCCCTTTAGCACTTAGCAGCCAGCCAAACGTAAAGAGCCACTTTGGACGATAATAAGGTAACACAAGAGGGGTCCAAAAGAATGTCAAAATGGGCAGCGGCTGTTCTTCTCCATCAATCTCACAAAGCAGCAGCACATGCTTAGCACTCTATTGTTCTACCTCTCCTTTTCAATCCCAAGAATCACAATCAAACTCTTTAAATTTCTGCTCACCAACTAGATTCTTGGAACCCCATCTCCTTACATCTTCCAAGATTTTCATACCCAAGTCCCCATTTTCAGCAATCTCACCATTGAAGTGTGCTAAAGTGCACAAAATGCAGACCCAAGTGGAAGATTCTGTGAAACCCATTGTTGATCCTCATGATATCGACCCAAAATTGCTGCAGAAACTTGCTTATGATGCCCTTGTCTGGTGCTCTCTTCGTGGTCTTCTTGTTGGTGACAGAAATTCGGAGGTCAGTCTTTATGGCAATAGAAAAAGAAATTTATATTACTGAATAATCAATGAGAAGTCTGGGTTTTATTGATTTCTTTTACTATCTGATTAAAGTTTGGTGCTTTATTTTTCTTTACACCTTTGTTCATCAAGAAGGTTGTTAGATGTTATTGCTTTCTTGTGATATTTGTGCCTTTTGAAATTTGAAGAGGTCAGGAACTGTTCCTGGTGTTGGTATGGTTCATGCTCCAGTTGCTTTGTTACCAATGTCATTTCCTGAAAGTCATTGGAAGCTAGCTTGTGAAGTTGCTCCTATTTTCAATGAACTCGTGGATCGTGTGAGTCAGAATGGAGAATTTCTGCAGCAATCACTGTCTAGGTTGGTAATTTTTCTCCTTATTTGCACATAATAGCTTCTGTGTTTACTGTTCACTTGAAACATGTACTGGAACCGAAGGCACAACTCTCTAGTAAGTTGGAAGAGATAATGGTAGTTCTTTTAGAGTTTTGTGAAACTAAATGCAGTTTCCTGTGGGAGCTCTTTTGTACGATAAAGGTAACTTGTCTCCGATACGTTTAGCCCAGTCGATGTAAAATTGATCTCATTTGACTCAACTTACATCGTCCCCCTGCCCTACAAAAACAGCATCCATTTCCTGTTACTTGAATGGTTTGCTGCATTAACTACGGCTGACATGTCAAGAATGAAATTCTTTTTGTTTCTCCCTCCTATAGTGTCATGCTTAATTTGTAGTCAAGTTTCTTCCTTGAACAATTATGATGTAAGAAAAATACATTTTCTTCGTATAATAGTTGTTGTTGTTGTCATTGTCGTTGTTGTTGTTGTTATTTATTACTGTTTCTTGAACAGAGTGGGTCTGCCTATTAGCATATACTATTAGGGCTTTACTACCAGTCTAATCTTACCAAGAGATACTGAGCTACCTATATAAAAATTACTCCTATGCCATTGACATCTATGAAAATAGGTCTTTTGAAATCAAAACTTCCATTAATATTAGTGATAGAATGTTGCTTTTAATGATCCTTTGATGGTTGCAGTTTCAAGTAGGAAACCCATTCTTAAGTATGTTGTATTTATCGAAATCGATCCTAACTAAAATTCTAATTTGTTTTGGGTTCAATTCCTCCGGTATTACATACATTATTCATTGTGAATGTACATATCTTTGGGATCAGGGACATGGATTTGTATGACACATCAGGCATGACCTTTATCTGCTTCATTCTGCAGGACGAAAAAAGCTGATCCTTTCACCTCCAGACTACTAGAAATCCACTCCAAGATGTTAGAAATCAACAAGATAGAGGTACATCTTGATAATGCATGCAATTTTAACTTCGGGATATGTGTGTACTGCATTTGTCAGTTCTTTATATAATGGCATTTCTTTTCTATTCTTCAATCATTTGGACTTGTTCTGTCGTTTTGGGTTGACATATGATTTTGATATTCCTAATACATGATATCAATCACCATGATTTTTTTTTTTTGATAAATCACCATGATTTTGATTGACTCCTTTATCATTGGACTTGGTGTTACTAAATTTGCCTTCTAGTAAAAAAAAACTCCTTGTTGCTTTAGATGTTGCCATATTTGATCATCAGGAATGGAGAAGCTGTCCTGTATTTCTTCATCTCCAATTGTTATAAGAAGGACCTTGTTATTCATTTATGTCTCTAAGTCTATTTATATTAGTTGTAGGAGTACTTTATTGTTTCTTGGTGTAGGAGACAATTTCCCATTTCATATGGCATTGATGTAGGAAATACGCTTGGGGTTGCATCGCTCAGACTATATGCTGGATGAGCAAACTAAATTACTTCTGCAAATAGAGCTTAACACAATTTCATCATCATTTCCAGGGCTAAGTTGTCTAGTCAGCGAGCTTCACAGGTAAAATAATCTATGTTAACTTATGTAGTAAAGCTTCCATTTCTTAATAATGAAATGTATTGTGATGTCCTTATCAAAAAAAATCCAAAAAATTGGAGCGAGTAACAAAAACCTTCAAGGGTTCTAAACAAGCAGCTGATGATATGCAGTACGGTTGGGTAGATGGTGTGTTATAAGACTGTCTGGCATTGATACTATCCAGAACTTTCTGTTGTAATTTTATCAAGTTATTTCTTGGTTTTTTGTTTTATGATGAAATCTTCAGTGTATGCATGTGTAGGAGCTTGAAAAGATAACTTCAGATCATACAACATCTAGCTCTTTCTCCTCTAAAGCCCATATAGAACTTGATATGAACTGTTGTTTGCAGGAGCTTGCTTCAACAATACAGAGAACACATTGCATCAGATCCTAACAGAATCCCCGCAAACAATGCTGTAAATCAATTTGCTGAAGCATTGGCTAAAGCTTGGAATGAATATGGTGATACAAGGTCGATTTGATTTGAGAATTTTTTTTTGCTTAGTGCTAGAAAGTAAGGTCTTTGAAGTTGTACTAACTTAAATACATCTTGTAGGGCTGTAATTATGTTTGTGGTTCAAGCTGAAGAACGCAACATGTATGACCAGCATTGGCTTTCTGCTGCATTGAGAGAAAGATATCCTACTTTAAATGATAGATGTGGATTTAATGTATATATCATGGATCTAATAAAATGGAAGATAGCCGTATTTAAGTCTGAAGTATCAAAATTGCAGTTTGTGTAGTACATCTGCGGTGATTTTTGCTTGTTAATTCTTCTAAAGATATTTCCTTAGCTTATAACACACATCAAGTTACAACTATCAGAAAGACACTGGCTGAAATTGATGCACTTGGCGAGCTTCAACAAGATGGTACCCTTGTTGTGTATGTAACTTTTCTAACAAAATACTTTGTGTTTAAGCTGTTAAATTTGCACTTTCTGCATGGGAAGCTTAAAAGCTTTAGGATTGCAGAGATGGTCAAGCTGTGGCAGTCATTTATTTTAGAGCTGGCTATGCACCAAGTGACTATCATTCGGAATCTGTAAGATAACTTTTATACTGCTTGATTATGGGTTCTATGAAACTACTGGCTTACTTTTAAATTCCTCTGCTCATATGTGCAATAACCACTATTTGCTTTCATTAGAGGTGGATACGCTCTGTACAGTCACAAATTTGTGGCTCGATTTGTTTGATAAATGTATCTGTTGGCATCTTTATGAATCACTATCTCATGCCATTTAACAATTCTTATTGAGTCTGTAAATACTTGAAGTGAAAAAAGGAATAAGCAATACCTTATTAAAAGAAAAAGGAAAAAACAATTCCAAGGGGGAATCTGTCTGGTAAAAGCAGTGGCCATGGTAGGCAGGGGGAGGATGGAACAGGTTATCTACTTATTTTATCAGGTATACGTTAAATCAGAATTGCTTAGATAGGGAGGTGAGGGGAAAATGGGTACACACAATTGGAGAAAGAAAAATGAGCACATGATTTTGGGTGGAAGCGGAAGGGCTGTTCAGCACTGATAAGTGGCTGAGGGGTAGTCGGCTGTAGTTTTCATACCCCAAATAAAGAGTAGTCTGTTTCATACACTTGTGACAAGATCTCTATGTTTTTGACACGGCATGGGGGTAAATGCATTTTAAACAAAGTTAATGAACTCCATATTCGAAGGCATTGCATTCTCATGGTAAGTGAAATGGAAGTAATTTTATTTCGATAACCAATTGATGGACGCCTAACTCGGGTAATGTGCCATGATCATTTTCATTGAACAGTTAAAAGGCAGTCTGTGGTTCTTTTAGTTAGTCTTATGGATATCTACTTTCTGCAAAATCTTTTGAAAGCATCTCTAGTGCGTGCACACACGTTTTTGGGTAGAGGCAGGTTTGATAATTTGATTCATAATTACTGTTCAATATTTGAGATCTCTTTTAATACTTTTTCAAAAGTTTGGAAGTGGCCCAAATAGAGAGATCGTCCATTTATTATTGCATCTCATTGTGATCTCCACTTAGATACACTTCAGTCACCTAATGTCTTTGCTTGATCTGTTTTATGCAATTTATTGTAGGAGTGGAAAGCTAGGCTGCTGATGGAGCAGTCACGTGCAGTCAAGTGCCCTTCAATTTCCTATCATTTAGCTGGCACCAAGAAGATTCAGCAAGAGCTTGCAAAGCCCAATGTACTTGAAAGGTAAAAGCTTAACTCAAGCTGTGTCTCTTGTGATTCAGTAAGTAGTAAGATTATCGTCTTGATAAGCTCAAAGCTGTCTATAACAAGTGTTTAAATTTGAGACCCGATAATTGTTTGGGATATTCCCTCCTCTCTGTAAGGGGTTTTTGGAAAGGCAAAACTCAATGCATTTAGTGCCTTATAAACTGATTGTGATGAATATTGCCATTCTGTTGCTCTCCTTCCCTTTGGAGCAAAAAGAAAATAAAAAAATAAATGTCTAAATTAACAAGATATAAACACTTGCACAGTTTGAAGTAGAACATTTTGTATAATTTGTAAGTTGGGAGCATAATGAATAAAATTATGCAGTCATTGAGAAATTAACTTTTCCTAATACTCTATATTTGATTTGTTAAACTTCTGTCCTTGTTTATGAGCAGGTTTCTGGAAAACAAAGATGACATTGCCAAACTACGGAAATGCTTTGCAGGGTTGTGGAGCTTGGATGAATCCGACACTGTCAAGGATGCAATTGAGAGGCCTGGATTGTATGTTATGAAACCTCAACGAGAAGGAGGAGGTCTGGCTCATGAAATTGCTTTTGTCTATATTGTAATTACAAATCAAAATCTCTAATCTAGATCCTCTTCTTACCTCAGGAAACAATATTTATGGGGAGGATGTCAGAGAAGCTCTTCTGAAACTGCAAAAGGAAGGCACTGGAAGTGATGCAGCCTACATACTAATGCAGAGGATTTTTCCGAAGATCTCTCACTCCATACTAATGCGAGAAGGCATCCCTCATAAAGAACAAACCATATCAGAACTTGGGATATACGGTTCCTATTTAAGGTAATTACTAATTAGTGAACGATGTTTTGCCAATTATATGAATAACAAATGGGCCAAGACAGATGTTATTTATATATTTTTTTTGTAAACCTAAGTTTTAAATCGTTGTTGCCCTCTAACATCTTGTGCTGATATGCACTTAATATGCAGGAATAAAACAGAAGTTCTAATCAACGAACAGGCTGGTTACTTGATGCGAACAAAGGTCTCTTCATCAAATGAGGGGGGAGTTGCAGCCGGTTTTGCAGTTTTGGACAGTATATACTTGGTTTGATGGAATTGGCTTGCACGTTGACACTGTAACAAGAGTTGAATACAGAAGCTGGACCAGTCGTTTCCTACATTATGTTGGAACACCATGGTTTTAGCTTGTTTTTAACCTTTCCTTGTTTTACATTGCATTTTTGTTGTTTAACATCTTAAATAAATAGAGGTCCATATTTTTTTCTGAAGGAAGTGGACACAGGAGTGATAGTTAATTCAAAGCTCTTGCTTGTAATTTAAATCAATTGAGTGTTTGCAACTCTTTGTAAACTCTTTGTACCCCAAGGGTTTTACTGCTCTGCTAGAAACAGTACTAAATTTGAGCATATGATCTGTTGCTCATTATTCATGTATTTCACATTTGTTTTACTCACCTGTATTTCTGTTTTCCCTTCTGCTTTGTGATCTTATTAGGATGTGCAAATTCGGCATTGCTCGATGAGAGACGTTGCAGTTTTCTGTTTGTAAAAGTTTAGGGTATGCAAATTTTACCAAACATTAACACTAAACCTACTATCCTTTTTCAGAAAAAGCACCTTTTATGTTTTATTTTCTCCTAGTCTCCCATTAAAAGCTATGAACGGGTGCAAACACTAGTTTTAAGTAAATGATTACCTGCAGTTGGTGTTAAATTACTATGATCAAGTGATCAATTGATGTGAGAAAATGTAATTAACTATTGATTAGTGACAACAATGTAGATGACGACATATAATATGTTCATTGAATTGGGTATAACACAGTAAGTTTTTCCTCCACATTTATCTGGTTACTGGGACTCTTGCGAGAACAATATGTACTCATGACATGACAGCAAGACCAACATTGGCAGGTTATACAAGAAATCGAATGCTTTGTCCCCAAGCCAACAAAATTCATGTCACTTCCTCAAGGAAATTCAGCACACCAACAGATTTGCAACTATGAGCAAGAAATGAGATAATTTTGCATTTCCTCAGGTTAACGGGTATGCTGGTCCAAATTGAAAACCACACGTATCTGTTCACAAATGATGTGAATTGTGATAACACAGATTGGAAAAGCATCAACAAAATTATTAACTGAAATCAACACAATCTGAAGTATAAGGAATGAAAACCAGCACAGACCAAAAGCAAAAACCATATTCACAAAATGGGTGTACAAGGAAAGAGGCATATAAGTGCATGTCTATTCTAATTCTAACAGAGACCAAAATGGTTAATTTTCCTGGAACAAGGTCTTCACTAGTCCTTCCAGCCAAACTCAATGGCTCTCGTTTCCCACAGTGCAGAGAGCTTGCGCTCTTCTATCAATGCAGCTTCAGCCTTTTCCCGACCTCCCTCACATGTATCTATCCCTATGTTGCACTTCTCTGATTCTTTTTGGTAGTGCGAAGATGCTCTTTTGGCGCTCATAATTAGAGCCTTGGTGCGTTCTAAAACGTCATCAGTAACATTTTTCTGCAAGTTAATCTCCTCTGCTAGTAAAGTGGCAATGTCCTTCTTCATCTCTTCATTCATCTGAGGATCATTTTTACCACAGTCTGCATCACAAAAAGATCCAATGATTAGAAGCAGCAGCTTAAACCAAGTTAAACCTCTCCTCCTAAATTATTCACATGCCCAACAGTGACCTACTTAACTGCACAATGTTGTGAAAGACAATATAACTAGATGGCAGAAAAATGCTATATTAATCAGACAAAAATTGAGGACGAGAGCCAAAGGGTGGCTCTTTCTGGCATTGTAGGTCACTTTCTTTCCTTTGCTTTCAGTGTTCTAGACAGTTCTTGAAAACTTTTAGCGGATGTTAAACAGACAGTTTGTCCACAACATATCAGCTTTGTTGTTCTTTTTTTTTGAACAAGTATAGTGCTCAGTTGTTAGCTGTTACTAGTGCAATCAAGATTTAGACACAAGAACAACAAAAAAGATGGATTAGGTTTCAGTCAATTGCTGGATCAGTTTCGCTTTATACAATATCTCCCCATAGGCAAAGTTATTCCTGAAACAACATAGTAAGCAATGATGCTTGAGCCAAGAGTTTTAATCACTTCTCCACCATTTCACCTTCATAGAATAACTTTAAACAGGAAACAGTTAAACACTTCACTCAATTTTATAGGGGATTACTTGTATAACTTTACACCTTATGGCTTTTCAGGCACTAAATGAAGCAGTGAACTAACCTGCCAATGAGCTGTTTAAGATGTCTGCAAAATAACACATAAATAGGAGATAAGAATCAGCAGGACAGAAGGAGACAGCATAAAAGATGTCAATTCTGCATTGTAAGATAAAATTGTTTCCAAAAGCTATGCTACTTTTCAAACATCAAACAGCGAGAGAAAAGAGGACGTACTGAATAAAGATATAGCTTAAAATTTCTTATACCAAACAAAAGAAGACAATATGATCTAAATATCTTGCATGCTGATTTAAAAACTCAAGGAATTATTTTTTCTTGAAAAGAAAATCTCTAAAGGTATTGCAGCATAGCAGTATATATTTGAATAGTATGATATACTGCTGGAAGTATCATCATTTATATGTAAACAATCCTCCTCCTCTTCAAATAGAGAACCTCAAGTCTTAATGATTTGGAAGGCATTCAGTCTACTCTAATCAGGCTAATAAATTCTTTCAGCAAACTTTTGGAAGAACTCTTTCTTGGACCCTATTATGCCACTTTCTGCAGAAGCATATTTATCAAAAGGTTATTATTCTAAAAGAAGCTTGTCTGGCATGAAGAATTTCTCCCATGTGGCGGAAACATATATTTCAAGATCTAAATACAAAAGCAATAAGGGTCGGTACTATGAATAAGTTCAATAAAATGCTCTGTTACCACCAATGCCAACAATAAGAGGCATCTATAGCTTAGATAAGTCATATCCACCTATTATTCAGGATGAGAGTTTGGAACTGCCGCTACAGAATAAATCCAAGGTTTACAAAGTTTCTTCCAAGTCCACCAGTTGTATTGTGATGCCTATTAATGCCCACAGAGAATCATGGGCTCCTTATGGAAATTAATAAATCAAAACAGACTATTCAGAACATGGCTAGAACTTATAACAGTCTCTTCAATGAAATATGTAATAATTCCTTTTCTAGTACAATTCTAAAATCAACCATGAATGATAAATTTCAGTTAAAGTGCCTTTCTCTTACATTTCTTTTTAACCGTGAACTGCACCAGTTCTCAGCAAATTCACTTAGTTCTTGTGGATCTCCAGAAAGACTTAACTTAAGATCAACTATCTGAACTCCTCGCTACGAATTTGGAAGTATAATTATTCAGAACATTTGATTTTTGTACCAGGACAATATAGTCTTTAAATATACAACGCAATGCACTCCTTTGTGTTACTTCTGTCATGAATATTCTCTTGCCACACTCAATTGGAACATATGGACTTAGAAAGGACCTTTGGTTAGACATGTGGAATTGGCTAAGAATTTCATTCGAACAAATATAGAGCTAGAATGGATGCTTTTGTGTCTATTTCCAGTTCTTCCTCCTGTGGAACGGATGCTTTTGTGTCTATTTCCAGTTCTTCCTCCTGTGGAACCTCCAAAAGTTTTCAAGTCACAGAAATTCCTTCTAATATCTAGTTATAGTTCATTCTCCACCTTCCATAAGAGGTAAAAAAACAAGGTACTGTAAATGAGGATCCCACCAGTTTTCTCAATTGGTTAATACCTAATAGAAAAATGGATCATAATTCATCAATATTGATGACAAGCACCCCCATGAATGCTATACAAGTTTTCTGTTAAACAGACATATTCATCTACCCAGAGAAGATTTCACTTACATAAAACTGAATCAAATTGTTCATACACAGATTAAAGGCTTAGCAGGTACAAGCAAGACCTTAAACAATATCACTTCTTTCTAAAGCAGAAACTCAACTTTAAATGAACTCGTGAACACTAAGAGGTTGTTTGGTAGCTGGTTAGAATTATGCAGGTATTAGTAATGCAAGTATTAGTTATGCCGGTATTAGTTATTCCATCTTCTACCCTGCATAAAATAATACATCAATTTCATCATAACTTGTACATGTATTGGTTATGTGGGTTTGTAAATTGCAAACCAAACGTCGTATTAATTTTATACATGAATAACTTATTTCCTAACTAGCTACCAAACTAACTTATTTCCTATCTAGCTACCAAACATTGTATAACTTAAATTAATACATGAATAAGTTGCTTCTTTGCTAGCTACCAAACGAGCCCTAAGTGTCTCGATATGTAATGAGGCATTAACTTTAGTCATTAGGATCAAATCAGCCAACATAAGAAGTACACGAATTTGGTAGATAAGCAAGATTTAGCATCCAAAGAGAGATGAACTGACCTATAGGCGAGAACATGGGATCCTCCTCACAATCACAGAAACATGGAGGACAAGAAACCAAAGCCTTAGAGTGCCGCAATGTTGGTGGTCTCACCATGTAAATAACCAAAAACAAACCCACCAGAACCAACACAAATCTCACAGTCCCACGACTAGAGGACCTATGGTCTGATGGATAAGCCATAAAACTGCCCCTAAAACACACAGCAAAAGTTCCAAAACCCAACTGTCAGTACACAAAAGAAACAAACAAACAAGACAAACCAGATTTCAAATGAAATCAAGAAAAGACAACAACAAAACTACAAATCTGAAAATCCCAATTTCAGATTTCACTTAAAAACACCACGGATCAAACACCCAAAAATACCACATTTTCCATACCTGTGTCAAAAAGATCAAAACTTTCAAATAATCTCAAACTCAAACTCAATCATTTGAGCAACTCCGAACAAAAAACCCACTTAACAAAAATGGGTCTATATCCTAATGCCTTGTTCACCACCAAATGAAAAGAGAATGTACAAGCACAAAAATGACTGTAGTGAGTAGTAGTATTCAAACTCTTTTCAAGAAAAGCTAAAAGAGAAAAAAAATAAAAAATAAATAGTAATTGGCTATAGTGGATTAGGGAAAGTAAAAGTAACACAGATCCCAAAAAAGAGAGACGAAAAATATGGGGGGTGGTTTTTACAGATGCAGCATTTGTAGAAAGAGTAGTAAAGAGAGAAAATCGGAGGGATTAGGTAGTGAAGAAGAACAAGTCTCTGCTTTTTATTAATGTAGTGTTTGATCATCATTCAAACACTTAACAATGGATGTGTTTTTAGTGCTAATCACTATTCAATTAAAGTTTAATCAAAAACCGGGAAATAGAGTTATTGAGTGGACCAATCAAACTGGCCCAGGTATGTCATTTACTGTTTCTAATTTGCTACACGGTCCCCAAATTTGTAACTAATTATTCGCTCGCCCTAATTTGAAAGGCATCTTAAAACATACTCCATCCGTTTCAATTTATTTGGCTTACTTTTCTTTTTAGTCAATTTCAAAAAGAATGTTTTTTTCCCTTTTTAGCAACTTTTTAGTTACAACTTTTCACATGACATATTTGAGACCACAAAATTAAAGCACATTTTGATACATTTAACATATCTTTAATTTAAAATTATAAAATTTCAAAAGTCTTTTTACTCTTGAATTTAAACGGAGGGAGCAATAATATCCTTGTATTGTGTTGCGAATAAAAATCATGTTGCACGGTGAAATTTTTCTTTGGATAATCTCAGTGAAAATTAGTGTGTACGGAGGAGTATGTCTGGCCAAACTTTTAAAAAAAATTATTTCAAAAAATGTTGAAAAGTATTTTTAAAGAGTAGTTTCGTGTTTGGCTAATTTTCCATAAGTATTTAGGGGAGAAATTACTTTTTTTTAGCTTATGAAAAAAATAATTCCTGCTATTACTTAAAGCATTTATTTTTTCTTAAAAACTTGGCGAAACACCTAAATTTTCTAAAATAAGCATTACTGAACTCAAAAGCTTAGCCAAGCAAACTATTATCCTTGTTTCATCAAAAAAAAAAATTACCCAAAAAATAATAGTCATTAAAGAAAAAGAGAAATTGAATATAACTATAGTATCACTACCTAAACTTTGTGGTTTTTGATGGGGAAAAAACTACCTAGACTTGGTAAACTTCTAAGATAATAGATATATGTTTAAAGAATGAGACTTCAAACAGGTAAAATGAAATAATACTGACCAAAAAAAAGGGAAAAGGAATTGAAAGATAAATATTACTACTACTATTTCAAAGGACACCCATAATATGTCAAAATTAAAGTAAACTAAAAGTAAAGAAAGCAAAAAGAAAAAGAAACAAAAGGATAAGAGTAGCAATTATGGCTAAACTCTTTCAAATACAAATTCAAATCCACGCCAACAAGTTTTATATTTTTTCTTAAAAAAAAGAAGAAAGAATAAGATAACATAATCTGTCGACCTCATAATCCTAATTAGTAAAGCAAGTGTGAAAAGATGAAACCTATCAATTTAAAATAGGATGCATTGTAATCATAAGGCAATTTAATAGTACTCCATTAAAATAGGATGAATTTGACTCCTTGTCTCATACTCATAGTATTATTAGTAGGTACAACGTAAAAATTTACTCTGTGTTTACGCCAAATCAATATATGCATGCCATGTATTTGGATATGGAGTTCATTTACTTAACCATGATCAATTAACATGTATTTTTACTTCATTAAATCATTTAAGCATGGTAAATTGTATTAATTTGGTGTAAACACCCGATACGGGAGAGCTGTTTTAAGGAATAAATGCTAGAGAATAATCATAAATAAAAGAGGAAATGGTCTCTTCTGGGCAAATCATATAGGAGTACGTACTACAGGAAAATGGTTCTTGATCAACAAATCTATTGTTATGAAACTAAAGCTCAGTAAAAATGTGATATCTTAATAAGAGGTCTCAAATTTGAGCCCTGATAATAGAGTCGTCTTTGATAGGAATCCGCTACACCGAAGTGAAACTTTCTCAATGTAAACAGGGACGTAAATATATGGACTGAATGACACGGTTTCAGCGTATTTAAGACATAAGATGTCATGCATCATCTTGTCTACTTATGTCTGTTTTCTCCACTATTAGTATAGGCAGATAATTTAATCAAGAAATGCATCACGTTGCTTATTCAAATTGGGGGATGATCAGTCCACATGCCTCATACACGTTTTTGCTATTTATTTATAGACGTTTCACATCAGCAACAGCTTCAACATTCTTTTCTGTTTCACAGTCCCAAAATGAGAAGTCAAATGTTTTCTCAGCTTTTCTTGATCCTCCTACTACTCTCACTCTGCTGTTGTACGATTGGTGCAATGGCAGCTAATTCCAGCAGGTGTATTCAGGATCAGAAGATGTTGCTCCTGCAGCTCAGGAATAACCTTACTTATGATTCTGAGTTATCCACCTATCTGGCGAAATGGGACGACACAACTGACTGCTGTGAGTGGCAAGGTGTCACTTGCAATGGTGCAGGCCAAGTTATTGGTCTTGACCTTACCCATGAAGGGTTCTCGGGCAGTATCAATCCATTAGCAAATCTCAAGTTTCTCTCTGTTATCCATCTTGACGAGAACAATTTATCTGCTCCAGTTCCAGAGTTCTTTGCGGACTTCTCCAATCTAACTGTCTTGAGTCTAAGATCCTGCTACTTGATAGGAGAAGTACCTCAGAAGATATTCCAGGTACCAACTCTGCACACAATTGACTTATCAGACAATTTTAAGCTTGGGGGTACTTTACCTGAATTTCCTTCAGATGGATCTCTAAAGAGTCTGGTTCTTAGCTGGACAGATTTCTCAGGAGGTTTACCCGAGTCCGTTGGGAACCTTAGGATGTTATCCCATGTTTCCTTTTATGCTTGCAATTTTACAGGTCCAATACCATCTTCCATTGAAAATCTTACCAATCTTGTTTCTGTGGATTTTGCGCTCAATAGTTTCACTGGTTCTATCCCATCTTTTAGGCTGTCCAAAAATCTCACTTATGCAAATTTTGAAGGAAATCTTTTCACAGGTGAGATAATATCATCTAACTGGTATGGCTTAGAGAATATTGAAACTCTTGACTTCAGTGATAATTCAATTTCCGGGCTCATTCCACCATCATTCTTTTCCCTACCATCACTGACTGATTTACGTCTGAACAATAACAAATTTTATGGCCAAATAACGGAATTACAGAATGTGACTTCTCCACTAACAAATCTAGACTTGACAGGTAACAACTTAGCTGGGCCGCTACCTGACTTCTTCTTTCAGCTACACAATCTCTCGCATCTTTACCTCTCATTCAACAATTTCAGTGGCACTGTGCGGTTGCATAAGTTTACAAAACTTAAGAAGCTTGTCAATCTTGATCTATCCCATAACAGATTATCAGTTGACGCTGATATAAGTGAATCATATATTGCCTTGCTCCCGCAGTTTTTTGTCTTAAGGTTAGCGTCTTGCAATTTGCGGTCTATTTCTTTCCTAAAGAACCAAACCAGGTTGGCTTTGTTAGATCTGTCAAAAAACCATATCAGAGGTGAAATACCAAACTGGATATGGGAAATTTTTGACAGAAAGAGTCATTCAATGAATCTATCTCTGAATCAATTCACACATTTGCAAGTACCTTATAGATTTGGCTTTCTAAATACCTTGGATCTACATGCAAACCTGCTTACTGGGGAAGTTCCATTACCACCACCTACAGCACTATATGTGGACTTGTCTAGAAATAAATTTGATGGTTTTATCTCACCTGAATTCAGCAATTACCTCTCAAATGCCTGGTTCTTCTCAGTTGCACACAACAAAGTCAGTGGTACTATCCCTTCTTCAATATGCAACGCGACCAATCTTGAAGTACTTGACTTGTCCAGCAATAGTTTGAATGGTAGTATACCAGCATGCTTAGCTGAACTAAGCCTGACAGTACTTCACCTTGGAGGAAACAATCTCATAGGTAATATGCCTGGAAACTTTTCAGAGGAGTGTCGCTTGGAGACGATAGATCTAAGCTATAATCACTTGGGAGGGAAGATTCCTCGGTCTTTATCCAATTGCAGCAATCTAAAGGTGTTAAATCTTGGGAGCAACAAGATAAGTGAAACCTTCCCCTGCTGGCTGAGAAGGCTGTCCGATCTCCATGTACTTGTGCTACACTTCAATAATTTCCATGGAAGCATTGATTGCTCAGGTGTCAATTACACCTGGCCTGCTCTCCAAATCATTGATCTAGCTTCCAATAATTTTAGTGGCATCCTGCCAAGAAACTTATTCCCGGAGCTGGAAGCTATGAAGGTTGATTCAGCGCACTCACGCGTTAATCACCTATATGCTGCCAATAGAATATTCTTTGGAGATGATTTAAGAGCACAAGTAGACATTTACTATCAGGACACAGTGACTATTACTCTTAAGGGACAAGAAGTCTCCCTGCCAAAGATTTTGCTTACCTTCAACTCAATTGACTTTTCGGATAACAGTTTTGTTGGAGGCATACCTGAGGCAGTAGGAGAACTCAAATCACTTTATCTTCTCAACTTGTCGCACAATGCTCTCACTGGCCAAATCCCATCTGCAATTGGAAATTTGAAGGAATTGGGATCACTTGACCTCTCATTCAACAAGTTAGATGGGCGTATACCTGAGAGGCTTGCAGGCCTCACACGGATTACATTCTTAAATTTATCCTACAATGAACTTGTTGGAGTGATCCCTCGAGGGAACCAAATTCAAACCTTTGGTGACATATCATATATGGGAAACAAGGGATTGTGCGGCTTCCCAATGGACAAAGCTTGCAATAATGACAGCAAAGAAGCACCTCTGCAGCCTGCAGCATCTGAAGGCGAGCAATTCTTTAGCAGGACCGACATCTATTCAGGCGCTGCATTAGGCTTTGCAGTGGGTATGTCAATGATATTTCTACCACTCTTGGTTTCTAGAGGATGGAGAGAATGTTACAACAAGCTGGTTGATGGACTAATTCGCTGGGTGTTTGGCAATGTTGATGTAAAGAAACGACGTACTAATAGCATTGGTGAAATATATTGGAAAAAGAAAGCAGGGAAATACCACCGCCAAGTTCAAAGATCGCGCAGATGATTGAAAGCTTTCAGTTCTTGTTTCTATCAGACACCATATCACTACATGTAGCTGAATGTCAGCATTTGCGTGGAGTCAGTGTATGTGCGCACAGACAGTTTCTTATTGTTTTAATTTAAGGTGTATGACTGCACTAACTTTGTACCTAATGCAAGTTTTCTAGACTTATTTTGTATGGTAGTTAGTTAGGCTTTTCCTGAAATCCAGTGTTCACCGGTTGTTCCATTTTTCTATATGAACGATCACCATATACATATCAAAACACACCTAGTTGAGTAGATGATGATAGTTCAAGTAGAAAAAGGAAATAATTGATGGTCTAATCAGCTTTGAAATGTGTTTTAATACATAGATGCTGATAGTTCAGGTAGGAAAAGGAATCAATTGATAGTTGGGTTATGAAACTCGTAAAAAAGTGATAGTTCAATGTGTTATCATTAACCAAAATTTATTACAATAGACCAAAAAAGAGGGACCTTAAGTTAATAACAATCTTATTATTACAATAGTATAACTAATTAGTGGAGATCGATGTCCAACACCTTAATTAACTATTTTAAACACACACATTACTACTAATTTAGATAATAGTGTTCTCTTCATCTGAATCTTCTGCAAAACAATCCATGAAAGGATATACATCACAAGTTCCCTGCCAATTAAGTACCCCAGTAGGACCATAAGCTTTACATTTCTGATCCTCTATCATATCAGGAGATAGTCCCCATTCTTGAAGTTTCTTGTCATCATGATGAAATGCTAGGCTGTATTCCCCTCCATGCCCTAATTGCAGAACTTGAAATTCACTAGTTTTCATCCTGTTAAGATCCTCAAATTGCTCAATGGTCCAGTCGAACCATTTCATGAGGAAGATCCGACTGCTCAGTCCATGGGTAACAATGATGATGTTGGTCTCTTGACAAGGCTCGTGACAAAACTTCTTCATTTCTATGTCCCTCCTTAAACATTCAATATAACCTGCACACATTATTATATGAGCTTAAGCTATATACTATTGGACTTAAAAATATTTACACAATCATCTTGATAAGGTAATTAAAATTGATTGGTAGCCTGGCGAAAGAGTTTAAGTTATATCATCATCAGGTCATCTTTACGAGACTTACTTGTAGACATCCTTTGAGTGCCTTAATAGGTAAAAAGTTTCTTACACTGTCAGTGTATATAACTTAAACTCGATAAGAAATGGTAATAAATGTACTCTCACGTGTTAAACTATATTGATACTATAGAATATCTTAGTATATGTGCCTTTAAAGCTTATTCTTTTACTACCACCACCTAATTTTACTTCCTTATTTTTGTTTTTTGTAGAACTTTTTCTTAAGGAGGTGTCAGGGGACACTGGAGGAGAAGACACTGAGCTTGCAAACTGTAGAAAAGTCAAACAGATTATTTCTAGTCAACAATCAAGTTCTTGTTTACTTAAAAATATACACTTCAAATAAATGTCAACGTAACATATAGCTCAAGAAGGAGGATTGAAAAGAAAGGCTCATCTACATTTGTAGAAGAAATTAAAAACACAAAACAGAGCACTTCAAATGCATAAGCACCCTGTTCTGAAAAACAAAATTAATTCTATGATAGTGTAGCAAATAAAAATAGAGATAATGGTCAAAAAATACATCTAAATTATCACTTTTTAGCGTATTTCACACCTCAACTATCGGTCATTCTCTTTTCCTATTTGAACTATCACCAATATTAGAACACACATCAACTATCAATTGTTTTCTTTTCTCATTTGAACTATCGCCAATATTAAAACACACATCAACTATCACTTGTTTTTTCCTACCTGAATGATAGTGATAGTTCAGGTACTATCGTCCAGGTAGGAATAGTGAACAATTGATAGCTGAGACGTGTTTTAATATATAGATGCTGATAGTTCAAGTAGAAAAAAGAAATAACTGATAATTAGAGCGTGAAACTCACGAAAAAACGATAGTTCAATTGTGTTTTTGACCATTAAGTCAGAAAAATAACATTAGAACTTACTTGATATACGATCATAAACCTCGGCCCCAGTTTCACCACCAGGTACTCTATAATAAAACCTCCCATACGTTACTCTTTCCTCCTTAATCTTTTGTATACCTGCAGGATCATGATAGTTACCAAAATTCAATTCTCTCAGCCTGTACTCTTCCTTCACACCCAACACTCTCTTCTTCGGGAACGATCCACCGATCTCTCTCAACGTCCTTCGAGTACGCTCCGCAGGGGAAACATAGAAGAAAACCTTCCAATTGTTAGCATTTTCAGAAATCAGTGTCTTAATTTTGGTTCCAGTTTGCTTGGCCTGCTCAATCCCTTTCTCGGTCAGTTCAATTTTGTGATTTGGGATTGTTCCGTACACATTGATGTCAGCGTTTGCTGAACACTCGCCGTGACGGACTAGGATTATGCGTTTGGGCAAATGGGTGTTGGTATTGCCATTGGTTAGAATTTTTACGACAGACATTTGAGCAGAGGAATAAGTAGAAACACTAGTAATGAAGTTGTTTGTGTTTGTTATTTGGTTGATATATCATGCAGGAAGTTGAGGTAGTATATATAGATGGAAAAGTGACAAAAATGATCCTTATATTTGGGAATATGTTCAAAATAGTCCTTAAAGTATATTTCGAATTGTTTTGATCCTTTAAGTTTATCAAAATTTATCACTTATGGCCTGAGTCAAATTTTTAACGAACTTTATCAGTTAGATTTGATGGGAAACTGTGGAAAAAATAGAAATCATGTTGGAGGTATAATTTTTATGATTGTATTATTTTTGGTCTCTTTCTAGAGTTTGGTGCAGTTTCTTTTTTATCTTTTTTTTTTGTATCTAGTATAGTTTCTTATGTTGCAATTTCTAGGATTTGATGGGACTTTCTTAGTGATTTTGTCTAAAAAAAAATTCATAGTTCTCATCAAATCTAACAAACAACGTTCGTTAAATATTTAACAGAGATCAAAAGTCTTAATTTTTGAAAAACTTAAAGAACCAAAACTATTCAAAGTATATTTTAAGGACTGTTTTAAACATATTTTCAAATATAAGGGACTATTTTTGTTATTTTCTCATATATAGACAGTCAAGTGAAATCCAATCCACGAAATAATTTTATCTATGGACAGCATCGTTGTGGTAAAGGTCGTAATGCCAGAGGAATCATTACCGCAAGGCATAGAGGGGGAGGTCATCGCCCCCATGTCGCCACACGGGGGGAACATGGGGACGTAAAAAAGGGGGTCCTATCAACTTGTTCCGACCTAGGATAATAAGCTCATGAGCTTGGTCTTACTTCACCGTCGAGAAAGGAAAGAAGACTTCCATCTCCAAGTTTAACTCAGACGTCGCTCCCTTCTTTTTTGGGGGTGTGTGAAGCAGTGTCAAACCAAAATACCCAACAAGCATTAGCTCTCCCTGAAAAGGAGGTGATCCAGCCGCACCTTCCAGTACGGCTACCTTGTTACGACTTCACTCCGGTCACTAGCATGGATTTGTTTTTGGTATTTGAAAATGATATATGGTGATGCAACTTCGACTGAGCATCCGAGTCTTCAAAGACCTATAATATCCTGCAGAGTTTATATTCAATGCACCCCTTCCGTGTGAAAAGTATTTATATAATTAAATTATTTATAAAATAATTACATATAATAAATTTATATTATAAATTTTAATTTGATAGTAACTAATATATTATAATAGATTAATCGTAGTGATTGTGTAAATTGGTTGTTTGATGGAATTGTTTGATGGAAACGAACATTTTTGGAATTTATAGGAACCTACATGACCCTTGTTCTTACATATATTTTAAAAAAAAAAAAGAAGAAGAAATTTGGAGATTATTTTAGATAATTGCTAAAACAGACCCATTATTTAACTACAAGCTTTACATTTCATAATTTAAAGTTTGAAGGTCTGAGGACCACTTTTTTTTCAAGTTCTTACATGAGAAACTTTAACAACAAATTTGTTTTTATATCCACACACAATTTTCACTTTGAAATATTTTTTTTAGCTTAACTTCAAATACAATTTTTTTTCAAACATTAACCGACTCGAGTTCAAACGTCTCGATGGTAATAGACTATAGTATAAGTTTTCCTCGAAAACAAGTCTTATAAAGAACAATTATCCATCATGTTTAATTTGACATAAAATGTAAGAAAAAGTTTTTAAACTTGTACGTGGTGTAAAGTAAGTCGTAAAAATTCATATATATATAAGTATAAATCATTTAATATATTAGTGATAAAATGAAAAGTTTAAAGTTAAACTTTTTACATATATATAAATACATAAAAAATAGTCATTTTGATTGAAACAAATAAAAACAGAAAGAATATTACATAAATTAAAAAAGAATGAGTACTAAATATATTTTATGTCCAACAAAATAAAGTTAATATCGAACAAAACCTTGCGAATATCCTCTAATTAAAGTAGTACATGCTCGTAACGAATACAATAATGCCTAAATATTCTGAGAACAAATGAAACGAAGTACGTAACGTTCCAAGAACTTCCCCACGTATTTTTTTTTCTTCACTCACTATCCGATACCTATTTTGGGGTTCAATTAATTTGGATTTGTGCCGAAAAGTTTTACTTTAGAGATAAAGCGATCCTTAAAGATAATTTCATATTCAAAACTCAAATTCGAGAATACTTATCACTCCATCACAACGTCCTTAATTTGGTGGTAACTTCCCCACATGTTCATGTTGGCATCTTGTGTGTCTTTTTCCTCTTTTTTTGGAAGACAAAGTATGAATCTGTCGTAATATTGATGAATTCTACGTGTCCTGCATGCAGAATTATATCCTGGCCCTAAACATACGGCCACTTTAAGTTATTTTAACTAGTTACATATTCAAGTTTAAGTCATTTTCTGAGAATATAGAAAAAAGTTAATTACAATAATTAATTGAGTGATAAGAGAATATCTACTTCTACTAGTAGTACTAATTTATCCTTCTTTTAATTACTAGAAATAATAATGTACGTTTCCCTTATTAATTATACAACAACAAGGATAGCACCGTACCCTCATAGTCCTCAATCTTTGATCTGGATCAACGGAAACTCACTCGCGCGTCTACCGGAGCACCATACTGACTTTCTTCATCAGTTGATGGACTTGACTTTTTCTTTAGCCATTGCGGAAGAGTTTTCATTTATATTTGCATTACGTAAACATGGGTAAGTAAATGTGCAGGTAATTATACATATGTTTACAGTTCCAAATAAGCTTTGAGAAAAATAATTGCAACGAATTGTCTAAAGACTTCCTTAATTGATTAAGTCAATTTAGTAATTTGTTTTGTTCTCTTTTTTATTCGTATATATATATATGTCCTTTTTGTTGGCATATTGAAGGACTAGACTTGACTAGAGTTTTAAAAGTCTAGTCAAGTTAGAGTACTGATGTGTCCCACACGGCATTCTTTTAGCGTATGAGTAGAGTCAAAGTTCCCAAGTTTGTGAAATTACATGAAAATCACCTACACAGAATCTCATCTTATATGGACAAAAGAAATCACATATAATTGCAATCTTTCTTCAGGCGTGATAGACTTAAAATCTGTTTGAATTAGCTGATCGTAAAACAATATTAAGTGGTGATAAATATTTTTTAAGTGTTGAAATTCATTTTATATATAAATAGTTATGTGTGGGATGAAATTAGTATTGAAATTGATAATAAGCGAATCATAGTGTGTTTTGGTAATATAGTGATGATAAGCACTGATTAAGATATTATTTTTAAATCTTTTTTTATATAATGATGAATATCGGTTCTTGTGTTAAAGTAGCATTGATTTTTACTTGGAAATCGGCAAGTTTCGAGTTTTCAAATAAATGGTACCTTCTTTTTAGAGTTCGGTAGATTAATTAAATTGCCTAAATTTCTTTCTTATTTGCTGCTCTGTAGCTGCTTTCTTTGCTTCATCTTCGATTTTCAGAGTTGTGAACTAATCTCTTTCTTTTACAGTTAGATATTTGGCAAATAACCTGACATTTAATGACATAATAAGATCCGAGTTGCCGCCAAACATAAAGTCATATTGTCAACTAGGGAAATTAAAGTGGCACAACGAGGCATTTCAAATCGATAAGGAAAACAGGGGCGGAGCTACTATATATTACGGGGGTTCGGACGAACCCAATAGCTTTTCCGTAGACCTTATATTGTATTAAGAAATTCAATAAATTTTAACGTGTGAGCCCATGTACAAAGAAAGGTTAATGGACCAGTGCTGTGAAATTGGCATGTGAAGCCTCCTTTTCCCAGAGATGCGGGTTCGATACTAGCTGGCAACACTTTTTTTTTTGTTTTCCTTTTTCTGCTAAGTGCTCTTCGTTTAAAGGAAAATACAAATTACATTGCATCAGTAAAAAAATACTTTAAACACGATTTACTCCAAAGAAAAGCTTTAAAGAGTGCATATTATTTTTTAAAATTTTATTTAGCAAAATAAAATATAAAATTAATTACATTGCATCACTAAAAAAAACTTTTGAACGCGATTTACTCCAAAAAAAAGCTTTAAAGAGTGCATATTATTTTTTAAAATTTTATTTAGAAAAATAAAATATAAAATTAATAAGTTAAAAGAGCAAAAAGCAAATCCACGTATTCTAAAAAAAAAGATTTGGATATTGATATTTCCACAAACCCTCAAAATCAAAAACAAATTTTAAAAAAAGTTAGGATTCTAATCACCATTGCAATTGTCATCAGCCAACGACCGTCATAATCTGGACTTTCGCCTCATAACTAATATATACATAATACTCTTTTGATTTTTCTCTTCTCTGTTTTTCTCCCTATTTGTTTGCTTATTATAATGTGTAATAATTTATTCAAAAATTAATTTTTAATATTTAATTTTATGACAGATTCACATTTTCTCCTATTGGTTTATTTTTTAAAACATATATTGAATATCATACTTGTTCGATAGTTTGGCGGTTATCATATATTAGTTTGAGCTTGTTGTCCTGTCTTAATATTCAGAACTCCCAAACCTCAAATTCTGGCTTCGCCCCTAAAGAAAAACATCAGACTTTTATTATGATGATATTTCTTTCATCCGAATGGCAAGACTAGCTAGTTTTGTGAAATACAGACATTATAATTTAGAAGTACTTCCGTAAGAAAAAGGATGAACGAGGTACATGGAATGGAGGGAAGTTAGAAGAAGTGTTTTTGAAAAGGTATTTTGAGAATTACATAAATATTAAGAATAAAATAGTAAAAATCTTGATAAAACTAGAAGTGCTTATAAACTGAATAAATCATAAGTTGAGGTTGATTAACTTATGGATTTTTTGTTGATTTTGGCTTATAAACACTTTGAATGTTTACCAGACGCGTATATAATTTAAAAGATACTTATAAGTTAGTTTGACCAGTTTATAAGCTTAGCCAAATATCTTCTTATTGTGTACTTGCTCCGTCCCAAATTAGTCTTCATATTTCATTCTTCAAGAGTCAATTTGATCAATCTTTAAAGCTAAATTAGACTAGATCAACTCTATTTTATAATTAAAATATAAATATTCAAAAAATACACAAAAAGTATTATAAACTACAACTTTTCTCTTATATTTCAAAATGGTGGTCAAGATTTTGGTAGTTTGACTCTGGAAACAAGACAACTAATACACCCAGTCGAAATCTTGACAAGGTGAATTTCTAGGACAAGGTCCCTTGAACTCTGCAATTACCATCCATTATACGTCAGGTAAAAATTTATTTTTATTTTTTAAAACTTGGTAATACATGAAATCACCTGTTACAAGGGTCAATTATGTAACAGGTGGAAATACAAACACTAATCTCAGTAGTTTCAACAGTGAAAACTGGGAGTATAAAACTTGTAGCTTCACCAGTCAAAACTAATCCAATTTTCATCCTGATTAACAACCATAAATTTCACCAGTCAAAAAAAAAATACATTCTTCATCCTTGATGTCAAACGTTTGATATACAATTGAAAGTTTCAAATTTACAAGAAATTGATAATGCCTACAAGAGGACGCATACCTCTCCAGGCCTAAAACTGGAACAACAACTAGAAAAGAGCTTACAGACATTTCTATCAGTTAACCAAATGAGTAGTACAACAACATGTAATGAATTGGAACGAATGCACGTTAACAATGTCATGCTAGGGGGAGATGAGAGTTGCTTGACTTCACATCTTCACCATCTTTGTCATTTGAATCCACTAAATGGTCAAAAAAAGCATCAAGGTACCAGGGGCAATGATCATTCAAAGCACCCCTATTAGCATTAGCTCGCCATTTTTGATCTGCGATCATCTCAGGGGACATCCCCCATTCTAGCATCTCTTCATCAGTATGATGGACTGCTAAGCTATATTCACCACCCACACCTAATTCCATAACTCGAAACTCGCAATTACCTAGATTGTTTAGGTACTCGAATTGCTCAACTGTCCACTTGAACCACTTCATTAGAAAGACTCGACTAGCTAGACCATGGGATACAATTACAAGATTCAACTCATCATTGGGGTCGTGATGGTGCCTGTTCATATCAACATCCCTCCATAGAGTTTCAAGGAAATCTGCATTACAAAATTTTACAAATGAAAATAAGTATCAAACTTCACACTTCTAAATTGCAGCTTGATTCAAATGCATCCTCATTCAGTGCACTGTACAAATCAGTAGCATTTTGCTCAAATAACAAATTAAAGAAACCAACTACTACCATAACAGAGGGATGGATTTTTGGTGTCACATGTAAAAAAATCGTAGTGTTTATTACACCACTAGTGTGACATTCCACTACTGTGTAAAAAATAATTATTTGAATCATATCACCATCATCCATTTAAGTTAGCAAATTCATTTTGGTCTCACAGAATTCGAATTAGTTTTAACTGACAAGATCCTTATATTCAAACTAATTTAGATTAAGGCTGTAAGCACACAAATCTTTGACTTTAAACTAGACATGGATCTTTGACAAGCAGAACTAGGATCACAAAACAGAATTCAAGTCCATACAACCAGCTGGTAAAGCTTGGGGAATTCCAGCATTGAGTATTGAAGGAAAGAAGACATTTTTTTTCCTTTAAAAGGTGGTATTACTTCAAGTCATCCTTCAGAATTTCTCTATCGTCAAAAATATTAGTGATTGTTGCCATGAAGATATGAATTTCTTCGGTGGTGTTGATTGTCGTCAAGCATGAGATTGAGTTTAATACTGCCTTGGAAAAGATGCCTACTGGCCTAGTAGATATAAAGCAGAATAAGGTTTGGTTCTTTCTGTATATTGGCCGGGATTAAATATAAATCATGTTCCAAGGATTTATGGTCATTCAAAAGATTTGTAGCGCAAACTGCTATGAGTTTCTAATCCCTTTCAAAAGAGAAAAAACATCCGACAAGCACGTTTAATTCAGTCTTTATATAAAATAGTACTATAACGTCAATTATGTCATCATGTTTTACCGACTTGCTTATGCTAAAAGCAGACTACTTGATCTTATTCTTATCATAACTTGAAATCTCAGACAGTTAGTTCTACACGCTATATTCTTTTGAACCATAAATTCATATTCTGGATAATCTTACTGTCAATTAAAATAACAGTTGAGATCAATCAATGGAAAAATTGAACGACAAGGAACAAAGCTGTTGCGAGACACAAACTACTTCTATGTGGTACATCAGGAAGGCAAGATTACTACCACCAATATAGTTTGACACACAAGTCTCAAGAGCAGGAGACACTGAAAGACATCTTGCCTTTGAGTGGTGACAAACGATGGATCTCATAGCAACCTAAACATCATGCTAACTATAAAACCTACATCAAGACCTAATCTTGGTCTAAGCCAAACCACAAACGTCTTGGTTAGAACAAAATGCACACAACTAAAAGAGCCCCCCCCCCCCCCCCCCCCCCCCCCCCCAAATTGGTAATATTCGAGGAGACTGTCTCTGATAATCCCAAATCAGTATCAGTAAACCACCCATGTCCCCCGCCACAATAAGAAAGTCTCGGGAAAATAAAATGTCAGAAAGCTCTCAAATATATCTTAAACTCCTAGATAGAGATTGCACCTCAGATGCATCAAGCTTGATAAAAATGACCTATTCACACTATCTCTAGCAGAAGGTCCATTCTCCATAGGCTTATGCAGCAAGTCATTCAAGAGCTCAACAAATTATCAGAATATAACTATTAAGACACCATATGAAATAAACCTCTTGTGGTAAAACTTCAACAAATGCATCTCAGCAACCAAACACAATTCAATCACAATAACAAAATTATACTCCCTCTGTCACAAAATTAATTATAGGCTCTTTCCTTTTGAACTATCGTAAAACAATGTCCACTTAGCTAAAAGTGAATCCCGTACGCTCTTCATCAATACTCGAATATCAAATATCAAAACAATATTGACCAGTCCCAAGATGCTTGGTTCTGTTTCCTATCTTGTGCTATCACTAAATATTGTTCATTTATTCTTAGATTGAGATTTTGTATAAATTTTTGCCCACATAAATAATTTTGATACATCTCTAATGCTATAAAAACTTTAGGATTCACTGTTACCCACCTCTAAAGTTCCACAATACCTCCTATTCTTGTATCTTTTCTTTCCAACTATCTTAAAATTAGACCCCTCCTATTTCATTTCATTTTATATGACAAACTTTGACTAGACACAGAGAACAAAAGACATACATTTATTTAGGCATAAACTAAATATATGTGATCATTTACCAAAAACACCTTCAGAAGTTTGTCACCTTCAGCATACAATAATATCATTGGTACATAAGCATGTTGTCAAAGGCAAAATGAAAATAACAAAATTAGAGTGTTTCAAAGTATAATAGAAAAGATTCAATCTTTTAGAATGGATCTAACTATAATAAAATTCCATCAGTTGCTAGACAAAAATAGGACAAGGGAAATTCAAACATCATGCTATAAAATAAAAAAAAAAGCAAAATCAAAGAGAGAGTATATGGGTAATAAAAATTCTTACGAGAAACTCGATCATAAACATCAGCAGCCGATTCACCCTCTGGAAATCGATAAAAGAATCTCCCAAATCTCTCCCTCGTTTCCTTAATCACTTTCATACGCTCAGCCACTTGAAAATTCCCAAAATCCTGTTCTCTAACTCTGCACTCTTCTCTCACCCCAAGTACCCTATTCCTCGGAAATTCCCGGCCAATCTCCCGGAGCGTGGAGCGCGTGCGCACGTAAGGAGAAACATAGAAGTAAACCTTCCAGTTCTCCGACGACCCATGGCCGGATACAACATCAAGAATGCGGGACCCAGCTTGATTTGCTTGTTCAATCCCACGTGTTGTTAAAGGGATTTTGTAATCTGGGGTTACGCTGTATGCTGAGTCGTCTTTGTTCCCTTGGCTCTCGCCGTGACGGACCAAGATTATGCGCTTTGGTAGGTGGTACTTGTGTGCTGGAACATCGGTGCTTTCAGTTGTGCTGTTTATCATGCTTTTGGTTTTTCCTTGTTTAAGAAAAAATATGGGTTACTGGAGGAAGGTTTTTTTTTCAAGGTTTTGGAAATGGATGTCCATGAATGGTGATTGGTTGAGGATTTATAGAGCCGTATTTTTATTTGCCGAAAGTGGGAACGTGCTGGATTAACATTTGAATTTGAATTCAGAACGTGTGATTGTCAACTTCGCATTTTTTCCTTTTACGAGTAATAAATGTAAAAGTTAGGCCAAACACCGTCCAATTATGATAGGTTTTAATTGGATATCTAAATATATAGTAATTAGTATTTTTATTATATTATTTTAGGCTCAAATGTTAGAAAATATTTTACGTGTTTTTTTTAAGAGCCTATTATGTAAATAAATTAGTCATATAAAATATGTTATCTTATTCAATTCTATATATCAACCTTAATTGGAACAAATTGGATATTTTATGGCTTATTAACATAATGCGTATAATAAAAGAAAGTAATTATTTTAAATAGTTGACTTATCTGAGTAATTAGCTTTCAAAACATGCATGTAACCTTTTTAAAAAATTGAGTCGGAAGTATACGTTCAAGTGCTTAATTAAATATATTCAATTTGAATATTTAAGTGAAATTTAATGAGAAACTTAAAAGCCGTCGATATATTGAGCCTAAAAGTTAGTAGGACTCCTTTGGTTCTATCTGATTAATAGCCTCTTCGGCAGCTGTTGGATGCGGTGACTTTTTTTTTTTGTGCAAGTGACGCAAACAAAGCAAAGATGTGAAATTAAGCCAAAGGTAGAATCTTAGGGGCTTTTCATGAGAGGAAGAAAAAGAAGAAGAAAAAAAAGTCAAAGCTCTAGATGTTTTGACCAAAGGAATATGTGCAAGATAATGAGAATAATGAATAGATTAAAGGAGGATAAGATTTAGTGTGACCATCACTTATATATGTCTGAAAATTTAAGTTTTGCTCAATTGGAATATTTCCAACAAAAATATTAAAGTTATATAGTTTATGAAACACGATTTATGTCAAGTCAAAAATTACATATGAAATTTGAGGTTATTGCAGAGATCGTTATTTCAAATAGAATCTTCATTTTTTTACATCTATAGTTTCCATATCAAAAGTAAAAAGAATGAGTGAAAGGCACCAGCTCATGGTGTCGATTCTCTTAAATAAAGAAACTATATTTTTCTACTTTTGTGAATTAAAAAAGAAAAGAAAAGAAACGACGGCCATGACTAGTCAACTTTGTTCTTCTATCGTTTTTTTAAACATGCTCTTATTAATCTTAATTATTTTTTAATCAATTGAAGAGAAAAATTAATCATATAGCCGCCCATATAAGTTTAAAACTTAAAATAGCCATAATTTATTTTGATAACTTCATTATAACCAAACTTTCACATGTTATTTTTTTTTTATTTTGATTCTATCCACGTATTTGTAGAGATAAGGATAGGTAAAATCTTAGTTATATTTATATTCCTTTAAACAAGGTAAATTAAATAAATTTTTATTATATAGTTACATGACTATATTTAGTATATAATTAATGTATCAATGTTACTTGTAAACATTATACATAGATATATAGTGTATAATTGATGAATAATCACTACATAATCTATGTATAATCTATATGTATGCCTTATACATTAATTATACACTTATTCTACACTAAATATAGACCTATAACCATTTAATTTATCTTTTTTAAAAGAATATAAATATAAATAAGATTTGTACTCATCCTTATGATAACAAATAAGTAAATAGAGTCAAAATCCTACAATTACTAAAACTATATAGACTGGCTAATAAAAGTAAACAACATGAAGAAGTTGGTTATAATGAGATTGTCAAAATAAAATATGACTATTTTGAGTTTATAACTTATATGGACGGCTATTTGAGTTGTTCTCTCGAAAATAAAATAAAGAAAAAGAGAGTAAAAGGAAATTGGGCTGGTTCATCGACCAAAACAAGAAGGAAAGCCATAAACCAGACCGTGGCCCAAAATAATAGAAAAGAACTTTGGCCTTTGGGCCATTTGCTCGACCCAAAACAAGAAAAGGAAATGTGGTGTATACGTAATCTTACTCATACCTTACGAAGGTAGAAAGATCATTTCTTCTAGAACCTCGGCAAATATACTTAAAAATAGAATCTATATAGCCTTTTTCTTGCTCTCTATTTGGTGGTCGAATATTTTCAACTATTTCAGCTTTTGTTTTTAATGATTTATTTAGAGAAATGTAGTTTACAAAAGCCAATATAAGAAGCTATGTAGTTTATGTCAGAGTCAAAATAAGACATGTTAATCAAGATTAGGGCGGAGTTCTTTGTCTATTATATTATATTATTACATCAAAGAAACATATATAGATTCAAGTTTGGGCCAAGAATGATCAAATAAGAGCAGCCGTTTGACCATCATTGATTCGGGTGAATGCGTTAAATAACTGAACATAATTTAATCCGTCCAACATGACCTTTTTCTATTAAAATGTGAAAGCTACTGTATTTCCTTACACTAGTTGGTTAAATTGTTTGAAATTTACAGTGAACTTTCCATCTTCAAATATGAATTTGCTTGTTTTCTTCTGTTTTATTTCCAACTTCCTTCTGTTGTCCGCAGGTTCTAGATGGACCAAAATACTACTCCTAAATATTTTTGGAAGACAAAAATTTATGAAATAGTATTATTATTATCAAGTTCATTACCGTACAATCATCAATCAAAACTATTATATCCAAAGAGATGTGATACAACTTACAAGTATTACTTCCTCCGTCCTAAAGTAATAGTCATTTTAGCTCAAAAAAATTATTCCAAAATAATTGTCACTTTAGAAATTCAAGATCTAAAGTTGACAATTATTTTTAACTATATTCTTAACATTAAATAAACAGTTCTTTTAATATTGCTCATTTTTTTAAAAAAAAACTTCTAATAAATAAGGGTAATTTTTTATTTTTTAAATGAGACCGACAATTAAAATGGAACTAAGGGAGTAATAAGTGTTATCTGTCATATAGAAGTGCGATGGGAATGAGTTAATTCCTAGAGTTTTTTTATAATTGGTGTAAAAGGATTGGAGGGGAGGCCTCTAGCTTGTAGTGAATGGAATAAAAAATAGCATTGGAGTATATTCTTGGTCCAATAATTCACTTAACATCTACAAGTGCCAAGGGGTCCAACATAGAGAAAATTTCTACGAATTTGCTTTGATATTTATTCCTCTTATTATTATCATCATTATGATTGGAACTGTAATTACTCAGTGTCATTTTCATGTTTACGTCTTTTTCAATTACTTTTGGAGGTCTATTTTCCTTGGTCCCCACACAGTTGTCACACCAGCTCAAAAATGTCGACAATTGGTGTCACATTGGCTTCATCTCTGATTGTTGATATTTATTAATGAGGCAAAATTTGGGTATCATTTTCCCATCTTTCGACCCAAGTTCTACTGCAATTATACATCTGTCCATTATTTCATCCAACACAAATCATATGATCTGAAATTATATGATTATATATATTTCCCACTTCAATATCAGTTTTGACTAGTCCTTTTCCTACCCAAAGCAAGATCTGATCATATCTTGTTCTTGTAGAATTCTATCACACATTGTTCGTGCCCTATTAAAAGCACAATGGTCGGTAAAAAAAAACAAGGTTATTTATTAGGCTTAATATATACTACATGGGCAACCCATTTAACCTGTCAAGTAAATTTTATTCAGATATTGTTCGAATTATGACTTATTCTAATTAAGCACCTCAGCACATTATAAAGTGTTTTTACTAGACATTTTTTGTTCAAATTTTAGAATTTTCTTGCACATGTTCTCAAGTTTCTGTTACGTAGATAAGCTAACCATTTAAAATTCTTATTAAGTCGTAAAACTTCAAGCATGTTTCAATTGAGACTGATGTGCATAATTTAAAAAGATGACATATTTTATGTGGTTAACTTAACTACTTAATCGACGCTTGAGGACAGTGACGGAGCCAAAAGGTTCAACATCTACTATATATACATAAAGAATAATTTTAATCATATATAAATAGTATAATTTTTCGTCAAAGAGGATTCATCGGGATTCGGATGAACCCCCTGACCACAAACTAGCTAGCTCCGCCCCTGCTTGAGGACACACACAATATTAGGAATATTTTATCTTTTGTTCATGTGTTTAATTGGAACAACTTATAATTCGAGCGTTCAAATAAAATTTTATTACAAGTCTATGGCATGAGCAAAGCTAGCTTGCATGCAAGGACGACCAAACTGAATAGCTTTTGCTCAAAAAATATGTGTTTTAATAAATTTATTAAATATACATAAATATTAAATTTCCACTTAAAAATTTTCTTTTAATATTTAGAACTTATAAAGGTGAAATCCTAAATCCATCCCTAACTTCCGAAGCCGTCAATCGATAAGATATCAAACTAACTTAACATAACAAAATGAGCATCTCTGTCACAATAACAAAGCTAGAGTGACTATAATGTCATATTTCGACCAATCATATACTCTGAGAAACCTCTTGCGCAAGTCTCAAGTTCCTCCCAGGAGGATTGACACTGCCGTATTTTTATTATGTGATAAGGCTCTGCAAATCAACTTAATTTTAAAAAAAAGAAGAAAATTCATCGCCGCCGCCACACCCATCTCATAGTGCTTCCGTATGAAAGCTGCCACAACAATATCTCCCTAACAACTGGGGATTACATTATTTTTGTAGAGGTGTACGAGTTTAACTTAATTTGGCTAGTAGACTAGTAATTAACTTTAAAAAATAAACCATAAAATTGCTACGTATTATATTATCTTCACTAACGTTTGTGGTAAACCACTTTTTAAAGGAAACAAAGATAAAAACAAGTGCAACTTGTGCTTCAACTTAAAGTTCTAAATTTAGTACTTGTCACTACTAAAAATAATTCTTGGTTTTCTCTGTGATGTAGGGACTGTAAATTCTTTTCAGAAATTGAGGTAACTGATTATTCTCCTCTATCTCTCTCTCTCCCGCCTCTGATATACTGCTCTGATGCAAAACAGAATCCCAATGTTTTTACCAACTGCTAGCAATTCGAGGCTCTTAATTACACTGGCTGCTTCTAAATTCCAACTTCATTGGGTCCTCATTTTCTCATTCTTTTAGATTCCCCTGATATCGCAGAGTACTACTTGAAAGAAGAACAGATTCACATGGATGGCCATGTCAAGGTCCCCACTTCATTTAATCAAAATTAATTTAATTAATTCACCTAGTTGTCACACAGCGTTGCCTCCATACATGTAAGTCATGGTGGTGGTTGTTATGGCCATGTCCGCCGTAACATCTCCGATGACCATCTCCACCTCCACTGCTTGTCACCGGAAACTTCCACTCTTCAATCTTTTCTTCTTCTTCTTCATCATCAATTATTTCGTCATCGCTTTCTTCTTCATCTGTTCCAATTACTTCCTCTTCATCGTCTAGGTTTTCTTCTGTTTCCATGGGGAAATCTTCGTTTTCCTCTTCTTCTTCGAGATCGCGAATGAGATGCAATCTCAGCCGTCCATCTTGGCGGGAAGCACGGAGAGTTTCAGGCCGACCAATTTTCACCTCTGTCAATTCTAACCGTCCATCTTTCCTCACCGCACGCATGAAGAAATTGGGCTTTCCATCTTGGCTTAACGACGATAATGGCGGTGGAAACTCCTTCTTTTCTTTCTTCTCCGCCAAATTACTTCTTTGCCAGCACCTTGAATTAGTACTAGCCATATTATTAGTAAAATTATTTGATTTCCTAGAAAACAAAGCTAATTCATCACGATGACCTAGCTCCTCATCTTGATCATCTACTGTCCTCTCATCGGAGCTCTCAAAACCTAGACTCTCTGTACAAGACATTAGTCCATCAACACTCCCGCCAACTTCGTCTAAGAACCCAATTCCGCCGGGATCTTTTTTCGCTGCGGCGGCTGGCGGTGTCATGGGGGTGGACTCGAGGTAGTTGGTTGGTTTTTGAGGGTGGTTGTCACCGCCGATTGAAGCGGCGGTGAAGATATTTAAGCGGGGGAGGGAAAAGTCTAGCAGGATTCCATTGCCTTTGGAATTTGACAAACACAAGAAAGGGTGGACTTTTTTATTGCAAAAGCTCGTCATCATATAATAGTATGCCTTTTGAGGCTTAGCTTGGAAGATTGGATATATATAAGGGCTTTGAGATTTTTTCTAAAGAAATATATATTTAATTCCACACAAGAATAATTTTTATAATGAAATTATATCTATAGACTATATACAGTATAAATTTAGACATAGATATATGCATCATTGTGAGAAGATGGCTGAGAGATACATATGTATCACTTTTAACAAGGACTAAATCGCAAAATTAGAAGTAATAAAACTTTCAAGATTTGATTAAATCAATAAGTATCTATTTTTAGTATAAGGTCCTGTGTTTTAAAAGGCTGTCTTGAGGCTCGCCTCGAGGCGAGGCACTGGTAAAACACCCCGGGACTCACGTGTGGGGCTTAAGTCCTATGAGGCTTACGCCCTAAGCACCTGAGAGTACGACCCAAATACACCTAACGCCCAATGCTCGGAGCTCGCCTAACAGTTCTACCCAATTATGTCTCAAATTTTTTAGTCAACATTGTTAATCCTCATAATTCTTCAATAAATGAATGATGTTTAGTAGTTTTTTTTCATTTATAGAAATAAGAAAGTTGAGAAAACTAATTGCTTATTTACTATTTGAGAATGTCGTGAGGGTGAATATCACTTAACATTTCTTTTTAAAACACATAGCCAAATTTTACATCTTCACTTGTCATTGGTCTTCATATTTTTGGTTCCTATGTCTCAAAATTATCATATTTTACTGTTTTGTTATTTGAAAACATTTTTTTATTCATGAAGGAGTGATGTTTTAATTATAATACTAATAGTTTTTTTTGGAGGTAAATTGCATAGTATAGTCATATATTCTAAGAAATTGTGATTCTTTTATTGTTTGGAGTTAAAATATTAGAGTTAATTGAATCTCATACGCAATAGCTTTTATATCATTGCATTATTTCTACTTGTAAAATGATGTAAGAAGTTTATTTTCTATGAGTTTTTTAATCATGTTTTAAATTTTTAAAAATTGTTAATGTAAATTTTAATATTTTTTGAGTTATTATACTATTTTACTACTATATTATAAATTAAAAATTAAAGATTCATGGGGCTTACGCCCCAATGCTCTGGGGCTTACGCCTAACCCCATGTTAAGTAAAATGTCTCGTTTTACGCTCCCGCTTTTTAAAATATGATAAAGTCAAGAAAAATAAAACGAAAGAAGTATATAATTCAAGACAAGAATAATTTTTATAATGAAACTATATTTACAGACTATATATAAAGTTGGAAATAAATAAAGTGATGCCTTTCTATGATCCTCAATTGCGTTTTTTTTCTTTTTTTTGTGAACATTTTCTATCATTTTCCTGATTTATATTATCTTAAAAACTTCGCTTCCTCCCTAACTCACTCACGCATCTTTATCTTCATAATCTATACTTTAAATTTCCATAACTTTCGTGTTTTTCATTTAAAAATTGTAAGAAGATGAGGTATTGATTAAGGATGTCCGCACTGTATAGATAAGAGAAGGATGTCTATATATGGAATAATATTTTTGGGGCAGGCCAATGGGCAATGGCAAGAGACTCGATAGCAACTTGTTCAATTTATTAGCCACTATTTTCTTTTTAATGTCAGCACCAATTCTTGGCGTAAAACAACTTCATTCACCATAGAAATTTGCGACTTTCTTAATTATATAGTATTATCTAAAAGAAGATGACAATAGACCTTATTCAATATTATAATAACAACAACATTCATCTTTATAACAATACGATCTTTATAAAATTACTTTTTCATAATATCTGTTTTTGGTAATATAATAAATGTTTCTATAGAACTAAAACTCTGAGATTACTAATAGTAATAGATTTAGAGATTTTGATCAAATATTTTGATATCTTTATTCTTAGTACATCATTTGTGACGTAAAATATAATATGAATGTATATTTCTATAGTTAAAAAAGTTTACCTTGGTATACAAAGTATGACAATGCTAGCATTTGATACTAAAGTTTTTTTTACGTACGAAGCTTTCCATTTTGTATGAGAAATACATATATAAGTAAGGGTAGGCATGGTATGATATGATACGGTATTTGAAAGATTGGTGCGGTAACTTTGGTGTTCGGTTTTTAAAACTATTATATCATTACCATACCAAATTAATTCGGTATGGTTCGGTATTTTGAAGTTTGGTTTTGGTATTTGCAGTATGGTAAATCGGTAATCATAGTTTGTCCAACTTCGACTAATATATAATCGTATAATAGAGTATTATGACTTCGATTTTTCACAAAAAAAAGGTATAAATTGTTCATACTAACACATTACATATGTAGAAATATATATTCAAGAGAAAGTACAAACAACTCCTTTTGTTAATCAATAACATTTAAAAGACATTTCAATCAAAATAGAGTAGTCAAAGTTCTAACTTCTAAACATTTAATTTATACTAATACTAAATTGTATATTTGTTAGTATTTGAATAATATATATATATGTTATATATGTTATATGTAACTATATATACTTCGGTATGGTATTCGGTATTTCGGTATATTATTTCTAAATATCGAATACCAAATAAATTTAAAATGTATATCATATACCATACCAAATATTATAATATCAAAATCACGATATCAAAAATTTTGATATGGTGTAATTCGATATATATCATGCCATGTCCACCCCTATATAGAAGTGTTAAGGAATAATATTTTTAATATTAAGAAATAAAAGAACTTGTTTCGCTTATAATAGTCAAATATTATTATAAATGTATAGCAATCCATCGTTACAAAAGCTAAAATAAAAAGTCCAAACAAACGGAGTTGTTTAGCAGTATGTCAGAACTCTTAGCACCAGTACAGTTGGGACTGACGATTGCAAATAATGTCCGTCCATTTGAGATCCGCATAGATTCCAAACAGATAAATAAAAAGTAACTATGTAAAAAAATGTCATCCAACTTACACAGTCATTTTAAATGAATGCAAATTATTGATGTATGATGTACGTGGGGGAGTCCACATACCACATAGCCACAAAGAATTCATGTGAATCGAGTGACGAATCAATTGTTGGAAAAATATATTTCAAGAACACAAAAGTGATATGAAGAAGAACACAGAGATGAAGGTTTGATAGTATGAACAACGAACATAAGATTGGAGGCTTGAAACACGTGCCAAATACTTTCCTAAAAATGATATTTGCTTCCTCTCTTCGCGAGATTGCTATGGGATTATATGTAAATAGTTTTAGTGGATATGACAAGTCTATGGAATTCTGCACTAAGCAAATAGTGAAAAAATTCTTCTGGAAAGCAAGAACTTAAACTTAATCTTTTGGAAAAGAAAAGAATTCTTTTGGAGAATATTTATAAAGAGATACTCTGTAAAGTTTTCTCAAAAAGTTATATTGGAATCTACAGAATTAGGATTTAAATAGAATTGGTAAAAACTAAATAATGAAAAAACACAACCTTTTATTTAATAGACACAACCTTTTATTTGAAAGACACCTCTTCACTAAAAAAAACTTATTATTAATAATTTAATCTAGACAAAATTTCAACATTAATTAGCCAAGGAAGGAGCAAACATTAAACTTTTTGCAATACTATATACTCCACTTGATTAATAGTTCCGACTATATTTCCTAGCTTGTTTTTTTTTAAAAATGTGAGTATCTTCAAATATTCATTAAATCATTAATCATTATGTTAATCACGTAAAATGTATGGTATTGTATAAATATCATTTATGGGTAAATGTATGATATTGTTGATTAATTTTGGATAGTAGTAGCAGATAAATTGGTGGGATGCCGAAAATATGGGTGTGGAAGTATGGCGGAAATAGAGCCAGCAAGAGAGAAATGAGCTGGATGGTGACGCCACGATTCGCTTCTTATCGGTGGGTCCCATTATCCATCCTTTCCTCATTTCAACACACCCACACCATCTTTGGACACGCAATTTGAAATTGAAATTTTGTTTGAACGTATAATTAATTTTTTAAAAAATATAAAAACCTTATAAATTATGATATATTTATTATTTGAGATTTAAAAGTAATTAAAAATCTCATTTTAAAAAGAAGATTGACTCTTAAAAGAAACATTAATAAATTCTTGAATGTTGAAAACTTCATTCATTTTGAATCATACAAAAATTGGGTTAAAAGAGACCTGCGGACTAAGATCACAGGTTTAAATTTCAATGGAGATAAAAAAATTAGGTGATTCTTCTCATATGTTTTAATTTTGGTGGACAAAATTACGTGATACTTGTTATTGGTGGGAGGTGACAAATATCTCGTGAATTTAGTCAGGGTGAGCAAAAATTGACTGGACACCACGCTCATAAAAAATAAAAATAAAAAGAACCATAAAAAAATTGTCAAACCTATACGATTAGGTACGTGCAAAGTAGCCAAAATACTTTATTTAGACTTCTATACGAATTAACTTTAGATATTCTATTCACATACAAAAGGGGGAAAGTAAGTACAGTAGTTGGAATCATATATTATTTCATGAAGACTGAATTTAAGTATATAATTACTAGTTGATTCAAATTTCAAAGTATGTTGAATAAAATAAGAAGCTGACACATTTTGTCTATTTAGTTCCTCCTATATATCCACTCCCCCTTTCGTCACCCCTTGCATGGCTCATCGAGCCGCTAATTAATTATTACTCCAATTATGTATACCTTCTACGCCTCAAGAGTTATCTTGTCCTAGGGTGTGTTTGGTACGAAAAAAAAGTTTTCTAGCCGAAAAATAAGTGAGTTCTTTATTTAATCTTTTGTGTTTGGTATATAGTAAAAACTTTGTATGCAATCTAGATAAATACTTTGAAAGGTGGGGTGGGGTGATGGTGGGAGATATATATGAGGCAGGAGTGAAGATGAATTGCGTTAGGGGTGTGGAAAACACAATTGATATAGAATATCACTCGTGAAATTTGTTTTTCATAATTTCATTAGGAAAATCTTTTTTTAAATTTTTTTTAACCAACTTATTTTCCTAACAAAAATATTTTTCAAAAATTTGACCAGTCGAACATTGAAAAATTAGAAAATATTTTTCTCCATACCGAACACACCCTAGAGTCGAACGAAATATTTTTTTCTTATTGAGTTTATATCAGTTTTGAACTAATGTTTATTAAACTAATTGATCTGTATATGTTGTTACTCTTATATGGTCATCATAGATTTTTTATATATATCGTAGGACTAGACACTGCAATGTGTGCATCTAGCAATATTCTAGAAAATTAAAAGAAGCACGAACTCTAATATCCCATTTTTTCAGAAGTACCAATTTGGTATATAATCTTGGGTTAAATTTTAGGGATAGTCCATTTATTAAGAAAATCTAGTTGTTGAGGCATATCATATTCCTCTTTTCTACTGTTTTTAACAGTAATATGTTTTTTAATGATGTTCATAAAATTAAGATGTGTCGGACCAACAACACCTACTACTACTATCAACATGGCTCTGATACCATTTGGCAGGATCGCTTCGATGTAACTACAAGTTCGTTTACGACTCATATAATCTAAGGATGAAAAGAATTTTTACGGTTCCAACCTAGCCCAAACAATAACCTCAATAGTGGCTGACATGGGCCTTTAATAAGACAAAACAATTTGAAAAAAATATTAGATGAAGTTAAATTCTTAAATGATTTATTCTTTAATAAAACCATAACAATTCTTATTAACTGTAAAGTTTCAGACTTGTTAGTTATATAAGCTTGTGTTTTCATTATATCAGACTGACTATATATAGTGTAATTACTATAATTTAATAAAGTTATGGTTCGATCCATCCCCGAAATTTGTGCATAGCGAAAATTTTAGTGCACCGAGCTACCCTTTGTTGCAATCTTGAAAACTCTCACGTATTTCTCTTCTTCGGTGTTTAAAGCTTTATGTGGTTGATCATCATGGCTAGATGTATATTTTGATATTTAAAGTCTAACACACAGTGACACACAACGTGTGATTAGTAGAAATTGAACAAACAAAAAAATGCATTGATTGTTGCCAAAATTGTACATGTATTATCTATAATTCTATATCGGAAATAAAAATACAGGAAAAAGGTTAAATTTGTCCCTTTACTTTGCGAAAAGGATCACATTTGCCTTCCGTTATACTTTCATTAAAAAAATATCCCTACAATTACTTAAGTAGCTTAAATATACCCGTCCTCCGCCAGAGATGTCCAAGGTGAACATTGAATCCTACATGATATTGATATTTTGGTGAAGTCATGAACACCACGTGGTATGCCAATTCACCCTTAATATTGACATATTTCATGTATTTTATTTAGCATTCTTCTCATTTCATGCTATAAATATATGTTTCATTTAAAAAATTAACTTAGCCATTTTCATTTCAGATTAAAAAGATTAGAATCACAAATTAAGAAAACAAAAGGAAAAAGCGAATTTCATCTCTTGTTTGTTGGATTGAATAGGTGTGAGTGAGTGTTATTGGAAACACTGGACGATGTTATGTATAAAGTTTGAAGAAGATTAGAAGTGATTTACACTTGTTTCAAGTAAAAAGTTAGACCCTAGAAAACGTCTTTAGGGTATATGTATATCACGTTTTATATTGTGTATATCTTTGCGGTATCAGTATATAGCGCATAAAATTTTTCATGGAGATACATAAATTTATAAGAGATCAATGGATATACAATGGGATGTATATGATATATAGTGGGGGATACACAAATGAAGTCATCTACAACCTCAAGTTTTCAATCTAAAAGTCAAAATTCAGCTCAAATCGGCCTCAAATCGTCTCAGACGCCTGCAAAATTAATATTTAAGCTCCTTAATTATGATGTTCCCAAACAAAATTGATATTCAAGCTCCTCAATTAAAATGTTTCCAACAAAATTCAATAATAAATCACATATTTGTAGATTGGAAAGTTCGAATCCAACTTGAAATGATCTTTAATGGTGTTTTCAAATTCGTACGCTCAAAAAATTAATGGAGAGCAAGAAAAATAGAAAGAAAAAAAAGTACTTGATCCAACAACGAAATCGATAAAGAACCTGAAAAATGAAGGAAAATTGGCACTGCAACACCAAAAACGAAATCAATGAAGAACGGATAAAGATTTCATAGGTGAAAAAGAAAGTTGAGAGATTTGGTAGAAAACATCGACAGATTTTGTTGAAACTTAGGAGATCTTAGCTAAAATAGGAAGTAGATAGATTTGGCAGATAATATTCAAAGATTCTTGTGAAACTATTAGGAGAAATATATAGAGGGTACTAAATATTGTTAAGGAAATTGATTTTTGTTATTGGGTGCTAAATCTTTTAAATAAATATTGAATTTGGGCTACCGGATGCGATATGTCAAAGAATGGATTCTTTCAGAAAATGATCTGTGGTGTCTCCAGAAGTGTCGGGTCTTCAATTTTTATTTTTACTTAACAAAATCTTTAAAAAATGATCTTAAGTTAAAAAAAATTGCTTGGAAGAATTTTTGTTGGCTATCAGACATAAGTTCTAACTTTTGTCTATAAGATATAACTTGTGGTCGATTGAATATGTTCACTATCTTGAAATATCTTGAACTTCTGTCTTATAGGCAAAAACTAGGACTTATGCCTGATAGGCAATACAAGTTTTGCATTTGTTTCCATCAGGTATAATTTCTAGCATTTGCCTATAAACCAGAATTTGTGGTCAATTTAACAGGTTTACTATCTTGATATATCCTGAACTTTTGATTTATATGCAAAATCAATTTATGTCCATAACTTATGCCTTATGAGAAACTAAAACTTTGCTTAACATGTTTTCTAAACCGGAGGCTAATTTTTACACATTTTTATCAAGCAGGACCAAAGAATCAAGACTACACCTTATGGAGGCCATTATGAACTTAACCGGGGTTTTTTTATGCCAATTATTGCTAGGAAATTACACCAAATGACCTTGAAAATGAGTGATCTTGAACTTTTGACCTCATCTTGCCCTATAGGCAAACCTTCAAGACCAGAAGACAAAACTTATTGACCTTGAAGTTTTTGCAATAGGGGCGAGTGAGGTCAAAAGTTCAAGATCACTCATTACCCGATTATTGCACCCGCTTGCAATACAATGCCAATTTATCAATAAATTCTTACCAAGAATATCGGCCCATTGTTGTCTTTCAGATTTGGCCCAATTATTTAACGAAGCCCATTTTCCCTGTATTTGCGGTAACAAAGTCCAGCTGCATGATACATTATGATTTTTTTTTTTTTTTTAAGAGACCACACTCAAGAATCATGTAAAATGTATCTCACTTTTGATTTGAAATATTATACTTTTATTTAATATTTTAATTAATTTCTTAACGATATGAATTGACATGTATTTTTTTATAATATTCTGGAATTGTTCTTTTAAATAATTAATTACGTGACAAAGAACTAGAAAGTCAATGATATGCAAGAGATTAAAAAATTGTCTGATAAAAAGTAACGAAACCAATAATTAGGGTAAATAAATTAGTTCAAGATTGAGCTTGTGATATCCAACGGCTTTTCGACGACTTTGTGTGCCAAAATGTAATTACGTACATTTTTGCAACAAAGAAAAAATTTTGATATCAAAATTAAGAAAAAAATATTATTCTGTGTTTAAAGTTGTAAAGAGTGTCAATCACACAAAAATTGTCGTAAATGGTAGAATCGGGTTCCCAATTGAAGGCAGAAGAACAACGATTCCTTGTAGAATATATACATGAGAATGTGAAGTCATCTCATTGAGATTAATGCATGCAACAAAATTTAATGGCCTAGTCATGAGGTCCAATATTGAGTTGTTTTACTACTTTTCTATTTTTGTTCGATATTCATATTGAAACTCGATTAAGAAATACAACCTCAGACTCAAAAAGACTCGAACCTAAAACTTCTAATTAAAAATTAAGGAGTATTTATACTCCACCACAACTCTAATTGGTGTCTTGTCATATGCGCATTCTCCTTTGTTAAGTCAAAGGACAAGTTCCTTTTTTTTTTTTTTTTTCTGATCCAAAATTCTCATATGAACTGCATATATCTCCTAATTATTTTGTCTTTTTAGTGATGTCAAATGGATAGATTTGGAAGATTTTTTTTTTCAGATTAAAATGAGTTAAATTAATAGTAAACGGGTTATTAATTAATTTGCCTTAGGGGTGAACAAAATTGAACCGTAAATCGAACTAAACCGTAAATCAAATCGAACCACAAAAAAAAACCGATTAGTGGTTTTTGGTTTGCTTGGTTTGGTGTTGGAAAAAAAGCCCCGACTTTAATTGGTTTGATTTGGTTTTAACTAAAAAAAAGTCAAATTGAACCGAACCAACTCGATATTACATATTTATACCATTTTTAAAAATATTTTATACATAAAAATATTTATTGTGATGTAATTTATAAATATTTCTTAAATTTTTCATAATTTTTATCTTTCAACATATTATTTCAAGTTTCAAGTTGAAATTTTAAATGACCCAATAAGTTTTTATAACCAATATATATATTATAGTCTTTTTATAAGTTATCAACACTATCAATAGAGTATAGAGAAAGTGATTCTATTTGATGTGATTTGATGAGTACGTAAGCATGCATAGAGAAAGTGATTCTATTTGATGAGTACGTAAGCATGCACACTCTCAAACAATGATGCAATTAATCAATGGTTTTTAGTAATTATATACAAAAATAGTCCACTGAATTTATTACCTTATTAATGCAATTTAACTGATTATAACATGTTATTATCGTATATTTTTAACCTATAATATTAGATTTTTTATGAAGAGATATCTATTATATACGTTGATATACCTAAAATAATGATGTAAAAAATCTAGTGTAAACAACATAAAACACAGTAGTTTGGTCCCTAATTACGTTTTATCCCACTATTTTAAAATATTACATTTTTCCCGGTAGTTTAAAAAAGAAAAGGCGTGTATCCTTTGTATTTTCGTGTATCCTGGATACATATAACCTCTTCATTAATGGTAAATCTGTTTCTATTATGGCGCTTTAAAAGGAAATAAAATATTTACAATTAATGAGGAGTAAATCATTAATTGTAAATCTATTACTATTAGGGCGCTTTAAAAGGAAATAACAGACTTACAATTAATGAGGAGTAAATCTGTAGTATCCTCATCTCCACAAACAACTGGAGAATTCAAATTTCAATTTAAAATTACTTGGATACACATCAAACCAGCAAGTAACTCCATTATACATGATACATGTAATAATAGATCTCAAATATCTAAGGATACACATTTAAACAGCAAACAACAATAGGTATACTTGGATACACTGTTAACACTGTATCCAAGATTATAAGCTTGGATACATTATAACAGTGTTAAGGATACTTCCCAATATCTAAGGATACTCATCTAAACAGCAAATAGATATAGGTATACTTGGATACATGTTAATACTGGATACAAGTTTGTAAGCTTGGATACATTGTAACAATGTTAAGGATACATGTTATCAACATCTCAAATAGCAGGTTGCAGTAGTATTGGGATACATGTTAACATGAATTAATCTTGGATACATGTAACATAAGATTTGCTTACAATGTTATCCCTGGATACATATTGCTTTGTTTTGATTTGAAACTTTAAATTTACAAAAGTTACACATTTACAACTCAGATAGATATATGTATACTTGGATACATGGAAAATAACACTGGATACATGGTAACAAGTTGGTAACACTGAAAAATAACATCTGGGTTTGAGTCCCTTGTTCTTGATTTCAAATTTTTGCTCAATTCATTCATTTTGACTTGATCGTTTCTAAATTTGGATCTATTTTCAGCAAAGTCTTCTTCTTAGCCAAATTCAATTTCACCGTCCTCAAATCCATAGATCGCTTAAATAATCTGGTGGTAATCGTGAAGACCCAAGGCCTCAGCATCAAAAGGGGTATTGAAAATCCACCCATTTTTATGCTTCATCAGCTTCCCCAAAATCTGCCTACAATCCTTCATAATATTTTCCATTCCGATGGCCTTAACACCACCACCAGGATTACCAAAATCTTATTTTCGACTCCGTTTAGGAGCTTTTTCGGATCTTTATTGGATCCGGAAGGGGTGGGCCGTTTATTTCCAGAGATTTTCTTTGATTTGCCTAGAGATCTGGGGTTGGTGGTGCTGAATTGACCGGATTCGATTCGATTCGATCCTTGAGCCATGAATGAACTAGAAATTGCTCTTCAAAATTAAGAGAACTTAGAACTAAACTCTATTAAACCCAAATACATAATATACGTATGGATGAAATCAATTACAAACCTCAAAGATGGAAGTTTTGGATTCACCAACTCCGATATTTTTCAAAAATGGATGAAAGATTGTGTGGGAGTGGGAGAGCACAATTGTGAACGTAATTTGGGGGTAACTTTGAGAGAGAGAGATGTTATGGTTGGAGATAGATTACAGGAGGAGTGATTTGGGGCGCTTATTTAGGATAGTGCTCAGATACACGATTTTTGTATAAAATTACAAACTAGTGAGATATGTGTAATTAATTTAAAGTGGTGAGGTATTATGTAGTTATGGCCAGGATGTTTGATTAATTATGTAGTTTTCCCAAAAATCTATCAACTATTCGCTCACGCACATAACTTAAAGTCATAAATTTATATATATCTCATGACTTTTTTCTACCTGTCCCAAAGAAATATGCTGCTGATTTTGTTGATTAATATGGAGTATCCACATCAATTTTTATATATTATTCAAATTTTATGACACACCAACACAAAGTATTAAATTTGTTAGGGTAGCTTGTGCTCAAAACTATTGAATTTGGGACTATAATTGGATTAAAAACTCTACCACTGAGGTGGGTAAAGGCATTGCCCAATATCGCTCCAACGATAGCTGGGAATGGAATAAATTCTCCTTTGAATTCCTAGATGAAATCAATTTACATACACCATCAAACCATTAAAGTGGATACTCCTACATATATGATCCCTAAATAATAATGGTATCTTCTCCACAGCCTCAACCTACAAATTAATTCAACATCAACTCCCTCCTGATATAGATTAACTATTATGGACAATGACAAATATTTTCACTGCCCAAATGAAGTTGAAACAGTTCATCATCTCTTTTTTATAAAATGCCTTATTTCAAAAGATTTTTGGAAAAATTATACTATTAATCCCATTCCCACCTTGAAATATTTGGCTGAACAAAAATCATAACATCTCCCAAAACTAAGCTAATCAAGTCTCTTCTGATCTAGTGAACAAAGTAGTGAATGTTTTGGCATAGAAAGGAGCAAGGAATACAACTCCCATTCATTTTCAAGTCATTTTGAATCCACCACTATTGGTATCCTCATCTATGCAGTATTATAGAGAAGAAAATGTATCTAAGAATTTTTTTTTCTTCTCAAATTTGTAATAAACTAGCCATCTTTAGGTAAGTATTACCAACTCTAATGTAAATTTTTTTGTAGAAGCTATTTGATGTATATAAATAAATCCCGTTTTACCAAAAACATAAAAGCAGAACTAAACCAAGATCCATCTCTCTATGATATTTTCAACTACTTGACTACTTGTGATCAATAAATTCCCAAGAAACAAAAGTAAAGAAATTCATGGACGATTGTATTTCTTCCAAGGTACCCCCCTCGATTTTCGGAATCAGTTTTGCCACAAGCATAACATAAGTCAAATCATATGCTGCTGAAAATATGACGAATGTACCTAACCACCAACAAATAAATATTTTCAACAATAAAAAATATGTCTGCTTAGATAATCTGTCTCTTAATTTCATTATATGCTCTATAAACTAATAACAAAAATAATTATTTTTGAAATTCGTCACTAAATAACACGTAAGGTGTAGTAGCTAAAGGTTCTTTTGATAATCCGGTGATAAATAGAAAGCACAATTTTCTTTTTGTTTAGCGACAATTTAGATTATGAAACGAATATGAAATGATCCAAACAGTTAATTAGCTTAATTTAATCGTTTGTGTACAATCAAATCAATGGAAAAATTCAATACTTACAACATTTCTTTGGGGGAGTTTTTTTAAAAACAAAGTTTACATACCTTTTGAAACTTATCAAATTTAAATTAGCCCTTTGAAAGAATTAATTCTTTCAATTTACCAATCATGTCTTTTTCTTCTTCTTAGTTCTACTTACCATGGTAACGAACTTAATCGATGTCAAATTAATATTTTATAATTTAATTTAGTTGATATAGTCTATAAGAAAAAATAAATATTCTCCTTAATTTCATTCGACTATTTTTTCAATGGTCAAGGAACATATGCAATTGTAGGTAAAGAGAGCCTAAACATGTGCGAATTTTTATTTGTGGTGCTTCAGGGTAGGTGTGAAGTTTTCAGCACTTATGGATAAAATATAGTGCTTAAATTTTTTTCGTGAAGTTGTCAATGCTTATGAAAAAAATATACTGCTTAAATATTTTCTCATAAATTGTGGAATCACAAATTAAATATAAAGTTTAATTACATACTTATAAAGAAACTTGGTCAACATTTAAATTTTTTGACAAACTTTATACAATAATTTCATATATTTCTTACATCAATTTTTGAGCTATATTTAATACTAATAATGAAAATATAATATTTAAAATTTTTCCGTTTTTGGCATCATATACATCACAAATTAAATATAAATTTTAAATAAATTTGGTCAACTTTTAAAATTTTCGTCAAACTTTAATTACAATAATTACATTCAAAGATATATCCAAATTGAATGTTCTATTAACCAAGTTTTGTCTTAGCATGTTCATACCACAACGTTATAACTGGAAATTTTTTAATTAATTTATTATATCTTATCTCATACAGGCCTTTTGGTTGTTTAGATGATATCGTCTTATATTTTTAACTTAGGATATTTATTAATGATTATACCTATATTGTATTTCATTAATTGTTAAAACTATTCTAATTAAAGTTATTCTAATCTTAATTAGCTAGACACATAATATTCACTATAAAATGTGTTAGAACGTCTTTTACTTTTCTCTATTCACTAGAGCTTCTTTCTTTTGTGAAAGGTATGCATTGTTTTCATTTACATATATTTTCTCATTTTTTGTGAACTTTAGAAAACAAATTAATTATATATATGTGTGTTTATACTGTTCTTTTCTCTTAATATCATCAATTAAATTTTTATATTTTTTATCAGGTCAAAAAAATTGAATTGAAAATGAGTTTACCTTTGGATGCTTGCAATTTTATTAAAGGTAAATTTCTAAACAATATTCTTTAAATCAATGTAAACTTCATTTTTTATATATATAAATTCTTATGAATTGTGAAATTAATGTTGTGATTTTATATTGTTGTGTTGTATTCAAATCTATTAATTTATTTTAATCTTATGAACTGGTGATACTATTTCTTAATTAGATGTCTAATAAGATTTGGTCAACTATGTGAAAACTATGGTTCTAAGAGTGCAGCCTAGCTCACCCGGCTCAACAATAGAAATCCCTCTAATTACTATTGTTTGATGGAATGATTTGTTGTTTAGTGGTTGCTAGGTAAGAGAAAATCATAAAAATATATAAAAGAGTAAGTTTCACTTAATTCTTTAACCTGATTCCTAGATCTGAGAAATAATATCACTTTCACCTTTTTGAATTCAAACGAATTCTTAGATCTTAGATTGACCAAGATATTTATTGTACAGAAATAAGTAGATTCTACTTAGTCCCTTAATTCGACCCTTTAAATTTGAGCAACAACACTCACTTCACCTTCAAATAACATGAATATTTAGGTCTTTAATCGATGAACAAAAAATTATTGTATAAAAATAATTAAATTTCATTTAACCCCTCAATCTGATCCTATAAATTTAGGAAACTATAGTTGCTTTAATGGGTTTATAGATTGCCCCATTCAAATGGGTCGGAGAAGCAAGTATTATTTTAAGAATCCAAAACTCTAAAGGTTAAAATTATTTAACTCAACATTAAAAAAAAAAAGTTTTTTTTAAGTGTGTGTGTCACCTCCACAAACCATATTTCTAAAGAATTCCCATATATATTGATGAGAAACTAAAATAATAAAAATATAAAATAAAATAAATAGATCTCGCTAGATATTTTCCTTTCATTTTCATATGATATGCTAATATCTTAAACTAGTTCTAATTAGCAAAAATTTATGATTCGTTTTGGGGCCAAGTTTTTCATATTTTTTTTCTTCTTCTCGTGACTCTTTAAATTTTAGGTTTTTATACCAATTCATAATAAAAAAATTAGTATAGAAATGATAGGCCATACAATAAAATAGTAAGTTAATTTGAGTAATTGTGTTTCCCCCTCTCTATTAGTTCTAAAGAACATAAATAAAAAAGATTATCAATTTGTATTTTAAAATCAAACAAGGAGTTTAATGTATTTTTAATAAGAAATGTCGTGCTTACTTACAAAGTTCTGATTACTTATGGATCTTTATTTTGATAATTGCTAGATTCTATTGAAAACTCCGATGAAGGCGATTCATCAAAAACTCATGGGTTGACAAGTGTTGCTGATAACGAAGTAAGTATATTGGCTTATTTAATTATATATTATAACTTGAGCTTTGTTAATTTGTGTAATTTTATCTTAAGAATATAGAAAGTTAAAATTATTGTGTGCTAATTAAGTGAATGAAAAAAAATCCATATTTGAGTTTAGGTGTTTAGATTAGAGATCCTTATAACTTTAGTTTACATATAACTAAAAATGTGATTTATTTACTTTGATAGTCATTTCTTCGATCTGTCGAGTTTGGCCAAGAAGTTAACCAGGAAGACGTCACAAGTCATCCAATCAGGGCTCCTGCTGCTTCACCACCAAAGTAATTACTCTTACATTTATATATATAAAAGTAATTATCATAATTAGAATTTTAACATATTTTCTTTGTGTTGTTGTTAACTATAGGAAAAATGAAAAAAGGAAAATAATCTCACCAACATCAATGAAAGGTACAAATATACCAGGAAGTAGTTCTGGAGTTGGCAAAAGACATCCTCATACACGGGTTTCAATGATGAGAGCCGAAAATCATCCAAGTGTGATAGCAGAAAGGAGGAAGAAAACAAAAACATCTTCCAGGAAGAAATCTGCTTCATGAATATCTTAAATAATTCTTCCGAGAGCTATAATTATATAGATTCTTAGTTAAATTTCTAAAGAATTTGTTGGTTTGTTATGGCGAATTGTTATTGTTTTCTCTTAGCTCTTGACTATATCTTTTGTGTGGTTTTATAAAGGTCGTGGAATCAGAGGTGAATTCAGAATTTTAAGTTTATGCTTTTTGGAGATCGTATTTGTTTGAATGAATTGTTTTTATATATTAAGTGAATTTCTTGACACAATTACAAAATTTGAGCCAATGCTATTGAGCTGGAACTCGTAACTTCAAGTGCTGATCCGCCCTGCATGGCATCATATATATTGTTATTTACTACCTCTGAGTTAAACTTTATATTTGTCATCTCTTAGAAAAGTGCTTTTACATATATAAAAATAATTTGTAAAAGAAGGAAATTAAAGGGAAAAAATGCATGCTTGCTTCATTTGGTTATTTGGATTTGCATTAGGTACAGGAAGAACAGGCACATGATCATCAAAATTGGGACCATCTCTAGGCGAATCGGCATAGCTTTCCCCTACGTGTAGTAGGAAAAATACTGAAGAAAAAAGTTGAGAAGAGTGCGGCGGGCAATGGCAAATTCATGAAGAAAGCTTTCATGTTCTGGTCAGCTTTCGGCCAATAGCAATCCTGCACGTTGGCATCACCTAGAGCAAACATCAAGAACATTATGAGTGACACAAGGGCACGAATAAAGTCCATTATATTAAGACGGTAGCTTATTAATTAAGTTTTCATGCTGTCATCATGATGATGATGCAGATCATAGTTGAAGCCTTTGGGGACGACGATTGCGTCAGTGAAACATGGTATCAGACTTTGGCCCAAGTCTTATAAGAGAAAGGAAATGGAAACGAGCCCCATCCTTATAAGACAAGACTAGCTTGTTTCGTTTCTTATTTTTGAAATTGGTTTAATGCTTTAATTTGTCACTTTTTGTTACTATGATTGAATAAGTGGTTGTCTATTATATATATGGTAAAGTCTTTTTATAAGTTATCAACACTATCTATAGAGTATAGAGAAAATGATTCTATTTGGTGTTATTTGATGAGTACGTAAGCATGCACACTCTCAAACAATGATGCAATTAAATAAGGGTTAAAAGCGTTTATACTCCCGAACTTTGCTTTAAAAATCAAACACCTCTCAATTTTGAACAATAATCATTCTCCTCCCTTTATTCTAATTGAATTTTTTTAAATGTCTATTTTGCCCTTGTATTATCAACCTTTAAATCTTTTTTAAAAAAACTTCTTTGTAATCACAATTTTTATTTTCTAAAATTTATATAACATATTTTCTATACAAAAAAGTATTATTTTTTAGATGAAAAAAGAAAAGCGAGAAATACTAATTGAGTATATAAGTTAATGACGTTCCACAATAAAATAAATGAGCAAAATAATAATAAAATAATAATAATAATATTAATAATAATCAAAACTCTAATATTTAATTATACAAGTAAAAATAACATGTAATTATAACTTTATATACATATTTCAATGCATGTAATGCAAAAATAATTAAAAATAGAGGTATATATACATATAACAAATTAAATGATTGTGTTTATAAATTTTAAATTATAATTTAGAAAATATTTTATTATTGACAATCAAAACTCTTTTATCTTTATAGTTAGAGAATAACATAGAGAGAACTAAAACATGCATCTATATACGTAATTACATATATATGCATACATGCCCGTTTGACCATAAGAATTTTTCACTATTTTAAAAAAAAATTATTTTACTTTATTCAAAAAATATTGTTTGGCAATAAAGATTTCAAATACAACTTGAAGTTGTATTTGAAAATGTGATAACACCTAAATACTTGTTTTCACTTTTTTCTCTCACTTTTTCACTTTTTAATTATATTTAACACTTTGAATTCTAAAAAGTCTTTAAAAAAAGGTATAACCAAACACAACTCCAACTCCAAAAATTTCAAACAAAGTAATTTTTTTTCATGGCCAAACGCTCACTTAATGCATATAATATAAAAATACCAATCATAAAAAATAGCATTAGATTTTGTGATTAGTTTGTAAAGGATTATTCTATTAATAATGTTAATGAATTCAACTAAAAATGAATAATACCCAGGTTATAAAAAATAAATATATATAATATAAAAAGATATTACATGACTAGAAAATTAAAAATGTTAAGGATAAAATAGATATTGAAAGAAAAAAGGGAGAATGATTATTATTTAAAGTTGAGGGAGGTGTTTCATTTTTAAAGCAAAGTTAGAGGGTGTAAACGATTTTCACCCAATTAAATAATAATTTTTAGTAATTATATACAAAAATAGTCCACTGAAATTTATTACCTTATTAATGCAATTTAACTGATTATAACATGTTATTATCATATATTTTTAACCTATAATATTTTTAGTTTTTTTATGAAGAGATATCTATTTATATGTCGATATACCTAAAATAATGATGTAAAAAATCTACCAACTATTCGCGCACGCACATAACTTAAACTCATAAATTTATATATATATCATGAGGTTCTTATTATGTCATAGAACTATAATTTTTTCCTACCTGTCCCAAAGAAATATGCTGCTGATTTTGTTGATTAATATGGAGTATCCACATCAATTTTTATATATTATTCAAATTTTATGACACACCAACACAAACTATTAAATTTGTTAGGGTAACTTGTGCTCAAAACTAATGAAGTAAACTATTGAATTTGGGACTATAATTGGATTAAAAACTCTACCACTGTTAGATCTCTCATTCGTGGGCCTCTGGCTTACACTGACGTTGCGAATCCACTAATCCGACAGAGCTTCAAAGAGGGGAAAAAGTAGTGAATGTTTAGGCATAAGAAGGATCAAGGAATACAATTGCCATTCATTTTCAAGTCCTTTTGAATCCACCACTATGGATATCCTCATCTATGCAGTATGATAGAGAAGAAAATGCATCTACAAAAAAAAATTTCTTCTCAAGTTTATAATAAACTAGCCATCTTAGGTAAGTGTAATCAACTTTAATGTAAACCTTTCTGTAAGAGCTACTTGATGTGTAAAATCCCCTTTCACCAAGAAAAATAAAAGCAAAACTAAACCAAGATTCATATCTTTATAATATTTTCAATTACTTGACTACTTGTGAACAAATTCCTAAAACACAAAAGTAAAGGAATTCATGGACAATTGTATTTCTTTTAAGGTACCCCCTCGATTTTCGAAACCAACTTTGCCACAAACATAACACAAGTCAAATCACATGCTGCTGAAAATATGAAGAATGTACTTGAACTACCAATAAATAAATTTTCAACAACAAAAAATATGTCTGCTTATATCATCTTTGTCTCTTAATTTCATTATATGCTCTATAAATTAATAACAAAAATAATTGTCTATGAAATTCGTCACTAAATAACACGTAAGGTGTAGCTAAAGGTTCTTTTGATAATCCATTGTTAAATAGAAAACACAATTTTCTTTTTGTTTAACAACAATTTAGTTTAGGAAACGAATATGAAATGATCCAAACAGTTAATTAGCTTAATTTAATTGTTTGTGTACAATCAAATCAATGGAGAAATTCAAGACTTACAACGATTCTTTGGGGGAGATTTTTTTTAAAACAAAGTTTAAATACCTTTTGAAACTTATCAAAATTAAATTAACCCTTCGAAAGAATTAATTCTTTCAATTTACCAACCATGCCTTCTTTTTTCTTCTTAGTTCTACTTACCATGGTAACAAACTTAATCGATGTCAAGTTGATATTTTATAATTTAATTTAATTGATATAGTCTATAAGGAATAAAAAATATTCTCCTTAATTTTATTTGATTATTTTTGTAATGGTGAAGGAACACATGCAATTGTAGGGAAAAAGAGCCCAAACATGTTCAAATTTTTATTTGTGGTGCATCAGAGTAGGGTGTGAACTGTGAAGTTCTCAACACTTATGGGTAAAATATAGTGCTTAATTTTTTTTCGTGAAGTTGTCAATGCTTATGAAAAAATATAGTGCTTAAAATTTTCCCCATAAATTATGAAATCACAAATTAAATATAAATTTTAATTACATACTTATAAAGAAATTTGGTCAACATTTAAATCTTTTGACCAGCTTTATACAATAATTTCATATATTTCTTACATTAATATTTGAGCTATATTTGACACCAATAATGAAAATATAATGTTTAAATTTTTTCCATTTGTGGCATTAGATGCATCACAAATTTAATATAAATTTTAAATAAATTTGATCAACTTTTGAAATTTTCGTCAAACTTCAATTATAATAATTACATATATTTCTTACGTCAAAGACATATCCAAATTGAATGTTCTATTAACCAAGTTTTGTCTTAGCATGTTCATACCACAACATCATAACTAGAATTTTTTTAATTAATTTATTATATCTATCTCATATATAACTTTTGATTGTTTAGATGAGATCGTCTTATATTTTTAACTTAGGATATTTATTGATGATTATACCTATATTGTATTTCATTAATAGTTAAAACTATTCTAATTAAAGTTATTATAATCTTAATTAGCTAAACACAGAATATTTACTATAAAATGTGTTAGAACGTCTTTCATTTTTCTCCATTCACTAGAGCTTCTTCCTTTTGTTAAAGGTGTGCATTGTTTTCATTTACATATATTTTCTCATTTTTTGTGAACTTTAGAAATCAAATTAATCATATATATGTGTGTTTATACTGTTCTTTTTTCTCAGTATCATCAATTAATTTTTTATGTTTTTTATTAGGTCAACAAAATTGATTTGAAAATGAGTTTACCTGTGGGTGCTTGCAATACTGTTCAAGGTAAATTTTTAAACAATATTCTTTAAATCAATGTATACTTTATTTTTTATATATATAAATTCTTATGAATTGTGGAATTAATATTGTGATGTTATATTGTTGTGTTGTATTCAAATCTATTTATTTATTTTAATTTTATGAACTGGTGATACTATTTATTATAAATCAGATGTATAATAAGATTTGGTCAATCATGTGAAAATATGGTTCTAAGGGCTTACTATTGTTTGATGGAATGATTTGTTGTTTGGTGGTTGTTAGGTAAAAGAAAATCATAAAAAAATATAAAAGAGTAAGTTTCACTTAATCCTTTAACCTGATTCCTAGATCTGAGAAATAATATCACTTTTACCTTTTTGAATTCAAACAAATCCTTTGATCTTAAATTGAACATAAAAATTTATTGTACAGAAATAAATAAATTCTACTTATTTTCTTAATCTGACCCTTTAAATTTGAGCAACAACGCCCACTTCACCTTCAAATAAAAATGAATCTTCAGATCTATAATTGACGAACAAAAAATTATTGTATAAAAATGATTAAATTTTATTTAACCCCTTAATCTAATCCTTTAAATTAGGAAACAATACTTGCTTTAATGGGTTTATATATTGCCTCCATTCAAATGAGCCGGAGAAGCGAGTATTATGTTTAGAATCCAAAACTCAAAAGATTAAGAGGGTTACATGAAACTATTTAACTCAACATAAAAATAATAATAAAAATTTAGTGTGTGTCACCTCCACAAACCATATTTCTAAAGAATCCTCCATATATATTGATGAGAAACTAAAATAATAAAAATATAAAATAAAATAAATAGATCTCGCTAGATATTTTCCTTTCATTTTCATATGATATGCTAATATCTTAAACTAGTTCTAATTAGCAAAAAATTATGATTCGTTTTGGGGCCTAGTTTTTCATGTTTTTTTTCTTCTTCTCGTGACTGTTCGAATTTTAGCTTTTTATACCAATTCTTAATAAAATTTTTAGTATAGAAATGATAGGCCATACAATAAAATAGTCAGTTAATTTGAGTTATTATGTTTCCCCCTCTCCATTAGTTCTAAAGAACATAAATAAAAAAGATTATCAATTTATATTTTAAAATCAAACAATGAGTTTAATGTATTTTTAATAAGAAATGTCGTGTTTGTTTACAAAATTCTGATTATTTATTGACTTCTATTTTGATAATCGCTAGGTTTCATTGAAAACTCCGATGGAGGCGATTCACCAAAAAGTCATGGGTTGACAAGTGTTGCTGATAACGAAGTAAGTATATTAACGTATTTAATTATATATTATAACTTGAGCTTTGTTGATTAGTGTATATCTTAAGGATATACCAAATTAGAATTATTGTGTGGTAATTAAGTGAATGAAAAAAAAATCATATTTGAGTTTCAGTGTTTAGATTAAAGATCATCCTTAGAACTTCAGTTTGCATATAACTAGAAATATGATATATTTACTTTGATAGTCATTTCTTCGATCTGTCGAGTTTGGCCAAGAAGTTAACCAGGAAGACGTCACAAGTCATCCAATCAGGGCTTCACAGCCTGTTGCTTCACCACCAAAGTAATTACTCTTACATTTATATATATAAAAGTAATTATCATAATTAGAATTTTAACATATTTTCTTTGTGTTGTTGTTAACTATAGGAAAAATGAAAAAAGGAAAATAATCTCAGCAACACCAATGAAAGGTACAAATATACCAGGAAGTAGTTCTGGAGTTGGCAAAAGACATCCTCATACACGGGTTTCAATGATGAGAGCCGAAAATCATCCAAGTGTGATAGCAGAAAGGAGGAAGAAAACAAAAACATCTTCCAGGAAGAAATCTGCTTCATGAATATCTTAAATAATTCTTCCGAGAGCTATAATTATATAGATTCTTAGTTAAATTTCTAAAGAATTTGTTGGTTTGTTATGGCGAATTGTTATTGTTTTCTCTTAGCTCTTGACTATATCTTTTGTGTGGTTTTATATAAGTCGTGGAATCAGAGGTGAATTCAGAATTTTAAGTTTATGCTTTTTGGAGATTATCTATTTATATATATTAAGTGAATTTTTTCACATAATTATAAAATTTGAGTTAAAGCTACTGAGCTTTAACTCGTAACTTTAAGTGTTGATCTGCCCTGCATGGCATCATATATATTGTTATTACTACCTCTGAGTTAAACTTTATATTTATCATCTCTTAGAAAAGTGCTTTTACACATATAGTAGTATACTAGGTAGTTTGTTTTTAATAAGTAATTTGTATTGCCGCTAAAATGCATATTAAATACTGCTAAAAACTCTTATTGTTATAGTGATGGTTTGTTTTTAGCCTTATTATAAGTAATTTGTGGACGATGAATTCTTTTCATTAGTATTTTTGCAGCATTAAATCGCGAAAATGACATAAATATATTTACAATTAATATATAATAGACATATTATTTGAAAAATTCATTACAAGGGGATTTTCAAAAAATGTTAATATAAATATTTTCAAATCACAAAACGAAGAGAATTAAGAATTTTGTCCGAACTGTTAGTAGTTGATAAAATATACTATATTATTTTTATTAAAATTATTTTTATCCGAATAAAATTAGAAACAGTTTCTGCTTCTATTTTCGAGAAGTTGTTTTTTCAGCTTCTTCTCCCTAATAGAAAATATTTTTTATTAGTACTAAAGAATGACTTATTTTTTCAAAGTTGGCCAAACAATTTTCCTAAGAGTTACTTTTTTCAGCTTCTAATTTTTCCGTTGCATGCAAAATATAACTTTTACCACTACTCTATATTTATTATTTCAAAATTTGATCAGTCACATATTCTTCTCCAAAAGAAATACTTTTAGTTTTTTACACGTTATTGTAAGAAGTCAAAACTATATAGTAATATGTAAGACATATGTATGAACATGCATTTGTGAGACTTGAATTAAGAAACATATTAGAAGGAATAGTCTTAACCAACTTATTTAGGCATGTTCAAAAAATTAATCGAGAGCATCTAAATTGATTGAGCAAAATAAATAACATATATTTTTATCAAGCTTTCTCCAATTTATTAATTTGCTTTTAGTAGATTAATGTGCTTTACTTTCGGCTTTATAATAAAGCAAAAAAATACATATTATTCTAGGTCATTGTATCAAGATTTGGTAACATGCAAATCATCTTGCCCTAAAATGTGCTGCCTTTCATAGAATTAATAATATTTAAATATTTCAATAGTTCTAGTATCCTTTCTTAATATCTGTCCCCATACTAGTTATCGATAGCCTGTGTTATGCACGGGTTCAACGTATGCTATTTTTTCTGTCTCAATTTACGTAATATATTAAATTTAGAGAGTTAATATTTAAAAAAATTATAATTTTTAAATATCTTAAATTGTTAATTATTGTGAATTATAATACTTTTTTTTTACAAAATTCTCAGATAATATATGTTACTCTCTCTGTCTCAATTTATGTGACACGGATGAAATTTGAAGAGTCACCCCAATTTGTTTACATAGTTTTTAGATATTTTAAGTTGTTAGTTATTGTGATTTATAGTAGTTTCTAAGTAATTTTTAAATAATATATGTTACTCTCTCTACTCCAATTTATATGACATTGACAAAATTTGGAGTCAATTAAATTTTTTATATCTTTTAAATATTTTAAATTATTAACTATTGTGATTTATAACACTTTTTAGATCATTTTTAAATAATATATGTTACTTTCTTTATCCCAATTTATGTGGCACTGATAAAATTTTGAGAGCCAATCAATTTTTTCATATCTTTTAAATATTTTAAATTATTAGTTATTGTTATTTATCTTTTTGCATATTTTTTTAAATATATAATAGATTTTAAAAAAAGATAAATAAACTAAAACGAAGATTAGGCCCACAATGAATAAGCAAGCAACAGAAGCAGGCATGTTGACTCCCTGCTGCTTGCTTATTGCCTGAACTAGATACAGCAGCACGGACCCAGTATATGTTACTTCTCTTTCTTAATTTATATGACACAAATGAAATTTGAAAGTATTTTAAATTATTAATTATTGTGATTTATAGTACTTTCTACGTAATTTTCAAATAATATATGTTACTCTCTCTATTCCAATTTATGTACCATTGGAGAGTCAATTAAATCTTTTAAATATTTTATATTATTAATTATTGTGATCTATAGTACTTTTTACATTATTTGCAAATAATATATGTTACTTCCTATGTCCAAATTTATGTGGCACTAATAGAATTTCTAGAGTCAATTAAGTTTATGTTATGTTTTTCAAATATTTTTAAATTATTAATTTTGTGATTTATCTTTTTTATGTAATTTTTGAATATATAATAAATTAAAAAGATAAGACAAATAAATTAAAACGGAGAAATTAATCAAAATGACCAAAATGTCCCTAGCTGCTGAAGCATGCACGTTGACCTCGTGCCTGTTTAATAAAAATTTTTATAAGTTTTAAAAATATTTTAAGTTATTAATTGTTGTGATTTATAGTACTTTCTACATAATTTTTAAATAATTATATGTTACTCTCTTTATTTCAATTTATGTGTCAGTGATAAAATTTAAAGAGTCAATTAAATTTTTTTATATGTCTTTTAAATATTTTAAATTATTAATTATTATAATTTATAACACTTTTTACATTATTTTTGAATAATATATATTAGTTGCTATGTCAATCTGCTCTTTTCTAATATAGTAGTGAATAGTAATCAATGCTCAACGAAGGACTCCAAAGGCAGAAGGCAATGTAAGTGAAGAACAAACAAAAATGTAGATGAAAAGGTGATCTAGGGCGCAATTGATACGTGGCTTCACAATTTAGGAGTAAAGGACACATGGCTAGGGATGATTAGAAGTCCAAAATATCCTCAGCTTTAATATAAATGTCTAAAAACAGACATGTCAAAATCTGCGTCTAAAAACAGACATAGTAAATAATAATAAAGTAAAGTAAAGTAATATATGACTAGTATTGAATAAACTACTTACTGCTAATTAAATTAACCTGGTAATATATTCAATTATGAGGTAGATAATTATTTCGGACATGCAAGAATTTTTTTTTTATACTTTTTGGAGAAGGTAAATTGTGGATGAAATCTGCTATGTGAAAAAGCCAGTAAGACGTATTACTTGAAAATCAACAATTATTTTTTCATGTAGTCTAATTACGCCTTGACTATAATACAAAGATTGTTATGTAATAAGTACATAAACAAAGATCGTTACATAAGAGATTGTTTTACTAAAATTATGAATCAATTTTATCCTGAAATTACTTGTACATATATTTTATTTATCATTCTAGTTATCACGTTAAGCCATACATATATTTCCTTATAAGTAATGCAAAATATTAGTTTTACAGAGTTTTAATTAAAAAATCAAAATGTTATACTATATGGTAGTCTTTCTATAAATTATCAACACTATCTAGAGTCTAGAGAAAGTGATTCTATTTGGCGTGATTCGATTACGTAAGCATGGACAAGCTTAAACTATGATGCAATAATTAAACAACGTTTTTTTGGTAATATACGATAATAATGTACTGAATTAATTTAGTAATATGCAATTGAAATTACCTTATTGGTGCAATTTAACTGATTATAACATGTTATTATCATACTTTCTAACCTAACATGTTAGGTTTTCTATAAAGAGATTCCTATTGTATATGTGCACATAATTTGAACTCATATACTGTCTATTCCTGTTATATATGTTATCGAGTTAATGTCTTTTTACCTGGCCTGACAAAATATACTACTGATTTTGTTGGTTAATATGTAATATCTCTTGAAAATATTAGGCGGATCCTTAATAATATCATAGCACACAAAGAGGACGAAAGAGGGAGATAAACATGAAGCTTAATCATATCATTAGAAATACTATACTCTTACCTAATGCCCGTACAAAGGAGACTTATAGTTGCTAATAAGTCTTATAGACTCACACATAGGGTTGAGCATGATACGATAGACACCGAAATCAAAACTTTTGATACGATAATGTCGATGCCCTTAACCCAATAGATAAAATTGCTTAATGAAATTTGTATGATTAATTGTCAGTTTTGAATGATGCATAGGTTTTATGACATTTGGTATGCATTTTAATTATTTTTTATATTTGATAATTATAAAGAAAATATCAAAATATCGAATATTGTACCAAAAGTATATAATTACATTTATAATTCATATATAATAATAGAAAATATATAAAATAGTATTAGTATAAATTAATTATTTAGATGTTGAAATTTTAACTACTCTATCTTGATTGAAATGTCAGTTTTCTGTAATTGATTAACAAAGAAAAATTGTTTATACTTTCTTTTGAACCGATGCGCTTTGATATCACTTGTTCAAAATATTAGGCGGACCCTTTATAATATGGCACAAAGAGGATGGAAAAGGGAGATAAACATTAAGCTCAATCATACCATTAGAGATCCTCCACTTTTACATAATATCCTTACAAAGGGGACTTACAGGTGATACTTCATCCATTCCGAAATAAATGTTGTTTTAGTCCTTTTATTTTGTTCCTAAATAAGTGGTGTTCTAGATAATCAAGAAAACATTAATAATATTCTTTCAATTCTACCCTTCTTTAAATAAAGAGAGTTTTACGTAACCAAGAAACTAATAAAACATTATATCTTTTTCAAGGTATTTACTAAGGGTAAGTTAGTAAAAACACACTTTGTTTTCTAGGAATGAGTAATTTCTTAAAGAGTGTATTGTGTTTAAGCAAAAAACACCACTTATTTAAGAACGAAGGGAGTAATAAAGTCTTCTAGACTCACACCTATTAAGTAGGTTCACACAAAGTTGAATCTAACCGCATTGATATCATAAAAATCACCAAGATAATACAAATTAGATCATGCACCTAGGATAACTAAAAGACATATATATAAAATCTAGAACTTAAACATCTAAGTTCACTATTGTCAACAGTATCCACATCGATTTTTCTACATATTGAAACTTTATGGAATACCAACATAAACTTCATCAATGTGTTAGGGTAGCTTGTGCTACTAAATAATGCACTAAACCGAGAAAACATTTCTCTATGATATTTTCAAAGCACTACTTCCATTAACAGTAATAGTACTTGTGAACAAATTCCCAGGATTCAAGATACACAGAAAGACTTTGAATCACCTAGGACATAGAATTCATCGACGATTGTATTTCTTCCAAGGTGCGTCCTTTGGTCTCTGGAACCAGCTTTGCGACAAACATAATAGTTAAACCACATACTGCTGAAAATATGAAGAATGTTCCTGAAACACCATACAAACGTCATATACATTTTCAGTAACAAAAATGTCTTCTTAGGCATAAAGAAAGTGGATATTGATGGGCAAGGAAGTACCTTCAGAGCTCCATAGCATAAGAAAGTTGAACGAATATGAGACGATCCAGGAACCGAACCAGTTGACTACTGTCACTAGGCTTCCAGCTAAGCCTTTGACATTAATGGGAAATATCTGAGATACAAACAGTTAGCTTAAGTTGGTGTTGATTTTTGTAGTAGCAGCATTCATAATTAATGAGGTAAACTTTAGAGCTACAAACCTCTGACATAATCACCCACGGTATGCCTCCCATGCCTAATGAGAAAGATCCAGTAAAGACCTGGCGGCAGTTACCAAATATATTTGATTCAGAACATTAATCCTCTGTTAAGCTTCCTCTTATGGATCAAAGTAGACTTTAAGAAGCACTTTACTACTTAAATCTCGAAGACGTAGAACTAAAATTAAATGGAGAGTACATTGTCACAAAAGACCTATATTTTCTCGGAATCAATAATTAGCCAAGAACAAAACTCAATGGAAGCAAAGGATCCATATAAACGACACCATCTAGTTGGAACTACGGTTTTGTCTAGTTAGAGACTTGTCTATCACTATATAAGCAAAAATTTAAAGAACTAATCATTCAGTATTCAAATGGTGGACATAGAGGTTCATATATATAGCTGGCTAGAACGTGTTAGGATTGAGGTAAGTTTGACTTATTTCGCAGAAGATGTGATGATGTTACATAAAGAAGGATCCAATGTGATCTCATAAAAGAATGGAAATTACATACCAGTATATATATTTTTCATAGTCAACCTCAACTACTTTGCAATCGAGGCATAGTTGATTGACTGGTTTGGAATAATGAAGATAATCGAAAGAAGCAGAGTAATTTTCTGACAGATGCAAATACTGTTACATAAAGAATCGTCCAGCGTAAACACATGAAAAGATGAAATTGCATTACCAGTATACCGACAAGTGCTAAAAAGGGGCTAGACTTCCAAAGTTGAAGATCCTGCAAAGAGCAGCATTTTATCAGAAAATGAATCATACACAACAGACTTGAAAAGATATGTATTTTAAATGTTAAAATTAAAACCTGTAGTAAGAATGACGATCCTACAAGGAAACAACCCAAACATGTTCCGGCAGCAGATACCTGAAGAAAACCATAATAACAGTTGATTATTATAGGAAAAAAACTAACATCAATAAAAAGGATTTCTGTTAATTAATGTTTACCATAAGTAGTGGACGCCTTCCTGATTTATCCATCAACAGAACTCCTAAAACTTGCATTGGGATCTGCAGATCACCAAAACACTCAAAACCTGATGGAGGGCTCATAATTGATTTAGTGCGTCAAGATTATTTACCTGTACAACTACCATTGCAATTGATCCAATCCTACCGGAGAAACCTGATATATTTTGTAATTAGCATGATAAAATTCATTTATATTTTATTAACAAGCAACTAATGAAACAAGTAGTACAGGAACATTACATACCAGCTGACTCAAAAATAGAACTTGCATAATATGCAATAGCATTGACCCCTCCAAATTGTTGCAATACCATTAAGCCCACTCCAACCTGGATGAATTGATAGATAAGAATAATATTATTACTATTGATCGGAGAAGATAGAAGATCAGTTTAAGTAAGAGAAAACTAAGGGTTGTCTTACTATAAGAGAATGTGCATATTGCTTTTGGAACAAATCAATTATCTTTGCCTCAGAAACTTTCCGAAGTGTTTCTGTGTAATCCTGCAAGTCAAGAGATGATACATATTAAGCATTATTTACCTTTTCAGTCATACAAATATCGTAGTGGAAATTAAAATAAAAAAGATATATAATGCTTTCTCTCATGGAAAGTCAGGAATTTACTTTTATTTCAGCAGCCTCTTCAGATATATTAGCATCCTTTCCCCTAAGGCGCTGGAGAGAAGCTTCACATTCTTTCCACTGGCCAGCCTTAGCCTGCCAATAAAAACATGGGACGTCAACCAGCTTCGACTTCAGTTTCTTATAAATGAAATGCAACTTTTATCACAAAATAACTGCAATGCTCATTCTGAATATATCAGAACTTAGTCGTGAAAATACTTTGACCAAGTTGTACAATCTTACCAGCCATCTAGGCGACTCTGGTATGAAAAACAGCCCCAAAAGCTGTATTATACAGGGAATAGCTCCTGGAATTATGTTTTACTTTGGATCAGTAAACATATCCAATGCAAGAGGTTTTCAGTGGGATCAGGAAAGAAACGAAATTTACCAATCACAGCCAATAGGCGCCAGTTGATTATTACTCCAACTACATACATAAGTGATACTCCACAGCATATCATTAGCTGAAGCATCAAAAGCATACAAAGATCAGCTGCCAGAAATGGAAAATGAAAACTAGAACTGTTGGAATACCTGATTAACAGTTGTGAATGCGCCTCGGAGATTCTTAGGTGTTATTTCCGCTATATATACAGGTACCTATGTGTGGAAAACAACAGCAGAGTCATTTATAATGTAAGATAGATTAAACCTGTTCAATAAATGCTCCGTGTATTTACCACGTAAGAAATAATGCCAACTCCATATCCCATTAACAACCTCCCAATGTCAAGCCAGAAAGCATTCTGTTGATGATAACAAACACTATAAAAATATACTTGATTTAAACAACAATAACATAAAGGTGGAACAAAGGGTAAGATGAATACCTTGCCAAAAATAATTGCAAGCCATCCCAAAAGACAAAACAGCTCAGAGAAGCCCATTGCCTGCATAATTAGACATAATAATTTGACTGTAAATCGAAGGTTGATTTCCTTCCTAAACGTAGCCCATATGTTTAACCAAGAAAACTTACACCTCTCCGGGCAAAAAGATCTGCTAGTTTCCCACTCATTACAGCACCTATCATCGCTCCAATTGTCCATATTGAACCAAATACAGAGTACTAGAATTGTAAGAGAGTACATACAGAATCAGAGTAAAATTTCTCGCGTACATCTACAGATAGTAGGAACAGTTAACTATTCACAACTTGCTTTCAGTTAAGAAGCATTCATATCACAGGGAATACATAATTTGACAAGACAATAATTTCATTTAAATTTTTGAAAAGTCTCTAGTTTCCAGGAATTAAATGAAGTACAGTTCATTCTACTCAATCATAACATTCTGCTACACCTAACATCTTCATGCACTTATTGTGTGCAAAAGGCACGAGTATTCGTGCCAGTAGCTTCAATGGTAAGATTTAAATTCTCCTAAATCCCCTTTGCACATATCTGATCTTAATACTTGGTTTTGGAGCATTAACAAAAGGGTTCACTAATTGGTTTAACTCTAAGTGCTTGAATCAGTGAGCAAATATGAAAACACTGCATGTGTTTTCTATATATCCTCAACTTCAACTCCATTTCTGTCAGTTTTCTTTGTTGGTTTAAGTGAAATCATTCTCTTGAAAGTTTCTCAGCCTTCAATAGGTGCTTAGGGTGTGTTTGGTAGAAGGAAAATGTTCTCCATCGAAAAACTTTATTTTGAAAAATATTTCTAGGAAGATACTAAGTGGTTTTCTTGCTTATTTTCTGGTGTTTGGTAAGTAAACAAAAAATATTGTCTACAAAGTATATAATACATATATATTAATTTTTTTTTGGATAATGTTAGAACTGACCTCTGCCACAGAGAGGCCGAGATCCTGTATTATCCCATTTTGAGCGGGTGAAGAAAATCCCACCTGCATATATGAACAAAACAACAGACAACATCAAACAGATTAATTTTACCAGAATAAAAAATAATTATACCAGGTAACTTCTTGCATATTAAAAACTTCATAGGCATGGTGTAACAGTCAAAAACTTCAGGGGTTCATAATTACACCTTGAGAAATCTAGGGGTATAAAAACAAAAAAAAAAGTTTCTAGGACGCCACGGGACAACAAAAAGTACAACCACTTTATAATTAGTTCTTCATCATCATCCTATTGTAGATCAAGTGGAGTGTGGACCCTTGCAAAATAACGTTACAAATTTACATTTAACACAAGCCAAATGCAAAGGGAAAAATAATTTCTTTTTACGCTCAAGTGTGTTACTTTTGTTTCCATTTTATAAGCCATTCTTTTTATCTTATTCTTTGTTGAAATGCTTTAATAGCTATAAAAATATCATGATACGTTTAAGATAATGCATTATAAAAAAATGAAACACACGGAATAAAACTTGAAATTCAAAAGGAGAAAAAAAAAGCGGATATTTTTTTTCCAACAGAACTCTTCGTCTATTAATTCGTTAAGAAGATTCGTGCAACAAAGAAATAACAATCTTAGCTAAGTTATGAACAACAACATTAATCCAAATTAAAGCCCAAAGCAAAATAAACTTACAGCAGAACCAAAAACAAAGGAGCCGGAGACGGCAACCAAGGTGCTGAATACGACGGCGGTTGTGGCCGGTGCCGGAGTATCTCCACCGGTAGAAAGCAAAGAATCAGTGGCTGTAAATCCATCTTCTATTCTTTCCCTCTCCATTTAATTAACCTTATACTTTAATTTCTCGAAAACATACGTTTTAATTTGGTGTTGTTGTAATTGGTAAATCGAATCATCATATATATATAAGTACTGCTGTACTGTTTTGGTTGTGTTCATCTTGACAGAGAGGATAATTTTAAAAAGGAAAAAAAATTAAATTTGGGTCTTTTTTTAAATATATCAACGTCACTTATTGTCCAAGATTTGCATAGTCAGCAATAGGCTGCTCTCTCTACCTAATCTGTTTTATTTAGCTTGATTCGGAAACTAATTAACGTACGATGTTAAATAATAAGGTCATTATTTTCTAATTATTTTTAAAATAAAATTTACATATTTAGAAACTACAAAAAATATATATATATATATATATAAGTTGCGATAGTTAATAATTAACATACGATGTAAAATAATAATGTCATTATTCTCTAATTGTTTTTAAAATAAAATTTATTCCCTCCGTTTCAATTTGTTTGACCAATTTTAATTTGACACGGAGTTTAAGAAAGTAAAAAGACTTTTGAATCTTGTGATTAAAAATTATAGATATGTCAAACGTACCAAAATGCCCTTTAATCTTATAGTCTTAAACATGTCATGTGAAAAGTTGAAATTGAAGAGTTGCTAAAAAAGAAAAGAGATATTCTTTTTGAGACGTACTAAAAAGAAAAGTAGGTCAAACAAATTGAAACGGAGGGAGACATATTTAAAAACTACATAAAAAAGTTTCAAATATAAGTTGCGATAGTTAATAATTAATATACGATGTAAAATAATAAGGTCATTATCTCTAATTATTTTTAAAATAAAATTTACATATTTAGAAACTACGTAAAAAAATTCAAATATAAGTTGCGAAAGTTAATAATTCAAAAATAGAAATTATTTGAAAATATTATGGTCAAATTTTGCTTTCACTGTCCATAGTAAATAAGATAAACAATTTGAAAGACGGGAGTACTACTACTATTTATTTGTTTCAGTTATGCGATGCACTGTTTATTTTAAATTATTTGACAAAGAACAAAATATTTATTTAATTTAATTTTAACATTTTTATTTCATGTTAATCACATAATTTGTTGCAATCCACTTAATATAATAAACAAATTACAAGGAGAGAAAAAAAAACGTGTAATATAACCACCAGTACCGCCATTCATTTCAAAAAAGAATTTTGATACTGTGTATATATTAGATTTAGAGCTTGTTTGAATAGACTTATTTTAAGCTATTTTTAAGTATAAGTTATTTTAAGTTGAAAATTTTAACTTTTCACTTTTAGTTTCTTTTATTTTGTGTTATTTTGATTTAAAATCAAGTATTCAAAAGCATTTTTTTTTACCTTATGCAAACACTATAAAAAAATTTAAAATTATTCTAATTTAAAAGTACTTAAAATTAATCAATCCAAATGAGCTCTTATATGCCAAAGTCTTCTCTAATTTATTAAATTTTATAACCAATCAAAATCAAATGCCTTAAGTATAATGAGACAGAGAGACATGATGAGGTCTCAAGTTTAAATTTCAATGAAGGCAAAAGTATTATGTGATTTTTTTTATTTGTCTTATTTTTGGTGGATAAAATTGCGTGATACTTATTATTGGTGAAAGATGACACGTCTTCTATAAATTTAATCAAAATGCACGCAAACTAACCGAAACATCAGAGTCTATAAAAAAAACACAGTACACTGTATTTTGAAAAGAATACTACATAAAACTTCACTTGATTTTGGATGGTTTATCATGCATGTTATATGCTTCAGATTTAGATAGGACAAACAAATACTCTCTCCGTAAAAAGCTTAAGGTTTTCTTTTGGAGTGTTTTTATTTTATATTTTCTCTTCTGTGTTTTTTATTTTTTCAGCTGGATGGGCATGTCTTAATAGGTAGGGTCTAATTGCAAAGGAGCATAGATTATACATTGATAATAAGGAGTAAAAATAATTAAAGCTAAACTGAAGATGAGTACTTACTACTCTACTTTAACTTGATAAAGTCATGAAATGTTTTACCCTTTTATGAATAAACATACGTATAAATAAACGTGCAATCTAATTAATCTAATGCTCGATAATTACTTACTTAATATGATGCGATTTCATATACTAGGTCATCAACTAGCTAAGTTATATATAAAAAAACACGTAATATGTGCTAAAGATGTAATGGTATAGTCGGAGCTACATGTCATTGAGGGATGTCGATCGACACCCCTACGTCGGAAAATTACACCTATGTCGCTAGGTGAAAATATTTTTTTTATGTATATATATTATGTATTGACACCTCTTGGCTTCTTCGTGAATTTACTTCTTTATATTCTGACACCTCTTAGTGAAAATTTTGGCTCCGCCACATATATATATTTCATCGAAGATTAATTGTAACATAGCTCATGTAAAATGAAGTATCACGAGTAATGTACGTATGTATAGATATAGTAATTAAGTTTTGTTTACCTATGCATTATATGAACATTAATATCTTGTTTGGTGCAACAAAATTATTGTTTGCAAGCTAGGTAAAATATTAAATCCCTCTTAATTCATTGCCCTTTGAAAAAATTAATTCTTTTAATTTACCAACCATGGATTCTTTTTTCTTCTTAGTCGTTCTACTTACCATGACAACAAACTTCTTTTCTTTATTAAGTATAGGAATAATGAAGAAAAGAAAGGGGCTCATTGGAATTTTCGGTAAAGCGGTGAAATGCGAAAGAGATCGAGAAAAACACCAACGACGAAAGCACTCTGCGGGCTACAGCTGATCACCAGTACTAATGAAAGTTACATACGTACTAGGAAGGAGTTGTGGCTGTGGAGTTAGCCCAAAACCTTATAGGCGGCCTCTAATGATAGAGTTGTGAATGATATAATTAATTGTGAAGGGAAGGAGGAAGAGAAAAAAAGGTCATCGAGAAAGAAATTTGCTCCATGAATACCTTAATTAATTCCTTGGAGAGCTTTTATCTCTATCGTCAAAAAAGAAATTACCCCCAATGACTGTGAAAGTATGTGGTCTTAAAGTACTTTTGATTTTCAGTATATCAAGGTCAAATGTTAAAAGTTTTACTCATAGGATAAAATTTGTTAAAATTAAAATTTTATCAACGGAACAATTCAAAAGTTCAAGACCCCACACTTCTCGTAAATAACTCCAAACAAATGGATTTTTTTATATATGTAGCACTTTGTCTTTAGCCTCATTATAATTAGTTTATGTTTGATCAATTATTTTAAAAGTATTTTTGAGCATTAATTGTGAAAAATGGCACATAAATAATCACTTTACAATATAATTAATCCACAAATGATATATAAAATAGGTTTTCAATTTCTTTTTGATATAAGATTTTAAAATCACAAAATAGAGAGAATTAGCATGTTTTGTCCTTAATGTTACTACACCTGATCAACAAACAAACAGTAGGGCTGGGAGAGAAATTATAGTAGAATAGATAGAGCTTTTGGCTGGATGATGCAATGTGGACAAGTTGTGACTGACTATGACTTACACCATTTTACTGATCACAGTCCAATGGTGCTGAATATTAAGAGTCCCTTCAGATTCTTTAATGTTTGGGGTGAACACAGATTTTTTCCCTATTGTTACTAAAGTATAGAAGAATCAATTGAATCAAATGGGGTATGAAAAGCATTTGGCTAAAACTCAAAGCAGTGAGAGGTCAACTCAGAAAGCTCAATCAGGAGGAATTCCAAGGAGCTACTCAAAAAATTGAAAAAGCTAGACTAGACTTGAGTAATGTAAAACTTTGGTAAATTGCCAGGTGCCATGAGTAATCTTGATATTGCTAGATAGGTGGTTACAAGTTGCTGCTTTTTTACCTTTTTCTATCTAGTACAATGTAGTAAATTAGTTTTCCATGAATAACTGTGTTAGTTTGTTTAGCTTTGTATTTATTCACTTGGTGATTAATAAGATTGTTAATAATCAAAAAGAAGTTTCCAATTACTTCTCCTAAGAGTTACTTTTTTCCATTGCAGAATTACTCGCATTTATTTTTTCATAATTTAACCAAATACCTCTCTTCAAAATAAGCATTTCTAGTTTCCTAGAAATTTGGCAGGTTATTATAAATCAAAAACTATATATAGTAGTATATAATTAGGCATATGCATGAACATGCATTGACATGACTTGAATTAGGAAACACACCAAAATAAAATACTCTTAGCCAATTACTGCACTTATTATATTAATCTATTACAAATATATTAATGCTACGATTCTATACCTTAATCTTAAATTATGTTGCCTTTTTTATCAAACTTTTCGTGGAATCATATCTAAATGGTTCAATATATAACTTTTGATTTCTTTTTTTATAATATCTATTATCCACATATATATGACTAGTATTGAAATCGGATAGGCAACATTTTCCAAATTTTAAAATCAAACAATCCAGGATGAGTACCAACTTCATCTATCTCCTATACTACTCTCTTTATATTTTTATCGCTCCCAAGATAGATATTGTTACTACTTATTTCGACCACTCTTCAATTCTTTTCGACTATTACGAATTGGATAATTCTAATTCCCATTTATTAGGTTAGGTTTTATGCCTCCTTCCGTCTTGTGTTTATTTTCTGCATTTTAATAAAAATTGCATGTGCTCGTAAGGCGTGTCACTTGAAAATTGAAATAATTTTTCATGATCTAGCTAGGGACAAACTATATATAAGGGAAGGATAGTCACACAATGAATAGTAAACAAAGATTATTACGAAGAGATTGCTTAATTAAAATAACGAATCAATTTATCCTGAAATTGCTTAATTGTACAAATATTTTTATTATTTCTCATTTTTATATCACGTTAAAACAAGGGCAAAGCCAAGTAGGGCGAGAGGGTCTCCCTTGGGGCAAAAATTACACTATTTATACACACGATTAAGATTATTTTTTTATATATATAGAGGAGATGTTAAACTTCCTTTAATCTGGCTTATTCATGTGTTTACTTTTTATATTTTAAAACCTCTTAACAAAATTTTTAGCTTCGTCACTGTGTTAAAATATACATATATTTTCATATAAGTAATGCAAAGTACAAGAATTTTAATAAAAAATCAAAATGTTGTATTAGTAATTAATGCAAAGTTTTATACTAGAAAACAATTGTCATATAGTCTTATTAGTGTGGAGCTTTTTTGCTAGAATATTTTTTCTTACAACCCCCCCCCCCCTCCAAAATAAATTGTGGCATCACAAATTAAATATAAATTTTGAATGGTGATCAATTATTAAATTCGGTCAAAGTTTAATTACAATAATCAATATATTATAGATATTCAAATGCTCTAATTCATTAATTAAGTTTTGTCTTAATAATATGTTCACACTACAACGCCACTACTAGTAAGATCATATATTCCCTATAATTTATCATATTTATCATACATGCCTGTTAGTTTGTTCAAATTAATGTTTAGATGCGATTTTCTTATATTTTTTACCGAAGATATTCATTAATGATTATGTCTCTTATTGTATTTCATTAACATTAATTAAAATTATAAGTAAATCTAATTGAAATTATTGTAATCTTAGCTAGACACACAATGTTCATTATAAAACTTGTGAAGATATAATTTATTTCACTTTTCTCCGTACAATAGAGACTTTTTTGTGAAAGGTATGCACCATTTTTATTTACATTTCCTTCTTACTTTTTTATGAACTTTAGAAATGGAATTAATAAAATGTGTGTGTGTGTGTGTTTATACTATTCCTTTCTCTGAATATCATCAAGTTTAATTAAATCTTTGTGATTTTGTTTATCAGGCCCATAAAATTTATTTGAAAATGGGCTTATTTGTGGGTATTTGCAGTTCTGTTCCAGGTAAATTTACCAACCTTAATCTTTAAAACAATGTAGGCTTCATTTTTAATATATAAAATTCTTATGAGTTGTGAAATTAATATTGTGATTTCATTTTGGTGTTATATATATGCATGTTTATTTATTTTAATCTTGCAAATTAGTTAGGTCTTTTTCTTTTATATAAATCAAATGTCTAATAAAATTTGGACAACCGTGTGAGACTGTGATTCTAAAAGTTTATGATTTTTTGATGAACCAATATGTTGTTTGGCGGTTGCAAGGTGAAAGAATTTTTTTAAAATATATTAAAGAGTAAATTTCACATAACCCTTCAACCCGACCCTTAGATCTGGGAAATAATACTTCTTTTACCGCTTGAATTCTAATAGATCGATCCTTAGATTTAAAATTGACGATAAAACAATATCTTATAGAAAGGGGCAAATATACCCCTCAATTTTACGATTTAGAACAAATATACTCATTATTAAAAAACTGATGCATATATACCTTTATCTTCTAACAAATGAGGCATATTTGCCCTGATCATTAACATAGGTATCTCCACCGTATCTGCTTTTGCTCGTCTGATTGTGCAATTGCTAATAATTTGTTAGTTTTTTCACTTCCCGTTTCTCTCGTAGATACGATTATTGATTATAAACACATAGTTATAAAGAGTATAAACAAACAGGATTATCACTTCACATTTTAAAATCATATAAATAGTTCGATAATAACTGATAAGAAATGTCTTGTTTGCTTGCAAATTTATGATAAGCTTATTATTTTTTTAACATTTATTTTGATGATTGCTAGAATCAACAGTCATTTTTGGAAACACTGATAGAGGCGACTCATCAAAAATTCATGGGTTCATAAGTGTTGTTAACAATAAGGTAAGTCTATTAAAGTATTTAAATATATATTATGACTTGAGCCCTTGTTAATTAAAGTAGTCTTATCACAAAAAATATACATACTTAGTAATTATATTATTATTAATTATGTGTTAATTATTAAGTGAATGAAAAGGATCTACATCTAAATTTTGAGTGCTCAGATTAAGAAGCCTTAACTTTAGTTCGCAAATAGCTAGAAATATGTTATATATACTTTGATAGTCATTCATGATTTGTGGATTCGTCGAGTTTTTTTATTTTTTAAAAATTATTTACCCAGGATTTCACCTCCCGTGGTGATGGTGGTGGGAGGGGGGTGGGTTGGCATAGACCCCTACCTCGTTAAATAGCATAGAAAATAATTACAAACATAGGAGGGGAACATAAAACCAAAACCTTCAAAATAATCGGGTACGAGAAAGAGGACCTACAGAGGCCATCTTCTCTCCTTGTGCCCAGACCTGGATCTAAGCTTTTGTAATTTTCAAATCGCAAAAAAGATGGGTATAGTTCATAGGAATACATTCAGCAGAGATGAAAGTTGATGTCTAGATCTTTACCAATACTAAACTAAATTCACATGATGTACAGATGAGAAATGATGGATTTTGTCCTAATGTAGGTACTTGCAACATGTCCATTCTGTGGGTCAGTCCGATTGATGCCCTTGGAAGTTCGCGAACTCCACGATCCTAGCCAAGTTGATCATGAAGTAATAAGTTTCGAGCTTAGCCAAGAAGTTGATCAGGAAGTAACAAGTGATTCAACTGCGGATTCACAACATGTAGAATCGCACCAACTTGTGTCACCCACAAGGTAATTGTGCCTTACATTTTTAAAAATAATTTGTCATAATTAATTATCACATTTTGAATTTGATTTTTTTTCTTTGTGTTGTTAATTACTTTGGTACACTTAAATTTATTATAGGACAATTGAAGGGAGGAGAAATGTGAATGGTCATGGGGAGTTGGTGAAAAATAGAAAGAGATCATCGAAAAAGTCTGCATCGCCCAAAAAGAAGAGAGCTGCTTCATGAATATCTTGATTAATTCTCCGAATTGAAGAGCTATAATTTTGTTATATACTCTTCATTAATCAGTTTCCGAAGAATTTGTTGGTTGTTTTGGCAAATGGTTGTTGTTGTTTCTCAGCTCTCGATTATATATCCTTTATGAGATTTTAAAAGTCCCAGCGAATTTAAAAATTTAATAATTATGAATTGTTTTTGCTTATTGGGTTGTTTTGATCAATAGGTTATTTATCTATATTAAGTGAATTTTATTTCATACAAATATAGAATTTGAACTAAAGTTATTAGGTTTTAATAAACCCAAGACTTCAAGTGCAAATCTACTTTTGTAAAATCTATCATATTGTTGTTAGTATATACCTCTCTCACTTAAACTTTTATCTCTATCATCAAATTGTTTTTTAGAAAAAATACTTTCACTTATATATGTAGCACTTTGGGTTTAACAGTAAATATTATAAGTAATTTGTGGATGAACAACTTTTAAGAAAAATGTTTTCAGCATCAAATTGCATCATTATATATATATATATACACACACTAGGGAGTATGTTTTCTTCAACATTTGTTTATAGTTTATATAATGGCATTTTGTGCAGTAGAACAAACTAAAATTCTCTAGGCCACAACTCCCAAGTTCTTGAGGAGAAAGCATGCAAAGAGTAATGGAGAGATTAAGACAGTTACGTAATATATAACTTCTTACGTTAAATATTTGTTTTCTAATTTAACCCTAAAAAATTAGAATTTTGAAGTTGATCGATCTATTATTAGAAAATATTTGTTGTAGTCAGGGGCGTATCATGTTAGTATAATAATGTTTGTGTTTGTGTGTTTGTGTGTGCGTGCACCCGCATCCAAGCTCAAAGAACTCTATGGTGCAATATTTATTAGATGCACTTGTATAAATGAAGTTGGACTTTCGATCTCATGTCTATTTTTGTTATTTATTTCCTTTGCAAAATTCCCACGATGTTCAATGTCATATACGTCTTATTATTATTAATTACTTTTTTTTTTAGGAATTGTGTACCCTCTTATATGCATTTTAATATAGTGTTAACAGTAGCTAACATACTATGTGTGCATATTTCTTGCGAATAATAAATTACCAGGATGTTCGCCTCATGTGTACATTCCTAAATATATAAAGGTGGAAAATTATTTTAAAGAAATTTGAAAAATAATGTTTGCATTGAATCCGACCAGCAGAGGCAATACTACTAAATTACTAGAAAATTTCTTTCCCCTTGATTAAGTATTGATAGACACAATTATTCGATATTTGTGTTGATTAGAGAGAGTAAACGTGTTCATTAAATTAGTTGAGGTATACACAAATTGATTTGAACCATACACCTCCAGTTTATTAGTTTGCTTTCAGTAGATCAATGTGCTTCACCCTCAGCTTTATTATATACTCCCTCCGTTTCAAATTGATTGACCTATTTTGACTTGACATGGAGTTTAAGAAAATAAAGAAGACTTTTGAATCTTGTGGTCTTAAATTAAAGATATGTGAAATGTACCAAAATTCCCTTTAATCTTGTGATCTTAAACATGCCATGTGAAAAGTTGAAATTAAAAAGTTACTAAAACGGGAAATGGTCATTCTTTTTGAAACGGACTAAAATAGAAAGTAGGTCAAACAAATTAAAACATAGGGAGTACATGTTACTACCAGGTTATTGGGATTTGTTAACATGGGAAAAAAGTTGCACTTTTGGTGAAAGAAAACTATGGTTTTTCATGGTCTAATCATGCACGAATTATAATACAATAACTGTTATGTAATGAATAATATACAAAGATTGTTACGAAGAGATTGCTTTACTAAGATCACGAATCAATTTTATCCTAAAATTGTTTGTACATATATTTCTATCACGTTAAACTATACATATACTTCCGCATAGGTAATGTAAAGTACATATTTTACAGTGTTTTAATTAAAAAACCAAATGTTGTATTAGTAATTAATGCCAAGTTTTATAACAGAAAGCAAATGTCATATAGTATTATTAATGTGGAGCTTTTTGCAGGCATATATTTTCTTATACAACAAAGCAAACGCCATGATTTTTTATAAATACAAAAGAGGTCAAGAAGTAGAAATTCGTAATAGTTCATTGAAGATGCGCTAAACAGTTGTGTCTACTTATAGAAGAAACGAACTATTAATTGTCTTATGAAGATATTAAAGTTACAACCAATCGTGCACAGTTTGCTTCGATTTTAGGGTGTCACATTCAATTTCTTCATATTGCATAAACTTTATATCCTATAAGAACTTTGGGAATAAGGTGAATTACCATAGAAAACAATTTTGCATCTAACACAAGCTAGAGTATGAATGTCAAACTCTTGAGCTTAAATCAGACAATCAATTTCAAGATCCACTTGCTTCTAAGAATTGAGGTTTGAAAATTGAGGTAGCCAAAGCTTTGAGAAAACAAAAAACATCAATTATACCACCACTGATCAAGAGAGTGCAGACTTTAAGGATGTGGTGAAGGCCTCTAATTCCTTCAAGCCTTCTTCGGGCGATTTTGCTTCGCCTAATATTCTTACCATTGCACTACCAACAATGACACCATCAGCTCCCCATTCTGCCACCTGCAGTACATGATTAATGCAAAAATCAGTAAACTGTATAAAACTATTTCTCACCTCTCTGAGGCTTCGTCTAAGGCATTGAGAAACTGACCTGCTTGACATGTTCGGGTTTTGAAATGCCAAATCCGACTGCCACTGGTTTAGGTGTTGCCTGTCAAAAAATGGTTTAGCATATGAGAAGTTCCCTACAGGTTTAATAATTTAGTACTTGAAAACTTGAGAGTACAAATAAGAGTGAGATACTCATACGAGATCAAAGCACCATTTTATGATTACACGCGTGCAAGTCCATATAGGTGTATCCCATGTAAATGATAATCAAAGCAACTATAGCTGTTCATTTTACTTACTAAGTTGCCAGACCCAAATTATGGGATCCCATGATTGTGAATATGTGCGAAACAGCAGACAAAAACATGTGTTCTTTTTCTACAAATCCACTTAGCCTTGTGACCTTAAATTTGTTTTCTCATATGTTGTCAACATAAGATAGTACAAAGTCGTGTAATTAAGTAAAGAGATAATTTCAGAGACCTCCCCAGGTTATGTTTCGTAACACTAACCTCCCTTGTGGTTTAGGTATATTACACTTACCTCCCTTATTTTGATTTCTTTGTAACAATTTTCTTTTTAACTATTTATTACTAATATAAAAAAAAATACAATATGACAATTTTACCCTAATATTAAACTTTTTTTTGACAACTTTTTTTTAATATTCATATGGTTAATTAATTAATTGACGGAGAGGGAATTCGTATGGTGCCGTAAGTCTAGGCATGATGGAGCGGAGGAGATGAAAACGAGATCATGGGTTATGAGAATGGAAGAGGCGATGGAGAACTCCTTTAATGCTTTGTCTATTATCAATCAAAGAGGTGGAAGATAAACAAGCAAATCAAAGAAGTAATGATTTATCCTTCTCTCTTTCGTTCTTTCCTTTGTATAGTCATTTGTTTGGGTACAAATAGTCAAATAACAAAGAAGGTGTTGGATTCTGAAAATGGAGTTGGTGTGAGTACGTGTGAGTGTATGAAGTTTGTGTGCTTTTGTTTGTGAAAAATGAGTGATTGAAAATTGCGAGGGGCTATTTGAGGTGATAAAAATGGCGTACGGCACAGAGGGTGATAAAAATATCAAGGTGGAAGGTGTTATGATATTGTGTAGGCGGTTTGGTGGAAGTGACCGTGTGTCCAATTTTAATTTATTGACCTATGAAATTTTTTTGTCAAATAAAGAGATTAATATTAGTAAGGTTAACTTTTCCATAATGTGAGTTTTTATGTTAGTGATAAATAGATATCAATAATAGTTGCACAAAAAAAAAAAATTAATGGAGGCACACATAATATCCTAAACCACAAGGGAGGTTAGTGTAACAAAGTCAAATCTCAGGGGAGGTCTCAAAAATTATCCCTCAAATATGTAGCGCTTCAACTGACTCAAAAAGTCCAAAGATGGATTTGTGGATTCTAATTGAATGTTAGCTAATCCTGATCATTTGGATGGGAAAACGGAAGAAAGAAAAGAGAGGCAAATATCTGAAGTTCAGAAAAGCTAGTGAAGCACAATGGACGGGGCAATTAGAGTTTGAATTTTCATCATTGTTCTTGGCATAATTTGAGGAAAGGTCTAGCATGCTGAGAGTTGTATCTTAGCACAACATACCAAACCAAATTTGAAGGTCATCACAGAGTATACTAGAATTTAAGATATATCAGCCTGGGATTAGGCATTAAGGGTATAAAGGATCAATGAGGGAAATATAAGAAGCTTAAAACACACCTCTTTAATGTCTTTCAAGAGAGACTGAACCTTCGAACTCACAGATGCACGAGCTCCAGTAACTCCGACTGCGCTTACCTGCAAGTTGAAAACTAAATAATAAACTTTTACTTGTAAGAAGTAAAATTAAGAAATTAGCATCTACACCAGTGTATCACAAGCGAACAAGGAAAAGATTCATTTAAAAGATCCATAAACAGAGGTTCAATCCTTCACGTTCTCATATGTTAGTACATGTGGATCTTACCCCCGGTAAATTTTTGAAGCTGGAACTATAAAGATCAGGAAGTTTGATCTAAAGCTCTGCATACCAATCATTTTCCTGCTAAAAGTACATTTATATCATGCTGTTCAATCCGCTGTTTGTAATTGACTAGCTAAACTCATATGTACCTTATGTTCTCTTACTACAGATATATTTTTATTAACACTGAAGCAAATATCATAATAATAGTACATAACACATGGTATAGGGATAGAAATCGAGGAGGTTTGATATGCAAAGTGAAGTTCATCAAGCATCCACCAACTAAGGAGAATCTGGACTATTACTACCACGTGTATAAATAAATGTAAGTGAAATAAAGTACACTTGAAACCAGGAAAGAAAAAGGGAGGATAGGGCATATAACAAAATCTCAAAATGTTGCAACTCCTTTCGGTAAGCAAAAGTAGTAATTGTCAAAAAATGCTTTCTATTTTAAAGAGAAGAAGAATGTCTTACAAGATACACGAATCCTTCTGAAGCTTCAGTAATGGCTTTCATGCGAGTTTTTGGAGTAGTTGGTGTTGTAAGCAATACCTAAACCAGAAGGCAAATTAAGCAAGTGAATAATCATATTATATGGTCAAGCCAAACAAGAAAACAAGTCTAGAAATATCACCAAGCATTCACATAGAGGTCACTATACATGACACAAAAAGACATGAAAATAAAAACAAGAGAAGAAAAAACAGTGAAACAAAATTGAACTTTCTTGTAAGTTTGGATGAACCCCCGTAAAAATGTGGATCATTCATTTTAATATATCATCAATATAGATATAAAAGTCCACTCTCTATAATAAAGAAATTACAAATCATAATCCCATGCACTCCAAAAATCATGCAACATAAAACATAGAGTAGTCTCATAATTTGATTGAAAATGTCAATGCTTCTAAATTCCAAAAACATCTGATGCATTGACTCAGATTGTGAATGTTCCTTTCAAGTAAATCATCGCATGCTATTGTTCTAAACACATGTAAGGACGTGCATAAGCATATCACAGACAAGCACTTACTCGTGTCTCAGAGTGGATTACAGATGCTACCTTATCATGTAGGACATATAGCAAAATGAAACTAACTGCATATCTGAGGTAAATGATTTGCTTCTTTAAACAGATTAATGAAGAAACGATGAGCCAAAACCTTGGGGCATCTCAGGTGAGTTGAAAATTAAGATAGATATTTGGCACAAAAACTAACCAATTCAATATTATGCCTAGCGGCTTCCTTTCTCAACATTTCAGTTTCCTCTAGAGGAACATCTGGAACAACAAGTCCTGAAAACACACACAATTATCTACTACCATGAGACATTACAATTCAGAATGATGTACAAATTAGGGTAGGTCAATGGTATGAAAGAAGACAGCATTATCAACACCATATTGGAAATGCAACAATAAATATAAGGAAAAATCAATCAACACAGATCTGCAATTGTTTCCAGGTAAATTAATATACATTGATACACACCAATCAAAGCCAAATCATGATTTGAGCCCTGCACACTTACAAATGTTATAGGAAAAATGGTTCCAAGTGCAGAACTAAAATGGGATGTATCATTCTCCAATTACCATCCATAAAAGCATGAAGGTTTATGTTATCATTTAAGCTTTTATCCATGATGCATATTTACCGCAGTAAGACAGGAGCACCACCAGATTGTTATCAGATCTACTAAGTTGGATGACGAAATACCTTTTCTCTTTGGATCTTGAAAGAAGATTTTCAAATAGTTAAATCATTTAGTGCATATATCTTTTACATAAAACAAAATTTTATTTGAGAGGAAACTAGCAGTATATCAAAAGTGGAGAATCTACATCAAAATATGGTTCTCTATAAATCTCACCCATCACTATGCTAATTGGACCTCATGGTTGTACCAAAAATTCACTCGTTTAGTGGAGATATATAACAAAGAACGGAAAAGAAAGAACAAAGCCTGGAATAAGACATGCATCCAAATGTTATTAAGCCAATCACTATCTGATGGGAAAGAAACTCAAAAGTTAAAAGATCCTTTGGTTTGCTGGCGGAATCAGAAAGTTAAGAATCTGGAAGACTATACCTCTTTGCATTATCTGGACCATTTGGTAGGAAAGAAATAAGAGATGTTTTGAGAATCAAAAAAGTCATTTAGCTATTGGTTACAGTAGGTGTCTTCAAAATCTTTATTTCTGGTGTAGGGTAATATAATAGAGAATTTGGGACAGTTTATCAATATTAAAGAAGTTTTGAGATTGTAACTAAAACAGATATGCCATAGGTTGTATGCTTTCAGTACCTTCTTGGTACTTATTTAATGAAATTTATCTTACCATATCAACAAAAGAAATAGAAGAATAGCTTTAAATTGCAAAGATATACTTCCTCTATCCCAATTTATGTGACACTCTTTCCTTTCTAGTCAGTCACAAAAAGAATGACATCTTTCTATTTTTAGTAACAACTTAACTTTAAACTTCTCAAGTTACACTTAATGAGATGATATATAGCCACAGAAATTTCTATGATTTAGTTCAGACCACAAGTTTCAAAAGTCTTATCTTTTTCTCTTAAGCTTTGTGCCGAATCAAACACCTTCACATAAATTTGGGACAGAAGGAGTAAGTGTAAACCTAATATAAGGTGCTAATTGATTGGTAGTCATCAGTGCACCCAAATGATCTCTCTTTTTGAACAACTGTCAAAATTCTAGGATAACTAAGTAAGAAGCAGTATTATCAAAGGCGAAAAGCGCAAAAAATGCTCTAAGGTCCATTGGAGATTTAAGCGCAAAGTGCAAATAAAGCGTGAGCTTTAAAGAAGAAAGACGCAAACGGAGGGAAACCACAAATACGTATGTATAGTTCAAGATAATATTTTAAGCATGAATAACAAATATATGGACAAAGAAATTGAAAATTGAAGAAAAAAATGCTTATAAAGTGAAATATCAATTTTTTAGAGTTGCCTCTCTAGGAATACACTCATTGGTAAGGAAAAGTAGCCTTAGAGCCTTTATGACGACAATGAAGCGCCATTAAGCGACGCGGAGCACTCAACATCGCCTCGCCTCCGCACTTAAGCGCGCCTTTGACAACACTGGTTAGAAGCACAAAAAAACTATGCCACTGCAGAACAGAATTACAAAGTAATGGTCGCTAATTTGCAGCTCCTTCATATGCTAGAAAATCTAGTACCGTCCATCTCCATTTATGGTTAAGTATTCCCTGCTGAAACTAATGCAGGTTATGCTTTGTGAACAGAAGATTAATCCGGCCTTCATGCACTAAGTTGAAATATTAAACGTTAAAGAACCAACATAAAACTACATTATCCCAAGGGCAACTCCATACCAGTAGAAGTTTAAATTCACAACGGAAAGAAAGGTATACATGAAGGGACACATATCTTCTGGTAAGAAACATTCTTGCACTAATAATTAAACATCAAACTAAAGATTACCGTGTACACCAGTATCTCTTACAGTGGCCATGAACTTTTCAACACCGCGCTTAAGTATTGGATTATAATATGTGAACAAGGCAATAGGGCAGGACAACTGAGGAACAACCTGTCAAATGTTTGAAAAAAAAGGTTAAAATTTCATATAGGACATTTGACAACATGTGCCATAATAAACAAAGAGACTGGAGCAAGAACAGATGTCAAGCAAATCAAAAGCTTCATCATAGTTGGTCATATGGGCTCATTAATAAAGTGAGTTCAGTACAGCATTTTAGACCCTACAACTGCACTAGAAAGTTAACAGGGGCTATGGATTTACATCTTCTAACATTGATATAACTTTGGCGAAGTTGGTTCCTCTACTCAGTGATCGCGAAGCAGCAGCCTGAAAAGACAGTTAAGTAAAGAAGAATGAGGATACAGTACGTGAAGAACAAAATTTAGGCCTAAAATACACTAATTCCTTTATCAAAACCTGGATGACTGGGCCATCAGCCAACGGATCAGAATAAGGTACTCCTAGTTCTATGATATCTGAACCACATCTATCCAGCACTTTCAGTGCTTCTGCAGTTGTTGCCAGGTCAGGATCCCCAGCAGTAATGTATGGAATTAATGCCACCTTTGCAACAAAAAATGTGAGTTCCAATAAAAAAAATCAGAGAATAACTAGAAATACCGTTGAACAGTAAAGCAACTCGATTCCGAAGTTTTAACAAACCATTTTGACTATCTCGCACAAGATCATTGTGCAAAAAACATAAAATCTTCCCACGTGATTGTTTCTTATAGAAATTCAACTAAAGCAGGTGAAAATTCTCTAAAAACAAAAGTCAGATTATTTTTATTTTGGGATAAGTTGCCCTAATCACTAAATTTCAGAGTTCCACAGGAGCTACAGATAAAATCTTACCCAAAGACAATCAGAATATCACAAAACAAGAGAATATTTCTGCATGACTATACACTTCTTCCATCATTATCCAATCATTTTACCAAATTCGAACCAATACCCAGTATAATTAATCTTCCAGAACTAAAATCATAAAAAAAAATTAAAAAAATCAAAGCTATACAAAAATAAGGAAAATAAACTATTTTTTTTTGGGGGGGGAAGAAGAAGAATGAGGAGTGGAATGTGATACCTTGCCTTGTTTCTTCAATCGAGTGAAAGTCTCAGAAAGTCCAACTGTTGCTGTGGTGCTGAGGGAAGCCATGGGAGGAGGTTTGGGGGAAGTTGAAATCTTGAGTCTTTGGGTATAGGAATGGGTAAACGGATGATTTCGGAGCTTGTTATTCGAGTGAATAAAATGAGTTGCTTTCAGAAAAGATGCCATGGCATCACCGCACTTTTTTTCTTTCTACTTAAAAATGGAGAACGAGCGGCGACCCAACTAGTAGGTGTAAGGTACGGCCTACTGTAAGAATGAATGGGGGTAAGGTAAATATGAGTATTCACACTTCACCCCCTTATTTTTGCTGTAATTGCATTGGGATTGTCAGATGTTCTACTATTGCCGTATTGCGTCAGCTTCGACTTGCTTACCGACAACTTGTTTGGATGATGCTTACTAGTTGTCACTTTAAATTTTATTGTATTGTATTATTGTTATTTATTTTATGTAATGACAAATTTGATTTGATAACGTTATTATCTTATTTTTTTATCTCATTTTCTTAATTATTATCTAATAATCTTATTTTATCTTTTACCTATTCATTTTATAATAACTTTACCTCGTACCCTATTTTACTTGTAGATTTTTCCTTTAAATTATTGATGTATTGCATTATTAACCATAGGAAACAATAAAGTCTATTCAAATGTGATCTATTAATACAATACAACACAATATGAAATATTATGAATCAAAATGTAACAACCATCCAAACAAAGAGTAAGGGTGAGTTCGGTATGGAGGAAAATATTTTTTTAATTTTTTCATGTTGGATTGGTCAAATTTTGAAAATTTTCTTTAAAAAAAAGGGCAGCCCGGTGCACTAAAGCTCCCGCTATGCGCGGGGTCCGGGGAAGGGCCGGACCGCAAGGGTCTATTGTACGCAACCTCACCTTACATTTCTGCAAAGGGCTGTTTCCACGGCTTGAACCCGTGACCTCCTGGTCACATGAAAATTTTCTTTTAAGGAAAGTAAAAATGAGCAAAGTAACTTTGTCCTGTATAAGTAGGGAAACAAGTTTCACAAGTAACATTCCACATTAATTATGTCTTCCCCATCTTTCAATGTGCCTATTTTCACCCTCACATCACATTTGTCTATTTTATATACAAATGTTTTTAAGATAGAAGTAATATTTTTGCTTATATAAACACAAAAGAATAAATAAAAATCTCACTTATTTTACTAGAAAATATTTTCCAATATTGTGTGGAGTAAATTTATGATCATTTTGACTGATTTTTCAAAGTCAATACAGTGACTGTTTAGTGCATAGTCTTATGACTCTCATTTGATGGAGAAGTTGAACAATCAAATCATTGATCAATTAAACGTCTATCTCAAAGATTTTGTATCCTCTCTCCTCATAAATATGTGAACATGAAATAAGAGTAACTCTCATAAACACAACAATTATACGACCCATTAAAAACACTGTTTATTTTCTGAAAAAGGGAAAGGGAAAGAAAGAGAAAGAAAGGAACTTCCTTATTAGCTAACAAACTTTTTTAGTGTATAGTTTTCCAAACAAGAACTTTTAGCCATTCTGTTTCAGTTTTGGTCCTGTGTTTATTTACATTACAAACTTCTTTGCAATATTTTGGTCCTTTTAAGTAGTTAGGGATAACACTACTATACTAGTTCAACAGTTTTCAGCCGATTATATTGCAAAGAAGTTCATCTGGAACTGAACATATACGGCTTTGCCGGATTTTAAGAAACAAATTTAGAAATCATTACAAACATGCAGAACTCACGGGTCGATTAGAAGGTTAAGAAATAGGTAGAACTGGTTGCAGAAAACCATCTGTCAAATAATATGACTTAGTTTGCCTTGTGGCAACACGGGTCTTGTGTTCCTTAGATGCCCATGATATCTGAAGAAACGAGGTATCATGGCTCAAAACCACAACAAGAGACTCGAACTGGGATAAAATCGTTGAGTCTTTAGCAATCTTTCATCAGGCCCCCTTGGCATGAAGCTGATCTCTGCCCTCTAATGGTGCAAATCTTCTTTAAATGTACCTGGAATAAGAGCATATATGCATATCAAAGATCATAGATAGTTTATTTTTACGTAACTGCAAAGACATAATGCACATACAATTAGGTTAGTTATTAGATTATGACGGCTGCCATGTTTATCCGAACAAATAAACTGAACTATATGCATGTACTCGTGAGTAAAAAATAATCAACAATTAAGCAGAGGAAAGGGAATACATGTTACCTCTTCATTCACTTTTTAATTGGTTTGGGGGCTGCGAGAAGAACTCCTTGGCATTATTTGCCACTTCTGCCTCCAGTATCGCTTCTAACACAATGTCAGACCCCTTTGCTTCATCTGAAAGAACAAAACTATTAACCCAACAAGGAAGATAAATCTCAACAAACTGCTGTATGTGCACAGGGCATGAGTGGCAGATTGGAGTTGATTCTCAAGAAAATTTCACTCTTCGTTTTGCAGTTACAAAGCATGTAAATATTGGTAAACCTATTTTTTATGGAGCCAATCTGGATAGATGGGCTTCTTGGTATGGAGGCCTTTGGGAGGGGAGTTACAAGCCTGATTCTTTTTCTTTCTAGGAAAACCAATATCTAGTTTTGCAGGATAAGATTGTCATAACTAGCATAGGCAGTCTTGAACAGCAAAGATCGTGATACTGATCTCATTCAATTTCACTTGTACCTTTGGAAGGACTAAGTTCAATTATTTCAAACAAGTAAAAGTTAAATTGTGTTACGTACAATAACTCAAAAGATCAAGATTAAAGTTCAGCTGTAAGAGTAATTATCCAACTCCAAAGAACCAAAATTAAGAGATATTTGTGTAAAATTTACTGCCTATTTGGCAACTTCCCAAATTTAAATTCATGGGGAGCGAATCAGATCCAGTTTTGCAATCCTAAATTGGCAAAAGTTTGAGAACCCATTTTTCTAGATCAAGTTAGATTCCGAAAGAGCCTTAAACTAGACTGACATAGAGCAAACTCAATTGAGATCTAGTTCTTCTTAAAAAATATCCTTTATTATACGTACCAGATATTTTATCACTTATGCACATACCTAAATTATATTAGGTTGATTGCAAAAAAGAAAAAAAGACCATCTGTCAGGATTGCATGTACCCACACTCCTGTTTTTACTATTTAGAACCTTCAAAACTATCTTTTTGCGACTGTCATCTCCCTTTCCAATTTTTTTATTTTCTAGAGCTTCAAAAACTATCCTCCTTTGCAAGTGTCTCACTGATTTAAAACAGAAAAGAATATCCTTCGCGAGTGTCTCCCCTCCCCCTTGCAGCTTTTCCCTTAGGTTCGCCAACCAACCTTTCATGTTTGGACCAAAGTGCCTCAATGTGTTATACAGTACAAAAAAGTTCAGTTTTTTTTTTAAGAAAAAGGTAACATCGTTACAATATTTTAGTATTATATCATATAATTGAAATATGGGCATGCCACAGAAGAAGGGTAACTGATTAACACTCTACTTTACCTAACCAAAATTAAAACGGATTGGATTTAACTATATTTAGATCAATCTCAAACTAGACACACGAAAGAAGAATGGATCTAATATGATCCCTGATCCTAAAGTTCCAAATCTGAACCTTAGCTTCTGCAAGGAGGAGGGAATTCCTTGTCACTACCTCCCTCTCTAGCAAAGTTAGCAGCAAGTTCCAGTAGAATCAGATGATATGGAACCGTATATTCTAGATTTGTCAACTTGGGCTGTAATTTTGCAGGTACAAGACCAAAATATCAGAATTTGGGTCATTACTATCATTATACACCAGACTTCATATCTTAGAGTATGTTTAATTTTACAGCATCTTTAAACCTATCTTTTCAGTCATGACAACAAATGGAAACAATAGACAGGACCAGCAGTGGGAAGATAACTTCACACAGTAGAATTTCTGCAAAGATCCTGTCCAGGACCTTTAGAAATGCACAGAATTTTGCAAGTCGAATGGTAAGTACATAATTACCAAACAGCAGAAAACTATTCTGTATGCAGGATAATAGGACCAAGTGGGCATACCAAAAAAGAAGCATGAGGCAATCAGAATGTCGAAAATGGTTCCTTACCTTTACGTTTTGGCAACAACCCTGCACTCTCTGCTGAGACAGGGAGCACAATAATACTGCCAGATTCATCAGTCAGCTCACTCAGACCTTCATTATCTACACAAATGGATTTCAAAGGTGTCGTTTCAGCCAATCTAGCATAAGCAGCGGCTTGGCTGTGCATATCGGTCAAAGCTTTCCTTGAACTATAATCCTGATAATTATTAATCATATAAATATTTCCATTTGAAAAGAAAGGCAAAGATGATGAAAAAATAGTCAGGGAAACCAGAAAACCTCAGGTGTGACAGTTTCTACTGTACTCTCCTTCTCGGATATTTGAGGTCCCTTTTCAACAACGATGCTCTCATTATCAGATTTTTGAGGTCCATTTTCAGCTGAGTCACAAAGAAGAAGAACTTTTTTCAGAGTCGCAAAGAAGAAGAATAAAAAAAAAACTAATAAAAGAAAGCCTAAAATCAACCATGTAAGTAAAAAACAAAGAATTACCAGCGCTATTTGCAGATGTTGTGCTGATGCTGTCTACAAGCCTCGATGTCAATGGACCAGGATTCATAAAAGAGATTGTTCGAATTTCATGACGTATGGCTTCCAGTTGAGCCATGGTATCTTGCAGTTCCTTATGAACCTGATAAACAACTTGAGATGAAGGATAAAATAATAAGTGGTAACATTCCATTTCAAGCTATCATGATACAAAGCATAATTGAGCCAATAAGCTTAAGAGCAATAACAAAGTCTATACCAGTCCTAGTCATAATGCAAAAACTCGGCTTTAGAAGAGAAAGGAAAAACTTCTATATAGACACGAAACACCTATCATTATTGAAAATTGAAATTTATGAAGCAGCATACGAGTTTGAGCTAGTCATACCAATGCATTTTAAGCCTAGGAATGCCTAAAAAGCAAAAAAAGTTGGGCAGATTTAGGCAGTAAGAAAGAAACCTGGCGAGCTTGAGACTGCTGCATGACACTTTCAAACTGACCACGGGCCAATTGAACATAACCAATTGCACGCCCAGCAAATCTGCCTGCTGTTCTTGCTATGATTGGCAGATCTTTAGGTCCTAAAAGCACAATTTATTTATTTTAAAAAAAGGTCAAACCATAATGAACAAGATATTTCCCATTAAAATTCGCAGAAATCAACAATCCCCGGTAGCAATTACAATGAAAAAAGTGATTAACACCATAATACAGCTATAACAACCAATACCTTCTAAAATTGTCAATTTTAAGGTCAAAATTATGAAACTCTACCATCAACTTATTCATAGTGTACATCAAATGAAACGGGTCTGAATAAAGTGAAACGGATAGAGGGCACTTATATAGCTGAGCTCAACTAATTTGGAATTGAAGCATAATTGATAGTTTGCATACTCGTGCAATCAAAACTTAATTACTCGATGGATAACTTCTAACCTATTTTAGTTATCATCTACGAATTAAGGAGATTACGTGAAATATCACCCTAAAATTGGTTAAATTGACCTCTAAATTCAATTTTGGACACCTAAAAGGAGAAAAAAAAAGAAGGACTAAATCGAAGAGTTGTGCTATTGAACCCAAATGGGGAAAAAACCAGAGAAATCAGAAAATGACGTAAAAAAAGAAAGAAGAAAGAAGAAAGAGTACCAATAAGAGCAGCAGTAGCGCCGAGCAAGAGAAAAAGCTCTCCATATGAAACTCCTAGCATATCTTCTTTTTCAGTTAGTTTCAGTCATATGGTTGAAGAGCACCGCAAATACAAGATTGTAAATCAATGACCCTAATCGGAAATTTGGTCGGAGAACTCGTCTGAGAGCCCGGCCCGGTCTTATTAAGGCTGATATTCAACTCAATATTTAAAATTTAAATTTAAATATTTATAAATTACACAAAAAAATATTATAAAGTCCTTTTTTTCGTATTAAAATATATTTAAAAATATTTGATTAAAATTCAAATCTCAAAAAGCGAAAATGAATTGAAATGGGGGTTATATATTACTGTCAGTTTATTTTATCACCTAGACGTATTAAATTGAAATATTTGGGTAAACAGTAGTAGTAACTATTTTGCATCAATGAGCAGAGTCAAAAATAATGAGTAATCCATTTGAGTTCTCAAAAAGTTTCACGCTTATGATGTCAAATTTAATCCTTATTCTTTTTTGTTTTTTTGTACTAGGCGATGGAGGTAACATATAAGAGTACTTTAAAAAGATTTTGGCCAAACTTTCAGAAATTGCTTATTTCGACAAATATCTTTAAAGAATAGCAATTTGTGTTTGGCTAATTAATTTAAACAACGCCTTTATTTGCCTTTGTTGTTGTTAGAACATAACTTTGTGCATGATCAATGTTCCAAAAGTGCGTTTGGAGAAAAACTACTCATTTTAGCGTTATGAAAGATAGTTTTTGTTACTATTAAAACACACTTTATTATTTTCCGCACAAGTTTGACCACACTTTTATTTTGTAAATAAACACTTCTGACTTTGCGGAAGGCATTCACTGAATTCACTGCTTAAAGTGCCTAGGCACTGTGCACATGTTAAACCAGTTGCCTGCAACATCCGGCATTGAACATAGTTACAAACATCAATCTCAGTACACAGTTCTAGTTCTGAATGATAAAGTAGTCTAATGAAGTTCAACATGCGCAATCATGAACGAAGGTTGAAGAACATATGATATCATTCGAGTAATGTCATCGATGCCTGGATTTCTTCAAGTGTCCGTCCCTTCGTCTCTGGTACCAGCATTGCAACGAATACAACTACTGAGCCACAAAAGAATGCAAACAAGAAGAATATTCCTGCAAGTTTGTTTCGACACATTTAGTAAACCACTGAACCAGCAAACAAGCTTTAGGAAGAAATGGAGAGTGCCATTACCTGCTGCATTCCATTGGAATAGGAAATTAAAAGTATAAGAAACTATCCAAGAAATAAAAAAGTTGACCAATGTCGTAAGACTTCCAGCAGAACCCTTGATGTTTATAGGAAGTATCTGAAATGGAGATAGACTTTTTTGGTTTGTCTGAATCTGTATAACACATAGATTTGAATTTGACATCTTAAGGTTGGTTTTTAGACGCACCTCTGACATGATTATCCAGGGTGTGCCACCCATGCCCATTGTGCAAGATACAGAAAAGAGCTGGTTATTGAATGAAAAATTAACAAAATGATGACAGAATATGGAGGTAATAAACTATGAACAAGCCAAAATGGTAGTCAAAGGTGGAATGAGAATGTAAGGACTTTGGCAAGCTATAGCTGTTCGAATAAATATGGAGATGAATAAAAAATAAAGGATGTTTTCACAAACCAGTATGCCAGTGAGCACCATTGAAGAGGTTAGCTCTGCTGATGGATGATAATCCTGTTCACGGTAAAGCAGAATCATCGATATAAGAAGCATCAGAACGACACTAATGTGGCAAAAGTAGATGGGAATTTGAAGAAGTTAATTCATATGTATCACCAAGTTTAGCACCTTGAAAAGAAACCCCAATGCTACAAGTAAGCATCCTAAGCAAGCCCCAGCCGAAGTAATCTGCAAACAAAGTGTTGAGGCTTATTCAAATTGTACTTGGCAAAGCAACATGAACAAACAGTCATTGACCTAACCATCATAAGAAGTCGTCGCCCAGCTTTTTCTGTAAGGATAATACTCATGGCAGCAAATGGAAGCTGAAATGAAGAACGATTGTTTGAGTGTCCTTTTTAACAGTCTTTTATTAAACTGGAGTATCAACCGCTGAGAACCTGGAGAACAGCCATGGCTCGAGATGCTGAGTCTGCCGAACAACCTTGTAACATGGTCTTAACTTTTAGATATATGCCAATAAACAAAAGGTTGTCGATTTAAAACAGAAGTTTTATTTCTGATTGTTCTTACCAGCTGCTCTAAAAATTGAACTGGCAAAAGAAGATATTGCATTGCTCCCTCCAAACTGCACGAGAGCCATTAACCCTGTTCCAACCTAATGATATTGAATATCGGAAGTATCAGACATATCATCTAAACTCTAAAGTATTCCAACTCTGGGTTATGCATAAAGCTTACAATCAGTGAACGAGCATATTTCCTACTGAACAAATCCAGAAATTTGGATCCCGAGTGTTGCTGAACTGTTTCAGTAAAGTCCTGTTAAATAGAGGAGAGATTTCAGTCATAGCTGCTCTTCTTGAACTAGACTTCAATAGAAAATTATGAGGGACAAAAGGTAAACCACTGCTCGATTAGACATTTTAGATCAATCTGTTACTTTTATTTCAGCCGCTTCAGTGGAAATATCTGCATTTTCTCCCCTCAGACGTTGTAGTGATGCTTCTACCTCCTTCTCCAAACCAACTTTCGACTGTCAATAGAAAAACATCAGATATCATTTACCCAGAGGAGCTAGATAGCTTAAAATCAAATATAAAAACAGTTCACCCAGAGAAAATTTTATAAACAACAATAACAATAAAGAGGAAACAGATATGTTCCATTCTACGGAAAGTACATATCCAATAACATTAGTATTAATCCGATATACTTGAGATAAAATGATTGCAGATTGTATTTCCCTTTAATGCCACCTGTTTATTATTTGTAAATTACTAACTCACCAACCACCGAGGAGACTCTGGTATGAAGAACACACCTAGCACCTGTATAAAGCAAGGGGTAGCACCTGGAAGTAAAACCAATATCAAGAAATTAGAATGGCAACCTCTATATAATCAGGCATCTTCTTTTGGAAATTCTCTTTAAATAACTGTGGTATGCATTGTATCATTACCTACAAGAGCTAAAGTGCGCCAGCTCATGTTATTTCCAATGTAATACGCCAGTGAAAAGCCAAGAGTCAGCGTAAACTGCAAAACGTCAAGGCTTATACAGAGAGAAAATGAGTTGTACCCACCAATCAAAATCAACAAAGTTATTTATTTACTGAAGCAGCTGCTACAAAGCACCCTCTGATATTTTTCGGTGTGACCTCTGAAATGTATATAGGTGCCTGTTTGAAATTTAATTCAGGTCATATTATGCATCAGACCTTTTTTGGTCTAAGGGATGGAAAAAGTTGTCCAAAAAAATTTAAGAAATTACCACATATAAATGAATTCCTGCACCAACTCCTATCAGCAACCTTCCAGCATCAAGCAACCAAGCTCTCTTTCGACAAGCACAAACACGTCAGTTGAGCCAGAATAAGGAAAAGTCTATTAGGGAGTCAGAGAAAGAAAGACCTCATAAATGATGATGTATTCTATGTTGTAGATGAAGACAAGGGCAAATCCAATATATAAGCAGTGGGTGCACATACTTGGACTTTACCCTTGTATGTGGAAAGTTTAAACAGAAGCTGCCTTTAAATTTTGTGTGTGTGTGTGTGTGTGTGTGTGTGTTCTTTCTTCTTGTGAATATATACTTTAAGTGGCAGCTGCTGCCTTCAATTCTGAATCTGTCTCTAGATGAAGAAGAAGATGTGCAACCTCCATTTTGAGCACTTCAATCAATGTCATGTAAACGTCGAATGACTTCCTGGCATCTTTTATATTTTCCCAATAGCTTGCAATATGACTGAGCTAATCAGATTATCGACATGCTATAGGCAGGGGCGGAGCTACCCTATAGCAAGGGTGGTCAGCCGAACACCCTTCGCCGAAAAATTATATCGAATACGTAGGCAAAATATTCTGTTTTTGAGTATATTTAACAATTTGAACACCCTTGTACCGAGCGTGTGCTGTAGCTCAGTGGAGAAGAGTGTGCATTTTAAGTCTCCCGTCGCGAGTTTGATTCCACTCTAAAGCATTTTGTGTACCTTTTTATATCAAAAACATGGGTTAACCACACATTTGCGGGTTCAATTCCGCTGCGTTTATGTACCTTTTATATGTAGTTCCATTTGAATTATTCGTTGCATTCACTCATTGAAAAAAAAAAATACTTTATAAATTTGAACACCCTTAGTCAAATTTCTGGCTCCGCCACTGGCTATAGGTTTAACACGTGTTACAGCCATTGATGATATTTTCCCGAAAGCTTCTGTTGCAACTTGACTGTAATCAATATGCTCTGTGGACTGTGGCTATTTTCTTGGGGGGGGGGGGGGGGGCGGTGCGCACACACACACAGAGGAGAAAAGGTGTTTGAGGTAAAAGACATTCTCTGTACCTTGCCAAAGGTTATTGAACAACACCCCAAGATAAAAAATAAATCCAAAAGCCACATTGCCTGTATTAATTGTAAGCCAAATTAGAAACTCAAAAAGTTGATTCAGGTTCAATAACTTTTTAATAAGTGAAAGTTCAATAAACTTAGTTAAGGAAAAGAGACATACAACTCTCCTGCCAAAAATATCAGCCACTTTTCCACTTATCAGAGCACCAATCATTCCTCCCAATGTCATGATTGAAGCAAAAACTGAGTACTAAAAACAAAAAGAATAAATCAGAAAATTGAAAGAGAAATATTAGTTATTTTGTTTATACAATTATTTCGATCTTATTTACAAGGAAAAAGCTTCTCCTGATGAAACAAAGCATTTTGTTTGGCTAGTAGCTAAAGGGACCTCTTGGTTGAATTTGTGAGGATCGTGAGTTTACTTACAAAATGTACATTCACATAAATGAAAAAGGAACACCTAGATAAAGAAACCTAAGTAACCGAGAGAGATCATGTTTATATTGATACTGACAGTAGAGTCCAACATGGCATAGCTCTCAAAGACATGTAATTTTCCTCCAAGGGAGTTTTGTTGCCCTTGCATTCACTATTTCCCCATTTCAGCTAGGAAGCTTATTAAGAACCTAATTGGTACGTTTTATGAACAACAAACATATCTTATCCTCTTCATTTCAAATAATGGAACCTTTTAACAAACAATTCTCATCATTGCTTTATAAAGAACCACGCAATTTATGTGTGAATACTGATGCACTGCCTGTATATTTCGAGGTCATGGCAAATATTATGAAAGTATACAGCAATACATGCATCACTACCACTTGTATACATATCAAGCAACTAGAATAAGGAACTCTTTGATTATCAAAAAGAAAAAGAAGAATGTGAACCTCTTTAAACCCTAAATAGATTCAATATGTTCACATTACATGTAACAGGCTGTGAGATTAAGCCGGAGCCTGCAAATATTTTGAAGACTCCTGGACTAGGCTACTAATAATATATTCATTATCTTCTAGTACTTCAACTTTTCCCTGTTTTGCAGTTGGATTACTGGATCTACAATTTTTAAGATCTAAGGTCAGTGTGAGAGAGCTGTTATACCACTTCCGAACACAGGAAAAAAGTTGCAAAAGACTTACTTCTGCTATAGAAAGTCCCAGGTCATCCATGATCCCTGATTGAGCAGGAGATGCATATCCAGCCTGAAAAGGACACACAGCCAGCAAGCAATCAGTGGCAGCAGCCCTTTAGGCTAATCACCTGAGGTCATTAGACATTACACTACAGTGAAATCTCAAGTATGCTCATTTGAGAAATATGTTATAGTGGAAAGAGATTTGTTCGCATAGATATGTGGAAATAAAACATGTGCTGAAGACTCTAGATCTAACGAGAAACCAAATCCTATGCATTTCTCACTCCTGTGGCGATAGGACACAGTAGGAAGACCAACAGATATATGTTTCTAAAAATATGATGGACAAAATGGATGCTTAGTTCAGTCTTATCCAAAGTTGAAAAATTCTGTGTCTTCATTCCCCATAATATGAATTAACAAACCCCAAAATCCCACATATTCCTCGTACCTTTACACGTAATACTTACAGCAAATCCATAGGCAAAGTAACCACAGGCAGCAACTGAGGAGCTCAAAACAATATTTGCAGTAACATGGAACTGCCAACTTTCTTTTCTGAGACTACTCCCATCTAACAAACCTTCTTCCATGCTTTCAGTCATAGTATGTTGCTACCTGGAGAAAAAAGGAAGAGACCGTTAAGCATGAAACTAGAAGCTTTTAGAAGAGTGGGAATATGTACAAGACTTCACGAGAGAGCTATAAAACATATTCTGGTGCTAGTTTGACGTGGTCGATATTAAGCAAATACATAGTATATCAGGCTAAAAGTTTCAGAGATTTAAGAATGAAGCCTTAACGGAACATGAGATATAAATTGATGTATGTCTTTTAGCTACGAGAAGTCACACGTTATCACTATCTGATCAGTACTCAATACAGAATACCCCTTCTCAAGGGTTTATCTGCATTATATCTTTGTGTGGATTGGACAGGGGCAACATTGGAAAACAAATAATAATGCTTCAACAACAAAATTTTCCAGTAACTCATCCAGAAAAAGCATACTGAGTGCTGTTGCTGAAGCACTAATGACTACGTCCTGTTGCTAAAGCAAAAATGCAGCAAGTTGCTGGCCAACGTATATGGTCACAGATGGGAACATCTTTTCTGACATTTTATTCAAGTCCAAAGCCTGTATTCTAAAATAAATTGATTCAAGCATGTTCAAATGATGTAGCTCCTGGCATAAATCTGATCAGAAGTTTAGACACGGCCACGGATTGCCCAAGTGACTTGTAAGGGTATCCAAAACAGCCATTTTGCAATGCTCTCTGAAGTCTTTTGGTGAAGGAGTACTTCAGATCACCATCCATCATAGCTTTAGAAATTCTTTTGCGCATCTGGTGAACAGAGTAAAATACAGATATGTAACACCTAAAGTGACTAGTTGATAGGATATGCTGTTTGTGATTACTACATTTGGTGGCACATAAGTTGAGGTGATCGGCGTGATTTGGAGTGGGCAGTCCAAGAGTGGTGCAGTAGACCAAGGGAACAAAAGATCCAGCATAAGTCAGAGCCAGAAGCCCAGGACAGAAGAAAGCCCATGCAATGGATGATTTGGCAACGAGAATGCAGATAGGTGAATGAGGCCAAGCATTCGATAGAGCTATCACAGAACAAACAAGCCCATATGGTCGAGATTGAGGGACCACCCACAACAGCTTCCCTGATTTGTGGCTCCGATTCATGAAGATTATTTGCTTAAGAAATCCCATGGAAGAAAGTTATAACCTCTCGGAATCCAGGCAAACTTAACCAAGAAAAACAGAATAACATGGAAGAAAAAGATCAACATAGGTGATACCAACTAGTTGGGATTAAGCTTAATCGTGATGGTACGCTTACATTAGGTTCAATGTTTTCTAGGAGGCTCTTTAATTTGTTTAGAGATGTGTATATCAATAGGAATTGTAAGAGAACTCTTAGTGGTTAAAATATCACAAGTAATGAGTATAATTGGGGCATAAATGGTAAATGGTGGGAAATTGACAGTGATGATTCATATAGTCTACCCCAACTAGTTTGAACTGAGGCGTAATAGTTGTTGTTGATCATTTTCTAAAGAAAACAAAACAAGGAAAAACAAGACAACTTCAGATACCAATAAAATTAAAGCCAAGTAAAAGGAGTATGGAGCTGTTATTCAACCAGGTGCTTCCACTATTATACAGTAAAGGATTACTGGGTATTCTTGGAAGCTTCAGTCCCAATAAATATGAAAACTGAGAACCCCAAGTTAGAAAAACTTCCAAAAACCCAGTTGCATTCAAGTCTAGATCACAAAACAGCACCAAAATCTTCCATGTTAAGAACATAGAGAAAAAATAGGAAGTGGATTTAAAGAAAAGTAGATAATGCAAGTTGATTCTAGAATAGCAAATAGACAGCAACATGTATTTCTTAAATAAGCATGCAACATATGCTCAAAATCTAGAAAAACCAAATTCATCATAGTCTTTTTCTTTTCTTTTTTTTCATATACACAGAGACTATACAAAGATGAATTGCTTATAAATTAAATCCAGAGAAGAAATGCAAGAATTTTCAAGAATAGTTAAGTTAGAGCAAACCTTATTGAAGGTTTTAAGATGTTGCCAATATTCCAGCACCAGAAGCAGGGCAAAGGGAGTGTCACAGCATTTGCAGATAGGAATACTGTACTAGAAAACTAAGGAATAATTGATGCCTCAGGCCCACCATTAATAAGAAGAAAAGAAGTTCTTGTATTTTGGACGATGCTCCATAATTGAAAATGACCACCACCAAATCCACGTCCATATTCTTTTGAAATTAGTGATGTCATTCACGTCCGTACCTAGTATTTTCATTTTCTCAAATATAACTTCGGACCCATTTGGCCATAAAAAGTGCGGCAAAAATTGTTTCGCCATACAATTTGTCATTTCTTGGCAAAAATATTGGCAGAAACCCCAAGTTCCCAAAAACTAGAAAAAAGTAATTTTTGGGAACTTTTAAAAATTTAATATTACTCCAAACTTTTAAATTTTATAAGAAAACCCCACTAATTATTACTCCCAACTAAAATATTTGTCAAATTCGATAGATCTTTGTAAAATTTATTGAAATTCCTTCAATAGCCGATGGGAACAAATAAGTGATCATATAGCTGTTGAACTAGTATTAAAAATTCTAGAGCTATAACTTCCAATTGTTTCATTCTTGTCTCCTGACGAACAAATGAAAATGTGAGCATTTATGCGTATAGGTCAAGTCAACAATGGTAAACATAGTTATCACGGTACATATTCATTATAAAATGATAATACAATTTTATGGGTATTTTTAATAATTTTTAAAACTTATGGGAATAAATCATATTTTATGTTTTTTCCTTAAAAAGTGAAAGATATTTTCCAAAAAACTATGGCCAAACATATGGTGAGATTTCACCCAAAACTTCACCCGAAAATGACTTGCCAAAAATATTTAGGAATCTATGGCGAGACGCTAGCTTCAAGTTGTATTTAAAATTTTTATGACCAAACAATATTTTTTAAATAAAGTAAAATAATTTTTCAGAAAATAGTAAAAAAAAATTGTGGCCAAATGGGGCCTTAAACTTTATGAGTCAAATTTTCAATTTCAAAAAAGTTGAAATCATAACTTGAAATTTGAAATCCTACTTTTGAAAAATTTTAAATTTTAAATCATGATATAAAATTGAAGTTGAAGTTTACATTTCATAAACAATCACTTATTTCAAATCAAAACTTTAAATTTGAACCCCAAATCCTACGCCTACTAAGAGTTTCTATCATGTTCACGGTTTGATTTCCCACCCCTTTCCCTACCTCCATTTTTTTTAAAAAATAAAATAAATAAATAATGGGGACCACCAACACTAAGAAAAAAAATTCTTTTTAGTTGGAATTTCATTTTTGCTCTATAAAAGTTGGGAGATCTAGTCGTTGGTGACTCACTTTTTGTTTTTTTAGTGATGGATACCTAAAAGTTTGTTGGTGAATTTATTACCCTACTTTTACGTAGTAGGTAACGACGTAACGTATAAAAACGAGGAACCTTTTTTTTTTTATGTTTTATAACTTTTTAAGCTTAAAAAAAAGAATTATTTTCAATAATGACTTTCTTGAAAGAGACTTCTCTAGATTCCTAAACAGGAACTATTCCATATCAATACTAGTACATATGTTGTATATATTTTGTTAAATTAATGGGGTTTCTTAGAAAGAACTCTAATTTAGATAGCGCACGCAACCTTTAAGATGAAGGACAATTGATAAAACTAACTTAGATATTAAGCTAACTCGAATCTTGAATCAATAAATGAGTCATAGAGTTTTGATTGAGTTAAAATAAATTGGGTTAAGATGTATCGAAAAATGTGTTCACGATGAGAAAACTTTAATAACACAGTTAGTTGACTATCTGAACTCCCACCTTATTGGTGAGGGTTCGATTCCCCATATTATAATCTTCTCCCCATTTTCTCGAAAAAATTTATTATGTGCGAGGCACAACTATTACTAGTTGTATGAGAGGATTTTTTAGTTGGTGTCTCCCACATAATAAAAAATTTCTCGGGTTTAGTGTTTTTCTTTTTCTCAAGTGTCACATCATTAAAAAGTGCTCAAATATATCACTTTCCGACTTGAGTGATTACTTGAATGAAATAACAAATATAATTGATTTTTATTATACAAAAGAATGAAAAATAACTTTTCCAATGAAATAACAAAAGATATGTGATTTTTTTATACAAATGAAAGAAAAAAAAACTTTGTTCACCTTTTTTTTAATAGAAAAACAATGACATCTAATAAATCACAAATATGCATGATTTAAATTTTTTTCTTGAAAGAAAATCAACATCAGTTAAGCAGTGTCATGGATGCCTGGATTTCTTCAAGTGTCCGACCTTTTGTCTCTGGTACTAACTTTGCAACAAATGGGATCATCAATCCAGAAAAAAATGTGAACATGAAGAACACACCTGGTAAAATATGCTGAAACTTTTAGACCTTGAACAACAAGCAAACACGACGATTCGAGCAAAATTTTGGAGATGATGCATACCTGAAGGGCTCCATTCAAATAAGAAGTTAAAAGCATATGTGACAATCCACGAAGTAAACCAGTTGCATACAATTGCAAGACTTCCAGCTGATCCCTTTATGTTCATAGGAAATATCTGATATGGCAATGACTAGTCAGTAACTATAGTACTCGAAAATGTTCGAGTTGTGTAATGTGTGTATATATGGAGGAAGATGGTAATAGCTGACCTCTGAAACAATAGTCATAGCTGCACCACCTACACCCATCGAGTAAAATATACCAAAAACCTGTTAACAAATTAGAAATGCACGTTTCATTTCGTTTGTTTACATGTTCCTTTTATAGCTGTAAATGGATTTACTAGACAGTTTGAGCTACAAATTGGTAAAATACAAGAAAATGAAGTTGTTCAGCAAATTAAAGGGATGAAGGTGAAGAACAAACCAGTATGCCAATTAACACCAATGTGGCAGAGAGCTGACTCATTTGATCATAATCCTGCTTGGAATAATGTTGAAAGTGACAAGTCTAGCAAGTGAAACTTCAGTCGTTTTTCATCTTATTAAAAGGTTGGGAGGAAGGGTGTGTCGAGTACCTTACACAAAAAGCCTACACCTACAAGAAAGTTTCCGAAGCAAGTCCCAGCAGAAGCGACCTGAAACCATTTCGTTTGTTTTCAAGTATATATCTTACTATTGATCGCTAAATTAAAAACATCAGTAGAGATGCTAATTTCTAACCATCAGAACAGGCCGTCTTCCAGTAGCATCCAGTAAGAATATGCCCATAGCAGCAAAAGGAAGCTGAAAAGTATGAACAGATGATAGTTTGAGATGCTGTTTTAGCAACAGTAGTTCTGAGTCACATTGTAATTTCAGGAGTCAAAACCTGGATGAATCCCATTGTTGTAGTTGCAAAACTAGCCGAGCAACCTTTATACAAAATAAAAAATCTCTTTATTTCTGTCAAATTCTATTGAAGTATAATTCATTTTACAAAGAGTCTATGAGGTGCTAACCTGCTTTTTTGAAAATTGAACTAGCGAAAGATGAAATTGCATCAGTTCCTCCAGATTGCACCAAAATCATTACTCCCAATCCTACCTAGTAAAATTAACATAGCAAGAGGAAGATCAATAAGTGATGAAAATGGAAAACATAGTACTTATAAGAGAGATGCATATCTATGCACTTATATACTCCGTGTCTGGTAAGGCTTACAATGAGTGAATGAGCATATCTACGGTTGAACATATCCAGATATCTTGATCCTGAAAGCTGTGTAAGTGACTCCACATTGTCCTGTGAAGAGGTTTCATTTCAATTATACAATGTAATATGGATAGAAGATGGTTTAATTATGAAAGAGGATAAGCTCATAGTACACATTAAGCTAGTAGTAACACATTTAGAAGAAAGTGACCTTAATTTCAACTGTTTCTAAAGAAATATCAACATTTTTTCCTCTCAGATATTGTAGTGATGCTTCTACTTCTTTATCCAGACCAATTTTTGCCTGCAAACAATTCAATAAGTAAATATCAAATCCAACTACTCCAGAAACAGTACAAAAAACAATCCCTTTATTCCAATAAAAGGGGACGACAAAAGAGATATGAAAGTGAACAACAGACCAAAAACAAGAAAGTAAACAACATAACTAAAGCACCAACCATTAGTTTGTCAATCAAAGTAATATGACTCCTTTCTATTTTAAAGTGTCCCCGACTGTATCTCTTTCTAAAAATGGTGTATTATTATTACAGTGCAGAAATGCAAGGTAAGGCTGCGCACAATAGACCCTTGTGGCCGGGCCCTTCCCTGGACCCTGCGCCTAGTGGGAGCTTTAGTGCACCGGGCTGCCCTTTTTATTCTTATACTAGTTCTTTCTAAAGGGATTCATCACATTAACTACTTCTGTAAAATTTGAGAATATAGCATTGAGAGATGACGGGGACTATAATTTACCAAGCTGGGAGTACTGATATTAGTCAGTCTGGCAAACTTCTGCTTATTTTTATGTCCAAAGCTATTTTTTTTTTGCCTCTTTGGTTTGGGAAAACTACATATAACAGATATATAAGTTTATACTCCACTCACCAACCATCTTGGAGATTCTGGTATGAAGAATATGCCTATTAACTGCACCAAAGAGGGTATAATTCCTGAAACAAAGAAGTGCAAAGACGGTAAATCAGTTCTTTTTTTCTCTGCAGCTCCTTCACTCTCTGTGCTTAGCAGTTAGCTGTGCATACATGATTATATAGAAGTAACTATAGCATACATAGCACTCTACCTATTATAGCCAAAGTGCGCCAAGTCAGGATATTTCCAATCAAAAACATCAGTGCAAAACCAAAATATACCATGAACTGCAAAAGCATAGCAGTTTTAACTTTTAAATATGCAAAATTCTGAGTCACAGAAAACAATGGTTTCTCATTTACCGCAAGCGCAGCTGTGCATCCACCTCGAATACTCTTTGGCGAGATTTCTGCAATGTATATAGGAGCCTGCATAGTGATGGAACTCTACTCATAATATGTTTTACACGGGAAGAGAACTGAAAAATGCTTTGTAATTTAGCTACTTACCACATAAAAGAGAACTCCAGCTCCGATTCCCATAAGAAATCTTCCAATATCAAGCCACCAGGCATTCTTGTTAAAGAAAAGAGAGACACATGAGTGAGTTGAACTCACAAAACTGAACCATCCTACTTCTCCAGACACTTAACTAAGATGACATGTTAGTTCTCTTTTGACTTTAATGATCATTTTACCCTCCTATTAAATTAAAAAAATTATTACTTAGTCATCCATATTTTGTTATAGGAAGAGCTGTATTGCAAAAACTGAGAAAGTTGAAAAGAATCGAAAACTTTATCTACTGAAAGATAAACTGACCACTGGCTTCCTATATCAATTTTTGCTAGACAACAATCATTTAAAATGTATTTTGAGATGACGTTGCCTATTATAGTAAAAGATGCTATTAAGATTTTTAAGACCAATAACAATCATTAACATTCAATAGAAAAAGTCCAGCATGACCATTGAATTACATACCGTGGCAAAGATTATAGATAGCCATCCCAGGATGAAACAGAGATCCATAATCCACATTGTCTATATTAAAGCATAGATTAGACAGGAAGTTCTTTAGTTGATATAATTTTCAAAAATTAACGAGGCTAGAAAGACGAGCATTGAAAGAGAAACATACTACTCTCCGCCCAACCATATCTGCAATAGTGCCACTCACTAACGAACCTATAGTTCCACCAAGTGTCAGAATAGCTCCAAATGCTGAATACTGTAGAACAAGAACAAAATCAGCACTATCCAGGCGATCGTAAAATAAAGAAAGAAGAGTTACAAATTAGAGATCAGAATCCCAAAACACCAATTAAATCTATCTTCTTCTTTTTTTAACTTCATTAAGGTTAGCACTTAGCAGGCGTTGTAGCACTTAGCAGGCGTTGCAGCAGTTAGGTATTACGGAGTTTACAAACCATCGACTCCTCAAACATGTACATTGAAGAAAGCTACCCAGCCAACCACAACAGCGCCCACGAAAAATTAACCATTGCCAGTGTGTTAGTTGCCTATTGCAGCGCCAACCGAAAGTACTTGGATGAAGCTCTTTAAAAGCCAAGTCTGGATATCGTATTGCAACACTCACACCCAAAAATTCCAATTATATAGAAGGGAAATAGAGCTTTTAAGTGTAAACTTACATCTGCAATGGACAACCCAAGGTCAGCCATGATACCTGACTGGGCAGGAGAAGAGTAGCCAACCTATAATGCAATCATCACATTAAAGATAAACTCATCAAACACCTTAATTAAGTAAATCATTACACCATAAAGATTTACTCATCTAAGTTAGTTTGGAACCATATCATCATAGACAGAGACAGAAACAAATAATCTGCTCCAATGCTATATTACTATACATTTGCTATGTTGTTCTTATACACTGACAGAATTTTTACAATTGTTCCTAACTTTCGAAATTTTTTCATTGCACCTTGAAAGCATACTATACTTACAGCAAATCCATAAGCCAAGGAACCACACATAACAACACAAGTGCTTAGAACAACAGGCGTTGAGCAGGAGGTGCCAGCGGGGAATTTGTTCCCCTTAGGACGTAAAAGTTGTTCCTCCATGTTGCCTGTCTTGCTAATTGTTATGCTTTCTGTTTCTTTAATCAGAGGGGGGGAAAGAGAGTTAATTCAAACCAAACAACAGATTGACGTAAAAATCAGACTTTGTAAAATGAGTCTTAAAAATCTTTATGTTTGTCAATTTCCCTGAAACTAAAGTTTGAAAAGCCAGTGCTTCTCTTACCAACACGTCTTTTCCCCTACTCAAGAGTATTATTTCATATAAATAAAAGTCAACCTATTGTGAAGCACATGAACCCATAGTTTCTCTGCTGAACGAGATATTCTATGTACGTATTTTTTAGAATTGAGCTAATATTATCTGCACGACACTCATGCTCCAAAAGAGTTGAATGATACACTTTGTTGAATGTTTGAGTTATTTATCCAAAGGCCGTAGATCCATTCCCGCTAAATACTTTTTGTTTCTTCCTTTTGTGATGCATATATGTTCTAGATCCTCATGATAAATCAACATCAGCAGCTTTAGAAGAGATGAATTATTGGATGGCTCATTTGACATTATCAATACTATATTGAGACGTTAATATCCGGTCTATTTGTTAATTCATTCCATTTTAACCGGCATATCTAAAAGTTGGGATAATAAATAGTGCAAATTAACTTTGAAAAACTTTGTCAAATTTTTTTAGGTACTTTGACAAATTATAACAAAACACACAAAAAAAAAACTCATTAAGAATTAGACGGATTGAATTATGACTCATAGCTTAGCTCATTTCAAATCAAGTAAAATGATTCGTCATTTATTAACTCAACTTATTTTAACCATTCAAATCAATCTAACCCGCCCATCTAATACCCCGACATCATAAAACTGCTAGTCTACACAACCCAAAACATTAAAAACTATTATAACCATACCCAAAAATCATGATATTTCAGCAAAATGTGAATCATAAGCACCTAATTCAGCTCTTTGAGAAGAAAGTCTTGGGATCACCAAAAGAGAAAGAAAGGTGCGTATGGTTACTTATGATGACCTGAAAAACTCTTTTTCAATATATTTATGTTGGATTTGATGAAGTCATTGAAGATTATAAATTCATAATTTAATACTAAGAAATATTTAAGCTTAAGATCACCATCATAATCTTTCTCCTGTTACTTTTCAAAGTCCAAACCCACCCATCCTCTAGTTTTGACTTTTGTTTAGCATGTTCATCATTAATTAATTGAATATTACTAGTATATTTTAACTTCTTTTTTTTGGTCTTCCACCATGTTCCGTATTTGAATTGGGCTCGACTAATTCAAATTTGCACAAAAATGGGCCACCCTTAAAATAAACTGCTCCCAAATAAAAGTTAGCAGACTCAGATTTTGCAAAAGTTGAAACAAACATCCCATTTTACAGTATTTAATAGGGGTAATTCTTGGCAGGAAACAGCCAGTTTAATTTTTTTTTCCCCTCAACATTGTTGGAATCAAAATCATGACTTTGAGAATTACTTATTGTTGTAAGTGTACGTAATTGATATTGGCCCATCGAATGCATACATCACGCCAATTAAAAACTGATAAATGAGGTCTTTTTCTTGTAAGTTTATGATATATGTAGCTTTCTTTCAGATCTTCCTCGACTTTACTAAAAAAATTCATAGATTTATGACAAAATGTAACTTTCTTGAAGATCTTACTTAACTAATCTAGTGATGAAATAATATACCTTTTGTCCCAATTCATATGACACATTTTTTTTAGTCAATTTCAAAAATAATGACACATTTTTTAATTTTGACAAATATTTAATGACACTAACAATATTTTACCCATGTTGGGTCCCACTTATTTAGCAAAAAGTCCATAAAGGTGTACTCTTTTATTAAAAGATTTATTTATTTTTAGTGTAGTTTTGGAACATTACAAAGTTTTTCTATTTTTCTTGAACTTTGTGCCCAATAAAACTACATCATATAAAATTGGAACAGAGAGAGTACATTATACAACGTAGGAACAAATATAAAGTCAATAATTGAGAAGTTTCAACTTCCTTTAATAAATAGTTCACGTGATGGATAGCTAACAGGCTACCTAATCAAAGAGCATCTAGTATTAGAGGTGGTGGAGTAATAAGTATTTCATGAATTCAAATTTAATCGGGCTTCAATGCAAATATTGAACGCCTGATGGGAAATCAAAAAAAATATCTAGTATTAGAGCTACCCCTGGGGACTCCCACACTATAATAACTTGCTTTTCTATTTTAGTTTTGTTTAAGTACCTTATTCAGAAAATTATTAAGGGGTTAATTACAAATATTATCGTTATTTTTTAATCATGAATTCCATAACATTCTTCTTTCCCTCTAAAAGTGGCACTTTCTTTATTTTTTTTTTACTTCATCACATTTAGAAATACTCCATATATAATTATTAAAATCTATACACACACATATATGAGGGGAAAAATTATGCATAAATATTTATCACAGAAAACATTGATGCATTAATGGCAGTTGGCATTGTTGTATACCAGTAATCAATTAGGTGACTAACTCCAACTAGCTTGGAATTAAGGCGTCGTAATTTTGATACTCAGGTAGGATAAAACATGTCTGCAAGTATAAAAAGCTATTATCAGTATACAAGAAATGCAAAATTCAAACCAAAATATTTAAAAGAAAATAACATCAGGTCCATGAGAGTTGGTATACAAAACTATTTTGAAGGATATGAACTAACTAATATATCACATATCATTTGAAATTTCATGGTGCATGATATTTGCGTATGATGTTACGTTATTGACAAAAATTAGCAAGCATGTCAACCAAAAATTACAACTACAGAGACACTTTCGAGATTCAAAATTTCAGAAAAGTATAATACCAGATAGATGCATTGCAAGTTTAGCTCCCATAAGAAGACAAAGATCAAATAAGATCGGTAAGAATTATGGACGTAACTACTACAAGCAATTTAAATATCCTTCTTCTCTTTTTGGTTAACTAGTTTCTGGGTACACGGGTGTAATTACATGTATTAATTAATAAATATAAAATTATATAAATCAATTAACGATATGCAATTGACGTGCTATTATAATTAAGTATCGATTTCAAGAAACAAGAAATTAACAAACACGAGATTGCTCCACTCCAATACTCAAAGAAAGCAGAAAAAGATCAAACCTTCATCATCAGCCATTATGTTTCAGGCTGAAAAACTAAAAAGCTTTGGCATTTGTATGCATACACAAATTCGGTGTGTTGGAAATGCATTGAAGTGCTTTAACACAACAACAATCGTATGACCATTTCCTTGTTAACCTTAATTTGTGTGCTTACCTAGCTGGACAAGCTCTTGCCCTAACACTTCATTTGTTTCACTTGTTAACTAATTTAGTACTTTTGCTTGGTTGTACTTTAAACTAAAACAGATTTGTATTCTGTAAGTAGGAATATAACTTTTCTATTTAGCTGGTTTTGGTGTATTTTTCAGCTTGAAACAGGCTTGTGTAAAAATTTGTTCTGAGAGTATGCTAAGGAGATGAATTTTTTTTTGCCAAAATATAAATGCCGAAAGTCTGGCACATAAGGCAGCACAAAATCATTTTCATGTACTGTTGAGGTAGGGGAAAGAGATTTGTTGGAGGGCAAGCTAGAACAAAGATGGCAGCGGAGATCCAATCATTTTTGTGTTTAAGTTATTATGCTATTCAAAACAAAAAAAACATTATTTTGTGGACATGTTGCTTGAACATGCTCTTTAGTTGTCTTAAATAAATTTATAAATTAGATGTGATCGACAACTAAAAACTTCATTTACACTTTTAGCTTTTTCTTTAGTTATTTTGGCTTAAAATTAAGTGTTTAAAAACGTTATTTTTATCTTATTCAAACACTATAAAATAAAAATAAAAACTTATAATAAGTGGATCCAAACGGGCTCTTAATCACACTATTGTTAATTTGTTATGTTCTGTGAGACTTTAGTTGTGGATCACATCTAATTTGAATTAAAAAAAAATTGTGCATAATGAGCTTCATTCACGACGGTCCGGCCCCGCGTTGGTCCACCGCATAACGATGCGTCACAATGAGCTGATTTCGCCGGAACTTCCATCTCCGCCGCCAATTTGAACTACCAATTTTGCCAGATAAAAGCAACTCCATTCTGACATGTTTTCCCTTCTGCAATGCCCACTTCATCTTTACCTTCCAAAGCTCGCATTCTTCGTACAAACAAGAAGCTCAATAATTCATGCTTAGTACAAAAAATTATCAATCTCTCTTCGCAAGGCTATTTCAAACAAGCCTTCAATTACCTTAACATCCTAACCCGTAAAGGCATTCGTTTAGACAGTAAAACTCTAGCTTCCATCATTCAAGAATGTGCCAATTCTGGGTCACGTGAAGAAGGAAAATGGATCCATTTGCATCTCAAAACTACTGGGTGGAAACACCCAACTACTTTTCTAGCCAACCATTTGATTAATATGTATGGTAAATGTGGTGATCATAGTGAAGCACGTAAGGTGTTTGATAAAATGACTACGAGAAATTTGTATTCCTGGAATAATATGCTTTCTGGGTATACTAAGTTAGGTATGATTAAGCCTGCTAAAAGGTTGTTTGATAAAATGCCCGAGAAAGACGTTGTTTCTTGGAATACTATGGTGATTGGTCACGCTCAGGTTGGCTACTTAAATGAGGCTCTCAAGTTGTATAGAGAATTTAGGAGGTTAAGTATTGGGTTCAATGAGTATAGCTTTGCTGGGGTTGTCACTGCTTGTGTTAAGTCCAAGGATTTTTCTCTCACAGGGCAGGTTCATTGCCAAGTATTCGTAGCTGGGTTTTTATCCAATATAGTTCTTTCTAGTTCAATTGTGGACGCTTATGCAAAATGTGGGAAGATGAGCGATGCTAGGAGGTTGTTTGATGCAATGCAAGTAAGAGACGTTCTTGCCTGGACCACCTTGGTTTCAGGCTTTTCAAGGTGTGGGGATATGGTGTCAGCCAGGGAGCTGTTTGAAGCAATGCCTGAGAAGAATCCTGTTTCGTGGACAGCTTTGGTTGCTGGTTATTCCCAAAGTGGTATGAGTATTCAGGCCCTTGATTTATTTGCAAAGATGATGAAGCTTCAGGTCCAACCTGATCAGTTTACATTTAGTAGTTGCCTATCTGCTTGTGCTGGTATAGCATCACTTAAGCACGGTAAGCAAATACATGCACTTCTGGTGAATGCTGGTTTTAGACCTAATACAATTGTTGTGAGTTCTCTCATTGATATGTATTCAAAATGTGGAAGTTTGGAAGTTGCAAGGAGAGTATTTGATAGCGCTTATAACAAGCATGATGCAGTATTATGGAATACTATGTTGTCTGCATTAGCACAACATGGTATGGGTGAAGAGGCAATTGAAATGTTCTTTAAGATGGTGAAGTTTGGAGTAAAACCAAACCGTGTCACTTTTGTTGTCCTTCTCAATGCTTGTAGTCATTCAGGCTTAGTGCAAGAAGGGCTTTCCTTTTTTGAGACAATGACCTGTAATTATGATGTTCTTCCCGATCAAGAACATTATGCATGCATAATTGACCTCTTGGGTAGAGCAGGACGTTTTAGTGAAGTGCTAGCTCAGATAAAGAAGATGCCTTGTGAACCTGATGATCATATTTGGAATGCCTTACTTGGTGTTTGTAGGATTCATGGAAATGTGGAGTTGGGTAGAATGGCTGCAGAACTGCTAATAGAGCTGGACCCACAGTCCCCTGCTGCGTATTTGCTGTTGTCAAGTATTTACGGTGTACTTGGGATGTGGGAAAATGTAGAGAAAGTGAGACAGCTTATGAATGAGAGACATGTTAGGAAAGAGCAGGCTGTTAGTTGGTTAGAGATTGAACATAAATTGCTTCCATATTTTGGGTGCAATAAGTTGAATACTTTAGAGAAAGATGGACACACTATTTTGAAACTGCTAGCTGATCAGACAAATGATGATGATCTATTACAAGATAGTAAAAGGTAAATTTTATGCCATTTTTTCTTCTGTCACTGAAATGTTATGCAAAATAAATGTGTTTAACACAGGCAGACCATTATTTTCTTTGGCCTGTTCAAACAACTCGTAATTATTTTTATCTCCTGTGTGAAAATACGTGAACAGTTCACTATCTTAGCTGCACTTACAAAATTTTGTTGAATGTCCTTGTTCTTTTTAATATCTGCAATTAGAATTAGATTAGTAGTCTGTTTTGTATTTTCAGTTTGCTTGTATGTTTCATTTTTTTCTCGTTTCAAGATAATGCATGATTACAGCTTTGGGCCACTGCTTGTCCCCCACGCTCAACCTTTGCAAGCAAAATCTCTTCCTTCAGTGTCCTCCCCAGACCATCTACCGTACATCACAGACAACTTCTAAAATCAAAACCAGTCATCTTTATTTCAGATGTCTCAGTTCTCATACTAGAGTACATGTTCTTATATGTTGATTTTTGTTATGTTACCTGCAAACTTGGGAAAAAATGTTTTTGCTAAATCATCAAACCATGAAAATGTGAAACTTCAAATATTGTTTGAATCAGTCCCTACTTGGGATGCATTCAAGAATAATAATACCTTTTTAGGTGAGGATCATTTGATTGCGAAGATGCCTTGATTGAAAGATTAAGTTGGAAATGAACTCCAAACTATTGTCAGTAATAGTACTTCGTGTTTGACTTCTTGTTTTTGTTTATCTCACAGCTCGTCCCCTTCCAACCCTGTCAGCTAAGTGACCAGATCCTAATATTTTCTGGTCCTGCTTCTCTCTCCCTCCTGCATGCATTGAGCCAGACTCCAATTTTCATCCGAATCTTGTCAATACATTCATACATGATGGGATTGATGCTACAGGTAGCAACCTTTGCTGTGAAGTCGTGCATACCAGGAAATAAGCCTCCTAGTTTCTATGTCAAGTGCGTTAACAGATATGCTTCTGGTTACGTTTTTGGCGTGCTATGCCTGGTAAGGATTGTTGAGGTGGGCTTTCCCTGGTAAGATGCCTGCCTGGGAGCAACAGCAACGTCAAGTCTAGAAATAGAAGCGCAATTAGTTCTTAGTGATTGAGAACCAGGGATTTAGGCAGGTGCTCAGTTAGTATTCAGGGCCCTGCTGGATAGTTTTTTGTTGTATTGAAAGATCATGACTAAATTTTTGCTGGATCTTGATTTTTCTCAGCTCCATTTCCATAGAGACCAATGACCTAATTTTTTCGACTTTGATAGAAAAGCTCTTTTTCCCCCACTTGGGGGATTACACTGGGTTTGTTGTTGTTGATAGAAAAGCTCTTTTTATCTTATTGATCAAGCACTAACAAGCAATTTTCTTCTACAATGCCTGTCCCAATACATGACACATTTATCGGCTGCAGAAAGATGACATTCCACCGGGATGATGACGATGTTCAATAGTGGGTAAAACACCCTTGGGGAGGTAATCATTGAGTATCTGGATAACATTCAAGGTTAAAATTTTCAACACAATACTAACACTATCAGTAAAGTTGTTTTGAGCCAAATCTAGAACAAGAAATTCTATCATACAACAGAATAGCAAAGAAAGATATACAACATTTCCTACACAACCTACCTTACCGTTTAACCTTACATAAGTGTCACTTTTTTGGGAAAAGGTAAAAGGTTACATATATGATATAAGTCACACTTCTATCATCTCACTAGTAGTTTTGCAGATCATACGCAGGTTATCTTCTGCACCTAGAGAAGGAACCATATCATCTGATGCCTTTACTGAATTTGCTTTTCAAAACTTCCTGTAATTGCTGGAATACAACAGAAAATACCCCTGCAAAAAGAACGAAATATCAAGAATGGCTAAGAGAATATGTTGATGTAACTTGCAAGTATCTTAAAACCAGGCAGACTGATTGGGCATAGAACTTACTAAATTAACATATTGAGTACAAATAAGTCGAATGACTAGAGACAGGGACAAGTCTTGACAACTATTTTCCTTGAATAATCACCGACAAACCCAAAAAATGTATAAGAGAAATAAATGTTTGCGGAGAAAGAGAGTAAAAAGTAGCTGTTAAAGTCTTTCAGAACACTGCAGTAAGATTTTTTTTTTTTGAGACAATGAACACTGCAGTAAGATTTTCTCTTCTAGGGAGCTGGAAAAGCAATACGAAATATTCCGGTTGCCAAGGTAATCACATTGATAGAAGAATTAGTAGGCCAAAAGGGTTCCAAGTTAAAGCAAACACTAGTACACAAGTGAGCACCTCCTACTTGGGCTAGGTGGAAGATGAGAATTAGTAATTGAAGGAAGGTATCATGAAGCTGTCTTTGAAATAAGCTTTCCTTTATCGAACTGGTTTGGAGTGTAGCGGACAAGGTGCATTTAGGGAAGGATGCGCTACATAGCTGGGCCTTTTTGAAGAAGAGAAGATGTAGGACATTATTGTCCCTTTAGCCTATCATGTGGGTCCAATGGAAGTAGAGAAATAGGAGTCTTTTAGGGGATAGATAATGACTTTGTATATGCAAGGAACGTGTTGTTTTTAGTTAGCTTTTGGTGTACCCATGAGATTCCGTTTGTATAAAAAAATTGGTTGTCAATTGTCATCTATAGAAAACACGTTTTCGTGTAGGCTCTCTATTTTTTTACGTACTGCTTATATACAGGAGTTTTCTCAAATCAATTAAATTATTTACCTAATTACCTTATCAAAGAATCTGTTGAAGGGGAATGAGACACTACCAGATCTGACCAAATATTTCAGGAAGCAGGGAAAAGAGGAAAATGAAATATTACTGCACCAATTAGATCTGAGCAAATGGTTTTGGGACAAACCTGGTACAGGGATCTCTTTCTGGACCAATAATCCTTTCACCAGAAGTGTCCCTGGTATCTGCTGGAAGACCTATAGATACAACCAGGCATTAGACCACATCATGCTAAATAATAAGGAGACTAACAAGCCCTATGAATAACGAGGCATTAGTTCGAAAGACAAAACACTATAATAAGAGAATTACAGAAACATGCAGACGCATGTCATTCAGTTGGTCAGAGGGACAATTTGCAGATATCAATATATCCTGTTCGCTCTCATTCTGTATTTGGGTCTTCAGGATAGAATTACATTGCTCAGCTGACAAAGTTACCTATAAGAAAACATTTAGATTCAGGAAAAACATGTAATAGGTGCATAATAATCAGAGAGAAGAACAAATGGAGCGTACATCAACTTTAAATGAGGCAGAATCTAATTTAGAGGATGCACCAATGCTGCAGAAGTAGGATTCCACTGATTGCAATACATCAAAGGCACTCTGATGGCGTTGCAGACCCTAAACAAACATTCGAAATCAATAAGAAATCTTAACCTTGCCAGCAATGGAGTAATTAACAGAACTAGTCCAACCACTTCGTGCCAAAACTAGTTAGTCTGCCAAAGAAACACATGACCTCATATGTATGGTAGAAGGTCAAAACCTGGTGAATGCATAATGTGTCAACAATGCCGATACAAGTGCCCGACTATTTTTCTGCGTTCTGTGGGGGGGGGGGGGATGAAGTAAGAGAGATAACATTAACAAAGCGTCACTAAGATGCACAGATTACAAAAGATGGAAATATTAGCCCCAAAAGAGACAAAAAGTTATCAAAGAACTAAAAGAAGAACCAGTTCCACATCTACCATAGTCAAAACCTTCAAAATACTAACTCAACCCCCATAACTTAGTATGCCTGTGCACAAAATTTGAGTTTGAAGTTGAAAAATAAAAAAGATTACTTGAAGTTGAAAAAAAGTTTGTGGAAGTTGAATTGTGTTTGGGCGTTTGGACATGAACTTCACTTGCAAAAAGAGTTCATGAATAGTTGAAGATAAGTTAATGAAAGTAGTTGAAGATTTGAAAAACTTCACCTGAAATACACCTTAAACCACTATTTCGACTTGAAAAAATATTTCAATTTAAGAAACCCAAAACTTCATTGGTCAAACTTCAATTTGCAAATAATTATACTTGCAAGTGAAGTCATGGGCCACATGGCCAGATAGCCCCTTAAAGACTTCAACCAGGTTGCATCATACTCAGCAACATCTCTAACAAAAGACACAAAACTTGCACATGAAAAAGAGACAGTATCCGGTGAAAGGAAATTACTCGTGTCATGGAACATAAAGTCCACTTCTAATTTTCACCGACAAACTTATGACATTTGAGCTCTGTTTTATCAGAATTATCAATTTCCCCATGATTTCCCAGATGACCGAATAAAAGGCTAGTAATATCAGACCTCAAGCATGAACGACATGTTATTCTTTTCAGCCACATGGGATGGTACAATCTTCTTGGAAGCAGGGAGAAATGACCAGGCAAGCCCCCATCGGCATGTTTGTCCTTGCACAAATTCAGTTGTCTTCACTATTGTTGCTCCAACCTCCCAAAGCTTTGATATCAGTACCTTTAGGTTAGTTTTTCTTCCAACCATTGAGGTGTACCACCTGGCAAACATGGGGTCAGGAAATATAAGGACTCTTCAAATTGAGCTTCATGACAAACTTCTTAACACATAATGCAATAAACCAGATTCTAAGAATGATGGCATACCGAAATGATTGCTTTAGTTGAACACTATCCTCAATAATGTTAGTGATAAAAGCACTCTCTCCACCAGGACAAACCATCTCCTGCACAGTCCCACCACAAGAAGTCTTTGGATTTAATCCAGCTTCCTCTATTGTCTCAAAAAATGGAGGGTTGCACATACAAAAGTCGAATTTCTCCCCATCCTTGACTACACCAACAAGTATAGGTGGTCCACCATAACCTTTTCCTATACCTGAGTGCATTTGGAGATGAGCAGGAGGAGAAGGCCCAATGACAACAGCCTTTCCATTGTCGAAGTCTACATTTCCTGGTTCATCATTCAACTCCTCACTGGAAGATGCTGGGTTTTCCATGTTAACTCTTCTGATTTCAATCAATTCAGAAATATGAGGATTACTTTTGACATTTTTCTCTGCCCACTCCAAAGCTACATCAGTAACATCTGTATAAAAGCCAAATATGAAGGGATCAATGTTTTGCAAATATGTAGCACAGTTCTATTAGCGGATTAGCAGCAACGACGCAAGTTAAGGGAGAAAATTACAAATTAGAGGGGGCTACCAGAGCCAACAAACTTCCAACCCAGAAGAGATGCACCAAGAAGAGGGTAAATGCAATTGGCCCCAGTTCCTATATCAAAACCTTTAGCAGTGTTTCTTTCAGCTTGAACCTTAGGAATGATGTCCGATGACAAAAGATCTTCAATCCAATGAATATAGTTCGATCTGTTGGGGACTGTGGGGCAGAGCTGTCCATCGGGAATCCACCTACATAAAGAACATGTTCAGGCATATGCGGGTGGGAGAATGACATCATTTAGAATGTAAAGGATCTATACAACCAAACATACACTTGCATCTAAGCTACATCTATAGTCTGTTTGACACTAAACAGAGACAGAAAAGGGTTTCTCCTTTTACTTTTTTCCCTTTTTATGGTACATTATGTTAGCAGCTTATACAGCCAACTGTAGGTAGGGTCTATCCCAGGCTTAGATTGTATCAAAGTTCCAATGCAGCTTGATGAGCACAGCGCCATTAGTAATTAAGTTACATATGCAGTTTCCTCTAACTTAAAACTCATACATAAAAGATTTATTTCATTTTTTTTAATCACAACTTAACAAAACATTTATTTTATATTTCATTTATGGTTTAACATCTCCTATGGACTTTTAGCAATCAAAAACATCAAAAAGTGACATCAAAAGAGCTAAGGGCTTTGGTTCCATCATGTGGACAGCAGTTCTTCTTTTTCTTTTCCTTTTCTTTTTTTTTTTTTGTGTGTACGGCTTCGAAATCAGAGATAAAGGTCCATTCCGTTACCCCTTCTCCACTTAACAACATGGGAATTGGTTCACCGGCAGGATTTGAACTCTTAATGAGCACCTCTCACACATTCTACATTGTGCACTACTTTATCATTGAATCAAAATCCGGGGTCAAGTAGGTGGACAACACTCTAAACCAAATAACTTTACTTCAATTCTCCCAGGCCACCATAGAATGAAAGTGGCATGCAAATATTTTGAACAATAAAATTAGCAGCAAACTCAGTGACCAAAATCATGAAAATTATTAGTATTCCTTTATTCCCCATATATGACAGTACCAACCCAAAAAATGTTTGACAGTATACCATTCGTAATACTATTTAATACCACTTTCACAAACTTGAAGAATATAAGTTTAACTTCACTATTCAAATGTGAATACCATTAGTAATGGCGTACTATTTAATACCATTTTCACACACTCGAAGAATACAATCTTAACTTCAAATTACAATTTCGACATGATGTTTCATCTATTAAACCATTTTTTCAAAATTTTGATATTTCCTTTCACCAGTAAAAGTAAAATGAAGTTAAATTCATATCTTGAAACTCTGAAACCAATCAAATTGTGCATATAAAATGGAACGTCTCATACAAGATGGAACCGAGGGATACTATATTTTACAGCAAACACCTTTTTCCAGAAAGGGGGAAAGGGTATGTAACAGGAATAATAAAGGAAAGAAAAGAAAGCTAACTGATTGTTAACTACCTTGCTAACCACTACTGAGGGTGTGTTCCGTATGAAGGAAAATTGTTTTCTTAGAAAATGTTTTCTAGGAGAATAAGTGGATTTCTTACCTATTTTCTCGTGTTTGGTATGAACGCAAACAAAATTTACCCTAGAATCATTTATATAAATCTAGACAAATACTAAGAGAGGTGGGCGTTGGGTGGTGAGGGTGTGGGTGATGGGGATGGGGGCTACGGGAGATGGGGTGAAGATGAGGTGTGTTTGAGGATGGAGAGGACACGATCAATATAGAATGTCACTAGTACGAACTTTTTTTTCCTACTTTCATTAAGGAACCTCACTTTTAAGCAACTTATTATCCTAGAGAAAATATCTTTTCAAGATTTTTGACCAACCGAAACTGTGAAAATTGGAAAACATCCATACCAAACACACCCTGAATAGTAAACTTAGCAGTAACACAGTTACTAGAGGATCAAAAATCTTGAAAAATACGCTTTGGTCCTTCCCAAGTGGCACAACAAAAATCCCAATTTATGCAAACACAAAAGTAGCTTAAGGTTTATATGCTCTGTATTCAAGAAAACATAAAACTCAGATACCCTTTTCCACCTGAAAAATAAATAAAAAAGATAAATGGGGGTACCAATTGAGGCCATGATCATGGTGTAGCAAAACTCTGGTGAGTTCACGAGTGGCATTGAAATCGGTCCAATCAATTCTTGGTCGACCATCACCAGAATAGAAAACGAATGGTGCAAAGTTAGAGTATTTAGAGGCCAATAGAGAGAAATCAGGTGGGTTATCAAAGTACTTGTTACGGGGGTGTGTAGTCCCTCTCTCTCCTCTCTTCCTCTTCTTGCTCCCCATTGCTACAAGCCCCGCTCTTCTCTGTTAACACTGTTTTGAAAGGAGCATGCTGTTTTTAATGGGCCAGCTATAGAGGGAGCCTGGTACTTGGGCTTTTGATCTTTTAAATTGGGCCTAATGTTTTTAACACTTTTCTGAGTTGATTTACTCAAGTAAATATGGGTAACTTACAAAAAAAACTCACTATCTTTAGAACCCCATTACTCTTTAAGACACTAGTTTACCTAATTATATTTTTTATTACTTTTCATACTTCGGATATATGCATATTTTATGCTGATTGTATGTATCTCAGATACATGAACAACTAATTATGGAAATTTTAATTAATCAAATCCCTTAATATAAGGTGGAAATCAAGGCATGTATATGTGTTTAATTAATTTTATTTTTTTACTTTTTTAAAATAATAAATTCATTATTTCATTAATATAAGACGGAAGCATGTATATCTTGGTTATATAATTTGGTTACTTTTCATCTAATGTATCATTTTATATATATCTAGTATTAATTTCATGTATATTTTAATATGTATCAATTATTAATTTCATGTATATGTTTATATGTACCTAGTATAAATTTCATGTATTTATTTGTATGTATCTAATATTAATTTCATATGTATATTTATATGTATTTAGTATTAATTTGATGTATCCAGTACCAATTTCATACATTATATTCAAAATTGAAAATACAAAGTACTAATTTGATATATCCAATATAATAATGAATTGATGTATCCAATAATAATTTCATACATTATATCCAAAATACGTGTATCTATAATCAACTTAATCTAGTGTATCCAGTATTAATTTGATGTATCCAATATAAATTTCATACAGTGAATCCAAAATACATGTATCTAGTATCAAGTTGCCCCATTGAAACTTTCGATGCATTTATCTGTGCATAGATACATGCTTAAAAGAAAAAGAAGAAGAAACACAAATCTGACAGAGATACATTCGTATATACATGAACAAACACTAAGTTTCATATTCAATATGACTATGATACATGGGTATGCAGCAAGAAAATCACACAAAAAAATGTAAACTCCGGCCAGATCTGAAAATAGGTACAGAGGAAATGGAGTTTTTCGGTCAAATCTGATCATTTTCTTCCAGATCTCAGAGTTACCTTCTTCCTCCACATGACTCGCGGCAGTGGTAGTTGTACCGGTGGCTAGGGTTTGATGATATATGAAGGCCCTTCGTTGGTGATTAATGGAGTTTTCAAAGCTATGCAGCCAAAAACAAAAGATTTTAGAAATTGGGTTTGAAATTTGTGGATTTCAGTTGCAAAATTAGAATTGAAAACTTGAATATACTATAGGTACATGAATAATGGTTCAATCATCAACAAAACTCAATAATTTTAAGCAAATAACCATCAAAATCTGCTATTAATGGTGAAAATTGCTTTGTTTAAGATGATGAAAGAGAAACAATGGGGGAAAAAAAGTTTACCATGACTATGAAGAATTATGTATGAACTATGGCAGTTGCCGTGATTGTAGGCACCAAATCTGGGATATGAAGAAGGGAGGTTTGCCGATGTATCTGAGGGATGAAGGTTCTTTTTTGATAAATTGTTATAAAAAGTGTAATTAAAATAAAGTAGTGGGTTATTTAGTAGATATGATAGGTAGGTAGGTAGGTAAGTAGGTATGTTTATTTAGGTAGTTTTTCCAGTAAATATTTACTTGTATTATTAGTATTAAGAGTCTGATAATAAAAAATTAAGAGAAATTAACAAATTAGAATACTTGAGTTTAGCTTTGATTTGTGTTATTCGCCCTAAACACTTCGATTGTCAATGCCTAAATATAATACAAATTTGATTTTGAATTTGTATTAAATTAGTTACTAACACTCCAATGGCTAGTGAGAACGAATGAACAATAATGATGGATTAATTACCTCAAAATATAATTTAAGTTTAAAAGCTATCGTAAAAAATTTACATTCTAAACAAACTCTTTCACTTTGTTTTATTTGCTTACTTTAATGCATTCAATCAAATTATAAGGTTAGATCAAGGGAGAAGCTAGTAAAATCTTTACTTTAGATACTCTAGATTTTGTGGGCTATTTTATTTTGATTAAACAACATTGAAATATGAAGAAAAAAAAAGTGTAACATATTTATTAATAAAGAAAATGATGCATTTTTGCTTTTTTGCGGTAGTGATAATTTAAAACTTCAAATTAAACTATTCAAATTTTCATATTAGTAAATAATGTCTTTTACAACAATATCCAATATAACATAGTGAAACACATGGTTAATATCTTATTTACTTGAATTAATATTTATTCATATAAATAATATTATTACCATGTGAAGTTAATATTACAATTTCAAATCCTTTGGACTTTGCTCTATAGTCAAAAAAATGAAGCATGTATCACAAACGGAAGAATGAATACCCTATCAATTCCAAATAACTTTAATTGTCTTTTGATATTATGATTGAGAGAGTGAAAAATTGTTCAGTCGACTATAAGAATTTAAGATGTCAAATATTTATTTGTATTAGTATTAAGAGATTTAAGAGAAATTAGCAAATTATAATGCTTGAGTTTAGCTTTGATTTGTGTTATTCGCCCTAAACACTTCGATCGTCAATGCCTAAAAATAATACAGATTTGATTTTGAATTTGTATTAAATTAGTTACTAACACTCCAATGGCTAGTTAGAACAAGTGAACAATAATGAAGGATTAATTGCCTCAAAATAACAATTTGAGTTTAAAAGCCATCGTGAAAAATTTACATTCTAAACAAACTCTTTCACTTTGATTTATTTGCTTACTTTAATGCATTCAATCAAATTATAAGGTTAGATCAAGGGAGAAGCTAGTAAAGTCTTTACTTTAGATACTCTAGATTTTGAGGGCTACAGATTTTTTAACGGTGAATTTTGTAATTTTTTATTTTGATTAAACAACATTGAAATATGGAAAAAAAAAAAGTGTAACATCTTTATTAATAAAGAAAATGATGCATTTTTGCTTTTCTTTTGCAGTAGTGATAATTTAAAACTTTAAATTAAACTACTCAAATTTTCATATTAGTAAATAAAGTCTTTTAGAACAATATCCAATATAACATAGTGAAAACACATGGTTAATATCTTATTTACTTGAATGAATATTTATTCATATAAATAATATTATTACCATGTAAAGTTAATATTACAATTTCAAATTTTTTGGACTTTGCTCTATAGTCAAAACATTGGAGTAATCAGATCCATGTCTATATGAAAACTATAAACTATTTAAATATTTGAATCAGAAGAAGGATAGATAACAAATATAAATGATCAACTAAATAAATCACATGAAAAATTCATATGGAAAAAAATCATTTATTTTACGTAGAGAAAGTGATTTGAAGGCAAGAAACTTCAATATTTTTATATTGACGCACAACACAACATACGTTCTCCAATAGAACAGTACTAAACCAAGTCACTTTAATGGGTATTTTAATTCTCGGTGTCTTTTTTTAAGTCCAGTCCAGTACATAATGATCAGAATCAGATTGTTTCTAAAGAAAACAGCAAGCAAGTTAATAGAGAATAACGCCTATTATAATAGATCATAAACGAGAGAATGCTTCTATTTCAACTAAAAACCATGTCTTTTACACGCTTATGATTTTATAATTTTATCTTTCTTTAGATTTTAGAGTTCTGTTTGTCTTCCTGTGTTTTACCAAATGCTCTTGAGTCTTGAATTTGGATAAATTTGGTAAGGACATTATTGCCACATACCCGACTTTTACAGTTACATTCATACGAATTTATATGATCTTCATTAACCAAGAAGCATCCCACAACAGAAACGTTACGAGCAATGTGAAACAAGCAAAAATTATTTTTTCGGGGCTTGTTTGCTTTTGATGCATACTTTATCATGCCGTCTTCTTTAACTGGGATACTTAGCTGGTTTGGTAAATTAGTTTGTTTTTACGGAAAAGGGTCATATATACCCCTGAACTATCGAAAATGGTTTGTGTATACCCCTCGTTATACTATTCGGCCATCCATACCCCTACCGTCATAGTTTAGTCTACATAACCCTCAGCAGTAACGGCGAGCCACGTGTCACTCGCTCATTGGTTCAACCCATTCCCTCAATTATGCACACATGGATTCAAAGATCCGCTCAGATCGTCCCGTAAAACCCGACTCTAAACCCACTAAAATTCCTAACCTAAACAAATCAAATCCAGTTCTCTTCTCCCACTTCTTTCTCTTCGATATCACCGACTAAAAATCCCCTCTCACTACGATTTCACCAAAAACCGTAGAAATCATTTGTAGATCTGGATCAAGAATCACTCGACCCTTCATCTTCAATAGAGGGTTTTGGGTGATCATTTATCTTCACTAAAGATTCTCCTTTTATATGTCAGTGAATTTTGTGTTGGGATCGAAATCGAGAGGGCGTCATGCGAAAGCTAATAATTGCAAACTTTAATAATGATAAATCAGATGACAAAGAAAACTATACTAAAAAATATATTATTCGATATGATTTGACCAATTGGCCTACATATGAAAACTAATATTAAAAGCATAAAAACTACTGAGAGAAAAAATCTCCCCATAAACAAAACTCTCAAATTCTAAAGGACTACATTGTGGATGCTATTGTGTTCGGTATGAGAAGAAAAATCTTCTATTTATAGAAGTTCAAAACTTCTCCTCCAAGAAAGAATTAACTAATTATGGAAGAATTCTTTTTCTACAAGGAAACCTTTTCCACCAAGAAAACCTTTTTGAATCAGAACACAACTGTGTAGAATCCAAATAAGGTAGGAAATTCAGGGCAAATACTAACATTTTGTAGTTGTGTTCTTATTTATTTCGGGGAATGTGTTTGCACGTGCTGTTGGTATTTAGGGTTTTTGTGGTTACTGTTTTAGTGGGTCTATCGTGGGTTCATGGTCCCGATTTTGGGAGGAAATGTTGATGTAAGTGTGGCATTGTATTCTAGAATTGTATTGTGTTCTAGGATTTTTGGACCAAAACATTGTCCGATAAATTATCGTCCCATAGCCAAAAGCCACAATTTTCACTCTGTCAAGGTAAATCGATAATCACTTACAATAATCAACTGTTGAATCATAAGTGAAATTGAAAGGGAGAAGTGGGAGAGAAGAGAACTGGGTTTGATTTGTTTAGGTTAGGGATTTTAGTGGGTTTAGAGTCGGGTTTTACGGGTCGGTCTGGGCAGGTCTTTTAATCCAGGTGTGTATAATTGAGTGAATGGGTTGAATCAATGAGCGAGTGACACGTGGCCCGCCGTTACTGCTGAGGGTATATGTAGACTAAACTATGACGGTAGGGGTATGGATGGCCGAATAGTATAACGAGGGGTATACACAAACCATTTTCGATAGTTCAGGGGTATATATGACCCTTTTCCGTTGTTTTTATTAGGTCAGGAAAATTGGAACTCAAAAAGGAATGTATTTTGATGATTTTCAAGGCGTTCAGGCAGTAGGTTATTTTCAGTTGCACAATAACAAAGGTTGACACTGCAATAGTTTACGCGGACAAGTTTATCATTTCCCTTACTAATATTTACCGGTACTCAAGCCATAACCGTAACAGCTGCATTTGAAAATTGTATAAACCATGAATCATGCCTAGTTTGATTCTAATATGAGTTAACTAGCGCGTTCCCGATGCCACAAAGATATATACATTAAATTTAAAATGATATGAAGAAGTTCTGGGAAGGGGAAGGGTAGGCCACACACCAGAATGCAAAGCAGCTCTAGATATAGGTGAACTTGTTTAGTTGATGATAATTTGTCTTGCTATTGATTAGGTCTTCACATCAAACCCCCCCAAGAGTTCCATTATCGCTGCACAAATATAAACGAAAAAAACAGAAAATGCAAAATTTTGGATTTTCGTCTGCTAAATTATCTCTATTATACAATCTAATTAAATGCAGAAACATTTACTACAGATTTAACAAAATTCTTGCATGAAATGAGATGGTGACTTTCATGGACCCATTCTGTCTTGAATTCTTTGAGTGTGTCCAACTCAGCTTCTGCCATCTCAATCTGTTATACTGTATAAGTTATACACGGTTCCCTCCTTGAAAGTAGTATTTGTTGGAGAACACTGGATACCCCTAACAGTGCTTTACTGAAACAATCCCCTTTCAAATAAAATAGCAAAGCAATTAAGAGAAAGTAAATAGTTAGGGACCTTGTCTCCACTTATGACATCCAGTTAAATACTCTTGATACAGCTGAAATTTTTTCTGAAAACCTAAATCCTTTTGTTTCAACAGTCTAAAAGTTTCCAGCTCATTTGCCTCCAGCATGAGCTGACTATCATCGAATTTGAGCTCTACTGGACACCCCTCATCGAACAACTCCACTCCTGTCATCTCTTTGCTGGCATTTGAGATAGGTTCTTTGTGTTTTTTATAAATGAAGTTTGTAAATCTTTTATCAGGTTCTACTCCAGAATCCATTTTAGAGATATAACAGTCCGAGAATGCCACAGGTTCATGTAAACAGAGAGGCTTCATTTTTTCCGCCGGATCGCTAGGGCATTCAGTATCTGCATCAAGGGAAACTGAATAGTCATCACCAGGCTCATTACCAGAGTGTGACAAACCGATTTCACAGGCCACCTTCATAACTTTATCACTCTGAAGCCTCAATTCAGCATCAAGTGGCAATATATCTCTTTCTGCAATTTGAAGGTTATTAAGAGCTACCAGAAAAGGAGGAGGAAGAATGGGAGAAGAAGAAGAACTACAAGACTGAACTATTTCCGGTGTCTCATCAATACAACATTTGTGCAAGGGAAAAGGCAGTGGATATAGTTTGTCAATAATATCAGAAAATTCTAGAGAACGTTTCTTCGGTTTCAGGGGAAATTCAGGGAATCTCGACAAGGCAGAGAAAGCGAACCCCAGAAGATTATTAGGCAAACTGGCGCTAATGCTTTCTAGCGCAATCTCATAAATGCTCGCTGGCAAGCTGATACCTTTAATAACATCAGAAACGGTTAAAGATGATCTCAGTCTTACGACGCCACATTCTTTAAGCTTCTGACATATTTGCTGGTGGAACTCTGACCGGTTTTCCTCAGAATCCTTTTGATTCTCTATGTATTTCCTACTAAGGATTTTAGTTAGAGTTCCATTCAGATACTCTTTAAGAAAGTCAAGTCCCGCATAGCTGTATTTCTTGTTGAATTCCAATTCTCCAACACCCATATCATATAGAAGGTTATTTTCAGAACATAGAGAATTTCCTCCATAAGGTGCTTCTGACTTTTCCTCAGAGTCCCATGCTGCAGTGTATCTCTGAGCTTCTAAACTGCCAGAGGACATTAATCTTACAAGGAAAAAGCCAGCAGAGCTATCAGTATCATCCGATTGGATAGAAAGGCCATTGTTGAGAATACCAAACCCCAAAACAATGACTTTCTTTTGCCTCCAATCAATCCAATCAGGAAGAATGTCTTTAGGAAAGTCTGCTCTCATAAGACAACTTTCACAACAGCAATCACGACCAGACAGTGAGAGGGTTGAAGGTTGTCCCCAAGCATAGACTGATTTGCTGAGCCTCGAAATTTCTGGAAATTTATGGCAGTGATTGCTACCTGGCCCATAGCAGAATAGGGAAAATTCACAGTCCCAGAATGATCCTACCAAAATGCAACGCCCTGATTCAGTAGCCCATTCCCATTTATCATCTCTAGTATGTCGCCTCAGGTCAGACAATCTCAAAACAGTCACGTAAGCTGGATTCTTCAGACCATGTACCCACCTCAACAATGGCATCAATGGCTTCCGCACATCACAAAGAAGAAGGAAGCGTCCAGAAACAGCCGTAAAACAGAAGGGGTCAGACTCCACTCTAGAGAGTGCAAGAAATTTATCAGTTCTACCCAACGACACTGTCTCAATCTTTAGCAAGGTGCAGACTTTGCACTTGTCTGACCTCAAATCCACCAAAAACACAGTCCTTGAATTTGCAACAATCAAAATCCTTGGATGCCAACTAAATTCACAGCTTACCCACTGTTCATCTCTATCCAACTTATCCCACAAAACCTGCATTTTCTTGCCTTGCAATACATCAGAAGCAAAGAAAGCCCGACTCTTTCCGCAAGAAGCCATATCAAACAAAAACAAATCCCCATTTTCCAACACCACCACACACTCTTCTCTCAAATGTGGACTCCAACAAGCATGAGAAACAGCCCCACCCTTAAACAAGTTTCTATCAGCACTACCCACATAATCTAACATAACATTTTCAACTCCTTTAACCCCTATATTCACGCAATACCAATGAACAGAATACAAAGTACAAACCAATAAGTACCCAAAAGTAATATAACCAGATGAACAAGTATCATCAATTTCACTAACTGGGTTCACTAATAACCTCAAAATCCTAAAATTCAGCTTGTGATTATGCACTAAAAAAGATGTCCCGTTCTTGAATTTCTTAACCACAAATTGGGTATCTTCAGAACAGAGCATAAAAAACCCAACTTGGTCATAATTCTCCCCAGTTGGAGAAATTCCAAGAATTGAATTGGGTTTGCTATTTTCACCAAAATTAGGAAGAGGAAGAAATTGGATTGCATTAAAGTTGTGAATTGAGTCAGAAACCTGTGGAGTAAACTGTGTAGCAATTGAAGAAGCTGTAGAAAAAAGTATTTTACTTGAAGTTTGAAGGAATCTTGGTAGAGAGAGGTCAGGAACTGGAGGAGGAAGCCGGGTTGATAACAATGGCGAGCGAAGGAGTAGTTTTAGGGTTTCTTCACATGGCTTGAACATCAAAGGTCCAATTGGACGATCAATACGACGCCGTTTTGGAGAGGATTCTTCGTGTGAATTTGAGAGGAGAAGTGGTGGGGAATAGGTTGAACATATTGGCCATAGAGACTTCCACTCGTCGGAAAAATCCATCGTACTTTCTCTTTCCAGTAGGTTAACGCCGACAACGACGAGAAGTTTGTGGCGGCACGGCGGATGAACGAGAAAGGGAGTAACGAAAAAATGAAAATTCTATATTTGGTCCCAAAACTTCTCCTAATACAAGTTTGAGTCCAAATAGGATAGGAAAAAAGAAAAAAAAAAGAAAAAAGTCCAAATACAGTCAATTATTTTTTGTATTATAAACGAAACAAAATAATCCTTAAATTTAAAATCTCAGTTAATTTTTTTTAAAAAAATAATTAAAAATAAAAATTCATAATTGTTGTATCGTACTAACAAAGAATTAAAATATAATGATTATCAAAAAGAAGGAATTTATTTGTCAACCAAAATACTACTAATAGAAAGAGTATGAATGTTAAAAAGGAAAACATCATTAGTCATTCCTTGTGAAGTTATAATCATAATTGATGGACATTATTTAAATTTATTTTTTTTCCTTGTATATATTTGTACTTAAAATTTACAATGTCCATGACGTTAATGATGATTATCATAAATATTTATAATATTTTATTTTATACATAATATATTTTTACTGGGAATATACTGGGTATGTTGTTGATATTTTTACAAAATATTATTACACAATATTTTGAGTATGTTTGTTTTATAGGGATAATTTACAAAGAATGTACTGCTATAATTATGAACGTTATTGTTGTTATAGGTAGAATGTTGTAATAGATCAAGAAAAATATAATATGAAAAATCGATTCTGAAAAAAATCAGACTGTTAAATAAAATGTTATCACAATGAATGACTGTTATAGAGAGATTTGATGGCAGGAGCATAAAAAAGTTTTTGTGTGAAAAGAAAAAGATGTTTGTTCGATTTGATAAAAGGGCAAAAAGATTTCAATTTTAAAAAATGAAGTAAATATTTTAGGAATAAAATTATCGAGTTGCAAACTAGAATTGTAAGTGCTACTTACTGTAAAGGGCAGTAAAATTTTTTGCACTAATAAATACTTTGAACTAAACTATTTCTGTGAATATCTTTTGATTGCCTTGTTTAATAGTGTCAACTAATTATTGATATTCAAAGGAACAATGATGTACTAAAGTTTAGAAGCCTGGTGTTAGAAATATTTGGTAATAAGATTCATTTGATCCTATAGATGTTGTTTAATACTCTATCCGTTTCAAAAAAAATTATCTGCTTTGACTTTGCACGGAATTTTAAAAAATGAAGAAGCCTTTTGAATCTAGTAATTCTAAATTAAAGATATGTTAAATGTACAAAAATTTAAACATGTCATATGAAAAGTTAAAATTAAAGAGTTATTAAAAAGAAAATAGTCATTTTTTTAAACTAACTAAAAAAGGAAAGTAGGTAATTATTTTTTAAAGGGACAAAGTATATATTTTTCAATAACGTGTTATAACAAAATGAAGTCATTATTACATGTTGGTGCACACACATATTATTTGTACGTATTAGAATAATATTATAGGATAATTTCAAAAATATATTATTTAAGAAAAATAATTACATTTATATAACCCATAAAATATAATTACACTTGCAATAGCTCATTTTTACACGATATACATCTTTATACAACACTATACTCTTACTATACATAAATGTATAAACTTGTATAATAATATATAGAGAAACTACATCAAGACCCCCCTAAAATTGATCGACATTTGAAAGTAGACACCTAAACTTTACGGGGGTCCTATTACCCCACTAAACAATTTTAAATGATACTATTACATCATTTTTAGGCCACCTGGCATAGAGAGTGTATCCACGCTCTTAAAGAGTGTGAAAATCCCACAAAAATGACTATAACTTTATTTTTATAATTTTTTTTTATAAAATATATTTTTCTATTTTTCTTATTATTTTAACTTTGTTTCTTTTTTTTCCTTCTTTCTTCTTGGTAAATTTGATGGACCCCTAGCGCTTTCAATGTCACCATTTTCGTCATAACTTTACCCACTTTTTTGTATCATTTTCATTTTACTCTTTTCAATTTCAAGTTTTTATCCCCATTTTTTTTATATTTCAAATAATTTTGTAAAACCCAATAGATTTCAAGATGATTAGAAGTATCATTCAGTTTTTTATTCGAGCTTCAATTCAGCTACTTACGAATTTTTGAAAATTTATTGATTCTCTACAAAACCTTCATTTTTAATATTATTGCTATCATTCTTTTCAAATTCTTAATTGCAAAAATTATATAAAAATGAGATAAATTAATTATTGATATCCCCAAAATTATAAAATTTGTTCAGCAATTTTTTTTAATTTTTACTATCAATTATTTAATAAAAGTTAAAAAAATAGCAAAGAAAAAAAATTTGAAAAGCTTTTATTGATTATAACGACAGTAAAAGGGAGGGGGGTTAGATGGAGAAGAAGAAAAATCTATATAAGATGAAGGATTTGCTGGAGAAGAAATCTGTGGAGGGAGAAATTAAGTAGAAAGAGAAAAAAATAAGTCAAAAAGAAGGAGAGAGAAAAGGAAAAAATATAAAGAAAAAAAAGACTAAAAATAAAAAATATACATATTTAATAAAGTTAACACGTGTCAAATAATAATTGGTGCGTGATTAACACTTATATTTTGGAAATTATGATTCATCCGAAAATGATGTAATAGTATCAGTTTGAAATTGTTTAGTGGGTAATAGAATCCCCGTAAAGTTTAGGTGTTTATTTCCAAATGTCAACCAACTTTAGGGTGGTCTTGATGCATTTTCTCTAATATATAAGAGGTATTTATATATACTTTTACATTATTATACACCTTATACATGATTATACAATATATACACATATATATATTCCAACTAAGGGATATTTTACTTAATAATAATAATATTTAGTAATATTACTTAAAATTGTATTGGTTTAATGCTTAAATAAGAGGTTAAATACTTCTTGGGGTTTGGGGGGTGGGAATTAATTGTACTCCACGACAGAAAGAATCGACGTCTCTTTTCGCTTTATCTAACTTAGGGCTCCTCCCCTTCCTCCTTCCCCTTCCCTGCAAGCGTTCTTCTTCCGTCTTCTTCCTGCTACTTGCCACAGGTAAACTTTTTCTTTTTATCTTTTATAATTTAAATTCTTGCCTTGAAATCTGCTAATTTTTACCACATAAATATAACTCATGTCTTAATTTCTGAAAATTAACGTGTAAAAACATAAATACAACTTGAATCAAGTCGCATAAACATGCCTTCTCAATTATACTTTCAATATAACTTACTTGACGGATAAGATAGAGGAATAAAACTATATGCGCAGGAAGAAATTCATATTTGTGTAGAATAAATTTAAAAAACTTAGGAAACAAAAATACTGTCAATATTTATTCCATATCTTGATATTGTATTGTGGTTTGTTTCTTTGATGTTTCTAGAAGACAATAGTTATGTAATTTGCATGTCACAGGCTTCTAAATTGTGGCTCTTAATTCATGTTAAAACCTTCACATTCTCACTTCCCATGGCACCAACACAGAGAGGAAATCAACGGAGGAGGGGAAAACAAACGTTGGTGAGATGTTCCGACAGTAAAAACATTTTTGATTAGTTTTTTCCTCTTTCTTTTCTCATTGTGGGTCTTATATTGTTTTTACACCATTTTGTGTCGCTATCACCGAAGCAGCAAGCGGGGAAGCAGGTTTTCCCAGAGCTCGAGCAATGAGTCAAAGCAGAGATTTTGATGTAGTATTTACATGAGTCGATACCCTGAGGCCTGAGTTTCATCTTACCACAGTAGATAAGCGGGAATGAGACTATGCATGCAAGATATTACCTACAGTACGTTGTTTTTGTGGGTTTGACTGATGAAGACATAAAATGAAAGAGGACATAATGGTATCCTGTTCAGACTTCCGACTAAGAGAGGGGATAATGGGTCCTTAAATTTTACCAAGTTCTCATACTATTACAACCCCAATTTCAACTTATTTTTACCCATACTTTCAGTATCTTTCTAGGGGTACTGCTACTTCTAATTGGTTATATGCGGGTGATCAAGACACCCTCCTATGTAATTTCCCTGCTATGGTTAAAAAAGATGTACTTCCAGAAGATGTCAAGAATAAAATCATTTATAAACAGGTTATTTTCTTTTCCTATTTTTCTTTTTGCTTCTCGATTTGTCTGATCTTATATTACATTCCTCTTAACTTTTCATTTTTTTGCATATAGAACCACCCCCTTCTTCAGACTCTACTGTCTTGACTAATTTGGGTTCGGGCCATAGAAGTCTAATATGGGGGGTTTTATTCTTTGGAAAGGATTCCAACACGAGACCTACATTAAGGATGAAAGAAGCTTTGATTTTACAATATGACACGCAAATATAATAGTGGTAATAGTGGAGCCACAAATTTCACTTAAAGGATTCAATATACAAGAAATGAGGTAACAATTTATCAATAGATAATAAATGAATATCAGCAGATCATTAAAGCCAATTAATGTCTTTAATATATCCTTAGAAATGATGAATTTCACATTGGGCTCAGGCAAAGAATTGCTACAGGACAGGTTCAAAATCTTTTATATACGATCATGCTTATTTTACCCTACATTTTATAAAAGATTAAAAAAAGGTAGTCTGTTGCACTAAGTTCCTTCTATGTGCGGATCCGAGAAGGGTCAAACCACATTTTATAGAAGAGGATCTGAATATTTCCTTACTGTATTCGGTTTGATCCTCTTTTAGATGATCAAGAATATGTTGAACTTAATTTATATATGTCGTCAAGCAGAATTTGATATATAAAATGCTACTGATATTTTGAAAGTTTAGTATTGGAGCGGTGTTAGCTAGACTCACACGGTATAAAGCTCCTACTACTGCATTGTAATCCCGATGAGTAATGATTAATATGATATTTCCCTTTTGTATCTCTCCTCTTCTCTCTCGCCCTCTCTTCTCTGTTACAATTCCCTGAATTTCTCCTCTATTCTTGATCTCCTTGCCTTCTTCTTCACTCATTCCCTCTTTTTTCTGCTTAAGATCTGAGACTTGATACCGATTTTGATATCTGAGAATTGTGGGGAGAAAGTGCTCATTCAAGTATATATGTTTTCTCGCAAAATTGCATTAAAATATTTTACTTGATAATCTAACTTTTTGTATGTAAGCAACATTTTTCGGATGAATTTATCGATTTTACGGTTCATTACCTGAAATATATTAGCTCATCGGATATTTTAGTTAAATCACCCCATTAAATAGCTACCTTCTGGAGCAGGTACATGACCATGGCTCTTCTTACTTTGAGCGGGTTAAGAAAAAATTACTACAAATAGCGGAGATTGAAATCAATTTTAAGTGCCTTAATATATATATGTATGTATGTATATATAAGGGAAATAGTTACAAGAACACAATTATAATTTTTGATATTCTACATGCTTTTCGATGAGCTTGGTTAAATTCCTGAGTTTATTTGTCCTGATAAAGGTTATCAATATTGTTGGAGTATTGATTAAACTTTTTAATATATAAGAGGATAAAAAATGATCATATATCTGTTATTTCCTCTTTTTGTTTAGCGAAATAGGATACTTCTTTATTTACGGGGAGAAGTCTTGTGTATGAATGTCTTCAATCAATATTCATGTATCATCACGTTCTTATGAGGTCTAAACAGTAACTTTTTATTGTTCATTTTTTTAAACTTATATCAGAAAGTTTGCAGAAACTGAATAGCTAGCTACCATTTTTAACCTTTTTTAAAAAAGAATGTAATGCTAGTTAAAAAAAAAGCAAACTTTGTTTTTGACTTTGCTTGTAAGTATTAATGTAAACTGAAAATAATAATAAATAAAGGTGCATTTCACTTAAGTAAGCCTATAATCTTCGGATATTTTTCTTTATGAGGTCCTAAACGAAAGCTATTGGATCGCCTTTGGCTTTTAGACACTGTATATCCAAATAAAATATGTATTATTGAGTTTAGTGTTAAATTTAATGTAATATATACGTGCAACATATGTCAAATAGAACTTTTTGCATTTTAACATGTTTATTGTTTATATACATTATATATAGAGTTGATCTAAAAATTTTGAGCTTTTTTTTTTGAAGAATACTTTCCTTTTTGGGTTGGACTATGAAGATTATAGCTTATAGCACGTGGCACGTGGCACAAAGAAAAAAATGATTAGCTTAATCATAATTTTGATATACGACAAGGTAGTTTAGTATTACTCATGTATCTTCTTTGATCTTGACTAAATTTACTAGGAAAGTGTTATGTGTAAGTTTACTTTTAAAAAAAAAAAACGATAGCGTGCAATTTGCCTAGTAATAATAATAATCGTGGTCCTAGTAACTAAAGGATTATGTGAACACTATGTGCGATCCTATTTCTGATCGTTTTCGGAATGGTATTTTTTTAAATTTTTTTTTCTGTGAATTTTTTTAGTCCTAGTCCTAGTAACTAAAGGATTATGTGAACACTATGTGATATTCCTATTTCTGATCGTTTTAGGAATGGTTAGTTGCTTAGCCCTTTTTCACAATCTATATAAATCTACATTACTCATACTAGTGAATTCATCATTATCAAATTTGCTCTCCAGAAAAGTCAAGTCACTTCTAGATTCAGAAACGCATATATAGTTTGTTCCTCTCTTCTCTGTTATCGATCATGAGTTCAAATTCGCAAGGTCGTGATCACTTTTGGCAACAAACCCCGAATCATATGGATTATTATCAAGCTCCGCCAAATTACTATGTTTCAAGAAACACAAGTGTTCCACATACATATAATGGACAGAGTTGGTTTGATGACATTGATGATCATGTCAATGTCACAGCTGAGGATCTGTTTCCTCCTTTTATCGTGAGTACAAATTCCCAAAGTCATCATACATATAAGGGACAGAGTTCGTTTGATCACATTGAGGATCCATGCTTGTGGGACGACGTCCATAATCAGACAACGGGTGAATTCGTTGATGGTGTCTATGTGACAACTGAAAGTGAACTCGTTGATGGAAGTGGATTCATTGATGATGACTATGACACAACTGAAAGTGGATCCATTGATTATATCCATGACTTTGCTCGTACGATATACTGGTCGCAAAATTCCGATGCCGATATGGTGGAAGACAGCGACGAGGAGGAGGAGACCACAGAGGAGACTATAGCAACTATGATGAAAACAAGAACTCATTGCGGTACTGACGATGGAGGAGAATTATGTGTTATTTGCCTATGTCAATATGAGAATGATGAGACAGTTGGCACTCTTGAATGTCAACATGAATATCACGCAAGCTGCATAAAAGAATGGCTGCTGAAGGGGAAGAGATCTTGTCCAATTTGTAGGTCTTCAGTTTTGCCGTCATAGGAACACATGTCATGCATAGAGAATCTTCACTTTTACTTAATTGTAAAGATATTCCATTGCAGTTCTTTTATTCACTTGACATCTTAGCTCTATTATCTGTTTACAATTTACCTCATTACTTTTGAAATGGACAAGTGACTTACATTTTTAATTTACATTCATGATTGAACACATAGAAGTAGGTTTTACTTCTTACTACTCTAGAAAATACTACAGCCATTGCCAATTTAACATAACCAACTACTTCGAATATGCTCCAAAATATGATGGAGTAAGATCGACTTCGGAGACATGACAAAATAACAGAGCAAGAGTGAAACAGAAAACTACTTGCTGAGCTCAATCAAAACAAGTCAAAAACATGTGTCACAATTCAGGATCTAAATCTGTTGCCTAAAGTCATGAGAGTTGCACCTATCCTCAGCTTAAAAAATATTCTGTAGCAATTTGTGATTATAAATTATAACTCCATATGAATGATTGCACAAAAAATTAACTCTGGCATGATAATAACTTGTGGTGTACCACTCATTCCAGCAGAGAAAAAGATGCAGATAACATCTGCTGAAGGAAATATATCCTGATCATCAGTTCACCACATGTGAAAATTAACAGTATTAGCAGTGTGACAATCTACGTATTTCCATTACTCGTTTCTATCTAGAATTCTTGTTGATTTCATTAAAAATCAGGTTAATTAACAAAAAAATTCTACTATCGTTAGCTACCTGATGCTGTCTATGGATCTACAAAGCAAGATAACAACTAACATCTATATCATGAGAACCTACTAAAGTACTGCGTGCTTATATTTTTTGTTACCAGCTTGATATAAGGCTTAGAAGGTGAAAGCAAATTTACATAATCTGAACAGTCTCGAGGAACATCTTTATGTGGCCGAAGAATTTTGATTTGAACTTTGCCACAAGAAAAATGTAAAAGAATGGTGGTGTTAAAAGGAGTGGCAAGCATAAGGATAGTAAAGAGCTCAACAATTATCATCAAACAATAAGCTGAGGTTTTAATCTGTAAGGGTCAATAAGGCACGACATTTGACAAGAACCTTGAGAGGCATGAAATGCTTGGTTTTGAAAGCAGCAAAGTGAGCCTTGAAAGTGATAAGAAATATATTTCCTAAGAGGAGTGAACTAACTAAAGCATTAATGAGAAAATGATTTTCGATCACTTTTTGGTGAATACTAAATAAACATTCATGAGTGGTCGTTTAGGCTTTATAGTTCCCTTGAGTTTCACATGACTACACCCCGGTTCATGGAATGTTGTTCTGCCATCTATGATCTACCCTATTAATATAGCTACCTATTTATATTACTTCATGTGCTAGCTCTAGGCTGCTTAGGTGATCCATCTGAGCATTTCTATTCATGTCACATGCCATATATTTCTTGAATACTCATAGTGTTGCAAGGCGTTGGAATGATCATCAACTCCTAGAGGTAGTAGAACTCTCGATCGATCTGTATCACTGGGCCAAGGCCTTCATGGGAAGTTCTAATAAGCATTTTAAAGTGGCAGTAGAATCATTTCTTGCTTTCAAGGTTAACTCATGTAATTGCATTTTGAAGTGCCTGGTTAATTAATTCCCTATCACTCAACTTGTTAAAGGAAACCATAAGACAAAAGAGAAACATGGAGTATTTTATTACTCTGCGACTTCAGATGATTCGGATAATTTAAAACCATTGGTTGTGCTTTTAAATTTTTATAGTAAAACTTCTAAGAGAATCAGTATGGATCCAGTGCATACCTCAGAAAACAAGTGGCATAAGCTGTATTCCAAAGAAGTTCGCTGACACAAGTTCGTCAAAACGTGGAAGAGAAGTTCCATCAAGAGACTACCTTCCATTCCACATTTAGCCGTTTCAAAGATATCGAGAAAGAAAAGCAGAAGTGTGAGGGAAAATGTAGCAACAGATTTCTATCACTTCAAATCTTCCTGGAAGAACTTCTCCCTGTCTGACCCGAAAAATACATGCCGTCCAAAGTTGCAGGTCCTAAGTAGATGAAGGACCGGATATTCCTACTAGTGACGAGCATTGACTCATCCTTACCCATCAGCATCACATTGGGATGTTATTTAAGCTCATGTGTGATTGACATTTATGTAGAGCTTAAATAACATCCCAATGTGATGCTGATGGGAAGGATGAGTCAGTGCTCGTCACTAGTAGGAATAACCGGTCCTTCATCTTCTTGGAACCTGCAACCTTGGAGGACATGTATTATTCAGGTCAGATGGGATGAAGTTAGTCCAGGAAGATTTGAAAGGATAGAAAAAACTTACTGATACATGTTCACTTACACACATGTTTTCCGTTCTTGATATCCTTGGAACAACTAAACGTGGAAACGGAGGCATATCTTTGACGGAACTTCTCTTACACATTTTGAAGAACTTGTGTCAGCGAGAGGACATCCGTGTATTTGACAAGCAGATTTGAGAACTTGGCTCCCAAAGGATTATGATTATTTGTGGTGGCCTTTGATGATAACTAGCAGAAGAGAAAGAAAGCATATTTCATTATGAGTGTAATGCAATAACAAGCCTACATAATTATGGTCACAATAAATGTACTAGTGTAGAAGGCAATATATAAAGAGGAGCAAAAGAGAGTTTGAGGCAGAAGTTGAATGTGTACATATCGATGATGAACTGCACAAAACACGTTTCAGATAAGGACAAGTATATTCACATGATACATCTCATTTATGTACTGCTCGAAACACGCTTATTCTACTACAAGTTGAATGGGTAGATATCGATGATGAACTGCACAAAACACGTTTCAGATAAGGACAAGTATATTCACATGATACATCTCATTTATGTACTGCTCGAAACACGCTTATTCTACTACAAGTTGAATGGGTAGATATCTATGATGAACTGCTCAAAACACGTTTCAGATAAGGACAAGTATATTCACATGATACATCCCATATATGCACCGCTCAAAATACGTCTTCTACTAGAAGTTGAATGGGTACATATATGATGAACTGCTCAAAACACGTTTCAGATAGGACAAGTAGATACACATGAAACATCCCATATATGTACTGCTCGAAACACATTTTCTACTGGACACACACAATAGCAACACTTTTTTCCAAATATGAAGTGACTGTGAGCATCATTTTCAGTGAAAGACAATCTTTCATAAAAGAGATTCATTTATTGGATATGGGCTAAATTTAGGCCCATTTGTTTGAAGAGTCTAATTCAGAACCCATTTGTTTAGGCCCATTTCTTTCTTAAATAACCAATGTTGCACATGGGCTAAAACTTAGTCCAGTTGGTTACCTATGGGCTAAATTTAGGCCCATTTGTTTGAGGAGTCTAATTCAGAACTATGAAACTTATAGGCATTGAGAAGTTTTAGTACTATTGATAAGTACTTATAAATTATAGTTTAGGTATTGTTGAACTAATTAATATATATATATATATATATATATATACTTATAAATTAAAAAGGATAAAAATGATATTCAAATCTCTAACACATTTTTTTGAGTGTCATGACACAATAATTGAGACAAAATTAAAAGGTTGAAAGGTTCAATCAAGAATGTGAAATCACCATCGTATCTCAACTAGAATTGTTAGGACCTTCAAGAGGAGTTGTAATTTCCCTTCAGAGATAGTTAGAATTTTGAGTTTATAAATTATAAATTTCAGAAAAATCAGTTTATAATTGAGTTTTGGATAAGTTATTTATACATATTCAATAAAAAAAATTAATATAAATATAAAATTTAAGTCAAAGCTACTAAATTCTATCAAATTCGTAAAATAAATTGTTCACTCCGCCTTTACTTTCCAATAAGTAAGTAAATCCGTAGTGTAGCATATGGGTGTAGTTTGTAGTGCAATGGCTAGAAACCCTTCACCCCTCAGATTTGATCCCTAAAAAAAGCAATTTAGGGTGTGTTCGGTACGGTATTGCCGGAAAATATTTTTCAATTTTTTCATATTCGGTTAGTCAAATATTTTGTAAAATATTTTCTCTAGAAAATACAAGCTCCCTAAAAACGTGAAAAATGAGATTCCTAATGAGAGTAGGGAAAACAAGCCCTACTAGTGACATTTCACATTGATTTTGTCCTCCCACCCTCTGACACACCTCATCTTCACCGCATCTCCATACCTCATCCCCACCTCACCACCCCTGCCTTCTCACCCTAATCACCTCCCATAGTTTATGTCTAAATTATATACAAATGCTTTTAGAATAATAGTTTTTGCTTACTTATCGAACATAAGAAAATAAGTAAAAAAATCCACTTATTTTCTAGAAAATATCTTTCGAGAAAAAGTCAACATATTCCTGAAATAGCGGTCAGTCTCGCTACTTCTTTAATTACCACCCCCCTACTTGCTCATTCGCAATTACTATCATAAGAAAGTCGCCCCTATCTCTAAAGGGGACGCTCGAAAAGGTTCTCGATCCTCAATAGCTCTTTTTAGTGGGAAGAAATAGTGCAAAAAGGGAGCAAGACCAAGCCGAGCCACTTGAAGAAAATATTTTCATTAAAAATATTTTTCTTCATACCAAATACACTCTAAGGCCTCATTTATTTACACTTAATGAAGGTTTAAATCTGAATCATTAACTCATTAAGTGCATTTATTTTCCTTTAAATTTTACCATTCAATGGCCCTTAAGAGATCTGACCGAATTAGATCTAAAAGGAAGTCTGAAGACCATTCAGTGGTCATTTGGTTATTAATCTTTGTTATGTTTTACAATGGTGACACGTTTTCTCTCACAAATTGTGCTCTTTGAACTAAATTAATGTAGCATCTTTTTCTTATTTAACCATTAATGTAGCATTTGATATTCCTTGAATATAGAAATTGTCTATTGTTTAGATACATTAGATAATTAGAAACTACATACATTATATATTTTATTAGCTTAGTGATTTTATTATGTAATATTAATTGCATCCATTAGTGCCATTATTATTGTCGTTACCCTCGTCATCACTATCAACTACTGCTACCATGACCGTCAATTTTCACTATCAATCACCTTCACCATCACAACTAGCATCATCGTCAATTATCACCAACAAATTGTCAATCATCACATATTCTTCAGCCATTACCATCACTTCAAATCATATTCACCATTATTAGCGATCATAAATATTTTATTTTTTCTCAGATAATAATTTTATTTCATTAAATTTATATTTTTTTAATATTTAATTATTACTACTTTATTTGAATTGCATATATTATGTTTATAAATAAATAATTATGCACGTTCAGAAGTTAAAAAACAAACAGTCTTAATCATTCAGTGTTCAGATCTAGAGACAACATCTTAATCATTCAGATGTTCATTCAGATTCAGACATCTTAATCTTAATAAAAATAAATGAGGCCTTAATCTCCTTATAAATGATCAGTCCACCTAACGCTAATTTCGGATTAATCAAGTCATTGAATTTCGAAAATATATCAAATGAATATAAATAAATTAGAAATTTAAAGAATAAGTCATAGACTCATCATAGTGTAACGAATATGAAAGGAAGTGTTTAATATACATATCAAACAGTAAAAATGAGTAAAATAATAATGAGCATGCTTAGGTAACAACCGGCAAAGAAAGGACCCCATATTTATGTATATCTCAGTCTGACATTAACAAGACTATACATAAAAATGAATAACACCTAACATTATTATTATTCTTTACAAGTAATAACTATCTCCTTTCATTTCAAACTTCAATATTTACACTTCTTTGGATATTTCCTCACTGACAAACCTTCACTATTTTTAGAAGTATCTTCCATTTTAGGAGATGCTACTATCTATTGTTTAGTACAGTTCATTTGTAGTATTATTTTGTTGTAATATTATTTTGTTATTGTATGTTATTTTTATTATTATTTATTGTCTTTCATATTTTCATTATGTTCTTTTGTAGATGGTTTCTGTCATGAGCTAGGGTCAATTAAGAACAACCTATCTACCTTAGATGAGGTAGAAATAAAAAATGTGTACACTCTACCCTCTAAAACTCCACTTTATGAGAATACACTGAGTATTTTATTGTTGTTATTAAGGTCGCCTCATGAATCTCCACTGACCATGCACTTCATTAAAAAAAAAAAAAAAAGAAGATTGTATGATTAAAATATTTTATTTTGACTTACTTTTTAAATCGTTCACGAGACTAATGATTTATTACTATAGCACGATATCGCATTTGGTAATTGTTATATATTCAACTGAGATCTTCAAATGGTACTAGTGGCAATTAAACAAATAAGTCGACATATTAAGCTAATTAGATTAAGAAAGACCAAGAAACATTGTCCATAAAACAAGGGTTCCTTGTTTAATTATTGCATTAAGAAAAAGTATATGTAGTCAATATGTCCACAAAATCTTTCACTTACTAGCCAATCTGATATTTATAATTAAAGTAATGACAATTTGTTACTGAATATCAGTATGAAAACAATTCTCCAACCTCATGAAGAAGAATAAGGTTGTTTTTCGAAGTAATACAAAACACAAGTCATTTGTTATAATATTAGCAATTTGGGGTTTAATTTAACCAATGAGACAATCCAACATTCTTCCTCCTGCTAATCCACCATAATAAGCATATTAAATGTACTTGTTAATTGAAGATAATATTTTGCCTAAAAAAAAGTTCCCCGAACAAAAAACTACAACTGTTTGTGAATTATTTTTTCGGGTAGAAATACTTTTTAAACATTTTTGCTTTCACTTACCCCCTTCGTCTCAAAATATTTGTCATGTTTCATTTATTGAGAGTCAAATTACATAAATTTTGGCCAACATTTTAAGATGTAAAATTTTCACTATATTGATATGAGAAAAATTGCAATTCAGAGTACTCTTCATAGAAATTGCAATTCATAGTACTCTTCATAAAATTTCCAAATGTCTAAATATTAGTTATAAAATATTAAATTTACTTCAATTTAGCTTTGAAAATTAGTCAAATTAACTCTCGAAAAACGAAACGTGCCAAGTATTGAGATGAAGAGTACAACTTAAAATGTAATATGGTGATTTTGTCATAAAAAAATTTCATCTATCTCATCGTTTCTGATCAACATTTAGTATCAAATACGAAAATATTTAATTAAGTTTTTGATCAATATCATCCCTATTGTTTCGCTCAAACTTCCACTATATCCTCATACTATCCCACTTAAAAAGACAACATCCCTTAAGTTTGGGAAACTTGATAAAAAAAAAAACATCCCTATGCTGACTAATTTTCCACTGTCAATTTGTGGTGTTTGAATGGCTAATTTCTTTAGTTGCTCCAAATTCATTAGAACAAAACGAGCTTGTTAATTTAAAAATAAAAAAGGATACATGGTAACAAAAGATGAAAAGGTTAACAAGGGATGTTTTTGGTCAAGTTTGCCAAATTTAAGGGATGTTACTTGTTAAGTGTGATATTATAAGGATGTAGTAAAAATTTGGTGAAACAATAAGAAATGATATTGGTCAAAAAAACTCCATTTAATTTGCTACTTATCACGATTAAAAGTTTAGATTTGGAGCCATTTAATGATTAATCTAACCTTCAAGTTATTATTTTCTTTATATATCCTTGAGTGTACTACTTCTGTTCCTTTTTACTTATCCCTTGTTGACTTGACACTCTTCTTAAAAAACTATTTATTAAAAGTTTGTTTTACTAAATACCCTTGTTAATTATATTTTGAAAAATATTATCGTGACTATTAGTATTTTATGTGGTTATAAGTTAAATGATGCATGTAAATAATGTTAAAAGAAAATAATAAATCTCTCATAATTTGTTAAAATTTATAAGTAAAACAAAAATTTATTATCCTATATACGGTGCACATAGGTGCAAGTGGTGTCATCCAATTGGCACTAATTGCTTCTAGCTTGCCTGGTTTAGTGCAAGGTTGAGTTGAGTGAGGTTACGATTTCGAATCCGAGTGAATCCTTTTCTCCGTTTGTTTAATTATTTTTCAATTCTTTGCTACTAAAATGTAGTTATTGGGGCTTCCATAATGGATCAAAGATATAGTTTTTGAATGAGCATAAGTATGATGTTTGACTTATTTTTGTTATTTTAATTTATATTAAAGTGTTAAAAATATTTTTTTATTTTACCCAAATACTAAATATGCTTAATATTATTTTTGACTTAAAAATACCTAATAGTTTATTTTGCTATAGCTCCAATTAATACTTTTAAATATTTGAAAAGAAATTACTCTTATTAAGCAAACTCAAGAACATGATCCAAAAAAAATTACATTCTCTTTATTTTCTTTTACTAGTCCAGTATAAATTTTATACTCTTTTTGAAAACTTATTTGGTCAGTACTTATGATAAGGGATTGTGTTTTTTATTTCCATATTATGATATTGCTATAATTATTTGTTCATTTGTTCACTTCTTTAAATATCGACACCCGCTTATAAAAAATCTTGCGTACGCCACTGTCTATATAAGCTGAAGCAGGACATGGACGACATGCCTGCTTCGGCGGGTCCCGCTTTGTTTTTTTTTATATATTCTCCATTTTAATTTATTTGTCTTACGTTAAAAGTATTATAAATCACAATAATTAACAACTTATTATATATTTAAAAATTACATTAATAGTATTATAAATCACAATAAAAAAATCACATTAAAAGTATTATAAATCACAACAATTAACAACTTGAAATATTCTTATATGAATTTCATTGATCTAAATAAAATAATATATGTATATCTAAAAAATTAATTGATTTAAACAAAATAATAATGTATGCATATCTAAATTAGACATATCTTACAATTTTTGAGTATTAATATTGAACTCGTGCGTAGCACAAGATTTTGTATCTAGTTTTAACATAAGACACAAGTAAAAAGAAAAAAGGGAGAGGGGAGGGGAGGGGTTACTAAAATTTGCCACATATGTGAGTGATTTAATGAAATTCATCTCTTTTTTCCTTTAATGTTTGACTGTCTTTTGAAAGGACAAAACGAACTATTAGTCCAACTATCATTAACTATTGAATTAAACCTTTTTGACAACTAAAGGATCTACTTTTGAAAGAGTGCACCTTTGAGGATTTTTTCCCACAAACTCTAGTTTGAGATTTTCTTTGCTTTCTACTAAAAAGGAAAAATTTCTTAAATGAAAGTTTCTGAATGAGAAATTGTGCAATTCATCATCAATGATTTTGCCTTGCTAACACTATTACCAGTCTACTGACATTAACATTTAACCATCACTATTCATTACTCCGTCAAAAAGATTTTTTTAAAAAAAGAAAATTAATTTTCTTATGGTTGTAAAAGATAAGTAATTTTCTTATTATTTTTTTATATTTGTCTAGGTAAATAAACTAAGTATATATTTTAAAAATCACTTATATAACTTGTTTCCTCTATTTCTTCACCAGAAAAGTCATTTTTCTTTTTTTAAGAAATTTGTTTTTCTTAAAAAAAATGATAATCCAAAATAACAAAATTTGAAAGATAATTTTTTGAAAATATTTTTTCCGTACCAAACAAACCCTTAATTTGTTAAAAATAAAGTTGGACAACATTTGGAATAATTTTAGAGGTTTTCAGAAAGAAAATAAAAGTTTGTAGAAATTTACTGTGTAAATAGTTTTAATTGTATGAGTCAAATAAAGGATGGTAAATACATATTCGCATCACATATGTATGAACTGTTTTTATCAAATTAAATAACGTAATTTTGATAATAAAAAAATAAAATGAAAATACATACGCCTTCATCATAATTAAGCTATGTATGAAAATTTTATATTTTACATCCATTAGTTTAATATAGATAATTTTTTATCATAATTTTTTTTTTGAGTGAAAAACAGCTCCTAGACAAATCTAAAAAATCCGTGAGCAGATTTTAAGAAATCTTTGTAATTCAACGGTTCCCTCTCTAACACCCCCCCCCCCCCCCCCCCCCCCCCCCCCCCCCCCCCCCCCCCCCCCCCCCCCCACCTCCACCCCCCACCCCCACCCTCACCTCCACCCCCACCCCCACCTCCAACCATCCCCCGCCAGTGTCTCTAGTTTGTATATAGGCAAAAGGGAAAAATCACTCTTTTTTCTATGGTTAGTGTCAAAAATTAAGGCTGTGATTAATACTAGGACCTTAATATTAGCATTTTCATTTGTTCCTCAAATTCCCTCCACTTGTCAAAAATCAAACAACACCCACCCACCCCCTCTCGTGGTGGGGGTTGGGTAATGGTGTTTGTGAAAAACAGTTTCATTGAATGATAAGGTAGAATTTATGATTTGGGTATATGGGTCTTTATTCCAATCTTTTCTTGAATTTTGGATGAACATGGATGATATTTGACGAAAAAAGACTTGTTTTTTTTTGTTGCTAGTTGTGGTTTTCTTCTATGCTGTTATCAACCCACATTAGTCATCTCTCTGTTTCAACACTCTTAGAAATATTTTGTGAGTTCCTTATTTCTTCTTCTATTCATTTTTTTTTTCCATCAGATGATTGTTAGATCAAAGTTTTTTTCTTTTTCTTGTTTTATGATGCAGAGAAGGAGAGAGCATTAAGTTTTTTGTGCTTGTGTAGAGAAATTATTTGCTTTTGTGTTCTATAGGATTTTTTTTTCTTGATAAAGGTGGTGGCTAGACCAACTTGCATGTGACCTGACTATTTTATCAAGTACCTGCTACGTCACACCAGAACAGGTGGGATAACTCGTCCACCATGAATTCACCTATGTTTTTTTATCTCTGTTTCATAGGGCCATTTTGTTCTAAGATTCTAGTTTGTATTTTTTTTTAGGGGGTTGTTCTTGGTCTTTGTATTTTTTTGGAGTATAAGCTGACTGGATATGTTTCTTTTTCACAGGGGATGGTTGTAAAACACATCTTTTGCGGTGCTTGTAAAAAGTAAGTTTCATTAGTATCTATGCAGCATTGCTTATACAAATTTTTCATTTTAATTGTGTTTGTTTCTGTGAAATTAGGAATTTTGTGTTTACAAAAAGAAACTAATATTGTTATTACTAAAGTTTATTACATAGCTTGATTTGTCTGGGATACAAGTATCTAGCCGATCATTTCCATAAGATGATAAAATAAAAACCGGGGTACATCATAGAACATTAAGCTTTCAAAAACTTCCATGCTTTGCTAGTCATCCGCTACCTTGTTGCCTTCCTTGAATATATGCTTTAAATCTGGACTTCCTGCGTTTCACCACCTGCCTGCAATCATTTTGAATTCTTGGTTTTGGGATTAGTTATACTTTCCTTGATGCAAGACCAAGGAAAGCGTAAGAGGAAAGAGTTAGTCTGTTACTTTGTGATTTGATATGATTTGGATAATTTAGAACTATTGGTTGATATTTTACAGTAAATCTGGTAAGAGAATCAATATGAATGCAGTACGTACCTCAGAAAACAAAGCTGTTATTGCTGGACAAAAGAATTTCTCTATTTCGGCTTCTGCTCAAGGTGACATCAGCTGTATTCCAAAGAGATTGTGTATGGCTTGTTTTTTCTTCTGTTTTGCCTCTGATGGATTATCTTCTTGAAAATACTTGTTGTAGACCTTAGATTGTTTGAGATGGAAAAGGAGAAACATGATGATTCTTCTCCAAGAGGAGTTATCGAAGCGAGCATCAGAAACCAGGAGAGTGGCTCCAATTTTCCTAAAGCAGAACCCTCAGGTTCTCAAATCTGCTCGTCAAATCCACGGATGTCCTCTCGCTGGCACAAGTTCTTCAAAATGTGGAAAAGAAGTTCTGTCAAAAGACTACCTTCTTTTCCACCTTTAGCTGTGCCAAGGATATCGACAAGGAAAAGCAGAAGTGCGAGGGAAAATGTAGCAGCGGGTATCTATCACTTCAAATCTTCCTGGAAGAACTTCAGCCTGTCTGAACTGAAAAATGCTACTAATAATTTTAGCAAAGGTCTGTAATCTGATTTGACATCTCTCTTTCTTGCATTCAGGCTATACATTTCTACATCTACTACTCTTTCATGGTGCTACCAAGATTCTATTTTATTCTTTGAAAAGTTTTAGAACATAAATGTGTATTCTAGAGTTGATCTCCTTCTTTGACAGAAAACTTGATTGGCAAAGGAGGGTTTGCTGAAGTTTACAAGGGTTGTTTGCCTGATGGTCAGCTTATCGCGGTTAAGCGCCTCAATAAAGGTACAGCAGAGGATCAGGAACAAAGCTTCCTCTGTGAAATAGGTACTATAGCACATGTAGACCATCCTAATACTGCAAGGATGGTTGGTTATGGAGTGGAAGGAGGGACATACCTTGTTCTTCAGTTATCTTCTCAAGGGAGCTTAGGATCATTTCTTCGTGGTCTGTCTCAAAATTTCTAGTTACAAGACTATATTTCTGTTCTAGTAATTGATGAACCGCCCTTTTCTGCTTTAACACAAGGTACTTTATTGTTTTCTATTTTCTCAGGCTCAAGGGATAAACTAGATTGGGCCGCCAGGTACAAAATAATATTTGGAATAGCAAATGGCCTACTATACCTTCACGAGAATTGCCAAAGGCGGATTATACACAGAGATATTAAAGCTGATAATATTCTACTTACGGAGGATTTTGTGCCTCAGGTACTATACTAGCTGGCATTATTAAATCTTCCATTATCTACACAATTTTGGTAAAACAATCTGGTCTCCTCTGAGTGTATTTTTATGTCATATCCCCTGCTTCAGTTGGATAGGCTCTACAACAGTATTTATAGTTGTCTAAGCTATGTTCCTTCCTTATTTATTTTTACTGTAATATTCTTACTCAAATAAATACAAATTTGTAATGGTCATGTCTACATTAACGTCTGTCTTAACATGGTTAAAAGCACTTGCATTTATGATTGAGTATTAAGGGAAGAAAAGATTATATCTAACATATATGCTGAGATCAGTTGTGTTACATATTGCCATAGTTACTCTTCATATATATGTTTTACCATAGAAGCTTTAGTTTCAAAAAATATATATATTTATTTTACCATAGAAGCCTGAATGCTGTGAAGAGAGACGTTAAAACAGATCACGTACCTTCGCTAAAATTAGTGGTACCATTCTTCAGATCAAATAGGGTGAAGTTCTTTCAGGATGATCTGAATGGATAGAAACACGTTGCTACATTTTCCCTCACGCTTATGCCTTTCCTTCTTGATATCCTTGGAACAGCTAAAGATGGAAAGGAAGGAAGTCTCTTGATGGAACTCCCTTCAACATTTTGAAGAACTTATGCCAGTGAGGGAATCTGTGAATTCGACAAGCAGATTTGAAAATCCGAGGGTTAGATTTAGGAGAATTAGAGTCATTACCCAGCTTCTTATGCACGCTTCAATAACACCTCTTGGAAGAATATATTCTGTGCTTGTATATGAACAAACACCTATGTTTAAGATTGACAATTAAGTGATGCACAATAACTTTCTTAACTTTGCTGGTTAGGAGACCTTGACTCACAAGGATTGAATGTGATTGGTGGTTTGTGGTAGATTTTACCAATGGTTATTGGTGATGGGCTTTGATGATATTTTTTTCTGAGAAAGCTAGTATCACGATGGGAAAAGGAATATTGAGAGGTGCAAAGATGACAATAAGTGAAATTTAGTGACAAGCTTGTTTATAGTTGCGATAAGTGCTGTAGTAGTGAGCAATCAGATATAAAGAGGAGCAAATAGAGATTGAGGTAGAAAATGGATGAGTACATACTATGTACGATACATCCTATGTACTGTTGAAAACATGTTTTCTAACGGAGACTAGCAGGAGATGCGGCAGAGAGAGGTAGCGTATCATTGGTAAAAGAGAAATAGAGAAATTAATACTGGATGGGTGTATATCATGTGAGATACATCGTGTATAACATTCACATGTTTCAACATCCTTTTGAAGAAAAGATAATCTTTCATAAAAGAAATTCCTTTAGTGCAGATCAACAAGAGATGCAACAGAGAGAGGTTGTGGTAGTGGGAAAACAGAATAGAGAAGAACAAAGATAGCAAGAGTTAAAACATGGATGGATACAAATTGGATAGTTCTGTGCGACCTATTTGCTACTTGAAACATGTTTTCTGATGGAGCCTAGCAGGAGAGGCAACAAAAAGAGGTATTGGAAAAGGGAAATTGAAAAGAACAAAGATAGAAAGAGTTAGAAATGGACGGGTACACATCATGTGAGATACATCATGTATACATCACAAATGCTATTTATATGGTTGTCATACGAAAACCATTAAACACCCTTTTCTTGCATTGACGTATTACTAACCAGCTATGTCAGTTATTTCTCAACTTTGCCGGAATCAAAGGCTTCATGCCTGGGAATACATGGGATTTTATGAGTTGTTGGAATAAGCAAGAGTTGGAACAAAGTATGAAATAGCCGGCGGCATACAATTCCTCCTTGTATGTGATGGGTGATTTGAAGAGAAAGGAACTCAAGATATTTTGAAGAGAAGCAAAATTCAGTCAAGAGGATTAAGACTGCATCTTGTTGTTTCACTTTTCGTGTAAGAAGGAATATGCAAATAAGCCAGGAATTCATTAGAATTTATAGAGTTCCTCTAAGATGAGAAGAGGACTATACTTTTGTTTCTTTGCGACTTGTACATAAAATTCCGCACCAACTTTGCAAATATAATTATTACATTTCAAGAAAAAAACAAATACATGTGATATTTCACATGTATAACGTTCAAAACACGTTGTTTTGCTCACTTGTACAGATACCAGCACCACTTTTGTGTTGTTTATGAAAATAATCATTACCATTTAAGAAAAAAGCAAATTCATGTGATATCTCACATGTATAACGTTCGTAACACGCATTTCACAAGCATCGTTTTGAGTAGAAGACAAACTTTCATAAAAGAGATTCCTTTAGTGGAGATTAGTTTGTTTGCACAAAACGGAGGTTTGAATGTGAATGGTTCAAACATTAAACCATTAACTGCATTTGCTTACATTAAGACTTAAAGACTTATTTTTGTGTGGTAATTTCACCACCACTCCATTCATAACAACCAACCACCACCACTAATCACCTATGCCATGACAACCACTATTGACAACGATTACCGTTGTCAACCACAATAGTCAGTCGCTATCACACCTACCACCTCCATCATTATAATTATATGCACTGCTATCACCACCACCGTCACCTCCTCCGCCTCCTCCACCACCATTATCAGCCACTACCACCACTGCGACCAATCCTTACTACCAACCACCTCCAGCATCACAACTAGTAGCATTGCCAACTACTACTAGTAGCACCATCGTCAACCACCACTAACATCAACCAACTCCACTACCCCACCACCATTGCACCATCACTAAACACCAACCACCTCCACCATCACAACTTCGCCACCACCGGTCCACCATTACTAGCCTCTAGAACTAACCATCACCACCACCACAAACCATCTCCATCATCACTAGCGAACATAAATAATTTATTTTTTTATAAAATAATAATTTTATTTATTAAATTTATATATTTTTCCAATATTTAATTACTTTTAAAATTTAATTGTATATTTACAACAGCAACATACCCGGTGTAATCGCCCATATTGTATTTTTATTATGTTTAAAAATAAATAAAAATTAGGCACATTCAGATGTTGAAAACAATTAGTCTTAATCATTCAGTGTTCGGATCTAAAGACAACATCTTAATTATTCAAATGTGCATTCATATTCAAATGTCTTAATATTAATTCAAACATATGGCGCCAGAAAAACATAGAGAGGTGGTATCTCAATGGGAAAAGGGAAATGGAGAATAACAAAGATAGCCCAAAAAAGGACCGCACGATGCATAAAGCATTTTGCGTTAGGAGGGTTCATGGAAATTATAATGTTCAAACACGTGAGATGCGACAAAGAGAGGTAGTGCATTCACGAGTAAAGGGAAATAGAGAAGAACAAAGATAATAGGAATTAGAAATGGATGAGTACAAAGGCATATGATATACACTGTGTATAATGTTCAAATCACGTGCTTTAAAAGCATCCTTTTGGATGAAAACTAGCTTTATGTACTAAGGCGGACCTAGGATATGAAACCGGTTGGGGCCCACAAAAAAATTAAAGTATTGCTAGAGATAGGAATCGAAACCGGGCCATCTAACACGAGCAGAACCTAAGCAGCAGACTTGACCAATGCCCCTAACCAGCCTTTGTGTTTTCGGGTGCTTAATCAAATATATATTCTAGCTCAAGAGTATATACAAGATTTTGTCCGAGATTACTGGGGTCCGGTGATCCCCCTACCTTCTACATAGGCTCGCCTCTGTATATTAGTAATGGAGAGAGGTCGTGTATTAGTGTAAGTTAGTAAAGAAGGGAAATAGAGAAGAAATGATATAACAATAGTTAGAAAAAGGATGGATACAAATTCATGTAAGATACATTGAGTATAATGCTCAAAACATGTGTTTCAAAAGCATCTTTTTGAATGTAAGACAAGCTTCCATAAAAGAGATTCCTCTAATAGAAACGAGAGGGTGACAAAGAGGAAAAGGAAATAGAGGACAAAGATAGTGATAAAGAAATGGATTTTGGATCTAACGCAACCCCAAAAGCTAGCTCATGAGGGGATCCTAAGCCCACCGGTGTGGGACTTAGAAACGAGAGGGTGACAAAGAGGAAAAGGAAATAGAGGACAAAGATAGTGATAAAGAAATGGATTTTGGATCTAACGCAACCCCAAAAGCTAGCTCATGAGGGGAGGATTGACCATCGGTGTGGGAGATCAAATTTTCCTAAGCCCACCGGTGTGGGACTCAACACCCCTGTACGCCGAGAATTGGGCATCTGAAGAGTGAACGAGATAAGACGGGAGGCCTATCATCAGATGAACCAATGAATTGGGTTGGGCGTGACTCTGATACCACTATAAGGAAATGAATCTTAAACCTAACTCAACCCCAAAAGCTAGCTCATGAAGAGAGGATTGTCCAAGACCATATAAGGAGATCAAATTTCCCTAAGCCCACCGATGTGGGACTCAATAGATAGCAAGAGTTTCTAGATATGGATTGGTACACATTCATGTGACATACATCGTGTATAACATTCAAAACACATGTTTCAAAACATCCTTTTGAATGAAAGACAAGCTTAATAAAAGAGTTTCCTTTAGTAATTAAAGCTTAAAGTAGACAACTGTTCTGGCAAGGTTTTAAACATAGCTGCGAAACTGTTGCTCCCAAGGTTGGCTGTTTTGTTGATGAGGTTTATTTACAAGCTAAAGCAGAATATGGTAGTCTTTGCAGTGATGTCAAAAGGCGTGTAGAAATGCGCCCAAGTATAGAGTGCAGTTGTAACACAAGCTTTATTGAACTACTGAAGTATGGAGAATATGAACTATGAAGGTGAAAAAATATTTATGTAATGTAAGAAAAAACATCTGTAAAGAAAATAAATAATTATACGAGCAAATGAATTGTAGAAAACTAATCATGCAAAATATAGGAAGTAAAATCATGTCAACCAAGTCCAAAAATCAGTCTAAATTCCTTTCGATCCATCAATACAGTTTTTGAGTTTATAATTCAACTTCAATGACTAGTTTCAATATGCTAAGTTTCAAATTTTCTCTTCTTGATCGCCACGATATAATTCATAATGTCGTTTTAACAACTATTATAATGGTTTGCCAGCTATATTTTGTTTAGTGCTGCGCTTGTCAAGATAGAACGAACTTACGGGTGTTCAAGCGCATGCCTAAGGACCTGGGTGCTTGCCCCAAAGTGCTTTTTAAGGGATGTGAAATGCCTATTCCGCTGCACTTAATTTTAGGGCTTAAGCTGTTAAGATGACATTGAGTTTTTGTGAGAATTTTGGTTGTCACATTCCCTGAGTTCAGTATTCACACTTGTGGAACTCCTTGACACTATGATAGCCTCTAGAAATCGATGTGTGTGTCTGTGTATAATAGGTCGTCTTTCAAGAAATATTTCTGGTCAAGAAAGTTAAAAACAAAGCTTGATGAGGATTGTTATCTGTGAGTCAGTGCCTTCTTACCGTTCATCTATTAAGGTCATTCATTTGACTAATAATGGACATGGAAATATCCTTTTATTCCATCAGGAACCTGCCTTCGCAGATGCACCCGTGTGAAAGATCTTTGAAATTCAGTGTAGTCTAATGTTTGTGATTTGAATTACTTCATATTAAGTTTAAGGTGATTTTTCTAACTGATGTAGTAGCTTACCATCTAGAGTAGGTTTAGAGGGACTTTCCTTTGACATAAGCATGTTAATGCATGAATCTATGGTTTCTTGAACGAATGATGATTATAGACATTTATTAATTAATTTATAGTTGTAGTTAATAGCTATGTTGCTCGGAATCTCCATAACTGATGCCGCACCCGTGTCAGATTCTTCAAAAATACACTACTTTTGGAGAATCCAACGCACCCGTCGCAACTTTTAAAGAGTCTGAGCAACATAGGTTTATAGAACTTCTGAAACCATCTCCTTTAGTTTGGTTAGTTGTTTCTCCTCCATGATACAATCCCTTTTTCTAGCTTCCCATTTCTTAGTGTGGAATTTTTGTAGTGATTGTTTTTCTAATTGATATCGGTGGACTGGTGGAGTACAGGATGTGACATCCTTTGTGAATCTAGTGTTTGTCCACTTCTCTAAGAACATGCCTCTTCATTGTTATTATGATATAATACTTTCTAAAATTAATCATTGTTAGGATATAATATTCATAGTTGTATCATATCACTTGGTATTCCGAGCTATCTGATCATAGTTGTATTACTGGTGGATTAAGTTTGAATGTTCCAAGAGTCATGACAGAGAGAAAATTACAGGCAAAGAGGTTCTACTTCTCCCTTTAGACAATTAAAGTACTCTTTGAGTTCCATGTAATTTAGAACTTAGTAGACACGATGATTTGTGTGTTTGCTGCAAATTACCCTTGATTATTGCCTATTCTAAGAATGTGTATTGTGGATGCAGATTTGTGACTTTGGCCTTGCAAAGTGGCTTCCCAAAGAGTGGACACATCATAATGTGGGCAAGTTTGAAGGCACATTTGGGTATGTCGGTCCTGAAATCTGAAATTAAAAGCTTTGAAAATGTCGCTGATATCTTCATCTACTTTGCAAGGAGATCTAATGCATTTTTTCTTGATACTGTCAGTTATTTTGCTCCGGAGTATTTTATGCATGGCACTGTGGATGAGAAAACCGATGTATTTTCTTTTGGTGTACTGCTATTGGAGATAATAACTGGAAGACGAGCATTAGATGATTCACAGCAGAGCCTTGTGATTTGGGTACTTTCTTGTGTCAAATCTTCCATCATATATTCCTTATTATCTAATTCAGGAATACATCCTTACTATACGAGCATACACGTATTCAACTGTAGGCAAAGCCTCTGCTCGAAAAGCACAACGTGAAAGAACTAATTGATCCTGTTCTTGGTGATAAGTACAATCCAAAAGAGATGGAGCGTGTTATTATAACTGCTGGCTTATGTGTAGAACAGAATCCTCTTATGCGGCCTCGAATGAATCAGGCAAGTAGTTATTTTCTATCACCCTGATTTCCTGTAATTTGGCAATTCAAGTCATTTTTGTATCATAGAGTGCCTGTTCTTGTGGTATTTTGTATCGTCTTTTCAAGAACACAATGTTATAATTCTTGGAGCAGCTAGTACTTTGTGCGATGAAGTGTCTTTGCTTTAACCAAGAGGAAACTTGTTCAGTTCAGCAACTTCTGGTACCGTGAAGGTTTGTTATGAAGATTGAAAGAATGATCTTTATTCTTATTGCAGGCTATCGTCATAATGAGGACTGATGATGACTGCTCCAAGCAGAAATACATGCGAAGGAGGACATATTCACAAGAACTCATGGATGCAGCGGAGTACAACTCCACGAAATGCCTAAATGATCTTAAACAGCTTAATCTAAGAAATTCAGTTTCTGAAGTCAACATAAAGACCTCAGCAGCGTAGTTAGAATTGGTAATTTAGTCACAGCTTAAAGGAAAACTAAAGTTTTTTGGGTGTTTTTTAACCCTCATATATATGTACTTTCAAATAATCATGTTGTTTTGCATGGAATTTTGAGAAAGAGGTAGAAAGGTCCTCACTCTTTCAAATGCCATGGGAAACATAGTGAAGTGAGTAAACTCTCTTTAGGTAATGGTGTCCATGTATATATTAAACATATCGAAACTATACTTGTAAGTTAAATGGTTCAAAGTGCTTTTTTCTTCTTTAAATAACACTGTTTTTTGGGACAAGTTGTGTGCACTTCGACTATTCCATTGGTACATGCCATCTCCGACTAGCATATAAAACTTGAAAGAGCTTAACTTTCTGTTATATACCTTTTCATTTCGTTTTATTGTTTTTGGAAAGGACAGAAATTAGGGGGAGGAGCAAATTTCTTCCAAAGATGATTGCTGAATAGCGAAATAGAGAAGGGGGGATGCCTTTCGTGCTGATTGGAGCTTACCCGACAAGGAATTTCGCTATCTTAGGATCATTATAGTTACGGCCCCGTATAGATTAGAAGATAGACAAGTCTCTTTGTAGATGGAGTGCTATTGTAAAATTATCAATGGTTCCTTTTGTAATTTTTGACTGGACAATGCTTCATTTTATTACGGCAGAAATAGTGCACACTGGTCACTTTCGGTACTGTCTTTAAAATATAGTCGTCTCCATGGAGTTTCAAATTCTACTGGTGTTCTGGAATTTAGTGGCTATTCTTCAAATACATCGGCTAAAAAGTGGCTATTTGTAAAATTTACCCCTTTTTACAGAATATGGGTTACACAAATTAAAGACCAATATCTTAGGCCCAAGAAGAACTGCTGTCAAACTCCTAAAGATCTATAAGAAGCCCAATATTGAAATCTAAAGTTCAAAAATGGTAGCATTTGGTCAATTAACAGCTTATTTCTCGAATTAATTATCTAAAAATCAAAACTAATAAGTGTCACTTACTTTCCTGTTTGCTCATGATTTTGAAAAAGAATTGAATAATTTTATTTTCAATGTAGTTTTGAGTATTTCTTTTATCTGCTCAAAAAAACAATGAGCAGATGTTTAAAACCAACTTTGACCAAGGGAAAATGAATTGAATAATTTTATTTGTTCCTCCTATTTGTGTGTGTTTCCTTTTTGTTCTTTTTCCTTGTCCTATCAGAAACTTTTCTGCATGCCCATTAGTGATGTCAGACAAGTACTGTATGTAAAATTAGTTGAACAGTGACACCAACGAATCAACTAACTAAACTCATTGGTGTTTTCGATTTTGTTCATATGTATATTATTAATGAGAAATTGACATAAATAATCATATCCATTAAAATAATAGTTAGTAAATATATAACTTTTCAATATTAATATATAATATACATAAAATATATATATATCTTTATATATTATTGATTACCATACTTTATGTCACTTTCATGGATGTCTTTTGCTGCTATTTTTGCACGCATCTCTGTGGTGAAAATGATAGGAACCAAATCTCGGAGGGCCACAAAGGTTTATCACATGCTTCATATTGTTTCATTTTTATCTTTCTAATATAAGTACTAAACATATATATTTCTTGAGTTAATTTAATATACTGAATGTAATTATCCTAATATTACCAGTAGGAAAAAGCTAATAATTAATCACAGCTTGGGTGCCGTTTGCATCATTGTTTTTAGAAGAAAGAAACAATGAATAAAAACATGATATCGTATTAAAAATTCCGTCCATAAAAGGAGGATGAAAACCCTTACGTTAAATGACAGAACAAAAAGACAAAAGACAAAGCAAATGCGAAGTGAAACAGAAGAACATTAACAAGAAAATACTACTACTCCATAATTATGTCTCCATTCATATAATACACTTTGTTTTTTTAGTTTGTTAATAAAAAAGAATGGTATTTTTTTACATTTAGAAATATATAATTTAATTTTAAACTTTCATTTACCCCCTTAATAAGATTCATGATTTATAATCACACAAATGTCTATTATTTTTTTAATTTAAAGCGCGAATTTTAAAATTCTTTCTTAATTTCTTTCTTAAAGTTTGTGTTCAGTCAAAATGAATCGCATAAAGTCAAAGTGAGCAAAAATATAAAAATAAAGAACAGATGAAAAAGGCAGAAAAATAGACGACATTGATTAGAACTATAGTTGAAAGAATAACAATAACATATCCGGTGTAATATTATAAGTATGGTATGAGGAGGGTAATGTTTACGCAATCTTATTCCTATTTTATAATGATAAAGAGATTGTTTTCGATAGACCCTCAGCTCAAATAAAATGATTTGGGAATTTGGAGATAGGTACCTTCTCATTTAATTTCCATCTTGATATTGGTCAAATAATTCTTTAGTTTGTTTACTTGGAGTTCTTTTCCTCTACTTGTATTTTCCCTTTTTGTGTACGCTACTTTTTGACTATAGAAAGACTAGTTGGGAATTTGTTAGTAGTTCAAAATAAAAAATAATTATTGAAATAATTTATTTTGAAAATATAGTTGGGATAGAAGATTTTTAATAGTTTCTTATGTATACATATATAAAAAAATATAAGTTAATTAAATCACCAATAAATATTTTCAGTAATATCTATATAAGTGTGTTTTCTATACTTCAAGCATAATATATATGGCTACAAGTTGATTATGAGGACATGCAAATATCCAAAATTTTAAATTAGCTAATTATATATATAAAGATGATATATTTTTCTAAATTAAATTAGCTTTTTTGTTTCTTAAAAATGAAAAGAAACTTTCAAGAAAAATAGTAATATTATTTTCAAAAATGATAAATAAAATTTGTGAATGATCTATTTGGCACGAATCTTAATTAGAGGAATTTTCAATGCGAATATCAAACACCGAATGAGAAATAAAAAAATAGTGTTTATTCATTAAATTCTACTTCGTTATCTATTAATATGTTTTATTTTCTTTGTATATCATATTCAATCTTAACCAAAATATTCATATATCCAAAAAATTAATTTGCAAGTCTATAAAACAAATTTGTCATTTAATTGAAAAGCAGAAAAAATAAAAAGATAAAAAAGAAAAAGGAAGAGAATAAAGCAAATACAAAAATAGATTAACAGGAAAAGAGAAAATAGATAAATCTAAGTGCACAAAATAACTGGTATTGAATTCTTCTAAAATCTTTTCAAAATTTCATCTGCAATATGCCTAAAATCAATAGTATAAAATAATTTATATTAATTAATAGTAATATTATTTTCAAAATAATAAAAAGAATTTGCGAATGATCTATTTGGCACGAATCTAAATTAGAGGGATTTTCAATGCGAATATCAAATACCGAATGAGAAATAAGAAAATAGTGTTTATTCATTAAATTCTACTTTGTTATCTATTAATATGTTTTATTTTCTTTGTATATCATATTCAATCTCAACCAAAATATTCGTATATCCAAAAAATCAATCTGCAAGTTTATAAAACAAATTTGTCATTTAATTAAAAAAAAAAAAAAAAAAAAAAAAAAGATAAAAAGAAAAAAGAAGAAATAAAGCAAATACAAAAATAGATTAACAGGAAAAGAGAAAATAGATAAATCTAAGTGCACGAAATAACTGGTATTAAATTCTTTTGAAATCTTTTCAAAATTTCATCTGCAATATGCCTAAAATCAATAGTATAAAATAATTTATATTAATTAATAGATTAAACAAAGAAACTACACTAAAATAGTTTTAAAACTAAATCATATATAAACTATAAAAGAAAAAGAAGATGAATAAATAAAAATTGTAATTTTCCCTAAGTCTCAACCACGGTCATATATTGCTTGTTTTTTTCAAAGGCTCAAACAAATATAAAAATAAAACTTGTAAAGGAAACCTCCTCTTCTAACTCCCACTCCCACTTTCTTTTCTTTCTCCAAAACTTGTAATTTCATGGATTCAATCTTCTCTCAGTAAATCTAGAAAAAAAAAAGTGTAAAAGAGAGAAATATCAAATTTAAATATGTATATATTTGATAAAAAGAAATATGTATATATATATTTCTTTCTAGAAACTAAAAGGAAAAAAAACAGAGAAAAATCTAAAAACAGTCATAGTAAGTTTAGGAACTAAAATTCTCAGATCAGAAAAATTAAGCAGTACAACCTAATACGAGAATTCAAGATCACATAAATTAAAATAAGAGGAGTAAAATTTAGAAAATTAAAAAAAGCATTCCTACCCATAGATTCTTTACGATTTTGCCAATTATAGTTCTTCAAATAAAAACTATCATATGATGTGTTGATTAATATTTTCTTCATGTTCTTCCTCACTTTTATGTATGGTATGGTAATGGAGAAAAAAAAAATCTTGAATGATAATTTTTCATGAAACAAAACATGAATTTATATAGGCAAAGTGGAGGAATACCATAAGTTTTTAATAAAGTTATAAATTAATTTTGGGGGTTATGAAGATTAGAAAATGAGAGGTATAAATATTATTAAGAGTATAAATTGAAGAGGTGTGTAAGTTATGAGTAGTTATTTGTATTAAAGACACTAAATAAAAAATATATATTCAAATATTAAGAGATATTATCATTTTTTATAATTTTAAAAAATAAAAAAAGGCATCTTTAATCAAAGAGAGATTCCACATCACTTTTTTAATATCTAGCTTTATTTTATATATAGATATAGATTTAACTTAATACAAATTAATCACATTAATTATAAGAAAAGAAAAAATAATGAACAAAAATATTTAAAGATTAAAAAACTAAAAGAAGAGAAAAAAATATAAATGATCTTCTTGTGCATTAAATAATTGATGGTTATGAAAATGAAAGGTTTGAGAGTTATGAATATTACTAATATTAATTAAGAGTAGAATTTATTTGATTGAAGGTATGAATTAAGAAGATGATTATGTAAAATAAAATAATTAAAAGAAATGAGAGAAAAGGCCCAAAAAAAGAGAAAATAGATAAATAAGAATGAAGGCCATAGAGAGCGCCACGTCACCATTCCTAAAACCTTCTTTTATATATATATATATATATAGATTAGCGGCCTGCTTATTTAACTCGTAATGCACGTCTAATTGATTCAAATGTCATCAAAAAAATTTTTATTCCCTCTTCTCAAGTGTCCAAAGAAAAAATAAAAGGAGAACTAAACTGGATCTTGATTTGGAGAAAATTCAATTGTGAATTCATGATTAGTGTCAGGGTCAGATATTCAAGTTCGATCTTTCTCTATTTACGTAGTATAATTTCTCAACGAAAGGAGTTCAATTGACCCTCCTTGCACTCCTTTGGCTCCACCCTTTTTCTTGATCATAGTACCAAGAAAGTAGATCAATTACGTTTTGTATTGAAGTAAATAACTTTTTACAGGACACTTAAAAATAATCTACGTGGAGAAAACTTAATTTAAATTGTCCCGGAATTAAATAGGATTGGATCAAATCTCTGGTCCTAATCCTGAAATCCTTAAATTAGATTCAGATATTACTTGAACAAAACTTTGTAACCTAAAGTTAGGTTTGAAATTCATACTATATTGCAGCAGCAGGAAAACCTTTTTTTACCAATACACACTCTACCAACCCTGACATATTAGTTACTTACTTCAGGCGAAATGAACTAGGAGATCCTCGTACTTGTCTTCATTTGTAAGTTGAACCCTTATGCTTATTTCTTTGCCAATTGAATCCTTAAATTCATTAAAACATAATATTTTAAATACTTTTTATAACTACTCAGTGTGCGTGTAATATAAATGTGTACACGTGAATTTCCACGTCATTTAAAAATGCCACATAAAAATTTAAATATTAAAACATTAATTAAATCAAATATCCTAACCTCCCCCCTCCCCCACCCCACTCTTCTTCTTCTTCATCAGATTCCTACCACCACCACCACCACCACCATCCCTCCGCCCCTGCCCTTTATTCTCCCTCCACCCCTTTCTCTCTTTCTTCATCATAACCCCACACCCCCTCTTTTCTCTCTTCTTCTTCCTTAGACCACTTTTACATTTTCAACAGTCACTTCTCCATATTTCCTAATAAATTGAGCACCAAATTTATGCCAAATGGGTGAAATTCTTTCCCATTTAACTTGAAATTTTAACTACATGTTCACAAATATAAATCTCAATCACAGTTTTGAATTAATTTCACAAATTAATAAGACCTATTTGTTATTCTTGAAGCTTTCTCAAGCTTACTAATGGAGTTTTATATTTTTTCAATACCAACATCACCCTTCCATTAACCCATACCCACATTCCTCTTGAACGCAGCTAACCAAACAAAAAAATTTAAAAATTTAGAAAAAATTTCAAAAAATACTCGTGAGATTATTATTATTTTTTTTTTTGGGGGGGGAGGGAGCGGCGTTAATAAGAAGAAGAGAGTGGGTGTGGTGGGTGAATTTTAAGAAGAAAGAGGAGAGTGGGCTGAAAACGGAGAAGAAGAAAGTTGAAGGGTGGCGGGGGTGGCGGGGATGATTGAAGAAGAAAAAGTTGAGAGGGGCGTGGAAGGGTGGTTGTGGGATGGTTGAAGAAGAAAGAAAGATTATTTCTTTTTAATTTTAATATTTTTAAATATAAAATATTATTTTTACTCGCTTTTAAACGCGTGTAAACACATATTTATCCAACTCAGCAATATTAATGCCACATAAGCTCAATAATGGTCAAAAGGGTTTAAAATATTGTGTTTTAATGAGTTTAAGAATTCAGTTAACAAATAAATGAGTAAGAGGGTCCAACTTACAAACGAAGACAAGTACAAAAGTCTTTAGGTGATTTCGCCTTTACTTTATAATCTAAACTCTATTAGACCACATGTCTTCTTTTTAGTTTAGTTTATTTTATTTTTATTTTATGCGTATGTTACAAGGTGAATGTGTTGTCTCCCCCTGTCAAAAGCTATTTTAATGTCCTTAATTTAAGGAAAATAAGGAGGTATTTATCATTTATCATTTATCTTTTAATGATTGTGTATAAAACTGTGTTAATTTCCACATATATAAACAATGAAAGATGAAAATAAATGCATTTCGCAAATGTAAACATATATCGAAATTCTAGGATAAATTTTTTAGGAATTTGACTTCCCAATCTTTACATTTTTATTTTCTTAAAATAATAATTCCACTCTCAAAAAGTGATCCATGGAATAGTTAACTGTATTAATCCAACAAAGTAATAGTATGTGGTCATATTATTCTTCATGTTAACAGTACTTATGGTGATAAATACGTTCTATAAAATCAAAATCTTTCGTAAAGGAGACCAATAATATATTCCAATTTTTCTAATGATTCATCTCATTTTCCTTCTTATATATATTATTACTTATCATGTTTTAATTTAGAACATATTTGAAGTGAGTACATATGTGGCAAAAAAAAGAAAGCAAAAATGTCTGGTTTGGATTGTATGGGCCAAAAGTATATATAGGCCACAAGCTGTCAGTGTTTGTAGATTTCATTACTAAGCTTGTCCACAAAGCTGAAATATGTTTTCTACACGTCAAATGTACTTGTGCCTGCATCTATATAAGTACGTGGTTTATTTTCTTTCTTCTTGTTGATCTATTTTTTCATATTTATTCAGAGTAGAAATTAAAATGTAATTTTATTAAGATATTAACGTTACCATTCATTTTTCTACGGTTGCACGCAACGTTGTGCTTGAAATTGAATGATGAGTGTTTAAAAGCAAGCCAGTGTTTTGATAGTAAGTAGAAAATAGTATTTTAAAAATATTTTATATAATCTAAGCAAACGCTAAGAGTTGGGAGCGTAGGAGTAGTGGTGTGTTGGGAGGGGAGCTAATGGAGGTGGAGTGGTGATGGATATATTGGAAGGTGGAAAGGGTACCGTTTAATTATTAGAAAAATGATATTTTTGACTCAAAAGTAATATTAAGGGTATTTTTGGATAAAAGTGTTGACGGTATGAATATTTTTGAACCAAACTATTAACGAATGATATTTTTATTTTATTTTGCATAATTTAAAGACATTTTTTTTACCCTTTTCCATTAAATTAATTCCTCTATGATGTGTGTAATGTCATAATTTGGATTTTCTTGAAAGAAAAACTCATAATTTGTGTTAAAGTTTAATTTAGTACTTAATTAGTTGAAGTTTTTGATATAAAAATAATAATGAAATATATATATAGAAAATAAACTTAAGAACACGGAGAGACGTTGGTCATGAGTGTCTTTTAAAAAGTGTGGGGAAATGGACCCGTTTAGTTAGCATTTACTACAAATTAATATTTCTGATTGAATTCGAAACCATTGTGTTTGGCAATTCAAACGAAAAATTAAGTTTTATAATTTTAAATTACAAATATGTTAAATATATTATTTAATCTTATGATCTTAAACATGTCATGTGAAAATTAAAATTAAAGAATTGTCAATAAAAAAAAATATCTTTTTGAAATGGACTTAAAAGGAAAGCAAAACAAATAAATTAAAAAGGAGGATATATTGATTAAAGTATTCACATTGGTGTGATTCATTAAGCTCCGTATCGAAAAAATCAATTTCCAAAGTCAAATATATTTTGAAGAAAGAAAATATTAACTTGTTCACCAAATTACATTAATTTGCTATAATTTACTATAAAATTGAGGTAGTAATAAATAAATATTAATTAACAAAATAGAATTAATGTATTTATTGAATTGGTGCAAATAACGGATAAGTTGAAATTTAAGTCATATAATTATATCCCATGAGTTGTTCAATATACGAGACGAGATAGATAATAATAATATATTTTTTTTTAACAACAATAATAATAATATTTCATGAGTTAGGATATCTATGAAACTGATTATCCATCTTTTATACGAGATAACTAACACAAATAATAAAATAATAATAACAAAAAATATATATACATACAATCAAACGCAAAATAAAATAATTTCATATTTTATCGCGTACCAAAAAAAAAAAAGAGGCATAAACTAAACATTCGCCGTAAATCCCATGTTTGCTTCCGCATCTCATTTAAGATATTCTCATCCGAGTGTCGTGACGTAAACTCATTTTCTCGCTCTATCATTTTGTCGGCTATATACTTTGGTTCAATTCTATTTACCACCCCAAATCTTCTTACTAATGCTATATCCACCCACATCAACTTTGTACATCTACTAATGAGTGTGTTTATATGTATAAAATATGTTGACATGATGTTTTGAATACCCCAAATAGTGATCTTGTATTATTATATGGCCAAAATCTTGAGGTTGAAATTCATTGATGAAAATATATTTTGAGCTACTTAAAATTATTACAAACTACAAGTTATAATTTCTTATATTTAGTATGGGTTAATAAAATATATTTCTAGAGAAATAGATATTAAATATGTGTTGATAAATTTTTTCTGTCTATTGCATGTGCAACAATAACTATAAATATTAATAAATCACTAGGTGTATTGACAAGTTAGAATTGACATTTCATAAGTGAAGAAATGCCATTTATTCTTCTCTTCCCCTTCTCTCTTTTGTTTAGTTTAATCATAGGTACTATAAGGTATACAAATACATTTCTATATGGATGATAAACTTTTTTATTAGTATTTCTCAACTTCAATATTTGTAAATTGTAACCAATTGATTCTTTGATCATATTTAATCCATGGAGTGTTAAGTTTGACAATCTATTAATGTTACTTTTATTTATTTGATATTTTCTTTTAAACGAAAGTTGTAATTATAATTATCATTATATATTAACACAGACACAATAAAAAAACTTAAATTTTATTTAAATCAAATTGCTCTAAAATTTATATTGACAAAAGTAAATATTCAATTACCCTTACATACATGTAGTGAGAGTGATTCTACTAAAATAGCAATACATATTATACTTTCTGTAATAAGTAAATAAAAATCTTTGTTATTTGCCTTTGTCAATAATATGAGGACGTTGTAATCATAAAATTCCTTTTATGTATACATTTTACTCCATAACATATGCTTACTTTTCACATTACTTTATATGTATATCTAATGATTGAAATTAACACAAATTTTACAACTTTTAAAATTTACTACGAGTATATATCCTTTTTCTTTTTTGTTGTTATCTTAACTTGTACAAATCATTTTCAGATCTTTTATTTATAAAAGAAAATATAAATAAGTAAGCGGCTTAAGAATCATGAGCATGAAGTATCATGTTCAAATTTTAGCAGAGACAAAATACTAGGTGATTCTTTCTATATGTTCTAGTCTTGATACAAAGTTATTTGATACATGTTGCTTGCGGGAGGTGGCATGTATCCCGTGGAATTAGTCGAGGTACACGAAAGCTGATTCAGACACCAAAGTCATAAAAAAATAAATATATTATATAAAAATATATAAAATTAAAAATAAGTATGTAACAAAATCAATTAACCCTCCCATCATTTCAATTTCAAAAAATAGCATATTTGTTCTTTTCCAATTGGAGTTTTTTTTTCTATCAAAAGTCAGTGGGATGCGAGTAACATTTTTTCAAAAGTAGTTGGTCATTTGCGAAAATTAGCAAAAATTGGATTGGCTTACACCGCAGTTAACAATAAAGAGAGAGATAGAAGAGAAGCAGTAGTAGAAAGAGGAGAGAGAGAAAACGGAACCGTCTGAGAGTCAAACCCAAAAACACCAACATCAATACCGAAAAGTTTTCGCCGGTGTTATCTCCTCTGGTTTGCCGGTCAAGTGTTTCCGATATTCATGCTTCATCTGATCGTCAAATTACGTCAGCTCTCGGCGGCAGCGGCGGAGGAGGTGGAAGCTGGTGGCGGCGGCGGAGTAAGCGGTGGAGGACTGAAGGAAGTTGTTGAAGTGCTTGTTGATCCTTTTTCCAGGTGGTTACTTGCTGGTTACCGGTGAAATTCTAGAATGAAGAAAAGCCAAAACAGCAGCAGCAATAGCAGCAGTAATAGCAAAAATAAGGTGAAGAATGGGACAAATACCAATGGATTTATCCCCAATTCTCTCAAGTTCATCTCATCTTGCATCAAAACGGTGTCATCCAATGTCCGCTCTGCTGGTGCCTCCGTCGCCGGTTCCTCATCCGACGATCACCGCAAAGACCAGGTCTGGTTCGGGTTGTTGTTCCATTTTATGCTTTGAAGTGTTCATCATCTCATTCTTATAGATGATAGTTGTTAGTCAGTTGATTTTTAGCATGGCGCAAATTGGATTTGTTTGGCTGTTTAAAAGGTTTTAGTATTTACGATTTGCTTGGTGTATTGAGTACAATGGGATTCGCCAGGTGGTTGAACTTGTCCTTTGTATAGAGCGAGTTAGGATGAGGATTCAAGTTATAGATTTATTAGAAGGTTGAAATGACCTATTCTAAATTATTATTCTCACTCTGTACTTTGTTTCTTTATCTACTGATTAGGGATTTGAATATAGCATTGTGTGAAACGGAGCTGACTTGGGAACTACATTTGGCATTTATAATTGAGATTTGAGATCATATACTCTGAGAGCTGAACTTGATATTTTGGAATATATAATGTAGCTAGAAATATATAATCTTTACGAAAGAAGAAAGATGGGTGTGAACTCGACCACCAAGGTTATGTGGCATCAGGTCGAAGGACGGGAGCTTGAATCGGCTGTGATACTGCAAATTTTGGTGTTCTACTCCTCTAATTTTGTTTGCTCGAAGATTGTGTTACATTACTAGTGAAAAGTGAGATTTAATGGTTGTGAGTGCATTTAAAATGTGCAACATGATTAGATGTTCAGTTTTCTACTTCCTATTCTTCATTTGTACTTGTATATGCTATGCTAAGTTGGCACGGAGATAATCAACCCAAAGAGTTTATACATTTCAGTTGTTCCTAGGGTCAACTCATATTGGCTACAACAAGTCAACAACAACAACATTCTCACAAAGTGGGGTCGAGGGAGGGTAGAGTGTACGCAGACCTCACCACTACCTCGGAGGTAGAGAGGCTGTTTCTGATGGACCCTCAGCTCAAAAAATAGTCCAATACAGTCGCAAAAAAGAAGTAACAGAAATACAAGAAATGACAAACAAAACATAAATAGCAGATAATAACTGAACGGGAGCTACTAACTCATAATGGCTTTATTAATTTCTTTCGAGTAGACAGGACAGTGTCCTATTCTGTTGATTATGTAGAAGATCTAGTAGGCACCTTGTGTTTCAATTTAAGCTTCTTCCTTACATCCTCCATATGTTCAATGTTATGGGGCATGCAAATCCTGGAGCTTTTTTCTTAAAAAAATTAATAGTTTTGGTGTGCTCTGAGAACCATCTTCACATTTTTTATAGACCCGTTTATAACCTGATCCCTTTTAGAAATGAAAATGCAACGAATACAGGTATGATTCTGAGTTATAAACTTGTAATTCGCTACCTGGAAATGTTATCACCATCTAATAAAATGTTATTCAAATTCTTGATGTAATGGAAGCCAATGTGATTACTAATTTCTTATTAGGGTAAATGATATGTAACTATCACAAGTATGCCCCTCATAAGATTTCCTAGGGACCATGTGCGGTTAAGCTATTGCAGTCTGGAACTGTGGAATACAATTACAATTTTAGGCTCAAATTTCAAACTACAAATGGTATATATAAGCCACTGTTTCAAAAGAAAAACTTTGCATCTTTATTGAGTGCTAAATATTTACTCAATTTTTTTTTCAAATAAGGTGGCAAATAACAATTCACTTTTAAAAAAAGAAAGATAGAAAGGTAACATATTTTATTAGGTTATGACATCACTTCATCGTAGAAGGCTTATGCCTCTTTTTAGTTGTTTTTTTGTAGGAGGGGAGTGTGGTGGAGTTTGATAGGATGAACAGCAAAATTTTAGTTCTCCTGTAACTTGTTTTTGTGTAAATCTCCAAGTATTCAGCGATATTAATGTTCTAATTTTGTTGATTATGGAACTGCGTAGAAGATGGTAAATTTACCCATATGCATTTAGGTTCTACATAAACATCTGTGTCTGGCTTTCGGCTTTGTAAATTGAAGCTGTTCATAGTCTTTTGCTTTTCCTTCTGGATATTTAAATTTGGGCGACTGTTTATGGGATCAAACAAGATCTCCTTCTATGACCTTATATGAAGCTCCTCGTCTCAGCTTCCATCTCTTCTTTGTAAGGAAGACCACTGCAGGAATCCCACATATAGGAGAGATATTGGTTCCCTAAAAGGGAAATGTTACCATTTCTATTTATCTTCAGTTCTCATCAGCCAAAGAATTTAGCGATGGGTATGATAGCTTGATAAGTATCCGTGTGTACCATTTCTCTTCGCTTATTTACTTGCTTCATCTAATTACTTTGGTCCTGGTCTCTCCTCTGGGTGACCTTTCCCTCACCCTCTTAAATATCTGCTCAACAGAAGAAAAAAAAGCAAAAAAAATTGATGAAGGGCACACAGCAGGAATTTGGATAAGGTTTGTTGTTGACTGCTATGTTTGTTGGCAAAGTGCTTAGGTTCAGGACAACTTTTAGATACTCAAGTGAAGTAAGACATTCTAACAGTGTTCTGATATGGAATAATGTAGTCTTTTCTGCTTCACAGCATCACAACTTTTCTAGTTTGTCGATATAAGCTGTACATGATCTGACTAGATGTAATGGCTCGGTTATTTGTTCCTTTTGTACAAACAGGTTTTATGGGCTTGCTTTGACAGACTAGAGCTTGGTTTGTCTTCATTCAAACGAGTTCTCCTTATTGGTTACTCAGATGGATTTCAAGTCCTTGATGTTGAAGATGCTTCAAATGTTTGTGAACTAGTTTCGAGGCGTGATGATCCAGTAACTTTTCTACAGATGCAACCCATCCCTGCGAAATCTGATGGTCGTGAAGGATATAAGAAATCACATCCACTGCTCTTGGTTGTGGCATGTGATGACACCAAAGATTCTGCTCCAGCTCAAACTGGGAGGGATGGCTTCGTCGAGCCTCAGGGAGGAAGCATCATACACTCACCTACAGCTGTGCGTTTTTACTCCTTAAGGTCTCACAACTATGTGCATGTTTTGCGATTCCGCTCTACTGTGTATATGGTTAGATGCAGTCCAAAGGTAGTGGCTGTTGGTCTTGCCGCACAGGTAAACATCTTGTAATTTTTATAGTGATGGAATATGCCTTCGTCCATAAATCTGAGAATTATGCTGAAAATTTTATGCTCCCTTGTATGTTTGATGTTGGCAGATCTACTGTTTTGATGCTCTTACCTTAGAGAACAAGTTTAGCGTGCTCACATACCCCGTGCCTCAGTTGGGTGGCCAAGGTGTGACTGGGGTCAACATTGGCTATGGTCCGATGGCTGTAGGACCGAGATGGTTAGCATATGCTTCAAATAATCCACTGTTGTCAAACACCGGGCGCTTGAGTCCCCAAAGTCTTAGTCCTTCTCCAGGTGTTAGCCCTTCTACATCACCTGGTAATGGAAATCTGGTAGCTAGGTACGCCATGGAGTCTAGCAAACATTTAGCTGCTGGGTTGATCAATCTTGGAGACATGGGCTACAAAACTTTGTCCAAATACTGTCACGAACTTCTTCCTGACGGAAGTAATTCACCAGTGTCATCGAGTGCTAGCTGGAAAGTTGGGAGGGTTCCAGCACATTCAACAGAAACAGATGCCGCGGGCATGGTATATTCTATTTAATGCTTGTTTGTGTTATCAAGATGCTTATGAAAATTAACTTTTAGTTTGTTGGTTTGTTTCCCACTTTGTGATTTCATTTTTTGCTGGGGCGTCAGATGTTCCAAGTTCAGCATGATGCCTGAGACATAAATATTCAGTGGATTATTCCTTAGTTTGGCGCTGTAGTTGAGCTCTTAAACCTGAGGGATCCTCTCTGTATATTCAATAAATCGAAAGAAGCATAATAAGTGCACAATTATTTGTACTTTGTCCTCTCCTAACTCCAGGGCTTTGGTTCAATGTAAAAGTTGTACAAGTTCACGAGTTCGATTCCTAACTGATGAATAAAGTCTGTAAGTGGAGAAGGGTAGAGGGCTCAGTTCATCATATACGAGTTCCAGAGCTGTAAACAACGGACTTCTAGTTTATGAAAAAATATTTCTTCTTTGCCCTTCCCAAGTTGAACGTTGATTTTTAGCCTTTCGACTATTCAAAATTAACCTCTATTATCCTAAGAAGCATATACTACCTGTTATCAGATGACAGCCAGAAGCAAGACATCTCTCTCTCTCTCTCTCCCTCTCTCTCTCTAGAGAGTAGTTTGTTCTCCAGATGTTCCCCTACTAAGCACTAAGAAACTGTTTTTAGCTCCTAAATTGATTTTTTAATAAGGTGAATATTATTGACAATTGGGGAAATCCCTGTATACAAGACCTAATAGGCGTATACCAAAAAGAAGAGAACCTACAACTAAGTATGGTTCTCAATAAGAATAAACCCACTCTTCTGTATAAACGGGGACCTCATAGCACTCCAAAAGGGAACTAGAAACAAAAGACTACTTTGTCATTTTACTAAATCTTGTTCAATCCTTTCAAATTCTCTCCTATTTCTCTTTCCACTTTAGCTCCTGAATTGATGATTGTGCTATGTGCAATTTTGACAAAGAGAGTAACTGCATTAGCTTTGTTTACAGTATGGTGGTGATGAGAGCTGAATTTTCCTGCCAACTTTATTGCTGCAGGTTGTTATTAAAGATTTTGTTTCTCGAGCAGTTATATCACAATTCAGGGCGCATACTAGTCCTATATCTGCTCTCTGTTTTGACCCTAGTGGCACTCTTCTTGTTACTGCCTCTACTCGTGGGAATAATATAAACATATTTCGTATTGTACCTTCATGCTCAAGTGGAGCAGGAAACCAAAGCAGTGACTGGAAAGCTTCACATGTTCACCTCTACAAGCTTCATCGGGGTGTAACTCCAGCTGTGCGTATTTGTTTGTTATGTTTTTCTTCTCTTGTTCAACATTGAGGTTTTAGTCACTATAATGATTCTGATTAAGCTTTTTCTCTAAATCCTGAATTTTATAGGTGATACAAGACTTTTGTTTTAGTCACTACAGTCAGTGGGTAGCTATTATTTCATCCAGGGGAACTTGCCATCTTTTTGTCCTATCCCCTTTTGGTGGTGAGACTGGTCTTCAACTTCAAAATTCTTATGTTGATGGACCCATCCTTCTACCTATTCTTTCAGGACCATGGTGGTCTACGTCATCTTTCCTGGTTAATCAGCAGTCTTTTGTGCCAGCACCAGCACCCATCACACTCTCTGTGGTCAACAGGATAAAGAATGTGAATTCAGGTTGGTTAAATACAGTGAGCATTGCCGCATCTTCTGCTGCAGGAAAGGTTTCTGTGCCTTCTGGTGTTCTTGCTGCTGTTTTTCACAGTTCCGTACGCCGGGAACAACCTGCTCCGCAAAACTTCAATGCTTTGGAGCATCTTTTGGCTTATACTCCATCTGGTCACTTAATTCAATATGAGTTGATGCCCTCATTTGGTGGAGAGCAGGGTAACTCTTATATGAGAACTGGGACTGCTTCTGTAGTTCAAATGCAAGAGGATGACACCGGGGTGAAAGTTGACCCCATTCAATGGTGGGATGTTTGTCGAAGAGCTGATTGGCCTGAAAGAGAGGAATGTATTCATGGCATTACTCTAGGTGGCCGTGAAGCTACGGACATAGTCATGGGAGATTCCCTTTCTGAAGATGATGATGCAGGAGAAAAGGATTCTGCTAAACTATGTGATCGGTCTCATTGGTACCTTTCCAATGCTGAGGTGCAGTTGAAGTCTGGGAGGATACCTATATGGCAAAAGTCCAAGGTTGTTATCATCTCTTGCGGAAATTGTGTCTTGTTCCTCTATACTTCTGAACATGTACTGATGTCATTTATATCTGTTCTAGATATACTTCTGTACCATGAGTCTTTCTGGATATGAAGAATCGGATATCTCTAGAAGTTTTGCTGCTGGGGAGATTGAGATTGAGAAGATTCCTGTCAATGAGGTCGAAATAAGGCGTAAAGATCTGCTCCCTGTGTTTGACCATTTCCACAGGATTCCGTCAAAGTGGTCAGATGACAGGTAATGCAATAGCTATTCTGGTTCTTTTGTTCATTTTGTTGCAGTTGCATTTTTATATTTGTCAAGGTTTTTTCTGATCCTGACCAAATGAGATAGGTGCCCGAAAATTGGGTTTGACCTTGCATTCTGCATGTTGTGGAGTTGAGGGCCTATTGTTTTAGGATTGAGTAAATACTGTTTTCAGTTTTCTATGGCATTGTATGAGTTCTTTGCAACTGTAATTTTTCCTCTTTGAGATAGTTTCTGACATGGATAAATCAGGTCTCGAAACTAGTTTCTCTTTTTTGTGTTACGATGGTGTCTGGGTTGCTTGTGCGCATCTCGGCTATTTCACTGGGCACCTTCTAGGTTGCTGCCTCCCACCAGCAGGGGCATCGGGTAACTATTCCTGCCATGGCTAAGACATACAGGAAGAAATCATGTAGTGCTTTTTGTCCTTGTTGGGATTTGAACCCTAGTCTCCAAGGTTTGGCCCCACTAAGCAGCACCATTGGTTCTTTTGAGAATGGTAACAGTTAGGGATGGCAATTGGGGCAGGGCGGGGCGGGGCAAGCTCTTAACGGGGCAGGACAGGGCGGGGAACGATTAAATTTGTTAAAATATTTAATGGGGCCTGGCAAGTGGTTGGTTTCTAAGAAAACAGGGCCTACGCAGCTACGCTAAAATACTACTGAATCATATACAGATAAATAAAATGCATGGGATGAACTCACTGCTATCATAATATGCACACACACACAAAAAAAGAAACCTAAGCAAGATAATGTATTCCGTCATTCTGTAAAAGACGAGATCATTTGACACTCTAAACAACAAGATAATAGCTTTTTTCATATATATTTTTGTTACTGAGTATGTAAGATAGCGTGGCATTTTACTCACTGTGTCTAACATGATTTTGACATCAAAGGTCAAATTATATCCCCATTAAAGTAGTATGTAAGTTTTCTTTTGTAAATTATGAACACTAATTTAATCACTTTAAAAATTGAACAGAATATTACAAACTGAAAAATTAAGAGAGAGAAAAATGAAATAAAAAAAAGACTTAATGGGGCAGGGTTGGGCGGGTCAAAATCTTAGCGGGTCAAGACTTGCCCCGTCCCGCCCCATCTGCCATCCCTACACTTCACACCAAACTTAGGACTTCTGGTTTCCTTGGTTTCTTTTTTGATTAGTTAAATTATGGAAGCTTTATGGGGCAGTTTAATACTTCCTGCTTGTGGAATACTCCCCCATATTTTAAGAAAATGAAAGTTACAACCACTCTTTCTGTGTTCTCAAAAAAACGTAAACCCCTTTTTTCAACTCTCATCTCAAAAATTGTGTGACCTTTAAGCAAAATTGAAGTTAAAAGACAAGTGTTATCAACGTAGATTGATGAGAAACTTGTGAATGGCTGTTCATGTACACAAAATGCTCCTGTGTATCCTTGCTGATAGGGGCCAACTGGTTCATATTGTTAGAGCAAGATCCGCATTCTGCTTTTCCTGAGTCTCCTGATTCTCAATTTAACCTTTTGCATGCTATTGCAGTATGCTGATTATGTTATTCTGAAAGATTGGAAGAGAAGAACTTTGTGGTTTTACATAGATCGGTAATATGGGTCTCTACTTCAGTGTTGCTGAACAATAGTTTGCGGCTTGTGTTAGACCCTGAAGCTAGATGCCAGTGATAGGTTTCCGTTTTGCCCTAAACAATATGTCAGTGCAGGCACAATTTTACTAAGGCTTGTGACCCAACATCTATGGACTCTGTTTCGAAGAGACGTCACTAAGCGATAAACATAGTAGATATATTAATTGTTGAGGAAATTATTATCGACGAATATGTTGTTCATTGAGATTTTGAGAATAAGAAGTTTGATATATAGTATAATCTTATTTATCACTGAACTTGAATTACACTTAAAAAGTTGCATCTTTAGTAGTATATGAATCAGAAATTATTATTTAGGAACTTGATTGACATGGTTTTACTTCATGTATTTCGTTTAATCTTCATGTTTTCAATTCATTTGTTCATATAATTGTGATATGTTTTATAGTTACTTTCTTCTCTCTCTCTCTCTCAGTCACATATATTTTTCTTCATCTGCTCTTTCTTGGTGCCTTTTTGGGTGTCCCTGCATTTGACAACTCTGTTTCCCTCGTTTGTCTTGGTTGTCGGAATCTGCACCTTTTTTGCAATCTGATCGTCACATGTTTTCTGATGTTAAGTAACTTTTTGGACGCATTTAGATTCTGATACACAAATGATACAGGATTTGCTTTGGATCTATTGACATATTGATCATTATTGTTACTTCTATTATTTTTTATGAAGGACCTAAAGATCATTATTCTATCAAGTATTGCTCTTAATAGTTGGTGCTACATCTTAATGTGGTTAGTGTTGTGCAGTCAAAATAATATTGATTTTTTTCTTCCATTCTTCAGCTCTTCCATTGGTAAAGAGAAGTTAGGAGAGACCACAACTGGTATTTCCAGGGCACTCTCTCTCTCTGAGAAAAGCTTTCCTTCTGGTTAGACTGTTTGACTTTTCTTTTAAGCATTAATAGTTGTTTTCTGGTTGAATCTTTCTCTGCTTTGTCTTACATATGTGCTTTCAGGGTCTTCACAAGTTCCTGGTTTACATGAAGTGAGCATGGGCCCAATTTCGTATCCATGTATTGAACTATCTATGGAAGAAAGTGATGGGTTGAGAAGATCTAGTTATACTGTAGCCCCACAAGGCAGTAAGAATGTGCAGGCTGCTCTAGAATCATCCCCAAATATCTTGTGCTCCATTGAGGAAAGCTATGTTGTAAATAGTCCATCTCCTCCCAAAAGTGAATCCTTCTCCACTGGAGGAACATGTGCAAGAGAGGCTCAGTCTTCAAACAGTGTCATCACCAGTGAAGCTTCTAACTCAAGTTCCAGTCGTTCCGACATGAGTATGAACATAATTGACGAACAAACTGTTCATGAAGATATATGCGACCCTGTAGATTTTGGGCAATTTTTTCAAGAAGGCTACTGTAAGGCTTCAACTAACAATGAATTAAATGAGGTAACTGAACTGGTTGCTGATATGGATAGCAGTAGTAGTCCTTGCAACAAAGAGAAACCTGATGATGATGGGGAAAGTGATGATATGCTGGGAGGTGTGTTTGATTTCTCCGAAGAAGGTGAGTGATTAAGTGGGTTTTATCTTGTAGAGTTCTTATTTCTTCGTCCCTCCATCCTTTTCCTTTGTTTTACTTAACATTGTCTTTCATGAACCTGTGGTTTTGTTTCGTATAATAGATTTGATCTTTTACAATAGAACAGATATAACTTATTAAAGAAAATGACTGACTACAGTAGAACAGATAGACCTTAGGTAGTCCCCTACCAGGGGCCTTCTCTATTTCTTTTACAGTATTGAACATCATCTGAACTTTTAGTTGCAAGGGTCATTATTTCTTCTTCTGTATGTAATGCAATTATTTTGTTCTTGCAGGTTGATGCCTGACTCTTATTCCCCCGTCGTACCAGCCTAATCTTTTTTCAATAACATTTAGTAATGCTGGTAGTAGGAATTGGCCAATTCAGTGGAGCATAGCGTATATGCCATTGAATAGAGCTGAACATTTCAGAAGAAATCTACTGACTTGTATGTGAAATATGACTTAGTTCTTTCCTTTTGCCGGAGTGAAGATGCCTGGTTTCTCCTGTCCGATTCTCCTGTATATGTTGTATAGTAATATTCATGATGCAAATGATTGGTGTGGACATGTCTTTGTCTATGCTGTGTAAAACTATGTTCTTTTTTCTTTTTTAAAAAAAGAAAAGAAAATAAAAAAATCAAAAAGAAAAGAAAATCACCATTTATTGTACAGTTGGTTTTTGTTTCATCGTTTGATGTTTATTTGTATCAGGGTTATTTTGGCAAAGTTGACAGATGTGTAAACATGATGCTGAATGATAGGAAATCAGTTGCTTGATGTCGAATGGGTTGTGAAGTTGCTTATTATTGAGAAAAATAAGTTTGCTTAGACAATTCTCCCTTTTCAATCTATAGACCATAGAGCGTATTGGCATTATTGCATTTGGTAGTTGCCCAATGCTGCTGGGTAATTTGGATGATAAAGTATACTGCTACTTATCCCTTTTGGTTAATGCCATTGCGTTTACCTGAGTATTGCATTTCCACTTCTAAATTGTTCATGTTATGTGATAATTTTAGTGGTTTGATTGGCTAAAATGCAATGGGAGGAGAATGAAGTATAACAGTTCCATTTCTATACCAGAAATATCCCATCTTCTTTGCCTTTCCTTTCTGTTCCAAGTAAAACAAGTTCAGGTATATGCGATAAACGTAGATACGTCCAAGTCTTTTGGAAACTGTATTAATGCATCCTCTTACAAAACTCGTGACAATTTTCTTTTAGGTTTGTTTGGTATGACGAAAAATGTTTTATTGAAAAATGTCTACCAGTATTTGGTTAACAGGACTTCTGTAAGTTCCTTTACATTCACCCCAACAAGTACTGTTCAATTTCACTTGTTTTTATCAATACCTAGAAATTGTGTTTGAAGTACTGTATCTTCAATATTCAAAAGTATCGCGAAAAAATTATCAATCATATAATATCCGAACTTCTGCACTCGATTGTACTTTGAGACCTTTCATTATTTTTTCAGACAGAAGTATCTCATTGTGATTCATGTCGGATGAGTCAAAGACTAGATTTTTTTTTTTAACTTGAGCAACTACTAAACGTTTTTGCATATCAGTTGTTACATCTTAAAATGTGTAGTACCGTGGTGTATGATATTTGCAGATGATATGAATATGATTGATGAAATTCACGACGGAATTAACGTTAAGTTGGAGGTTTGGAAACACACTTTGGAATCTAAAAGAGTTCAAATTGAGCAGGACCAAGTCAGAATACTTGGAGCATTAGTTCAATTGCGTGACACATGAGGCGCATATGAAAGTAAGGCTTGATACACAAGTCATCCAAAAGAAAGGTGATTAGAGGCTGACTATGGATAGTTTCAGGAGAGATAGAGGTAGATCGAAAAAGTATTGAAAAAGGTGATTAGACAAGACATGACACAACTTCAACTTATAGAGGACATGACCTTAGATAGAATGTTGTGGATGACACGAATTAGTCTAGAAGGTTAGTAGGTAGGAATGTGTTGGTCTTGTAGTATGGCTCTCGTAGATTCTTGTGCTTCAATTGATGTTATTGTTTGTTTTTTCTTATACTTCGACTATTATATTATTTTGTTGTAGTTACTGGCTCGTGGACAAGTGATTTGATGCTTCAAATAATAATAAAATTTAGTTGATTTCAGAATCATATAAACAATAGGATAAAACGAATGACAATTTGGAAATTCATAATATAAAATATAAAATAAAGATAAATGAATTTAAATTGTCCTAATTGACATGGGATAGGGATATAACAGGAAAATATTAGTATTAAAATTACAGTGTGTCTATATATATATAAAGGTTAAACTACCTTAAACAGAAATATATATAAACCATAAAGAAAAAGAAAAAGCATATTAACGTTGTACAGTCGTTATTAGGGCGGCTTTGGTTGATAGTTGCATGGACATTGACATGGACATGGGCGACGCTGAATGGAAGAAGAAGCCAATTTCTGAAGGAGAAATTGCTTTATATATGGCTAAGAAAGCACAGAATAAAGAAGAAGATGATGATGAAGAGGCGGGTTCTTATTCGCCTTTGTTAATGCACGGGGATGATAAAGAAGAAGCAGTTGACTCGAGAGGAAACGTATGGCTGTTTTGGAAGAGAGACATGCCCAAGATAAGATTTTGCCACCAACTCTTGCAGAAGACAACTTTGAGAAGAAGGCTTTTAAAACTATGGGAGCAATGGAGGAAGGGGATGCAGTATTTGGCTCAAATGACGAAATGAATCTTGATTCACAGGTGTACTGGTGGCATGACAAGTATAGGCCAAGGAAGCCGAAGTATTTTAACCGTGTTCATACTGGTTATGAATGGAACAAGTATAATCAAACTCATTATGATCATGACAACCCGCCTCCAAAGATTGTGCAGGGATACAAATTCTATCTCTTCTATCCTGATCTTGTTGACAAAGCAAGAACTCCAACTTATGTCATAGAGAAGGATGGAGATAGTGCTGATACTTGCATCATAAAATTCCATGTCGGCCTTCCTTATGATGATATAGCTTTCCGCATTGTTAACAGAGAATGGGAGAACTCTCATAAAAAGGGGTTCAAGTGCATATTCGACCGAGGAATTCTGCATTTGTACTTTAACTTCAAACGTTACCGATACCGTCGTTGAAGAGCCTCCTGAAGCACACGGTTTGTTGCAAAGTTCAGCATTTTATTATCCATTTCTTGTTTATGTATTTGCTATGCCAGCTTGTATGTGGTGTCCATTCATGAAGGAAGAATTTTGTCAACTGGCCATAAAGTGTGATAGTGCTCTTCTGATTAACTTATGCTAGTGCTAAATTAGTCCCCATTAGTCAAATATAAGATGTGGATTGTATCAGGTGTAACCATTGTCATTAAGCTATCTATTTATTCTCTTTACCTTTTATTATTTTCCTCATATATCTCAAAGCGGCGTTACTCTTTTTCCCAATGATTGTTCCAGTAACACAGGTTCAATGTAAAAGTTGTACAAGAGATATGTGGTTAGTGCACTTCATGAGTTTGATTCCTAACTGATGAATAAAGTCTGTAAGTGGAGAAGGTAGAAGGGCAAGTCCATCATATACGAGTTCCAGAGCTGTAAACAACGAACTTCTCGTTTATAAAAAAATATTTCCTCTTTGTCCTTCTCAAGTTTAACGTTGATTTTAATGAGGTGAATATTATTAAGTTGGGGAAATTCCTGTATACAAGGCGTATACCAGAAAAAGGAGAACCTACAACTAAGTATGGTTCTCAATAAAAATAAACCCAGTCTTCTACAATAATGGGGACCTCATAGGCATTCCAAAAGGGAACTAGAAACAAAAGACTACTTTGTGATTTTACTAAATCTTGTGCAACCCTTCAAATGCACTCCTATTTCTCTCTCTACTTTAGCTCCTGAATTGATGATTGTGCTATGTGCAATTGTGACGAAGAGAGTAACCACATCACCTTTGTTTACACCTTACAGTATGGTGGTGATGAGACCTGAATTTTCCTGCCAACTTTTCTGCGGCAGGTTGTTATTAGAGATTTTGTTTCTCGGGCAGTTATATCACAATTCAGGGCGCATACCAGTCCTATATCTGCACTGTGTTTTGACCCTAGTGGCACTCTTCTTGTTACTGCCTTCACTCGTGGGAATAATATAAGCATATTTCATGTTGTACCTTCTTGCTCAATTGGTGCCGGAAACCAAAGCAGCGACTGGAAAGCTTCACATCTCCACCTCTACAAGCTCCATCGGGGTGTGACTCCAGCTGTGCATATCTGTTTGTTGTGTTTTTCATCTCTTGTTCAACATTGAGGTCTTAGTCACTATAATGATTCTGATTGAACTTTTTCTCTAAATCCTTAATTTGATAGGTGATACAAGACATTTGTTTTAGTCACTACAGTCAGTGGGTAGCTATTATTTTATCCAGGGGAACTTGCCATCTTTCTGTCCTACCCCCTTTGGTGGTAAGACTGGTCTTCAACTACAAAATTCATATGTTGATGGACCCATCCTTCTACCTTTTCTTTCAGGACCATGGTGGTCTACATCATCTTTCCTGGTTAATCAGCAGTCTTTTGCGCCAGCACCTATCACGCTCTCTGTGGTCAACAGGATAAAGAATGTGAATTCAGGTTGGCTAAATACAGTGAGCAATGCCGCATCTTCTGCAGCAGGAAAGGTTTCTGTGCCTTCTGGTGTTCTTGCTGCTGTTTTTCACAGTTCCGTACGCCGGGAACAACCTGCTCAAAACTTCAATGCTTTGGAGCATCTTTTGGCTTATACTCCATCTGGTCACTTAATTCAATACGAGTTGATGTACTCATTTGGTGGAGAGAAGGGTGACTCTTATCTGAGAACTGGGACTGCTTCGGTAGTTCAAATGCAAGAGGATGACACCAGGATGAAAGCTGACCCCATTCAATGGTGGTATGTTTGTCGAAGAGCTGATTGGCCTGAAAGAGAGGAATGTATTTATGGCATTACTTTAGGTGGCCTTGAAGCTATAGACATAGTCGTGGGAGATTCTCTTTCTGAAGATGATGATACAGGTGAAAAGGATTCGGCTAAACTATGTAATCGGTCTCATTGGTACCTTTCCAATGCTGAGGTCCAGTTGAAGTCTGGGAGGATACCTATATGGAAAAACAAGGTTGTTATCATCTCTTGCTGAAATTTTGTCTAGTTCTTCTATACTTCTGAATATGTACTGATGTCATTTGTATCTGTTCAAGATATACTTCTGTACCATGAATCTTTCTGGATATGAAGAGCAGGATATCTCTAGAAGTTTTGCTGCTGGGGATATTGAGATTGAGAAGATTCCTGTCAATGAGGTCGAAATAAGGCGTAAAGATCTGCTGCCTTGACCATTTCCACAGGATTCGTCAAAGTGGTCAGATGCAGGTAATGCAATAGCTATTCTGCAGTCTTAAAAGCTTGGTTCTTTGGCTAGTAGTCTTTCATAATATGGCAACGTTGCAGTTATGTTTTAATATCAGATGAACTAAGACCCAACAAAACCTGAGCAAAAAAAGTGATTTACTGGATAAGTTCAACAATTAGGTGTCATAATGAATTTGTTTCTACCTTAGCATAGTAGAATGATTGTGTGGAATTATACCTTGACTGAAGAGTTCTGTCTAGAAATGTGTATGAGATTGATGTTTTCTTTGTCCCTTAAGGTTCAGCCAGAGTTCTGTCTAGAAATGTGTATGAGATTGATGTTTTCTTTGTCCCTTAAGGTTCAGCCTTAATGGTGGTCATTTGGTCTTTGTACTTAACTGTGGTTGTGAATGTGTCCCTGTCATAACTATTTCTGATTTGTTTTGTTTATAACTAGATTGCTGGCTGATCCATGAGAGAAAATTATAATGTGACCATAAGAAAGCAGTAGATTGCATTAGCCAGCTGCCCAGACAGTTTGACACTTGCTAAAGTAAATAGCAACTAATTGATTAGTTGATTAGTATTCTGAGGTCTAAAAAGTGCTCAAGTTCACATGTTTTAATCAATACTTGGACATTGTGTTTAAGTATTGTATTTTCAATATTCAAAAGTATTGCGAAAAAAATATCCTCATATAATATCCTAACTCCAGCACTCGCCCCTTCATCCCTTTTTAGGACATAGGGAGTATCTCATTGTGATTCATGTCTTACCCATGAATCAGAGACTAAATTTATTTATAACCTGTAACTACTGAACCTTTCTGCATGTCAGTTGTTATATCTAAATACACCCTATCATCTGCAAACAGTATGCAGTTCTTATTCTAATTCATGTAGCACACTGAGTCATGTACCAAATCAAAAATATGTCTTCCTTCAACAAACAAACGACATTAATACATGGAAGAGAAATTCCAATACCTTATGAGTTGTACATGTTTTATCTTGAAGATCTTTGTCTTCAAGTTATCACCAAGAGAGTAGTTCAAAACTCAAAAATACCAGTAGTGTGTTAACAACTTTCTGAAAGTAGTCCGTAAAATTTTTGTATATACTCTCGAAAGTGATCTTAATAGGAAAAGTAATTTTACAGAAGTTGAAACTAAGTTCTTGATTTCAAGAAACTCTTGTCAATGAAACACTGCAGGAACAAACCAGAAACATCAAATTATCAATCCTCGGTCGATGATGAGAGTGCCATAAGTGCAACCACTACTGATCTCATAGTCGGCCGCATCTCATGATCTTTCTCTGTACAAGCTTTAGCAAGCTGTGCCATCTGTGACAAGTGTTTTGATGCTTCAAATAAGCAAAGAAACAAAGTGTTACATAGTGCAGCAAAGAGATGTGACTTGTACCTTGTGGACTGAATCAAAGGGATAGTTATCCTCGAGTTTGGGGTCTATCAATCTGGAAATGCCTTCAATTGGATTTGGATGATTATGAGCTTCTCCAAACTATGATTATCACAGAACAATCACCATTAGCTCATCAACTGGTGCAATCTTTTTATGATAGCAAGAAGGGTAAAATCCATGAGAAGGTCATGTCAGTGGTAAAAGATAACATTCTGTTAGGTAATATGCTGAAAAGCAAATTACCAAAGCAACAAGGCTTCTTGCTTCATCTACACCATCTTCCTTGATTACTGCTTCCTTGGACGAAATTAGTTCATAAAGGACAACGCCAAAAGCATAGACATCTATTTTAGGTGAGATAATTCCTGAATGACCTTACCTGCATATTTTAGCAATGGTTATTGGTATTATCTATCTGTGATATATCAGTAGGGCTGTAGGGGTATAATATAACTAACTTGGTCTGAGGGGGTTCAATTACGCCCCCCCCCCCCCTCTCCCCTCTTTCATTGCATAAGTTTCCAGCTTATATATGTACATTATATTTTTGAAAAATTGAATGTGTAAATATATATGTTTAGTTGTACAATGAAAACTTACTCTGGTGGCATGTACCCAAATGTACCCATAAAACGTGTAGGTATAGTTGAATTTCCATTTTCAACCAGTTTCGTTAAGCCAAAATCTCCAACCTGTAAGTAAGTGATTTACCAATTAGGAGAACACTTACATGTATTTGTCTAAAAACAAAGATTAGGGGCCTCAATAAGACCTTTGCATGGAAGTTTTTGTCTATCAGGATATTTGCTGATTTAATATCACGATGGATATAGACAGGAACGGTGTGTTCATGTATATATTCGAGACCCCTGGCAGAATCTAGTGCAATTTGCACCCTCGTTAACCATGGCAGCGTGTCCCTCCCTGGAAATAGATTTATAAAGTAACTAACAAATGCTTAAGCATATAAACATCTTCAAAGCAAATAACAAGAAAAATATACAGAATTAACTATTCCATCGCATCACTATAGTTCATTAAGTTCTCATACCGCGTAGATGTTGGCTTAGATTACCATTGTCAATGTACTCATATACAAGGAAGAGATACCTGTCAACACAATATCCTATCAAGCACACCTGCATGCATTCAGTGACAGCAAAAAATAAAACAAACTAACTAATAAAGCATAATACAACATTAAACTTCCCTTCCAACTGCTTCTAAAGGCAATCTCAACTGATAGAGAAGATATTGATACTTACCAGGTTCAGGTGATGAACACGCGTCAAAATCTTCAGTTCAGCAAGAAATTCAGTTTTTGCTTGCCTATTCATTTGCTTTATTGCTGTTCCTGTATCACAGTTTTAAAGTATATGTTTGCAGAGATTCACAGTGTAAAAAGAAAACTAATGTAGACATGTCCCATTGAATGGTGAGTTGCCTTCTTTTCAAGTTATAGTTTTAAGCACAGGTCCATTTCTAAGTAAGTTCTTATCAATTTATGTAATTAGAAATCCCCCAACACATATCCAGTTGCAGTATAACAACCCCAAATTTTACTCTATAAGCTATAACTAATAACTTTTCGTAATAATCATAGCTTTTATAAGTTATGATTCTCTAGGTTTATCACTCTTCTCATTATTCCTTCAAAGTTATTCTATAATCCAGGACTCAGATTTGTGTTTTACTTATTGAATTCATAATAGAAGTCTTCTGAAACACATGGAACAAGGGACAAAGTAAAGTAGCAGCTGACTTGCTATAAGGCAAAGCTAGGGAATAGAAAGATTTCAACCTCCAGACAAGGCAGGCAGACATATTTTTTACAATTATTTGAAGAAAAGAAATTGAACTGCAGACCTTGCCTCTCAGCTCAGCGTAATAAACAGCTCCAAAGCCACCTTCTCCAATCTTATTAGAAATGCTAAAGCCATTAGTTGACTCAGCAAGTTCTTTGTATGAGAACTCAGATTTGTCAACAGCTATGCCCAAAAGGCCTGTCAAGGCACCATCAGAAAGGTCACTGCTTAGTCCCCTAAGGCCTTGCTCAGAAGATATGTTGATATCAAACTCACTTGAATAAGAAAATTCGTTTATATAATAACAACCCAAGATATGGAATAAGCACAAAGCCATGAAGTGTTTTGCTGATAGTAACAAAATTTCCCTCTACCAAAGGTGAGAAGCTGATTTTAACACTTCCAATTTACCATTGATTTATTGATCCCTGTGAAAAAAACAGTAGACACACACTAGAGGAAGCAAGACAACACCAGCTATCAATTCAAAGCATGATAAAGAACCAAAAAACCTTTGGAAGAATTTATGTTGCAAAAATGTTTTTGTTAATCTAGAGAATTACCCTGACCAGATGGATGTGATTGATCAGCAGATGCTGAGATGCGTGGCGCAACCTTTTGTTCCTTCTTTCTATAAAATCCCACGTAAATGATGCATATGAGTAATGTAACTCCAGCTACTGCAGCTAGTGATGCTACTGCCATTCCAGCAATAGATTTACCTGATGAGCCTGATCATACACTCGTACAGAACAATCAATAAGCTTGGATAGTATGAATAATTCCATGACTAACTAGATTTGGGTGAAAGAAGAGATCGAGCAGTCACCTTTGCTGCAAAGTCAGGGGAAACATGGATGAGCAAATATGTAAATAATATTCCAAGATAAGATGTTCAAGTTATAACCACCTCAAGTCTGAAAAAGATACCTGGTTGGCATAGGTGGATAGTTCCCAAGTTTATCTGCATTAAACAAGGAACCATGGTCAGAATATTATCCACCAATTGATATAAGAATGTCAAGAGAAGTAAACATTTGACCAAACCCCAAATTTCAGGTACAAAACTTAAGCCTTGTCCAGTTCAAAATCCACACTGTAAAGTTTGACAATCGACCTCAAAATACTACATCCTTTGAGCAAATGCAGGGAGATCAGAAAACAAATCAATCTCTCATGAAAGGTTCAAATCATAGGAAGGGGAATTACAAAGAATTAAGCTTACTAAGTTATGCATATATATTCTGCTTACTTACCAAACACCAGACAATAAGTAAAAGAACCACTTATTCATGCCAAATATGCATGAGCTTTAGAGAATCTAATTAGTCTTCCAGAACCCCTTACTTCGTACTTGAAACAAATTAGTAGTATTAAGTATTAGAACAAAAATGCGTCTAAATAAATATGACGATTCATATAGTCGGCTCCAACTATTTTGAGACATATAGCCGGCATAATTAAGAGTATTCTGTTATGTTTGAAGTCACCTCTGGCTGTAATGTAGAGCAGGCCAGTGCCAGCACTGAAATTCACACCTGGATTGTACATTTGGATCAATTCCGAGTTTGTATTTGTTTCCAACGCGAAGACTGTCCACATTGGATACGTGATGAACAACCCATAATCCTCGGAGACCTCTATATTCCCGCAGGAGCAATTCACTATGACCATCAATGTTACCGCCCTGTTATTGTTAAACCACATCAACCACTCGGAATACCAGTACCTCGCTATACTATCATAAGAATCCCCAGGGGAAACAGTGTATGGAAAGACATGTCCCAAGTAGTCGCCATTAAGGCAGTCACAACGGAAGGGTATGTTAATCTTTCTCAAGTTTTCTCTGAAACTAGGGTAATAACTAAGGATTTCAGAGGCAGATATGTTCGAGAATAACCGGCCGGATCTTTCTGACACAACTTCCTGCTCATCATTATCAGAATCTGGATCAAAAGTGTATGAAGCTAAAGCTAAGGCACAGCCCTCTGTGAACCTGGAATCAGCATAATGAACTGCAAATAAGTAGTAGCAGTACATCACTAATAGGATTATCCTTATCCTTGGGAAAATAGTAATATACATTCCTGCTTTAATTTTGATCTTCCACAAACACGTATTGGGGGAAAGGCACTAGTCCTTATGGAATTATTAGGCTGGCACTTGGGAGGAAGGAGGAAGTTTCTACGGAAAGTGGATAAAAAAAGTTAGTGGTTGACTAGTTGCTACTTAGAGTAGATTATTTTTTGCCTTACCATTTTACTTTATGACTAATACACAAAATATTCATTTAAACAGAAAATTTGATCGACTATGTAAAGTTCATATTTGACTGATCAGCAACTACTGAAATGTTGCTCACAGTCAACAATTTGAAATTTGACAAAAAGGAAAAATCGTCCATAGGGACCACTTCACTGGTTGTGGACAACGTTCTAACTCATGCAAGAGTACCTCATTCTTAACATACAAACAGAACAGAAATACATTGAAATCATCAAACTCCAATACAATACAGTTTAATGTACGTATTTTATCTTGAAGATCCGAGTCTCCGCGATATAATCAGCATGCAAGAGGAGGCAAAACGATGCTGCTTGGGATTGTAATGTGGTTGGCAAAACTTGAAAACTACATGTCTTATTACCAAGTAGTTGGTTACAGTTTACGCGCTTCTCTGACAGTATTGATCCCTACAGCAAAAGTAATTTTACTAGAAGTTGAAGTTAAGCTCTTCATTTCAAACACGTGCTATAACTTTGAGGAGCCACTGTTGTGCCTAACACCTGCTGATACTTTACATTGTGTGACATGATCTTGCTACTGCCTTTACAACTTCCCTTAAAATCTTGATTCCCATAGAGTGAAAGCCGCCATATCAAATTGTCAATCCGCTTTGGGCAATGAGAGTGCCATAAGAGCAACAACTACTGATTTCATGGTCGGTCGCATTTGAGGATTTTTCTCTGTACAAGCTTTAGCAAGCTGTGCCAACTGCAATAGACAACCGGTTTGTTGCTTCAACTGAGAACAGAGAAAGAAAAGGGGGTAACTAGCTAGTGCAGTACTTAAAGAGATATAATTTGTACCTTGTAGACTGAATCGAAGAGGTAGTTATCGCCGAGTTTAGGGTCTATCAACCTGGAAATGCCTTCAATTTGATTTGGATGACTATGAGCTTCATCAAACTAGGATTGTCACAGAACAATCATCATTAGCTCGTCGACTGGTTCAAAATTTTTAACATTACCATAGAGTAGGCAACATAACGTACACTAGCTAGAAATATAAAAACTGAGTGTCAGATTTTAAATACAAAGGAGTATAACAGTTACTACAAGAAAGTTTCTTAATTGAGAATTCAGCAACATAAATTCAAAGTCCATGGTCAAGGTCATATCAATGCCAATAAATAACATTCAGTGAAGAAATTTGAAGAAAAAGTTACCAAAGCAACAAGGCTTCTTGGTTCATCAACACCATCTTCCTTGACTATTGCTGCCTTGGACGAAATCAATTCATAAAGGACAACACCAAAAGCGTATACATCTACTTTACAAGAGACAACTCCTGAATGACCATACCTGCACATTTTAGCATTCATCACTATTTTGTACTTTGCTACTACGCTTTCATGACACATTAGATATGCTCTCTTAGCCTGAAGATATCTTCTTTCTGTCTTACATCAGGAAATCTATAAAGGACGAAATGTTGTATATCTTGGAATAAGTGGTGATCATAACAAGTCAATGATACCATAGACGCATGAATCAATGCTCGAAGCAATTAATTTGCTTTCATTTTGAAAATCAGTTCCTGAAAGAGATTTTGGTACTGTGAAGACCCCTTATCGCCAGATTCTCTATTCAAGTAAAAAGGTTTGGACAGCAGCAGCTACACCTACTTTTAGACTTGCTTTATACAGTGAAATACTTACTCTGGTGGCATGTATCCAAATGTACCCAGAAAACTTGAATTCAAAGTTGGATTTCCACTTTCAACAAGCTTCGCTAAGCCAAAATCTCCAATCTGTGAGTGATTTACCAGTTAGGAGACTACAGAAGTTGTTGAAACACAAAGAATAGGAACCTTAAAGATACCTTTGCATGAAAGTTCTCGGTTATCAGAATATTTGCTGATTTAACATCACGATGGATGTAAAAGGGGACGGTGTGCTCGTGTATATACTCAAGACCTCTGGCTGAATCCATTGCAATTTGAACCCGTGTTGACCATGATAATACGTCTCTCCCTGGAAATATGTTTACCAAACAATTAACAGATCCGTAAGCATATACACATCACAAATACAAATAAGAATAAAACCAAAAAGAATGAACTATTCCATCATATTGCTATAGGTTGTAGAATTCTCATACCACGAAGATGTTGGCTTAGATTACCATTCTCAATGAATTCATATACAAGAAAGAGGTACCTCTCAACACAATACCCTATCAAGGATACCTGCATGCACTCAGCACCAGAAGAGAAAATCAAATGACACAACAAATTAAGCATAATATCACATTTCAGTTCAGCACCAGATCAATAAAATGATATACATGCATTTCAATACCTATAATTCCAAGTACAAACATCCTTCACATTCTTAGGCATGCGCTCTCATTATGGACACATTTTCAGATTTGGTTCCCTTTGTAAATTACAAATCAACTCCTATAGGATCGGTTTATACCTTCATACGGTAAACTAAACTTGCAGATTTACGAGCTCAATGTATACGTAGTAGAATGATTAAAATGGAAGTGAAGGAAAGGGGAGAAAAAAATCAGTAAAACGACATGCTTTTAGTGAGAAAAGCACGATCTTTCTTTCCCCTCTCTTTACATTTCCTTCAAACCAATCAACTAATAAGCAAAACATGCGAATTCCATGCACAGGAATGCCAATGAAGTTCTAAAAGATATTGCTAAAACTTGCAACATCTTGCATTCAATACTTGTACTCATCAAAAGGACCAGAACTGCTTTATAAGCAAAATGCATCAACTGACAGAGAAGATATCGATCATACCAGGTTCAGGTGATGAACATGCGTCAAAATTTTCAGTTCAGCAAGAAATTCTGTTCTTCCTTCCCTATTCATTCGCTTTATTGCTGCCTTCTGTATTAGATTTTTCAATGTAGAATTAGCAGAGACATTGTTACCTTTAATAACAATGTTTTAACAGCTTTTTCAGTTTATTTTTGTTGACACCACTCAGACATAACTTAATCAACTTGCAAAATGTCTCATGGTATACTAGTTAAAATTGAAAGAACCTAACCATTAGGTCTTGCAATTCTACTTTACCTTATCTAATGGGAGATTATTGTTGGATCAATTCTCATCAATATGTCAGAATTTGTTTCGATGAGTTTTGGCTAACAAGCGTCCTAATAATCTTAAAGTTATTAGAAGCAATTATAGCTAGATCAAAGTATTCCATGTTAATTCCCCGGTAATTCATTTTTATAATCAAGGACTGACACTAAGTGCAAGATTTGTGTTCTCCTTACTGAATTCGTAATATATATCTAACAATGGAGAGACAAAATTTTGCAGTCATGGAGAGATAAAATTTGAACTGCAGACCTTGCCTCTCAGCTCAGCATAATAGACAGCTCCAAAGCCACCTTCTCCAATCTTACACGAAATGCTGAAGTTATTAGTTGACTCAGCAAGTTCTTGATACGAAAACTCCACTGATTTGTCCACATGTATGTCCGAAAGGACAGCTGAAGCACCATCAACAAGGTCAGTGCCTTAGGCCTTACTCAGAGAAAACATTGATAATAAACTTGTGGAACGAGCAATCATTCCCCCGTGTTGATTTGTTAATTACATAATAAAGGGACAGTTAAATAACCTTCAGAGGTGTCTCTAGGTTTATTCGATTTATTCATAAAGGATAAAAACAATACTGATATATGGCATAAGTACAAAGCCATGCAGCAGTTTGATGAACACCACAAAAATTCCCTTTGACATTGATTTTATTACTCCCAATGTGCTTGCAATATGTTTGATCCATGTGAAAAACCAGCAGACACAGCTATGAAGTTTAAGTTTGATAATGAATGAGAATAATTGGCTATCCTAAAGTGCAGCGTTGAAAGAATTTTTGCTGTGAAAATGTTTAATTGTTAAACCGAGATAGCCACTTTCAACTAGCGGCTTTATTCAGAAGGAGATTAAAACTTGAAATATGGGAGCAAAGAAGTGAGATTTACAATTACCAGTACGAGGTGGATGGAATTGACCAGAAGATGCTGGGATGCTTGCTGCAACCTTTTGTTCCTTCTTTCTATAAATTCCCACATAAATGATGCCTACCAATAACGAAACACTGGCTAGTGCAACTACTGCTACTGCAGCTATTGTTTTACCCGATGAACCTGATGAACCTGATGAGACACTCACACAGAATAATCAATACTCTTACGTTGTATGATACTTCCATCAACAACTTGATTTGGGAGCAAGAAGCGATAATGGAGGAATCAACACAAAAGAAAGAGAAGGAAAGGGTAGTCCACCTTTTCTGCAAGCCAGGGGAAACATGGATGACCAAATACGTTAAACAATATGCAAGCATGTTTTAAAGATAAGGTGCTCAATGTATAACTACTTCAAATCTGAAAATGGTACCTGGTCGGTATAGGTGGATAATTCCCGAGTTTATCTGTATAAAACATGTATATACATGGATAAAACTGGATTTACAAATAGAAGATCCATCACAACAACAACGACATTGTACCAAAGGACAATCATTTAAAAGAAAGTGAAAAGAAATCACGTGGGACAAACATTGAAAATATGCTACTATTATAGTACAAATTCTTCGCTTCTTGCTATCGTTGGAAATGCTTGCCTGCCTGGTAATGGCATCCTAGAGCTCCACATTTACCGTGTTTGACTAAATTTTGTTAAGAATAACAAACTTGAGCAGAGTCCGTTTGCAATGAGATTCATAATATTCTATACAATACAACTATAACAATGACTTCGCCATAATCCCAAACAAGCTTGGTTCAGCGATATGAATCCTCACTGACCATGTTACTCCATGTAAGTCCATCTCAGTCCAATATTATATAAAAGAAAAAACTAGTTTCACTATCAAATTTGATTTACAAGTACACATCATTTTCAATAATCTGTAAGTACTGTTTTCTTTTTCTGTAATTTGAACTGACCTCTGCCTGGAATGTACAACAACCCGCTTCCAGCACTGAAATTCACCCTCGGATTGTACATTTCTATCAGCCTCGAGCTAGTGTTAGTCACCAACGCGATACTACTCAAATTTTCCCCTGGCCTCATAGGATACGTGATAAACAATCCGTAATCCTTGGAAACATCTTTATTCCCACAGGAGCAATTCACAATCACCTTCAAGGTCACATTTTCCGGGATCTTGTTATCCGGATAATGATTAAACCTCATCAACAACTCCTTATTAGTCAAACTGGAATAACGCCTCCTCGCGATGAAATCATAAGTTTCATTTGCACTAACATCATATGGAAATACATGTCCCAAAAACTCACCATTATTAAGGCAATCACAGGGGAAAGCTACGTTAACTCTGGATTCGGTTAGGATAAAGGTGCTAGTGATTTGAGTATTCCAATCAAGGATATCATTGTATGAGATGTTGTCAAATAGTTGTGATATAATAGGGAGGTTCACTTCAGGCCAGATGAAAAAGGAAGCTAGAGCTAAATCACAACCATTTATGCAACTGGAATAACATGTTGTGCAATTTGAGAATAAGTAAATCAGGACTAGGATTATTTGTTTGGATTGCAAATCAAGGAATATCATTGTGTTAGAGTAAAACATGAAGGCAATGGGGTGTTTTTAGATTGAGAGAAAGAAAAAAAAAATGTAGTTTTTTCAACTGGTTGCAGTTGAATATCTTAGCTAGAATAAATTGGGCAAATTAATAAAGTGTCAATAAGTTGAGATTTGAAATTCTGTTTAGGAGGAGGAAGTAAACTAATTAAGGAAAAAACAGCTGATACAATCATTTGTCAAGGTGTATATCTCTCCTTTTTTTTGTACACTAGTGAATTAAACCGGCGCCGTCATAATATCTTCTTACTCGTTTTATGAAATACTTCATTATTAAAAAAATATTATTTTTTCATTGATATTTTCGAGTGGAAAAATATTTGACTGAATCAGTATGAAAGAAAATAGTATTTTTTTCAGTAAGTTAGTTCGATAATAATGAGGTGGAAAATTATATTTTAAAACATAAATTTTTTATTAATTCACGTTGGAAAAAATCTGTGTCTAGTCTTGGTCATCTTTTCATACTCAAATGATAAATATTCCAAAGATTGGTTTTTAGAAAAATTACTGTAAAAGAATCTGTAAATTTTCTTTGAGAAGATGGTCTAAATACACAAGTGTATAGACTCTTTGATTTTAAAAACGTTGATCTTAAAAATGATTTATTGTTGTTCACCCCCCCCCCCCCTGCCTGCAACATGAGAGTAAAGTTCATGTCAAGGACATTTTACAAAACTTAAAGAGATTCAAAAACTAAACCAAAAAGTCGTATCAAAATATAATCTCAGGATTAAAAAAATAGTTACCTCAACAAAATAATATGAAAGCCTAAAGAAAAAGTGTCAAAACCAATTTATATTAAAAAAAATTCTACTAATTAATCAAATTATAACGGAAAATTAGACAAAAGTTCCTACCTAAAACATGTTTTATCGTCTTATACATGTACTTCAGTTTTTAACATGACACCATTTTCAACTTTCAACAAATCTTTAAGTTTCGTCTTGGCCTCTTCAAAAAATCTCTCGTCCAATTTATTTTTTTTAATTTCGTACTCTGTTCACTTTTACTTGTCCACTATTCTTAAATAGGTAACTTTACCTTATTTTTTTTGTTTTCTTTTAATAATTCTTATTCACTAAAAATATTATACTTTAAATCGCATATTTAATGTGTTGATAGTAATATTCATAAAAATTATTATAAAAATTATTTAAAAATTATATTTATTTACTTAATAATGTTCTGATACTATGAATAAATGCAAGATAAATTAAATGCAATTAGACTTGACTTGTTGGGAAGGCTAAACTAAATGTTATTAGACGTGACTTGTTGGGTGGCTAAATTAAATGCAAGCTAACGTTCAGAGAACCAAAAGTATTACTTCATTTCTACATGTCTATTGACCGACACATTATTTAAGAAGTAATAAATAAAATAATAATTTTATAATATCATCATTGAATATAATAAATTTAATATTTTAAAAATATATTAAAAAATAACTATAATTAATAATAAAGATAAATTAAAAACCTAGCGATAAATTATTATTTTTTAATTTTCTAAATTTGACAAATAAAAGAGGACATCTAATTTTAATATAGTGAAAAAAAAAATGGTTATTTAATAATAATTACATTAAAATGAGGGGTAAAGAACAACAAATGCCAAAAAAGAGGAGAAAAAAAGATACAATAACAATTGATCATATAGAAATGTCACGTCACTTATTTTATGACTAGCTATAGTTATAAGTAAATGAATAAAATAGAGAGAGAAAAATGACAACGTCAATTCTTTCTGTATGGCCTGTTATGGGTATATGCCATATCATCCAAATTAGAATAAAATAAGAAAAAATGAAAAGAATAAATCTTTGACCAAACTATGTCATATCATATTGTTATACATCACAATTATAATATATAGGTATTGATTGACTTTAACGAGCTGAACTTATTGAAATTCTTCTCACGAGTTACAACGATCAAAATCTTTTTTGTTTTCATATGGGAGATTAAACTATTTATCTTTACTTCTTTTAGTTTTGAGGTGTAATGTTTTGACTTTTTTTATTCAGTTAACCCTAAACCCTAAATTATCAATCACAGTGATGATTAGGGTAGACCACTCTAGATTTTGGAAAGTCAACAATGTGGAAAAGAAGAATAATGAAGGGGAATTTAATGTGAAATTGTAGGAGTAGATGCCAGTCTATCTGGTAGCATTAAATACAATGCTAATGTTGATTATATAGGAGCCTTCAATTCATTGTTGTTGTTTTTTTGTGTCTGGACAGATAGGAAGAAACACCTAGTTTTTTTTTAAATTTAAATTTGAGACTTCAGACCTTATAATTTTTTAACTCATTTTATTGATCACTAAGTCACACTTTTGAATGTGCCTTCAATTCATTTTTGGTTCCTTACGAGGAAGGCCATACTGTTTTACAGGCCATTAATGGGCCGACATCTCGCATTGCAGACATCCAAACTATGATTTAGGCCCTACTAGATAGGCCTGCAGCCCAATTTTCCAATCACAATAATATAACTATAAATTTATGGAAATATTTCGTAAGTAGCATTATTAGAGCCTTTTTCACCGGAGAATCTTAATAGGTCAGTTGATTGACTTCCTAAACTTATACCTTGTTGGCGAGGGTTCGATTTCGTATCTTGTATCAATGCATAAACACTGGTACATTGTATATACAATGAAGTATAATCAGTTACATTAGATATTTTTTTTCTAAATTTGTACATAGCAATAAATGCTCTTTGAAAAATCAACTGTTCTTTCAGATAAGATCATATGATATCGTCTTGGGCACTTTTCTGAAAACTAGCACAATAAGATTAATGACCAGTGAAAAGGAGGTCCATATATACTCTTTTGGGTCACAGAGTGCAACAAATGCTACATAATACCCGACCTCGATCGTGTGCGTAAAACATATTGAAAGGGAAGCACTCTCTATCTATGAGGAGTTTCTTTCTTGGAGACTCAAACTCGAAATCTCTAGTAGTCAAAGGTGAAAAGGTTCCACGTATAGTACTGCTACGGTAACAGTCCGCTTCCATCATTTCACATGATGGACACATTACATCCAATTCTATCATTTCACAAGAAGTACTAACAAGGTGTTATGTCATGAGGGATAAAATAGATTCCTGAAGGGGGGTGGTGTAGCCAACTCAAGAGGGGGCCAGGCCCTAATGAATGCATGCTGAGGCACAGGTCCAATCTCAATGGTGGTTAATTAGTACGACCGACATATGCCACATATTGCCCATATTTCTGGTCTAGCGTGCCAATTGAACAGTAGCTTCCAACCTTTCGTCCTTCACATTTTCATTGTGGTTAACTAATATAGTATATCAAGACTTATCAATATATGCCCCACCTCTCCAATCCCTTCATTTCTTTTGAGTAGACCATTTTATCTAGGGTGATCTATAAAGATGGTGTCGGAGGTCTTAGGGTTTGCTCTAAATTTTTTACTTTATCTAAATTATATCATAATTGTGTTTTACTTCGAAAAGGTTTTCTTATAGGTTCTTCCATAATTGGTTAATCCTTTATTGGAGGAAAAGTTTAGATTTCTATAAATTGAAGATACCTCTTTTCATACCACAACACAATAGCATCCACAATGTAGTCGTTTAAAGAGTCTTGTTTAGGGGAAGATTTTCTCTCTAACAGTTTTTATATTTTTAATATTAGTTTTCGTAATATGTAGGTCACTTGACCAAACCTATCAATAATATGCTTTTTTAGTAGAGTTTTATGTGTCGTCTTATTTAACGCTTTTAAGGTTTGCAATTATAAGCTTCCGCATGACGCACCCTCGATTTCAATATCAATAAGTGGCTGGTTTTGAACTTTTAACTCCGCTTACCTTATGTACGCAAAACGTCAAGTTCAACGAGTTTTGACTTTTGATCTTGAAGGTTCGCCCAGGGGGCACGCGGGGGTCAAAAGTTCAAGACCACCTATTTTCAAGATCATTGGAGGTAATTTCCGGGGTTATTGTGGTTTTTCTAATTAATCTACATGTTAAAGAGATGACAATTAGTAACATGTATTATTGAATGAAAAGCTTTGGATACCTAGAGTCCTAGCTAGATCGATATCCCAAAATGTGCAGCCTCGACAACACCTATAGCATACAGTAAGTATTTGAGATCAAAGTGGCAAGTGCCACGACCAAGTGGTTCCTTTGGGACTAGGTAAATATATCCCACTGGAAATTTGTCACATTGTTCATCTCCTATAGCCTATATATATTGCATGGCTCCAAGAAATAGGTCAAATCGTACATAATATGATGCTGTCCGTCTCCTGCATGTCTACTTAATTTGTGCTACCTCCAACTGACAATATTCACGTCCATCTCTCTAACTAGATTCTCCTTTAATTTTCTAAGGTTAATATAGAGATTTTGGTAAATTTCGTAACCGCAATAAATTATTGTAAAAGGTCTAGATATATCCTTCATCCTCTAATTTTTCGTGTAATTTGCAATGTTACGTTTATCTCGCTTGTTCAGAATGTTACATAAAATTGGAATAGAGGGTACAAATCGAAACAATGTTAGCTCATTAAAATCCAAAGAACAAGTTAAAGAAAAACTAGGTGGAATGAAAAAGGCAGTTGCAGAAAAAATTTGCTAAGTCTTGTCAAAGGAAAAAACAGGGCCTACTAGGGGGGAATGTGAACGAAAATTTGTCTCCATGTAATATGCTATAGCTTTCATTATGATCTGGACACAATGTAAGTGCTCCCAGTTATAGAGGTTTTGTAAAGTTTTATTATTATTATTATTCATCACTTATATGGGCACAATTTTGAATCTTATATAGAATTTTCTTGGCATGTTTTTTTTTCCAAACTTTGAATTTAGAAGTTTTACTATATACACTACTAAAAAACTACTATTTTCTACTGGAAAATGTTCAGTGGCTAGTACTAAAAATGATTTGATCAAATCAGTGAGAAAAGAAAAAATAGTAATGTTTTTACACGAAAAAATTAGGAAGTTTCTTGGTGTTTCAATGAAAATCGGTTTCCCACCAAATGTGTTTTCTTAGTGAGTTGGTTCGGTGGGAAATGGATGACAAAAAATTATGTTTTATAGCACAATTTTTTCATTGATTCACAGTGAGAAAAGCCTCTATTTTTAGTAGTAATATTATCAATGTGAATAATTTCTTATATAATTAAGTTATTTAAAGGATATTGATAAGAGCATTTTGGATTGAGTTATTTTAAGTGATTTTAAGCTAAAATAACTTTTAAACACTTTTAAAGTGTTTGAGTAAAATAAAAAAGTGTCACCTTATTTTAAGTCAAAATGATAAAAATAAGTCAAAAGCTAAAAATTCTAGCTTTTAACTTTTGGCTTATAAATTAAAAAAAAAAAAGTCAATTCAAACAAACTCTAAGTAACCTCTTAAAGTATGAGATTTGAAATTATGAAAATAAAATATATTACTTGATGTAACAGGTAAAAATAATCTTACAACATGTGATAATTTAATGGTGTAAAAATTATTTAAATTGATATATAGTGTCTACTACCCAAACTCTTGAATTTAGATGCAATGTAATGTTAGAGCTAGAAAGAACGTAATGTCCCAATTATGTGTGTTATTGTGTATACGACACCTGTCCTGTTGAGCCCTTCCATCATGCTGAAGAAAAATCAACATTTATGACAAAAGTTTTTGTTTTTATTCTTCACAAACAAATGTGTACAAAAGATATCCCCATCACAATAGCATACAAAAGAGAATCGAATGACAAATAATGATTCTCTTTGAAGAAAATCCATGTCATTTCTCCTTTTGAAATGTATGAAAGACCAATTTTTGGTTCTTGAGGGATGTATTATTTATTTGAAAGCGCTGAAATTCTTAACAACATTCACAGAAAAAAATGCAGTTTGATGTACTAAGTTCTCGCTACGTGCAAAATTCGGTAAAAATCATAAAAATCTATTGTACGTAGTCTTATCTTGCATTTCTACAAAAAGATATTTTCACAGTTCGAACATGTATGCAATTTTACTATTTTCGTCAAGACTCTCCTTTAGAAAATCAAAGAAGGTCCTGCTACAACAACATTCATAGTATATAGAAAAATCTTCTAGTATTTTTTTTTAGGATAAAGTGAATTATGAAAAAGGTATATATATTTTTTTTCTTGTACTGTGGAGTTTCTTTATCTCTTTTGATCGACTCAGGATTAAAATATGTATATGTACGAAAAATGTCAGGTGTGTTACTATTATGTTAGAAAGAAAGGTAATTATTTTAACTTATTGTTGTGGGGCAACAATCATCATATACTTATATGGGACCAATAATTATCTCTGATGATTTAAACCAGTAAGTTAATCCACAGTATAACAACCAACCAACCAAATATCAACAACAAAACAAACAAACAAACCAGAAAGAGATTTTCTTAACAAAGGCTTATATAGTTGTTGAAATGTGTGAGATAAAATTTCAAAAAAGAAAGAAGAAGTATTGATTAGATAATAATAATAATCATATTAAAAGGGAAAAAAAGAAGAGTAGGTAAGGGATATTTCATTTTCGATTTAGATAAGAACGTTCTTAACTTTAGGTAGAAACAAGTTGATGAACAAGATAAGATGGTTTGATTTGGCTTTCACTTTCACATGTCAAGTGATATCAATAGGACAGATTTGTTGTGACACTACGCTATTTCACGCTTACTTAACTTTCAATATTATCACAATTAAATAGTAATATTTCTCCGTCCCTAACTTATATGGTATTTCGAGAGTCTAATTTCTTAATTTTGAATGTGAATTCAGATATAAAAATTTTAAAAATAAAATTTATATCTTTAAAAACTATGTAAAAAAATACTATAAGTCATCAATTCATCATATGAAAAAATTTAAAAAGTGTCACGTGGGACGAAAGGAATAAGAATTGGATCTCAAGAGTTGGGCCTAATTTAACTCCACCCACCAATCTGAGACAATTCAACATCTCGCACCGACCTGTTAATTATAACATGGACAAGATAATAAGAGTGTCAAACATCGGGTGAAACAAGAATTAAGTGGGCATGACTGATTCTAAAATACAAATTGATATTTATGTCCAACTCAACCTTTAAAACTAACTTATGTGTTGGGGATCGTGCAAGATCATACAAGGATACAAATTTCCATCCCACCTAATTAATGGTGTAGAGGGCCAATTAGGATGCTTTTATTTTTAATCAATAGGTTTCCGATTCGTATATGAAAAAGAAGATTTGAAAGTGCTTTACCCTCTAAATGAACCTACTCGATGCAAGGTTTCAATATTAGTCGGGCCAATAGACTTTAAATCCCGAAGGACTAAATTAAAAAGAAAAATGAATATCTTCACAATAGGTAATATGAGATAGTTGAATATGAATGAATATGCAGACAGAATCTACCAACAAAATCTTGGAGATATTGATGTAACATGGCTAGTCACCTTCACCCCTCTGCCCCCCAAACCCTTTTTAATGTTCAGCACATACTGACCTGCCCATGCCAGCCCATGGGAACCTTTCCATCTTAAGAAGAAAAAACTGACAAATAATATTGGAATTCTTTTGCTGCAACATTGGATTCTATTACTGCTACACTTTCATATTACATATGTAACAGTATTTCCCTTTTATTTATTTTTTTCAAATGAATTTCAATAATTTATTAGTAATTCTTTTGAAACGATAGAAAGAATATTAGGAAAGTTACACATGGCATTAGTTCTATTATAAGATTCATTAAAAGGGAAGTTCTTAATATAATTTTCCTCGGGGCTCGATTATGAAAGGTTAAATATGGAGGGATTCTAACTGTTCCACCACAATTCTGGGTGGTATAAGACGTTTTCCATAGCCTCAATCGAGCAATACTAAACATACATAATTATCCTAAAACAGAGTATACGTATAGTAGCCAGAGCAATGACCAATTTAAGTATAAGTATACTTCTACGAGACGTTTTTACACTAACTAGTTGTTTGGTTGGGAACAAGTTATCTCAGGATTAGCTATCCCGGGATTAGTCATCCAACATGTATATGGGACAACTTATCTCATTATTATGGTGTAAATAGTGGGATAAATAATCCGAGGACTAACTAATATACCTCCAACCAAAACGCAGGATAAAATAATCCAACATTTTATTCGGAGATTATTATACGTTATACCTCACACCAAACAACCCCTTACATAAAGTAGTTGAAATTGAAGTAAAAAAAAGATCAGTACTTGAAAGTTGATAAAGTTGTGTTTGAACGTGGATTTCACTTGAAAAAATATTGAAGTTAAGTGCGTAAAACCATTGTTTCACTTGAAATACTCCCCAAACAATCTTTTATTCAACTTCAAATACCTTATTTCTAAGTTCAAGTTGAAATAACAGAGCTTTTTATATAATAAAAAGGAAATAAGAAAATTATAAATTAAAAAATAGGGTATGCTGAAAAATATTTTGGATCTTGTGACTTTACTATTTTATGAACTAAAAAAACAAGAAGGTGAGACATTATGGATGCACAAGGAACAGAGACATAATTGCAGAAAGTGAGGAGAAAATAAAAGGAAATAAAAACAAAGTGTGTGTGTGTGTGAGAGAGACAATATAAATACAGTGAATCAATGTGCAAAGTTCATTGAACATTAGTAGTCTTCTCTGTTCTAGAAAAGAGTGCCCCTGCTGGAGCTTTTCCAAGAAAAAAAAAACTTACACCATGCACCAGTACTAATATAACTTCAGTTCTCATTAATAGCATAGCAAGCTGTTAATTTGTGAAAGTCATTTTGGATATAACAAAATCATGGAGCATCTACAAAGAAAACTAGCTGAGTACACTGCTTCCTTGTACAATGAGGTAAAATCCTAACCTCTAAATTTGAAAAAAAATAATTATTACTATATGGTTTCTTGATGGAAAGGGAGCCTTGGAGTACCGATAAAGTTGATCACAGGTTCGAGCTGTGAAAACAGCGTCACATTCCTTGAGCTCCTGCCCTAATGCGTCGGATGCTTTGTGCACTGAGCTGCCCTTTTATTATGATTTCTTGATGATTTTTCTTTTTTGGGTGTGAGAAGAAAATTCTGGATGAGCAGTTTATACAACTGCAACAACTGCAAGATGAGAGCAATCCAGACTTTGTGGTGGAAGTTGTGTCCCTTTTCTTTGAAGATTCTGAAAGGCTTCTTAATGAACTTGCCAAAGCTCTGTGAGTTATTAACAACCCCTTTAATTTGTTTAATTTCCCTGTTTTACATACAAATCTGGAAAAGAGTTAGCTAGGTAGAAAAAACAAAACTATGAACTTATTATCTCTGTAACGAATTGGCTAGTTTTACGCTGACTGTCAGCCTACCACAACGTTGTTGTATTATCTCTGTAACATAATTTTTCAATTTTTATTTGTAATAATAGCAATCAGACTAATGTAGACTTCAAGAAACTGGATGCTCATGTTCATCAGCTGAAAGGTAGCAGCTCTAGGTAAATATTTCCAACATATCTTTTCTTTTTCTTGTTTAGATTCTTTTTAATGCTTTCTCCCTGTTGCTCTCTAGTTAGTACTAAATTATTATTTTTTACCACTACTATCTGTAGATTAAAACTTTCTTATTTTTCTGATTTTATTAATCTTATTTTGATATAATTGTTTTATATTAATTAGTAGTGTGTATAGAATTTAAACTCTTATTTTTCATTTACAGCATTGGTGCACAAAGAGTACAAAGAGTGTGCATTGGCTTCCGTGATTATTGTGATGAACGCAATGTTGAAGGGTAAGTTATCTTTCTTGTTGGTGCTTTCGAAATGAATAAAATTGTCGAGAGTTTATCGGAAACAACCTCTCTATCTTTACAAAGTTGGGGTAAGTCTCTTCAGGCCCTACTTATGGAATTACACTAAGCCAAATATAATTAACTGCAGGTGCTTAAAATGTTTGCAACAAGTAAAGAATGAGTACACTCTTGTCAAGAACAAGCTTGAAACTTTATTTAAGGTGATTTTCATTCTCTATAATTATATTCAGCTACTATATATATATATATATATACGCTTCATTAATTGAATAATTTACCTTAATTAATTACTGAAAAAGAGGTTTTCTTTGGACTCATTTTTGTAATTAATTGATTAATTTGTAGCTGGAGAAACAATTCGTGGATGCTGGAGGATCATTTCCAGTGGTGTGAATATTCAAGAATATATATGAATTATGTGGAATTCAATTATGCTTAATTAATTGCAAGTTTAATTAGAGGTCCTTTGGATATGTTAATTAGAAAGTATTCATGATATATATTTCGAGCTTCACTTATTTGGGTTCAAATGTATAATCAATGTAAGTGAATATGAGAAGGACTTCATTGTAGTTAATAAGCTTAATTTCTTTTTCAATTTTATTAGGGATTATTGTAAATGAGTCAAATTTCCACTTAATAAAGCTTGATTCTATGCATAACCAAAGTACTTTAATTTTCGAGTTGGCTCACTTTTATTACTGGATTTATTAACGAATCGAGTTTAGCTATTTAGAATTTACTAAAAATTATTGCATCATTGTATATAACTTAAATCGTTTTTTCTTAAATAAAGATGCGTCCAAGAAATAATAGGATGAACTTATCCACTTCGTGAGTTTCATCAAATCGTGTGACCTACGTTACTTTTTTTTTTCTTAATAAAATATGAGACAATAACAATTTTCAGTTGTATATTAAAAAATTTCAAGTGGAGTGAATTAAGAAACAAACCTTTAATACTAGTATTATTTTCTTTTTTTCCCCCTTTGATAATTGCTCATGGGCTACCCCTTTTTCACACCTCCTAAACAAATAAATTATTTAGACCAAGAAAATAATATAAAAACTGAACAAAATATTTAATTTTGTGTGCCATTATCCTTAAACAATTTCCAATACAAAATATTACTCCCCCGCTGTCTATGTTTACTTATTTATGTTTAATTTAACACATATTTTAAAAAGTTATAAATAAAATAATAATTTTATTATATCATCTCTAACTATTATATAAGTCAAGTCATCCATTGAAAAATGAATTGAAATTAATTATTCTTTTTTAAGAAAAAACTAGGAGCAGAGAGAGATTACAAGGTGGGAAAATGAACCATCATCAACATGAGGAAAATTTAGGTAGCTAACCAACTCAATTACTATATTAAAAATTTTCTAATTGAAATTAATTAATAGTTAATAATTAGGATAAAATAATAAATTATCTCTTGATTTTTCAAACTAGACAAATAAAAGTGGACAAAAGACACTACTAAAAATAGTGGGTTTTTTCATTGTGAATCAATTTAAAATTTGTGTTATAAAACATGATTTTCTCCCTCATTTCTCACGATCAGCTCACATGAAAAATGCATAATGAAAAATAATTTTTTACTAAATTACAGGAAAATTTCTTAATTTTTACACTACTATTTTTACTTTTCTCACGAAAACACTTTGATACTGGAGCATCAAAGGTACATCTTAGATAACATTATCGATTTGATGCACCCACCTTTGAGATTACTGTAAAATTAATTCTTCTGGTTTATTATTATTTTGTCTTTTCTCCAGGACCACATGTACTCATGGAACCACTATTTCTTTTTCTTTTTTTCTCTTTGAATTTTGCTCCTCCAAATTATTTAAGTAGTAGAAGTTGATAATTTCCCCTTTTTATTTATTCATGGGTTCATTGAACATATGTGGTTTCAATTTGAAGGTCAACTTAGTTATGATTTGGCTATTGATTACTTCCTACCCTACTAGGTATGTGTGCAAGTACAGCCAAATAATATGTTTTCAAATATTAAGTGCATGTGATCCATTACCTATTCTATATTAAAAATTTCTTGAGGACGATGAGAACAATAATAAAAAAGTAATCTGATGCATTAAGTTTTTGCTATGCATGAAATTCAAGAAACAGTTGAAATTAGGGGTGTATATGAATCGGGTTAGTTCGATTTTTTTAAAATCAAATCAAATTATTAGTGTCGGATTGTTAAATTTATAAATCAAATCAAATCAATAAAAATTGAGTTTTTCAACCTCGGACTTTTTTGAGTTTTTTCGATTTCCTCTGGTTTTTTGGGTTATTTCGATTTTTTTCAATAAAGTCTTCATATAAACATATAATTAACTTGTGCTTTAAATATCTTTTTAGTCCTAGCAAGATAAAACTATCTAAGGCATTTTTTAAAAAAAACACAATATATAAATGAGTAATGACATTAATAAAATATTCAACCAAAAAATAATGAAATCGCATAGAATAAATATTGCATATTAATAAGCCATTATAAAAATAATTATAATTTAAAAGTATCAAGTCATACAAAAATAAGTCTAATAAGTATTAACTACATGACTAAATATTAAACAAAAAATAAATTAGTTTATGTATTTTTGCAAAATTAATGAATAGATATCTAGCATGATTGTCATTCCTAGTGTTGAATTGAATAATATTTTGTTAGCATTAGTATTATTTGAGCTTTATTTGAGTTACTAATATTTATGGGTTATAAAAATTATTGGACCATTTAAATTTCAACTTTAAACTTGAAATAATATGTTGAAAGATAAAAACTATGAAAAATTTAAGAAATATTTATAAATTACATCACAATAAATATTTTTAAAAATGGTATATATATGTAATATCGGGTTGGTTCGATTTGATTTGATTTTTTTTAGTTAAAACCAAACCAAATTAATTATAGTCGGATTTTTTTTAACACCAAACCACTAATCGAATTATTTTTTTACGGTTTGATTCGATATTATTCCATTTTCAAATACTATTGATTTAGCAAATGAAATAATAACATGCGGTTCGATTTTGTTCAGTTGGAACTATAAAGATTAACGGTACACATCTTATTCGTGCATGTCTGTCAAAGATTATTTTCAAAACTCAAATAAGTAATCTCTTGATCACATAATTACAATTTTATCAATTAAGCTAAAACTCTTATTCGTAGAAACAATAATGATGACTTTGTTGGCCTTTTTCTATTTTGCATACATCTGAACGTTGAGCTAACTTCTATATTCACAAATGTTCATGATGTGAAAACTCTTATTTATACTTCCCCACTTAATTTGTGATGTGATGGGACCTTTTGCCCTATTTTTTTTATCATACATATGTATTGGTGGAAGAGAGCCAGAAATTTTATTGAGGGTATTCAGAATTTAATATATATTTATAAAAAATAATTTTTAACTTATATATTTAAATAATTTTTAATGTATATAGTATAATTTTTTGATGAAAGGTATTCAATTGACTACTCTACACTATATGTGTCTACGCCACAGGTATTGATGTAATGTGTGATACATTAGCACGTGTCACGTATATATTTTGTACTCCCTCCGTTTCAAATTGATTGACATGTTTTGACTTGGCACAAAGTTTTTAAATAAAGAAGACTTTTGAATTTTGTGGTCCTAAAATAAAGATATGTCAAATGTATCAAAATGCGCTTTAATCTTGTGGTCTTAAACATGTCAGGTGAAAAATTGGAATTGAAGAATTGCTAAAAATGGGAAGGGTCATTTTTTGTAAACGAACTAAAAAGAAAAGTAGGCCAAATAAATTGAAACGGAGAGAGTATTATATATGAAAATTCATCATGAATTAATTATTGTTTCATTGATTGTCAATATATATGAGCAATTCTCCTCCTTTCTTCATACTTAAGACCAACAATAGGAAACAACTTCACACGAGCAAAGCTATTTTATACTGAATATGATATGAAATTATTATGCCTATTAATAAAACACATGTACAATAGCATGTAAAATCATCTAAATAAAGTATTGTTCTTCCTACCTCGTTATTTTACCTTTTTTCTTAAATAGATTACATAAATTTTATTCTATTTTTGAAGTATATGTTATACATTCTTAATTACATGTCATAAATAAACCAAATCCTCAGTTGTGATCCATGCGTTTTGAATTGGGCCTAGATCTATTTAGGACCATGTAGCGGACCTCACCTGGTCCTCCTCCTCGAAGCCCAATAACCCAAATTCCACAAAAGGGTAAAAATGGTATAGGTAGCTATTTTACGTAAAAATTTCATGGGACGCCCTATTTTGGTCGCACCACTTAATTGGTACCCATCTCAAGTTTCTCCCCCAAGCAGATAAATTTGGGGAAAATTTTTAACTTTGAGTACAAATTAAATGGTGATCTCAAAAGCGGGTATTATTGTGCTGTCCAAATTTTTATTTTATTTTCTCTCTAGTCTGAATATTATTCCCTTTTACACCTTTTTCTCTACACAAAACCACTCGAATTTCCTATGTATGATTAGACACCATCTCTATTCCCATATGACAATGACTTCCATTTTTACAAAGTAAATTTTCATTGATTTACATTTATCAAATGCAACCTTCATGACCCACAAGAATAGATAAAACAAATACTACATTCCTCTTGTTATATATGAATTTATTTGACTGGACACAAACTTTTTCCTAAAACAAAAAAAAATAAACCATTAAATTGACCACCATGAATCTGTAACACAATTTTTCGTGAGCAGAGGGTCTATTAGAAACCAAGGATAAGGTTTGTGTACACCGAAGACGAATATAAGATTTCTAGAATACTGGTGTACCTTCAAAAAAAAAGGGGGGGGGGGGGGGGGGGAACGTATTAAGAGAAATTGATCCTTAAACCTCAAGGTAAATAATTCAACATTCAACTAAGTTAACGATTTAACTTTCTTATAGCATGAGCGTGAGATATAAATTTTTAAAATATATATCATATTATATAAATTTCATATATAAAAATACGATATTTTTTTTAAAAACAATTTAAACGAAAAATGTGTTAGATAAAATAAAGTAAATCTTTAAAACAGATGTCACATCCTTGTTGGTTAAAAAATACACACCTCACCCACTTTCCTCTCTAAAGAAAAAGAAAGAAAAAAAAAATCACCTGATTCTCTTGGATATCCTATATAATTGGTCCCCTTTAATACATCCAAATAGCAATCACCCCCAAGTCCACTTTTTTTCCCCAAACAAGTCAATATCTATATTTGCAAGCATCCCTATGACTGGTCAATTCGTTTTGTTTAATTTTGGGTTAAATCTCCTTTTGTTTTCACACGTAAATGATTTGAAAATTAAAAAACAAAAAATATTTGCAAAATCTTCTTCTCTTACTCAAATTATGAATGAGTATCAACATGTTTGGATATGATTAAAATCTGGTTAAATTAACTTTAAATCTTTTTTTTAGTTGTTTGGTAAAGAAAAAAATAATTAAAAAAAACTAAAAATTAATTAAGAAAAGCTATATTTACCATTTTATCTCTTATAATTTTTCCTAATTTCAACACTACCCTCACTTTTCAGCCTAAAATGTATGGGAGTACTCTCTTTCTCTCATTCTCATCCCGCTTCTCCATCTTTCCCTTCTCTCCTACAATAAAAAAGTGCTTAACAATACTTGTTTACCAAACATATTAATAACTTTTTTTTCTCAGTTTCAGCACTTTTTATTCAAACACTTATCTGCTTATTTAAAAAACACTTATTTTAAGCTTTTAATCCCATATGCTTAAATGATACTCCCTCCGTTTCAATTTATTTGACTTATTTTGACTTGACACGGAGTTTAAGAATGTAAAGAAGACTTTTGAAATTTGTGGTCTTAAATTAAAGATACATCAAATGTATTAAAATATCATTTAATCTTGTGGTCTTGAATATGCCAAAATTGGAATTAAAGAGTTTCTAAAAAAGGAAAGAGACATTCTTTTTTAAACGGATTAAAAAGAAAAGTAGGTCAAACAAATTGAAATAGATGGAATATTTTTTTTAAGCAAACTCAAACACGCTCTATGTTGATCATTATTTCCTCATTTATAAACAATTCTTTGTTAGTATAAAAAAGTGAAGAAATAATTGGGAGAGAGGGGATGGAAAGGGGAAGGGGAGCAAAGAAGCAGTTTTTGCCAGTGAGTTTTTCAGTAGTTTGACACTATAGGACTAGATTCATAAATGTCACCAAAAGACAGACTGCTTCTTTTGTCTCTATTTCGAATTCACCAGTGTCTCTACACCTCTATTTAAGCTTCTATTTTATTTTATTTTTGTGCGTATAACATTAGTGTACGAGTCAGCTTACGTAAACCTTGACGAAATACGAATCCACCAAATATTAATTACCTCCCATCGATACAAATACCAAAGTAACTTTGTCCACCAAAACTTTGACAAATAATAAAAAAAATTATCTTGTCTTAGTCTATGCTGGAATTTGAGGCTTAGTAGGCATTTGAACACGAGTTGGTTGAGGTTTGAAAAGAAAATGTAAATTCGAAGTTGAAATTAAATAAGGACATTTAAAAGTTGAAGTTCTAAGTGAAACTTCAAGAAAAACATAGAAGCAATTAATACCTATTTTTCAAACTTCAAATTCTATATTTCCAATTGAAATTGAAATTGAAATAATGAGTCGATTTGCTAAACATTCTTTGAAATATTTTCGTTGAGCTAAAATCTATGGCCATTATCATTTTCACTCACTTTATTGATCGATAGATCACACCTTCGTGCGACACATACATTCAAATACTATAATTTTTGGAGAACTACATCCAAATACTATAAAATGTTCACACTTTTCAACTGGCTTCAACCAGTTAAACCAACAAAAAAATCACCTCATGTATTAGACTGCTATTCTCTACCACCACCTTCAACAGTGCCAAAATTTCATTATTGCAAAATATAGAAAGACCTCATTGGACATGTCAGTTTCATGTGCAAGATAACTACAAACACTTGAGAACCATTACGCTTATAACAATGAGATATGTTGAATTACATATGCTTAATATGTTCATATTGTGCATCCTGAAGAAAAGTAACAGTACTTGCATGCAAACATATCTTCTAAAGGTAGGATTTGCTCTAAGGATGTACATATTGAAGGTCAAGGAAGTGACAAAAAGAACATAGAAAAGAAAACAAACCATGGGGTTAAATGAACAAAGACCATGATAACGCGTGGAAGCAAACATAGTTCTATATAATTCTAGATATATTATACAACTTCACAATTTAGGATGTTCATCCGTGAAGCATAATAGTAATCAGCTATATAACATTAGCAAGGCACCGGTCCCCTGATGGATCAGCACCACACTTACCCCCTCTACTACGGAGGCTAACGTGGGAAAGGTTAGCTGTAAATCAGCATATATCTGCTAGCCGAAGACAAGATGACTATAACCACGGGCGCAGCTATCAAAATATACAACCAATATCCAGACACTCTGCGTACCTGGAATAAATATAACACAGATCCAGCTACATGATTGAGGTTTTCCGCTTCCAACAACCAACCCAGCCACCGGAGCAGAATCCCAGCAATAGCAAGACCAATAAGGCAGTAATTGGTAATGCTATACAATCTTTCAAACGGTTGATAGGCTAGGAACTAACTTCAACAAAACATCAAGCGTTTTCAAGCATCCTACTTTTGACAAGGTTAAATCTACTAAGAGTCAGAATCCACAAAGCTAATTATCTCATCCATGACAGTGTAGAAGTGTTCATTATTTGGCAACAAGTAGAACCCTATTGTTGCCTTCTCCAAATATATCAGTTTAACCTCTTGTCCAGCCTTCTTAAGCCCATCAGCATAGGCCAACTGCCAATCCTGAACAAGGTCCAAGCCTGCTACAACAACAAGATTCTTAGGGAACTTAACTCCTTTGAGGTTTATACCATTTGGACCAAATGGGTTGCATGCCGGATGGTCCCTGTCTGAACCTTCAGGAAGATAGGCTCTCCAATACCAATCTCGGTCTTGAAGTGTGACGAAATATTTGCCATCCAATCGCTCCTCTGATTCTGTTCTCTCTTGTCCACCAAACATAGGGTTCAGCAGTATATTTCCCAACACTTCTACGTCGGATTCTACTGCCCTGAAAGCCACATTATGAACAATATTACCACCAGAGCTATCTCCAGCTAAGTATATGTGAACCTTCGAGTCTTTTCTGCTCTGCAGCCATTGCCTTGAATTAACCCACTCAAGAGCAGTCCATCCGTCATCATAAGCACAAGGATAACGATTTTCGGGTGCTCGCCTGTAATTTACTGACACAACAACTGCCTTGCAAATGCCAACAAGGCGCCGACAAAGTGTGTCATAGATAGCACTGTTGAAGGAAGAGTGTGCAAAACTTCCACCATGGAAGAAAATTATGACAGGTACAACATCAGCAGTCACAGGCTTTTCAAGTTCAATTATGCTCGGTGAAGCTCCATCTTCAAAAGAAGGGCGATAGACACGGCTGAGTAGGCCTATTTCACGATCAATGACAACATCAAAAGAGAAAACTCCGTCAACTGGATTTGCATTGGCTGGGACCTTACGGTCAAGGAACTCTGCCAAGTGACGGTTGAAGGTCCCATCAGGGCGACGGAGAAGATTGTAAGACAACTTGAAGTTGGAAATTAGGATCCATGTATTGAGTGGAACCACTCTCTATAAGAAAACAGAGGATGAAAATTGAGAAATTTTACGATTTGAAGTGATAAAGCGATGATAACCTGCACTTATGCATAACAATACTCTTAACTTACATCTAACACTTAAGCAGGACTATAAATAACACTACAATCTGCTGCTATCAGCCAAATTAGAAGTGAAGAGTCATCTGTGTCCCAACTACAGCTATCCATTTATTATGCATATTACCATGATACAGAAAACAGTGCAGCATACTAAAAGAGGAATAGCTAAAATGATTCAGACCCATCATACTAAATAGCAAGTTTTTAATTTTAGCCTTTTAGATAAACAATTAGAGCAACTCCAGACCCACACTACCAAGGTATACATATTGAAAATCTACACAAATAGACACTTATTTTCCTGTATAAACAAGCAAATTTGTGGGGTACAGGGCACTGCTAGACCAAATATAGAAGCAAAAAACACCATTATTTTAGCAAGTACATCCTTTCAAAAGTACAAGTTTCAAAATTCAGAGCAAACACAACCCTACCCCCTCCAAATCTTCATGACAAGATCACTCCAAACTTTAATTCAAACCATAACTATACAATAGAAACCAAAATCTTGAAGCCAACCCATGAATCAAAAGAATCAATTTGATCATCAGATAAAGAAAACACGAAGAGAAAAAAAGTACCTTAGATTCACTCTTGGACTCGTTAGCAGCAGCTTCATTATTTCTTGCCATAGACAGCCCTTCTATTTTTTTTTGATTTGGCTGGAAAGTAAAAAAGTGATTAAAACAAAACCAATTCAAGAAACAAACAGGATTACATTTCCATTGAAAAACCCCAACAACAAAAAAGCTTCTTTCTCAAATAGTACTACTTCCATCTCCCTGTCCACAAACTCCTCCCTCAGCTCATTAATGGGGTATCAAGAAAATGACCATTTGAGATGAGGAGAGAGAGATTTGAAGAGGGGGTGAAGGATAAGGACCCCAGCGCAAAATAGCACGCTAAATTGAGCGGGGTGGTAGAGGAATCGGAATAGATAGACGACAAAATTAAGGGGGTTAAAGGAGTAATAAACTTTAGGTTCAGGAGTGGGGTCGGGGTAGTAATATACGTATTTAGCAAAATTGCTAGGTTTCGGACTTAAAGTATGGGGTATTTATGATATTGGCCCCGAAAGTGTTGATTTATTACCAAATTTGTTGGGAAAAAGACAAAAAGGAGTAGTAGAAACGGCGTCCTTTGAGGGACAAAAGCAAAACGAGCGTGGGGGGAACGCCAAAAGGCACGTGACGACAAACGGACTCCGTCAGTGCCTACGACTTCACTGATGTGACACCTCTCAACATATATTTGTCTTTCTATTCTCCACTCTTTTTTCCGGTTCGATTAATTTAAATTGATATTGAATTAATAACGCTTTTTGCCAAGGTTTTTTTATAAGATATCTGGAGAAATCCACTGAATTATATTTGTTGGTGATTTTTGTTTCTTTCTTTCAAGTACAAGTACCCACTTTTGAGGGAAGAAAAAAAAAGTACACATACCCATATACGGTATGGAGTTTTCTTAAATGTGGATTATTTAGTGGGAGTTATAAGATATAATAGTCTAGAGATAAAATGTATAATTAGTTTATTCTGCGTTTGATTGAATTGGAGGTATTAGTTAGTTTTTAAATTATTTATTTTACCATTTACTATATATCATTGTGGTAAAATAAATTATCTTCATAATCCCAAGATAACTTAATCTCAACCAAAAGATCCCTGAAATTGGATAAAACAAAGGAAAAATTTGATTACATTTTTTACCAAAAATATTTGCTTTTTGCAAACTTGAATTGGGGCCGAGCAAGTTTAGGTCTTTTAAGATTATGTCATGTGTCAAGATTTGCCGCTAATTAATTAATTTCGTAATTAAATTATGTGGAGGAATCATTTAAAATAAAGGCATATTGTCATATTTGAATATGAAATGAAGAAAAAATTGATCAACAAATAGGGAAACATCCTTGTTATTTTAGCTATCACTTACTAATATAAAGAATTAGATTCATCAACTACAAAACAGAAGTAAATTATGAAATACAAATAACATAAGAAATTTTATCGTAAAAAATCTTCAAACTTCACTAAAACTTGAGCAGTATTTATGTTATAACTTTATAACTAAAAGGACAATCTCTAATACCTTACACCTCTACAATTTAACTATCTGTAGCAACCTCTTTTAAGACTATGCTTCTCCTATTACAAAACTTCTGTGAAAACAAACATGTTACAACTCAAGAACAAAGACTCAAACTTAAACAACTTAAGAATTAAAGTAGCAGCTTCCTCTAGAAAGACTGAAACAGGTTCTCTCATGCATAAGTTTGAATCTCACAAAACATTATTCTTTCACACTAATTGTCATTGCCAAGATCAAGTTGTTTTGTATTTCTGCAAATAACGCATGTTTAATAGCATCAGTGTGGTGATGATCGAATTTCCATTGACTTCTTGATCCAAATCCCATCGAAATTTGATCTAAGAAATTCAATCCTGTGTAGATTTGGTTACCTTATTTATTTAACCTTTAACACAATTTTCTTAATTTCAATGTTCTTTCCTTTTGTGCAAGCATAACAATATTTTCATGCATGTTGAATTCGTGTTCGTTGATTCACGTGATTATCCCATATACCCAATTCCTGAAGGAATTCTTCTTCTACTTGAAATTTACTTCGCAACTTCTGATTATCCATCGTCTCCAGTCATCTGCGAAGGTCGTGGTTCTTTTACTCTGTGCATAGAGCTTTTGCAACCTAATTTCTCCATGAGATCTGCTAAGGACCTGATTCTTATTTAGTTATTAGTCAATCATCAAAACTGATTTCGACTCAACTCAATATATTTAATTATTTCTAGCAAATTCTCTCATATAGAAAAATTGGAAAAGCCAAAGAAATATCCTGTAATTAATTAGAGTAGACAAGAAAAAACAGGTTACAAGTTCATTAGGTTAGTAAACATAAGTGTTGAAGTAGGTAGAAATGATTGATGGAATATAAGTACAATTGGTATTAAATCTCCCAGCTGGAAAATTGAGGGGTCAAATCGTGAAAATAAGTGACTACGTACTCCAATTGTTTTGTTGTGGACTAAAACTAAACACCTAATCCTTTTTACTTCATTCATTCTGATATGAGTCCGTTTGAATTGACTTATTTTAAGTATTTTTAAATTAAAACAGTTTTTAAATAATTATGTAATATTTGAATAAAATAAAAAATACTTTTAAATACTTAAGTTTAAATTAAAATACAGAAATAACGTAAAAGTAGAAATTCTAATTTATGACGGCCATAAATTATAAGCACACCCAAAAAAGTTTTATATCTCGGCCTTTTCTTTTGAATCATTAGTGTCCCCACCGAGTTTCGTCCTGCATAATTTTTGACCTAACATCTGATCAGGGACGAATTCAAGATTTAATGTTTATAAATTTTTATGCTAATTTTAAGTTAATATTTTATTGAGTTTATAATTAAATATTCATAAATAATTAATAAACTTCTTAATTTATATATATGGTCAGAGCAAAACTATAACGTTCACGTGAATAAGAGCAAAAATAAAATAAGGGTTAAGAGTTCAGTCATATTCAACATTATATTATCTAACAATTTTATTTTATCTTTAATCCCATATTTTTGTTACAACTCTATCATGTATCTTATTTTTCTTGTAAATTTATCTTTTAAACCGTAGATATATGACATTATATAATGACAAAAAATAATACTGTACAATATATCTTTCAATTGGGTATATAGTTACCCTTTGTGAAGTTGAGTTTCTCTAATTTGAAAATGATTTTGATTAATTTTTCAAGTGAACAATGCATTTTGTGATCCTGCAAAATAAATCTATTTTCATAAACATTTCACAAAAGGAAAATTAGGGGTGGATAAAATAATTGAAAAACTGAATCAAATCGAAATAATTTAGTTCTTCGATTTTGGTTCTTTGGTTTTTTTTTTTTTTTTTTTTTTGAAAGTTCAATTCTTGAATTTGGTATTCGATTTAAGAATCACGGTTCTTCGGTACACCGAAGAATCGGACTTTTATTAGTTAAATTTTTACATAATATTTAAATTTCATGTCCCAAAATATTTTAAAACTCCCCATTTGTTTAACTGTCTACGACCAGTGCCTACTTTCCTAGTGTTCCTACGGTGTTGTACTGCTGCTAGATAGTAGCTAGTAGCTACGTCTGGGAGAAAGTGTCTTCTAAAACAAAGAGTATGCACTATAACTCCTGGTGTTCACATCAATTCAATTAATTAGAAAATCCTAAGTGTTCAAAGGACAATCCTTTCAATTATTTGCCTTATGTAAGTGGGATGAGAGCATTTGCACGTCAATCCAAGTAAAAAATATTCTCTTCTCTTGAGGATTTTGGTCAGCCACACGACCCATGTAGCGAGGATATATGGTGCTGTCTATTTGTAAGACATCACCAGTCTTGAGGGGCTAGTGAGCAACACAAGAAGATACATATACAACTAGAAGCCTTGCACTAGCTCGTGAAGAAAAATGTTCTTTGTTGAGCGTCGGTAGGTGCCAGTAGCTATTTCTAATTATATTTTATTGCTAATATTTAATATAATGTGTTAAGTTATTGAGTTGTAGAAGTTAATCAAGTTAGACGAAAACAACATTATTGAACGCATCTGTTTCAATTTAACAATTTGATAATTTGTCCTCATTTTGTTTCTCACATGCATCGAAGAATTGATCTAGAATTTAGTGAACAGAAGTTCAAAAAATTAAACCAAACCAAATTAGTTTGGTTCGATGTTCGGTGCACGTTTTTTCAAAATCAAAAATTGAAGAACTGAATCGAACTTTGAGAAAATCGAACCGAAGAACCGAACGCCCACCTCTAAGGAAAACTTTCATAAAATGTCTTTTTAGCTTATCGCTTATAAGTATAAATTTCTACATATCATATACATAATTTAAATTTATTGAATTGGGTAAAAGTTACTTTGAAATTGAATTTATGTTTGGACATATAATTTGTATTTAAAAACTTATACTCTTATTAATAGAAAAGAATTCACTATTTATGAAACTATAAAAGAAATTATATTGCGACTGATGATGATGTCAGAGATGACTCTTACCGACGCATTGAGAGAACCACAACTTGGCCGATGTGTGACCGTTTGGAGGAGAAGTTGATTTTTGGATAAAGCAGATTTTGGTAATTATTTTTGTAATAAGTATAGGTCTTTTTTGACAAAAAATAAAATTTAGGATCAATTTTTATTTTTATTTTTATGATTGAAATCGCGCGATTTTTTTTTAAAATGTTCACTTTTATATATATAAAAATATTAAATCTTATAAATTAATTAAATATTATTAATATTTTCCAGTTAGCTACCCAACATTTCAAAATATATACCTACAAAATTTAATTCTATAGATTAATAGTTTTTAAAACACTAATCAAAGTTATAGTATTACTATGAAAGAAAAAAAAAAGAAGAAAAAACCTTCACCACTGTGCGCGGATTTTTAAAATACAACAACAACAACAACTCCTCCAGTATATTCCCATAAAGTGGGGTCTGGGGAGGGTAGAATGGACGCAGACCATACCTTACTCCTGTCCTAAATTGGTTAATTAAAAATCTAATAAACTAAAACAAAAGAAAAAGAAAAAAAAATATAAAACCTAAAATACTCAAAACCCAAAACCTAAAGTTGGCGGCAGTCGCATCTTCTCCGTCAGGTGACATTCATTCTCTTTGCTTTCTAGGTATTTCTCCATTTTTGACATCAACCAAAATCTTTATATATATATTTTTTTGGTTACTTTTTCATTTTCTTTTTCTGTACTTCAGTGAAATTCGTTGGAAACAATGTGGGCTGTCAAAGTTCCGGTGAACATCCATGGAGGAGGAATTCGTTACAGTTCAAGCAGCAAAAATGGCGGTAATAGTTTTGTCCGAGGTCGAAAATCTTTGGTGAAGATGTGTTCTACTTCAGGACAAAATGTTCAGCTTGTTGAGCAGCTCACTTCAGTTAAATCACCAATCGAGCCACTCCCTATAATGGTAGCATCCCTTGAATATGCTTTACCTTGTTGTTATTACGTTGTTTCAATATTTTGTGATGATTTTAAATTACACTGGTTAAAACTGTTGTAAATGATTTTATTCCAACAATTGGAGGTATCAAATATGTTGGTCTTTTCAAAAGTTGAGCATGAATTTGTATTTTTAACAATTGTTGGTTTTATGTGAGTAATGTTTAATTCAGATTGGTTTTATTTGATGATGTAAAGGTGAATGGTTGTGCTGGAAAAATGGGGAGGGCAGTTCTTGAAGCATCAATCTCTGCGGGACTTCAACCTGTCTCTGTATGTTTTAGTGGCCCAGAAGATGAAGGAAAAACTGTGGAGGCGGGTGGAAAAGAGATAACTGTGCATGGTCCTTCAGATAGAGAAAACATCCTGTCCTCTGTCTTCCAGGAACACCCCAATCTAATTGTAGTGGACTACACAGTACCTGCTGCAGTGAATGGTAAGACAGAGTCAAAATTTACAATTATATGCCAATGACATATATCGATGTAGTTTAAATTTGCTAACTTCTGTCACTTTCCATTATCTTTTGGCTGTTCTGATACGCGATACATGTATTGATCTTATTAATGCTCATATACTTTTGGATATCTTCATCTGAATATAAAGGTCAAGTATTCTCTGTGAACTACTTTAGACCTTCTGAATCACTGATAATGAATGATAATGAAAATTAAAGGAAATAAAGATCAAACAATCCCGCGGTATTGAAGAAAAATGAACATGTCCTACCTGTAGTCAGTACTATCTGAAATTTGAGGGCTTTATTACTTATAAATGTTGTTTCGTTATTAATGGTGTGGCATCACAATCTTGAATGAAGCATATCCCCATGTTATCATAAAAATAGCTTACCAACATTGCCCCAGAAATTTGATCTAGTGGCAAGAGTTCGTCACGTGAATGTGAATTAGACACGCATCACATCTTTGAACCCTGCCTCAGCCAGAAGCATGGTATTTTAAGTGGAGAAAGGTAGAGGGGCAGGTCCATTATCCACCGAGTTTCGAACCGTGCGCTACTAGCCTCGGGGATTTCTCCGCTATCAAAAAAAAAAAAATGAAAAAGAAAAGAAAAAAGATGTACTCTTTTTTCACAAGAAGCAAGTGCACTCTTAGAGTATGCTTTTGAAGAGATATTTAGTCTTGGGAATGGAAGAAGTAGACAAATTCATATACAAGAACTATGGTTGCACAAGAATAGGTGAAGGGGAGGGCAGAATGATGTGGACACGAGCGGAAACTAGAAATTAGTGTGTCTACTCAACGGCTAAGGAGAATGCTTTGGAGAGCAAAAGACCTAACAGAGAGATGTTTTTAGTGGCTAGCTTTTGCATGAGGCATGGCTAATACTACAAAACAACTTGCACAGAAGATCAGTGTTTTTAAAAAAAAATACTTTTTGTGAAACTTCTGCTGGATCTGTAGGATATATCCTGCTACATTGTAACTTAGCAAATTGTGCGTATGTTTTGGAACCTTTATGGTTTTCAGTGAATGATGCTTGGGAGCAAGCAGTGACTAGCTGGCAAGAATAGAAGCTAAGTATTATAGGCAGACACGGGAACCATTCCTTTATGAATATTTTGGATAATTTTGTTAGAAAGAAACCACAGTTGTGTTGAGAGGAAAACATAGAATATTTCTCTTGTAAAGTGTGGATTTCCTTAGAACTTAAATTTTTTGGTTTACGGGAAGTTTTATAATGATTTTTGATAAAATGCTAAACTTTAAAGTTTGTCTATATGCTCAGCGTGATGAGACCAACTCTTTTTTATAGATGCAATCATCTTGATCCTGAGGTTCTTATAAATAAAATTTACCAGCATAGGTAGGTTCCTGTGATATCTTTTACACATGTCTTTAGTGGAGGGCAGAAGATGGTGTGGAATGAGATATAAAAATACAAAAGCACCAAAATGATATCTATTGCATTCTTTTTGGAGATTTCATTGATATAGCAATTGTAATGTTCTTGTTTCCACTATGAACCTGCAGATAATGCTGAACTATACAGCAAAGTTGGAGTGCCTTTTGTAATGGGAACAACTGGTGGAGATAGGGAGAAGCTGTACAAAACAGTGGCAGACTCAAAAGTTTATGCTGTGATCTCCCCACAAATGGGAAAGCAGGTTTAGATATTTTGCTCCTCTTTTTTCTTTTAATAGTATGCCAGACTGTAGTTTAACAGAAGGTATAATTGTTTGATTGCCTCTGTTTTAGGTGGTAGCTTTTCTCGCAGCCATGGAAATTATGGCAGAACAATTCCCTGGTGCTTTCTCTGGGTACAGTTTACAGGTTTGTCTCCTTCGCCAATCTCTTGCATATTTCATCGTGATTTGAAATGATGACTATATTTTGTCCATGCTTTCATTCTTTTACCCTAAAATGCTCTTAGTTGCATTACTTGCATTGATATGTCAGTTTCTGTTTTCCTTGACATGTATACGAGGTTAACATAAATTCTTTTCATCCGGAGATTTGCATATTGAGATGCAAATGGCTTGTAAAATTTAATGTTGCTATAGAAGATGTTAAAGCTATTGGGAATTACTTTCTGAAGATCACTGAACCATTAAGAACTGGAACTCGTTGATCGTCTCTTTGAAGTGCTCTACAAAATCAGTTTTGCGGCAGACAACAGAATTGGACGAGTGATTAAGCAGTAAATAACTGGTGTTCAATTTTACATCTTTCACTAATATCCATCTTCATATTATATGTTCTATGGATGAACTTAGAGTTAAGGACCTCAAAAGTAGACCTGATCAAAAAGGACCTCAAAGATAGTAATTGTTTTAGATTGTGTACATGAAGCTGTTAATACTGAAGATATATACTGAGAACAAGCAGCAAGAGTGTCGTGTGTGCATGAATTGCTGTATTTGGCATTTCCGTCCACATTGTGGCTGGATATCCCAAGGGACAAATTAAACCACCAGGTGTTTGCTTGATGTGTGATTGGGCCAGTGGGCCACTGGATGTCATTTTTTTGATCTCGACTGCTGCACGATTAAAATGGCTGTTCCTCACTCAATGAAGAGCTCTTTAGCAGCTGTTCCTTTTACAACCGAGGTTTTGGTTTGCCTCTTACAGTTCATAGATGGAGAGAGATAGGAAGAGCATTAAGTGGTTCTGAGCATCAAAATACTCCTTTTCAACTTTATCTTCAAATTCTTTTTTGTTCAAGTTCAACCAAATATTTTCCAAACGCCAACTAGATCATTTAGTACCCACCAGGTATCATGCCTGTGTTTTAGGTTACTATTTGCATGCTCCTGGATTAAACAGAGCAATTTAAAGACTGTCTTCTTGGGATTGGTTCTTTTATTATTCTGTTTCTGATTTGACATACAGAGGACAAACCTCATGCTTATATTACTGAAATATGAAGGAACTGGTCCGCAAAGAATTATTGGAGTTCTGACTCTTTCAGATTGTGCTGTTTAACTATAAGATATTATATCTGATTGAGGCAAATCTGGGTACCCCACCACATATGCGAAGTATGGTTAGTTCCATGTCTATATATCTGTACATTCATAGTGCATCTTGTTTTCTCCTTTGCTTACCCTTTGTTATTTTCTTATTTACTGATCCCCTTGTAGTCTTATTCATCTCAACGTGTTAACAGAACATTCAGTTTGATTTATAGTATCCTGTGATTGAAGTCTGAATTTTGACCTTCTTTATTAAAAGGTGATGGAGTCTCATCAAGCAAGTAAATTGGACACTTCTGGAACTGCGAAGGCTGTTATCTCTTGCTTTGAGAAACTAGGTGTTTCTTTTGATTTGGATGAGGTGCGTCTACTGCTTTGATTATTCAATAACGACAAAACATTGTCCTATCATGGTTCTTCCATATCCTCCTGTCCCAAATTTCAATTTCTTCTTCCAGTTTACTATTTTAGTTCGTCCGGACTTTATCCTTTTCACTAAATAGTGAACTCTCTTATGAAATAATGCTACTCTACGTATTTGATCGCGGTCTTCCATGCTTTTACGAACATGAGTTCATCTTTGCACAATTTGATTATTTTCTAATGTCCCCAACTTCAGTGTCCTGCGTAAATACGTTGACTGGGAAAGAATAGTGTAGATAAAAGCTTGACTATATTGCTCTCTGTTAGTTCTTATGCCTCACAGCTCTAAAGTGAATTCATGGTCATTGATGAAGTTTCAGGTCTAGGTGGAGCAAGTAGAGTGGAAATAACTGCCACAAACAAATTATTTGTGTTTTAACTTTAACCATGTTTTAGATAGCTGCAATGGGCTTCATGAGAGGATTTGATGATAAAGCCATCAGACTAGTACGATATGAATGTATCACCTCCCTCCACTCCTGTGTATTGCTTCAAAAAAACTTCTCTGTATACTGAATCAAATTTCTGAAACGGTGACGAGGTCTGTCAGATATAGAGTAGAGTGCATCCACTATTTTTTCTTCCAAAGCTATCATCGTCCCTGACACTTCAGTGTGATGCTACTTGCTCCTATTTCGTATCTACTTCCATCTAGTTCCTATACCTTCCCATAATGCCATTTTGCTTTGGGGTTTTCTGACCCCTTGCTGCGATCCGTTTCTTGGGACACACATTCGTCTAGGTAACTTGCAGATTTATGCTTCTCCTTCTTTCTTGGACATTCATTTGGTAGAACTCACCACGTTCTCTTAAATGCGTTGCACTAGCCTTGTCTGAGATGGTTTTTCCAGCTTTAAGTGGTGGTACAAACTGCCAAGTTATTGAATATTTTCGAACTTTGTTTCAAGTTTGGAATGGGAAGAGAATGAAAGGAAAGATAAGAGGTCTAATATATTTTCAGCCTTCTTCGAGTTTTTGGGAGGAAAAGAGAATGAAAATGAATGGTATAAAGATTATAATTAAACTGGAGTTGAGCATATAGAAAAATTCAATTTGCTGTCAAGCCTTGAAATTGTTTTCTTCTATATAACTTGCATTTTAAAAGGTAGAGTATATATTCTCAGATCCCTAGGAGAATATTCTAGTTATCCTCATGAATATTCTATCAGGTACAACTAATACGAGATCCTGTGCAACAAGTTGAGATGGTTGGTGTCCCAGAAGAATACTTGCTAGGCCATGCTTTCCACATGTACCATCTGACCTCACCAGATGGAACGTAATACTGTCTATCCTTTTGTTTTATTTTTGTTGCCAATGTCTAAATTGAACAAACACTAACTTGGTTTCTCTTTTTCAGGGTTTCTTTTGAATTTCAACACAATGTTTGTGGTAGATCGATTTATGCAGAGGGGACAGTTGATGCTATACTTTTCCTTGCTAAGAAGGTAATCCGAACTTAGAATGTCTAAATTTGTTACTAGAGCTTCTCTTTCCTGCACTTTCTCCATGTATCTCAAAGGAACAAATTCAGTTAGAAATAGAAGTGTTCCATGTACAATTAAAGTCTCCAATTATTGCAATGCTTTCTAGCTTTTTATCCTGCATTCACCAAAGAATGACAATGGATGGTTCTGAATATAGGTGAAGTTGAAAGAAGAGAAGCGGATATACGACATGATCGACGTGCTGCGGGAGGGGAACATGCGATAACTGATGAGTTACATATGCTGGAGTAGGATGTATAGCATTTAGACCTGGCAATGGAGATAAATGAACCGAGGGTTCAATTTTTGGGTTTGTCCTTGCAGTGGTTCTTGATGCTTTAGGATCTGTAGTTGGATAATTCTTAAGATACAGCAATCAAAATAACATCACTAGTAGATTTAGCTCCAGCCTACATGCAAGCATTATGTGTGCTTCTCTTGTTGTAAGCTTTTTCTTTCTTTTTCATTTGTACTACCAGAAGAGAGAGAATCTTATAGGAGGTTCCCGATGTTCTTGATTAGTACAATATTCACTATGTATCAAGTTTCGATTATTGAGATTTTCACATGATCATTTACATTCAACAGGTTTGATCTGGTTCAATAGTATTAGATGTAATCTTGTAATATTACAAATTGCCAACCAAGCTCGAGGGAGTAAAATACCTCTTATTAATATTTCTTGAAATACCAACTTTTACATATATAGCAGCTTACTCCGTATTGAAAATATTGAGATCAATTGAACTCATTGATTTGTGTACCATATCATCATCCACTATAACTATGATGACCAAAAAAGAAAAAAGAATTTCAATGTGTCAGACTTATTTTTTTTCTATTAAAGATTAAATCAAACAAAGAGAAAAAAAAAGAAATTAATTAAAACACAAGAAGTGACACGAATAGCCACTAAAAGTGTTGCACCCAATATTTAAAAAGAAAGAGAAAAATAACAAGATAAATATAAGAATTCTCCCAATGATCATCACAAAGTGAATTTTGTTCAGCTGCTAATGGTTAAGAAGATTTCATCAATTGGAAGGTCTTTAATCAACTGTCCATCCTTACAGGTCCTTGATTTGGGAAACAACAAAATTCGTGATACATTTCCCACCTGGCTGGAATCATTTAACCAGCTTACGGGCGTGGAATTGGCAAGTCTCACAGTCCTAAATCTGTCACACAACCATCTTGTTGGACCTATTCCTAATAGTAATCAGTTCAATACTTTTCCAAATGATTCATATTTCGGAGACTCTGAATTGTGTGGATTTCCACTGTCAAGTGAATGTGGGAAGCATAAGAGTGCATCAGAACCAGTATCCGAGGAAGATGAACCGAGTTTTCTTAGCGAAATGACTTGGCAATCTGTCCTAATCGGGTATGGTTGTGGCTTGACATTCGGATTTGCCATACTGTATCTCATATACCGCTTTGAAAGGCCAAGATGGTTCATACACATATTAGCAACTATCACTCATGAAATGACATACAGAATACAGAGGGGATGTAAAAGGCGCAGAAGGAGACAGTGAAAATCTATGAGGTAATAATTAATTAATAGTCGCGTTATTGTTGTTAATTCATTCTTTACAGAATTAAGTGGGTGTACATTTTATTAGCATCACTTGTCTATAAACCATGTATGGCGGATACATGTATTCTGCTTCGTTTTGAAATTAAAATATTGTAAAATCTTGCAAGATCTTGCTATTGGTTTTTGCAAAAATGAGCCCTAATAGCGCTATTTATGAAATTTTATCTACTTTGATTGATGCACAAAGGAACCCATTTAGGTTAAGTATCAAATATCAGATTAGAAGATCCCTTTTAAGTTCTGAATCTAATTTTATAAAACAAATAGTTCTGCATTTTGGGGGTAATAGTGTTGAAATTGACAATAAACGTTTGGTTTATCGGGTAAAGAAGCTCTTGAACACTTTTTCAGTTAAAACAATCGGAAATATGCACTTAAATTTGAAAAGTAAATTTGGACGGAGAATGACTAACTGTGAAATTGGAATGGAGCGGAAGTCTAGGGTTTTGTTTATGAAAGAGCACTCAATTTGAAAATTTAAAAATAATGAAGTAATAGAATAGTAGTACTTAAAAAAGAGTTTAATCAAACCAAAAACAATTATAAATTGAAAAGTTGATTCTGACAGTTTTTTAGTTGATTCTGACGGATTTTTAACTGATTCTGACGGATTTTTAATTGATGAACAAAGTCAACAAAGGTGTCTCAAACTCCAGCAGTGATATCCTTATTTTTAGGGGTTGACTTGTCTGGATGTTTGAATCCTTATTGATTGCGTTTGCATTGAGGTTGGGCCCAAAGTTGGAAATTGAGTTGCAAATTTGTGATTTTCCAAGTCTTTTGTAGGACCTAATTGAGAGCTCTACTTGCTCCGTTTTGATATCTCGCCTCCGGCAAGAGGATTATACAAGATATACTTTAGAAAAATCGTTGTAATTTACTATGACTTTACTCCACAAAGTTACTTGAACCTCTTTTAAGACAATTGGCTACGGACATGTAGTTTGGGGAAGCAACCGGTGAACAAAGTCTAGTCTTTTGTGATGGTTCGACTTATGCTTATAATTAATTGGTTTGAAACTGTATATAAATGATAGTGCGTCTTTCAATTAGCTACATTTGCTATTGGACAGAGATGAGAAAGAGAGAGATGGAGAGAATAATATTGTCTCTTATAATTCTTTTTGTGTATTCAGTTGAAGTGGTTTCTTTTTCCTCTGGGCATTCACTCTGCTCTTCTCATGATTCCCTCGCACTTTTACAGTTTTGGCATTCACTTAACGTGACAGACGACTATTCTCTTAAAATGACGTCTTGGAATAGGAGTAGTGTGGATTGTTGTAGGTGGGATGGAGTTACCTGTGATATCTTCACTGGTCATGTCATTGGTTTGGACCTCAGTTATAGCATTAATATTCAAAGAACTATCCATCCCAATAGTAGCCTTTTCCAACTTGGTCATCTTCAAACACTCGATCTTTCCAATAACAACTTTTGGGGTTCTCCATTTCCACAGGGGATTGGTCAGTTGGTTCGTTTGACACATCTCAACCTTTCTAATTGTTTGTTCAAAGGAAGGATTCCATTAGAAATCTCACACCTGTCCAATTTGGTTTCCCTTGATCTCTCTTATCTTTCCCCTGTCCAGTTCAGTCAGGAAGGATTCAACATGCTCTTTCAAAACTTGACCAAGTTAGAGGTAATTTCTCTTTTTCTTGTAGACATTTCATCCAGAATACCCATGAATGTATCATCCTCTTCTTCTTTAAGATATCTAGATCTTGGAGGCACTAACTTGCAAGGAGACTTGCCAGAAAGCATTTCCCTCCTACCCAATCTGGAAACTCTCAGATTGGCAGACAATATGGATCTCACTGTTTCGTTAGCCAAGTTTAACTGGAGCAGCAGTCATTCACTAAGGGAGTTGGATCTCTCTTCAACAAATATTTCCGGAGGACTACCCATTTCACTCGGAAGTACTCTCAATGCCTTGAAGCTTTCTAGGTGCAACCTTGCCGGATCATTTCCAGAATTCATTAGGAACCTTTCACAAATCACCCAACTGGATCTTTCATACAACCATTTGGAGGGGGTAATTCCTGATGCTTTTTCCAACTTGAAAAAGTATACATTCTTATCACTGGAGAACAATGCCTTCACTGGCCGGTTCCCATCTTCTCTTGTTAACTTGACAATGCTTGAAGTTTTGAGTTTGGGATACAATTCACTCAGTGGACCATTTCCCGAGTTTAAGACCAACTCTCTAGAAGGACTTGATTTGTCTCATAATCAATTCTATGGTCCCATACCTCAGTCGCTTAGAGATCATCTGAACCTAACTTCTCTTGCACTGGGACATAATAATTTCAACGGGGAGGTAGGAGCTGAAACGTTTTCAAGAATGATACACCTCATGCATCTTGATCTTTCATCAAATAATTTGAGTGGTGAGGTAGGAGCAGAAATGTTATCGAACATGACAAACCTCAACTTTCTTGATCTTTCTCATAGTGGTTTATCATGGAGTAGCAATAAGATTAACACCACTTTCCCCCTTCTTTATTATTTAGGTTTAGGCTCTTGTCGTGTGAAAGATTTCCCAGATTTCTTATTGAACTCTGAGGGATTAATGTTTTTGGATTTGTCAGAGAATGAAATTCACGGGAAGTTCCCAAAATGGTTTGGGGGTTTGAGTGCATTGGAAAGCCTTAAGCTCTCTCACAACTACCTTACAAGCTTAGACCATCTACCTTTGGAGAGAATCATTGTACTTGATCTTCAATCAAACTCACTCACTGGACCACTGCCGTCTTCCCTTTGCAAACTGAGTGAACTTTTTCTTATAAATTTGTCTTACAATAATTTGAGGGGTGAAATTCCCAATTGTTTGTTTACTTTTGTCAGGCTCGGAGTCTTAGACTTGCGAGCTAATAACTTCCATGGATCCATCCCAAACAAATTCCCAATGAATAGTATACTAGTTCATATTAGTTTGAGCAAAAATAAATTGGAAGGTCCGATCCCAAGATCGTTAGTCAACTTTACATCCTTACAAGTTCTTGATTTGGGAAACAACAAAATCCATGATACATTTCCAACTTGGTTGGAAACACTACAACTGTTAGAGGTTCTCATATTGAAATCTAATAAATTTTATGGACCCATCGTTGCTTTCCGAACAAAATCACCTTTTCCAAATGTTAGGATATTTGACCTCTCTGCCAATTCGTTTACCGGCTCTTTGCCTACAGAGGTTCTAAAAGGTTTCAAAGCTATGATGAACATGGATGCACACAAATCAGAATTGGAGTATTCTAAGCAAACTTTAGAATTCCAAGGTTCTACAAGTGAGATTTTGTATAGAGAATGGTATGTGGAATCGATGATATTAGTGATGAAAAATCAAGAGACTAAATTCAACAAGATCTTGAACATTTTCACAACAATCGATTTGTCAAGGAACAAGTTTGAGGGTGAAATCCCAAGGTTCATTGGGAACTTGAATTCACTTCTACTACTGAATTTATCTCATAACAACCTCAAGGGGCACATTCCTGTTGAAATGAAGAACATGCGGACGCTTGAAGCTTTGGACCTTTCATTTAATCAGCTCACCGGCAACATTCCAGTGGAGTTGGCAAGTCTCACTTTCCTTGCTGTTCTAAATCTGTCACACAACCATCTTGTTGGACCTATTCCTCATAGTAATCAGTTCAATACGTTTCCAAATGATTCATATTTTGGAAACTCTGAATTGTGTGGATTTCCACTGTCAAATGAATGTGGGCAGCATAAGAGTGCATCAGTACCAGTATCCGAGGAAGATGAACCGAGTTTTCTTAGCGAAATCACGTGGCAATCTGTCCTAATTGGGTATGGTTGTGGCTTGACATTTGGATTTGCCATATTGTATCTCATATACCGCTTTGAAAGGCCAAGATGGTTCACAAACTTTTTAGCAACTATCACTCATGAAATGATATACATAATACAGAGGGGATGTAAAAGGCGCAGGAACTTTCCCAGAAGGAGACAGTGAAAATCTATGAGGTAATAGTTAATCAATAGTCGCGTTATTGTTGTTAATTCATTCTTTACAGAATTAAGTGTGCACATTTTATCAGAATAACTTATCTATGTTTTTCCTCTAAATGTTATAAAAAAGCAACATAAGCTATCTATGGGAATAGGAAACTTAGTAAAAGTTTATTGAAGAACCTCCCTACTAAGAAATAACATTACGTTTTAATTCAATAGAATACCTTAAATATTCAAAAGTTTATAACTTTATTTGTTTCATAGTTCTTTTGTTTCCCAATCAAAAATCATAGCAAGTGTATACAATTAGAACACTTTACCCTATTGTAATTCATTGTTTATTATTGCTCTTCAGATTGAAATCAGCAAGGGAGAGATCAGAGAGCCACTAGAGTGTCTGCTTTGGAATGCAGATTATCATTATCATCATGTTAATAACTAGTAGTATATGTTAAGTATTTATCTCGCCTCTGGCAAGACATATATTGTATAAGCAACTTAATTATCATACAGTTCTAAATAACTTTTACATCGGTCATGTGTTTCGTCCAGCTTCTTGTGAGAAATTATTTGATTCTTTTATAAGTCATTTAGCTTAGTAAGTTGAAATATTCCCCAGCGCTTATATTTTTGTTGCCTTCCTAAGTAATACTCTATTTCTGAAAAGTTCTCCAAATAGTTAAATGACCTGTGTATAGCTACTTTACATGAAAAGGTAACAGCGGATGCTAATATCTGTGTATGAAAAAAGTGTACTTATTATTATTATACAGTTCTAAATAAATTTAATATCTGTTTGCTTCTTTTATAACTCATTTAACTTATTAAGTTAAAAGAAGTTTGAACCAAGGCCGATGATGTGCAACACATATAAATTTGTCTCAGAAATGGTCCATTTCCTACAAGACCACGAGAATATAACGAGTTACTCGGGATAAATAAAATCTTAGTACTCATGAATGTTGTTACCTCTTGCTGCTTAATACCTTTGTAAATTCAGGTTATAATTTGTCTTTACTTCAAAATTTTCCCATGATTTGTACTCTTTTTTTGCAAAGGATTCAGGGTATACTCACTCCACTCCTTTCAATTCTTTCTTTCAGCCTTTCTCTTTGCGATACACTATATATATATATACTGTTTTGCTAACCTACAACCCTCCCATTTTTTTAGTTTCTTTAAAGTGCCCTTATTATTTGGAAAGTGAATTGGGCCAACCTGAACTTTTCTCTCTCTCTCTCTCTCTCTCTCTCGGCAATAGTATTGTACCTAAGATTTGGAAAGTGGAAAAAATGGTTTTTCTTCATCAAGTAAATAAGAGAACAGTGTTTCTCTAATTGCTATTTACCAGTCCCTTTCCTTTTTTTTTTTTTTAACACGACTTGTCTGGATGTTTGAACAAAGTTGATTGCATTAAATTAATGAGGTTGGGACTTGGGCCCAAAGTTGGAAAATTAACTGAGTGTGGAAGACTCAGGTAAGAGTTGCCAATTTGTGATTTTCGTAATTCATAATTGGATATATATACCTGATTGATGCACAAAGTCAATTCTGTTCAGCTGTTAAATGCTAAGATGGTCTCCACACGTTTTCTAGTGTACTACTAAAGGGTAAAGGCCAAAGGTATGTGGAAAATACTATAGGTAAAAAAGGAATATAAATTAGTTTATGTATGACCATGATCATGAACGAGTTCAAGACAATGATCCAAGTCTTTTGTAGGACCTCCTATCTTAGTTTTTGTTTTCTATGTGATGGTAGTTGCAACTTTCTACTTTGTTTCTGTCAGGAACAAATAGGTTTAGTACCTCTAGGCCTCACTCTAGGTTTCTTAAGTTCTGAGCTAATTTCTTGGATGATCATTCAAGTTATAAAAATTTACTTCAGTTAAGTCACTTTTGTTTGTTTATACCAAGAAAACCACTCACCTGTTACCCATTATCCCACGAAATAACTCTTACATGAAAAATAACATAAATGGTCTTAAGTTGTCTTATAAATATATCTTTCTACATATTAAATCCTTTAAATTTATCAAAACTAAGCTTTTCTTGTCTCTTGATAACACATCAGTAGTTAAAATTAACGGACAATATCACCTAAGAAAAATTATGTCCACGCTTAAATCAATAAAAGTCTGCATGATGATAAGTTATAAGTGACCAATCATTCAGAGCACGTGGAGTTGACTAACTACTTGTTTGTGGGACCAAACAAAATATGAAATTAAACATCCTAGTTTTTCACTATTTCTTCTTAATTTACTTGAATGAAACCTTTAATTAGCTGATCGATGAACAAGATTTTCGGTTATATTTATAAACTAAGAGGATTTTAACTTGAATAAACCAAGCATTAACTAGCTGATTTCTCCTTTTGTATGATAAATCTTTATTGAGGATTTTATACAATATTCACAATTTGCAAGAAGTGAAATATCATTTACCCAAAGAGGGTCTCTTTTGGTACAATTGACTATGGATGTGTAGTTTGGGCAAGCAATTCAGGTGCACAAAGTCTAGTCTTTGTGATGGTTTGAAACATTCTTATAATTGGTTTGAAACTGTATATGAATGATAGTACATCTTTCAATTAGTTACATTTGCTATTAGACATAGAAGTGAAAGAGAGATGGAGAGCATATTGTCCGTTATAATTTCCTTGTTTCTATTTCTCTATGCAGTTGAAATTGTTTCTTTTGCCTTTGGGGATCCACTTTGCTCTTCTCATGATTCCCTTGCACTTCTAAACTTTAGGCATTCACTTAACGTGACAGACCACTATCTTTATGCAGATTGCCGATATTCTTCTCATCCTAAGACGACGTCTTGGAATAGTACTAGTATGGATTGTTGTAGGTGGGATGGAGTTACCTGCAATATCTTCACCGGTCATGTTATTGGCTTGGACTTGAGTTGTAGCAAACTTGAAGGAACTATCCATCCTAATATTAGCCTGTTCCAGCTTCGTCATCTTCAAACACTCGATCTTTCCTATAACTACTTTTCGGGTTCTCCGTTTCCACAGGGGATTGGTCAGTTGGTCAGTTTGATGCATCTCAACCTTTCTAATTGTGGGTTCAAAGGAAGGATTCCATTAGAAATTTCTCACTTGTCCAACTTGGTTGCCCTTGATCTCTCTTATCTTAGCTCTGATGTCCAGTATAGTCGGGAAGGATTCAACATGCTCTTTCAAAACTTGACCAAGTTAGAGCTACTTGCTCTTTCTCAGGTAAACATTTCATCCAGCATACCCATGAATATATCATCATCCTCTCCTTCTTTGAGATATCTTGATCTTGCAAATACTAACTTGCAAGGAGACTTGCCAGAAAGCATTTTCCTTCTACCCAATATGGAAACACTCAGATTGTCATACAATAGTCATCTCACTGTTTCGTTACCCAAGTTTAACTGGAGCAGCAGTCATTCACTAAAGGAGTTAGATCTCTCTTTAACAAGTATTTCCGGAGGAATACCCAATTCATTCCGAAGTCTCAAAGCCTTAAAGCTTCTGAGACTTTCTGGGTGCAACCTTGTGGGACATATTCCAGAATCCATCAGGAACCTTTCACAAATCACTCTACTGGATCTTTCAGACAACCATTTGGAAGGCAAAATTCCTGATGCTTTTTCCAACTTCCAAATGCTTACACACTTGGGACTGGACTACAACGCCTTCACTGGCCAGTTCCCATCTTCTCTTGTGAACTTGACAAAGCTTCACCGTTTGAGTTTGGGATACAATTCACTCAGTGGTCCACTTCCAGAGTTTAAGACCAACTCTCTAGAACAACTGTTCTTGTCTGATAATCAACTCTGTGGTCCCATAACTCAATCCTTTAGAGATCTTGTGAACCTAACTATTCTCTTTCTTGGAAATAATAATTTGAGTGGTGAGGTTGGAGCAGAGACGTTTTCAAGCATGAGAAACCTCTACTCTCTTGATCTTTCTCATAGTGGTTTATCATGGAGTAACAATAAGGACAACATCAACACCACTTTTCCCCGTCTTAGTTATTTAGGTTTAGGCTCTTGTCATGTGAAAGATTTCCCAGATTTCTTATTGTACTCTAAGGAGTTATCGATTTTGGATCTCCCAGAGAATGAAATTCACGGGCAGTTCCCGAAATGGTTTGAGGGTTTGAGTGGATTGGCAAGCCTTAACCTCTCTCATAACTACCTTACAAGCTTAGACCATCTACATTGGGAGACAATTATGGTACTTGATCTTCAATCAAACTCACTCAGAGGACCTTTGCCATCTCCCTTTTGCAGATCAAGTGAACTTTATCTCATAAATTTGTCTTACAATAATTTGAGTGGAGAAACTCCCAATTGTTTGTTTACTTCTGCCCGTCTCGAGGTCTTAGACTTACGAGCTAATAACTTCCATGGACCCATTCCAAACAAATTCCCAAAGAATAGTCGTCTAATTCATATTAGTTTGAGCAAAAATCAATTGGAAGGTCCAATCCCAACGTCTCTAGTCAACTGTACATCCTTAAAAGTCCTCGATTTGGGAAACAACAAAATTTGTGATACATTTCCCACCTGGTTGGAGACGCTGCACCAGTTGGGTATTCTCATACTGAAATCTAATAGATTTTATGGACCCATTGTTGCTTTCCAAACAAAATCGCCATTTTCAAATTTGAGGATCTTTGATCTCTCTGGCAATTCATTTACCGGCTCTTTACCTATGGATGTTCTAAAAGGTCTCAAAGCTATGATGAGCATGGATGCACACAAATCAGAATTGGAGTATTATTTTGAGAATATTATTGATTTCATGAGTCCTAATAGGGTTTTGTATGTAGGAAGGTATGCGGAATCAATGATTTTAGTGATGAAAAATCAAGAGACTAAATTCAACAAGATCTTGAAGATTTTCACAGCAATCGATTTGTCAAGGAACAAGTTTGAGGGAGAAATCCCTAAATTCATTGGGAACTTGAATTCACTTCTATTGCTGAATTTATCTCATAACAACCTCACAGGGCACATTCCTGTTGAAATGAGGAACATGAGCACTCTTGAAGCTTTGGACCTTTCATTTAACCAGCTCACTGGCAAAATCCCAGAGGAATTGACAAGCCTAACATTTCTCGAGGTTCTAAATCTGTCACACAACCATCTTTTTGGATCTATTCCTCATAGTAATCAGTTCAATACGTTTCCAAATGATTCATATTTCGGAAACTCTGAATTGTGTGGATTTCCACTGTCAAGTGAATGTGGGAAGCATAAGAGTGCATCAGAAGCAGTATCCGAGGAAGATGAGCCGAGTTTTCTTAGCGAAATGACTTGGCAATCTGTCCTAATCGGGTATGGTTGTGGCTTGACTTGTGGATTTGCCATACTGTATCTCATATACCGCTTTGAAAGGCCAAGATGGTTCATAGACTTTTTAGCTACTATCACTCGTGAAATGATATACATAATACAGAGGCCCGGGAATTTTCACAGAAGAAGACAATGAAAATCTATTGAGGTGATTAATCAATAGTCACGTGTCACGTTAATATTTATGTTATTTCATTATTTTTTCATGCTACATAATCAAATATGCATTTTATTAGCAATACATGCTATGCTCTTCCTCTGGAAGTTGAGAAAAAGATTATGAAAACAACAACATAAGCCATTAATGGGAATTGGGAACTTTGTTTATACTGCAAGCTTTAGTCACAAAGAATTTATTAGATATTCAAAAAGTTAAAAATTTTATTTGTTTTTTCTTATGAATCAAAAATCACAAGAAGTGTCACAATATCCGGAGACCCTAATGTAACTCCTGTGTTTATTATTGCTCTTCAGATGGCGATTAGAAAGTATCAAGCAAGAGAGAGATCGGAATGACACTAGAGTGTGGGCTTGGGAAAATATTTATTTTATCATTTTTCAATATGTACAAAGAATAGAGGAATGCATATGGTTGTTATTATAATGTTAGTGTGTGTTTTTTCTCGCTAGGAGCTCCCACCCCTTTTTGCTCCTCGATGACTCGAACCCACAACTCTTCTATTTTAGATATGTAATGTATAAGCAACTTATTATTGTCCAGTTTGAATAAATTCTTTGTTGGTGTGTTTCATGCAACTTGTTGTGAGAAATTAATTGTTGCTTCTCTTATAACCCATTTAACTCAAAAATAAGTTTTAGAAGTTTCCCAAACAGTTAAGTTACCCTCGTATAACTACTTAAATAAAGGGGGTAACAAACAGAATGCTTCTATTTTTGCAAGTTTAGTTAGCTTCTATTAATAAGACCTTCATGAACATAAATATAACAAGAGTCTGCTGATCCAGTAAGTCCAAGTTCTTTGTCTATCCTCCATGGAACCAAGTTCATCTCATTAACATAGTCCACCAACATCCTGGGATCACTTTCAGCAATAATATACTCATATCACACCATTGAACTCCATAAAGAAGAGCTGTTGCCTCAGCCCAATTGCTAGTGCCAGGGTCTAACTTGAGAGGAGTTAATATCCTAAATGGTCACGTTGAGTGTTTTACTTACAAAGTCACTCAACTTATTTAATTGATTTTTCATTAAAATTTGATGACATGAATTTTTTTATTTACAACCAAAATTCTAAAAAATAAATAAGATATTCATTTAATGACCCGCCCCACTTGATTCGACCCGCTAAAAATAGGCGTAAGATATGTAGAATTTATCTTAAGATTTATTAATTACTATTTGAGTATTAAATAGCATATATTGTATACTATTTATTCATTACTATTTACTTACCTGCTAAAAATTATTTAGTACTTTAGACAATATTTCCTACATCAAGTTCCTCTACGTTCAATTTGCAGCATATAAATACATTAAAAAAGAAGAAGCAATCACTCAGGGACAGTTGGTTTGATCAAGGATAAAGAAATAAATATTGGTATGAAACTCTGCATTTCTTATTCAAACTATTTGGTTTTCGGCATAAAACTATGTATTATTTTATTATTCTGTATCACTGCATAATTAAGGCGGCGTTTGATTTCTGGTATTAGATTCTACATATCTCACGCAGAGAAGAAAAATACATAGAGGAGAAAGAGGCGGACAAGAGAGAATAATTTAGGGAGAATAAGGGTAAAATAAATAGATCAATATGTATATTTTAGCGCGTCAGATCAAGTAGTTCGGGTCATTAAATGATTTAAATGAATATCTTTTTATTTCTTAGAATTTTGGTCTTAAACAAAAAATTCATGTTATCGAATTTTAATGAAAAATCAATTAAATAGGTTAATAAAAATCAAAGTTGGGGGTCTCTTTTGGGACAGTTGACTATGGACGTGTAGTTTCCCATATTCTTATAATTGGTTTGGAAATGTCTTCAAGTGATAGTATATCCTTTAATCAGTTTTTCTACATTTGCCATCAGAGAGAGATGAGAAAAAGAGAGATGGAGAGAATATTGTCACTTATAATTTCCTTGTTTCTGTTTCTCTTGGCAGTTGAAGTGGTTTCTTTTTCATTTGGAAATCCACTTTGTTCTTCTCATGATTACCTTGCACTTCTACAGTTTAAGCATTCGCTTAATGTGACAACTGACTATTATTATGATGAAGATTGTGAATCTTCTGCTCCTAAGACGACGTCTTGGAATAGCAGTAGTATGGATTGTTGTACGTGGGATGGAGTTACTTGTGATAGCTTCACTGGCCATGTCATTGGTTTGGACTTGAGTTGTAGCAGACTTGTAGGAACTATCCATCCCAATAGTAGCCTTTTTCAGCTTCGTCATCTTCAAACACTTAATCTTTTCCATAACAACTTGCGGGGTTCTGTTCCAGAATCCATCAGGAACCTTTCACAAATTGCTCATCTGGATCTTTCAGACAACAATTTGGAGAACGAAATTCCTGATGCTTTCTCCAACTTGCAAAAGCTTACACACTTACGACTAGACAACAACACCTTCACTGGCCGGTTCCCATCTTCTCTTGTGAACTTGACAAAGCTTGAAGTTTTGAGATTGGGATACAATTCACTCAGTGGTCCACTTCCTTTCAGTGCTAAGGGACTTCAAAATCTAGAAGATCTATATTTGTCTCATAACTCACTCAATGGCTCAATCCCGTCTTGGATATTTGGGATTCCTTCATTGATTTATTTAAGGCTGGACAACAATCTTTTCAGTGGACCACTGTCTCTTGGACAAAATAAGTTGAGTGGGGAGATTGGAGCAGAAATGTTTCCAAACCTCAATTATCTTGATCTTTCATCAAATAATTTGAGTGGTGAGGTAGGAGCAGAAATGTTTTCAAGCATGCAAAACCTCTACTCTCTTGATCTTTCTCATAATGATTTATCATGGAGTAACAATAAGGACAATATCAACACCACTTTTCCCCTTCTTTATTATTTAGGTTTAGGCTCTTGTCGTGTGAAAGATTTCCCAGATTTCTTATTGTACTCTGAGGGATTATTGTTTTTGGATTTGTCAGAGAACGATATTCAGGGGCAGTTCCCGAAATGGTTTGGGGGTATGAGTGCATTGCAAAGCCTTAATATCTCCCACAACTACCTTACAAGCCTAGACCATCTACCTAATTGGGAGAGAATTATGGTACTTGATCTACAATCAAACTCACTCACTGGACCTCTACCGTCCTCTCTTTGCTCATCAACTTACCTCCGTATTCTGGATTTGTCTTACAATAACTTGAGCGGTGAAATTCCCAATTGTTCCTTTATTTCTGACTGTAGTCTCTTAGTACTAGATTTACGAGGAAACAACTTTGATGGTCCCATTCCAGACATATTCTCCCGGTGTATTTGGTTACGTCATATTGGTTTGAGTGAAAATGAATTGGAAGGTCCAATCCCGAGATCACTAGTCAACTGTACATCCTTACAAGTCCTTGATTTGAGAAACAACAAAATACATTCTACATTTCCCATCTGGCTGGAAGAATTGCAAGAGTTAGAGGTTCTCATACTGAAATCTAATAGATTTTATGGACCCATTGGTGGTGGTTTCCGAACGAAATCGCCGTTTTCAAATTTGAGGATCTTTGACCTCTCCGGCAATTCATTTACTGGCTCTCTACCTATGGAGGTTCTAAAAGGTTTCAAAGCTATGATGAACATGGATGCACACAAATCAAGACTGGAATATATGGAGGAAGAAGATGATTTTGGAAACTATAGAGCAAACTATAGGTCTTCAGTGATATTAGTGATGAAAAATCAAGAGATTGAATTCACAAGGATCTTGAAGATTTTCACAACATTCGATTTATCAAGGAACAAGTTTGAAGGAGAAATCCCAAAATTCATTGGGAACTTGAATTCACTCCGGCTGCTGAATTTATCTCACAACAACCTCAGTCGACATATTCCTGTTGAAATGAAGAACATGAGCGCTCTTGAAGCTTTGGACCTTTCATTTAACCAGCTTACCGGCAAAATTCCAGAGGAATTGGCAAGTCTAACATTCCTTGCTGTCCTCAATCTGTCGCACAATCATCTTGTTGGACCTATTCCTCGTAGTAATCAGTTCAATACGTTTCCAAATGATTCATATTTCGGAAACTCTGAATTGTGTGGATTTCCACTGTCAAATGAATGTGGGCAGCATAAGAGTGCATCAGTACCAGTATCCGAGGAAGATGAACCGAGTTTTCTTAGCGAAATCACGTGGCAATCTGTCCTAATTGGGTATGGTTGTGGCTTGACATTCGGATTTGCCATATTGTATCTCATATACCGCTTTGAAAGGCCAAGATGGTTCATAGACTGTTTAGCAACTATCACTCATGAAATGATATACATAATACAGAGGGGATGTAAAAGGCGCAAGATTTTTCCCAGAAGGAGACAATGAAAATATCTGAGGTAATAATTAATCTTTTTTTTCCTCACCCCACCTCATTAGGAGGTAATCATTAGTGCTCCCATTTAACCTCCAGCCAAATATACGTTTTATTAGCGATACTTACTATGCTCTGAAGTTACGAAAAAGGTTATGAACTTACAGCATAAGCCATTAATGGGAATGGGAAACTTTGTTTATTCTAGAAGCTCTAGTGGCAAAGAATTTCTTAGATATTCAAAAAGTTAAAACTTTATTTGTTTCTTTTCTTTTTCTTTTTTTTTTCAATAAAAAATCACAGGTAGTGTACACAATATACGGAGATCCTAATGTTTATTATTGCAAGAGAGAGATCGGAATGCCACTAGATCGTGGACATGGGAAAATAGTGATTTTGCAATATGTAGAAAGAATAAAATAACGCAGATTGTTTTTATTAGAATGTTAGTGTTTGCCAAGTAGGCAAGATATGTATTGTATAAGCAACTTAATATTGTCCAGTTCGAATATAAATTCTATAGGTTGGTGTGTTTCGGGCAATTTCTTCTGAGAAATTGTTGCTTCTCACAAGATTTTTCAACTCATGGGTGTGCTCCTTAGAAAAGTTACTAAATTGAAAACTTCCCTTAGATATTTCCATCATTCCATGAGTATAGTTACTAATTAAATTAGGTACTTATCACTAGTCTTTTTCCTAACCTCATTAAAACGCTTGAAGAAAAAGAAAAGTCATTTTGGTGGAAAAGTATTTCGCTAATTGTCATTAATTCACTTGTCCTTTTCCTTATTTTTCTACACTTATTAGTTGGGGTTGACTTGACTTGATGTCTGGAGTCTGGACCAAGTATATCATATTAAAATTTGGGCCCAAACGCTGGAAATAGAGAGTCGAGCAAGTGGAAATAGATGAAAATCCAAAAGACATAGTCGCATGTATATGCAATGTATATGCATGTATACCAAATGTCATTTCGAGTAAAAACTTTGATTGAATGACCATTTTAGGTAGTAAATTATACATGAGATATTTTTTGTGTAAAAAAGTTAACACAATAGCCATTTTATCTGATTTTCCCAAATCCAGGTATGTACGTATGAGCTAATGCTAATTTGATTGATGCATAAAGAGCCCATTTAGGTTAATCGAAGATCATTTTAAAAGTATTTTGAATTGAATTTTATAAATAAACAGTTTAGTATTTTGGGGATAGAAATATTGAAACTGACAACAAAAGCTTGATTTGTCTAGTAAAAGAAGCTCTTGAACACCTCTCTAGTTAAAAACTTAAAATAATATAATCAAAACATGCCCTTAAATGCTATTTACAAATAAATAAAAAAGTTCAAAAGCTAGTATTAATTTGCATGGAGAATGACGAACTGTGAAAATGGAAATGGAGCGTGAGTCCATGATTTTGTTTATGGAAGATTGAAGAACAGTTAATTTGAAAATTGAAAAAAATGAGGAATAAAAAGGAGTTTAGTGAAATCAAAACAATTATAAATTGAAAAGTCGAACTTAGGATTTTTAACTGATTCTAAACATATTTTTATTTAATTGATGCACAAAATTATTTTTTCTCAGTTTTCTAGCGTACTACTAAAGGCAAAACGTGTATATATGCGCGCGAAAGCTGCTGTAGATATATAAATGGAATAGTGTCCATTTTCTTTTTTGAATATTCCAAATGAGAAGAATGATACACAATTTTAAAAAGGGATAAAGTAATTTTAAAATATAGGAATTTCTCATTTCTTAATTTCAATTTTCCTGTTTATATTTTTCATTTCACATCAAATTATTTTAAATGTACATAATAGCTACTATATTTTAGCAGTCCCTTTCCTTAAGTAGTAGGGTGTTGGGTTGATTTGTGTGGATGTTTGAACCAAGTTGATTCCATTTGCATTGAGGTTGGGCCCATAAAGTTGGAAATTGCGTTGCAAATTTATGGTTTTTCCCTGAATTTTGTTCAGTTGCTAAATGCTAAGAAGGTCTCCACACGCGTTTTCTAGTGTACTACTAAAAGTTGAAAGGTATGTGGAAAATACTAAAGTTATATATATGAGCTCTTTAAGTCTTTTGTAGGACCTATAATTGACACCTCTACTTGCTCTACTCCACCAAGTTTCATCCCACCACTTGAACCTCTTTTGGGAAAATTGGCTATGGACGTGTAGTTTGGGCAATTAGCAACATGTGAACAAAGTCTAGTCTTTGTTATGGTTTCACTTGATCTTATATATTAAATTGATTGGTTCAATTAACCTATATATGATTGATATAAAAAAAGTATAAATTATTGAGTGAATAATCTTTATTTAAACAAGATTTTGCTATGTTTGAGTATTATATATTGTGTTACATATGAGAAGAAAAAGTCTTCTATTTATAGAAATTCAAAACTTCCCCTCCAAGAAAAATAATAGAAATGGAAGAGTCCTTTCCATCAACAAATAATTTTTGAACCAAAACATAATTATAGTAGAATCTAGATAAAGTAGAAAATTTAGGACAAACTTCATAAAGAAGCTTTAATTTTTTTTCTAGTTAACATATATATATATATCGTATAATAATAATAACATACCCAAGTATAATCCTACAAGTGAGGTCTAGGATGTGTAGAATATACACATATTTATGCAGTAAGAATGTAATTAATGCAAATTTTCAATGAGAAGGTATAATATAAACTTTGAATAATAAAACCTGATTCAAAAATTTGAAAAGTTGATATAATGATATCGAAATAGTGTTGTGCTGCTTCAATATAATGATCACTTGTTGCAATGTTTGACATTTGAAGAAGACACCAAAAGCAAATTTGATCTTTTTATAAACAGACATCAATAATAATTTTTTTTGTCCAAAATTTCTTTTCAAATTTGATAGTACATGAGATTTTTTTAAAACAATATATATATATATATATATATATATATATGGTCGAGCTGGCCCTGGCAAGTGGTGCGCCTCAGCCTATGCGTGTTTATGGTGTTCTTCAATCATTTCTACTATGTAATATAGTGTCCTTGTGATATAACTTTTAATTAAAGTATTTTTCGATTCACAATTTTGTGATACAAACTTTAAGTAAAAGTTAGAGATCAATGTGCAACGCACTTTTCCAGAAACTAGTTACAACAAATAAGGGTCTAACTAAAATGTCTTAATTAATTCTCCAAGTTTCAAAATTTATGTGATTAAATGTATATAGTGATTAATAAATATTTATCTTAGGATTTCAATGATATTAATCAGTGAGATTTAAGAGAATTAGTAGTAATACTCTACCTAAAGGCATTCCTGGTGGAAAAGTATTTCTGTAATTGCCATTCACCAGTCTTTTTGAACACCTTACTGGATAAAGTTGAATTGCATAGTTTGATTAAAAGTTGGGGACACAGGTGTTTGTTTGTCATTCATTTTTCCCATCTATAATTGGGTCCCCTTTCGATTGACTCACAAAGTGAATTTTGTTAAGCTGATAATGGTCTCCACACGCTTCTACTAAACATTGAAAGGCATGTGAAAAAGTGAAAGGAATATGTTTGTTTAATATGAACCATGATCTCAACACAGAGCTTTCTAGTCTTTGTGATTGTTTGCCTTATTCTTATAGTAAATTGGTTTGAAAGTACGTACATGTTTGAAATTAGCTACATTTTCTATTAGAGATATTGGTAGATTGAGAAAGAGAGAGATGGAGAGAATAATATTATCTCATATAGTAATTCTTTTTGTCTATTCAGTTGAAGTGGTTTCTTTCGTCTTTGGGCATCCACTTTGCTCTTCTCGTGATTCCCTTGCCCTTCTACACTTTAAGCATTCACTTAAAGTGAGAAACGACTACCATTTTTATACTTGTGAATCTTCTTATCCTAAGACGACGTCTTGGAATAGGACTAGTATGGACTGTTGTAGGTGGCATGGAGTTACCTGCGATACCTCCACTGGCCATGTCATTGGTTTGGACCTCAGTTGCAGCAAAATCGAAGGAACTATCCATCCCAATAGTAGCCTTTTCAAGCTTCGTCATCTTCAAACACTCGATCTTTCCAGTAACCACTTTTCAGGTTCTCAAATTCCACAGGGGATTGGTCAGTTGGTCAGCTTAGTGCATCTCAACCTTTTCAATAGTTGGTTCAAAGGAAGGATTCCATTAGAAATCTCACACCTGTCCAATTTGGTTTCGCTTGATCTCATTAAAAATGATGTCCAGATCAGTCAGGTAGCATTCAACATGCTCTTTCAAAACTTGACAAAGTTGGAGATACTTTCTCTTTCTCAGGTAAACATTTCATCCAGCATACCCATGAATGTATCATCCTCTTCTTCTTTGAGATATCTAGATCTTGCATATACTGACTTGCAAGGAGACTTGCCAAAAAGCATTTTCCTCCTACCCAATCTGGAAACTCTCACATTGTCAAACAATAGGCATCTCACTGGTTCCTTACCCAAGTTTAACTGGAGCAGCAGTCATTCACTAAGGGAGTTAGATCTCTCTTTAACAAGTATTTCCGGAGGACTACCCAATTCACTCGGAACTACTCTCAAAGCCTTAAAACTTCTCAGACTTTATAGGTGCAACCTTACTGGACCTATTCCAGATTCCATCAGGAACCTTTCACAAATCACCCAACTGGATCTTTCATACAACCATTTGGAGGGGGAAATTCCTGATGCTTTTTCCAACTTGAAAAAGCTTACATTCTTATCACTGGAGAACAACGCCTTTATTGGCCCATCCCCAGCTTCTCTTTTCAACTTGACAAAGCTTGAACTTTTGATTTTGAGAAACAATTCACTCAGTGGTCCACTTCCTCCTTTTACTTCTAACAGGCTTCAAAATCTAAGTTACCTTGATTTGTCTCAAAACTCAGTCAATGGCTCAATCCCGTCTTGGATGATTAGTCTTCCTTCGTTGATTCAGTTATCGCTTGGGAGGAATCGTTTCAGTGGACCACTTCCCGACTTTAAGACCAACTCTCTAGAATCACTTGATTTGTCTCATAATCTACTTAATGGTCCCATACCTCAATCGCTTAGAGATCTTGTGAACCTAACTGTTGTCCTTCTTGGACATAATAATTTGAGCGGGGAGGTTGGAGCAGAAATGTATTCAAGCATGACAAACATCATTGCTCTTGATCTTTCTCATAGCGGTTTATCATGGAGTAGCAGCAAGGACAATATCAACACCACTTTTCCCAGTCTTGTTTATTTTGGTTTAGCCTCTTGTCGTGTGAAAGATTTCCCAGATTTCTTGTTGAACTCTAAGGAGTTATGTTTTTTGGATCTCTCCGAGAATGAAATTCACGGGCAGTTACCGAAATGGTTTGGGGGTTTCAGTGGATTGGCAAGCCTTAACCTCTCTCACAACTACCTTACAAGCTTAGACCATCTACCTTGGGAGACAATTTTGGTACTTGATCTTCAATCAAACTCACTCACTGGACCACTGCCGTCCTCTCTATGCAGAACGAATGAACTTTCTCTTATAAATTTGTCTTACAATTATTTAAGTGCTGAAATTCCCAATTGTTTGTTTACTTCTCTCCGGCTCAGTATCTTAGACTTACGAGCTAATAACTTCCATGGACCCATCCCAAACAAATTCCCAAAGAATAGTTGGCTAATTCATATTAGTTTGAGCAAAAATCAATTGGAAGGTCCGATCCCAACATCGCTAGTCAATTGTACATCCTTGAAAGTCCTCGATTTGGGAAACAACAAAATTCGTGATACATTTCCCACCTGGTTGGAGACGCTGCACGAGTTGGAGATTCTCATATTGAAATCTAACAGATTTTATGGACCCATCGTTGCTTTCCAAACAAAATTGCCATTTCCAAATATGAGGATCTTTGATCTCTCTGGCAATTCTTTTACTGGATCTTTACCTATGGAGGTTGTAAAAGGTTTCAAAGCTATGATGAACATGGATGCACACAAATCAGGATTGGAGTACTATTTTGAGGACGTTATTGATTTCGCAAGTCCTGTAAATGAGATTTTGTCTAGAGGGTGGTATGCGGAATCGATGATATTAGTGATGAAAAATCAAGAGGTTAAATTCAACAAGATCTTGAAGATTTTCACAACAATCGATTTGTCAAGGAACAGGTTTGAGGGAGAAATCCCAAAAATCATTGGGAACTTGAATTCACTTCTGCTACTGAATTTATCTCATAACAACCTCACAGGGCACATTCCTGTTGAAATGAGGAACATGAGCACTCTTGAAGCTTTGGACCTTTCATTTAACCAGCTCACTGGCAAAATCCCAGAGGAATTGACAAGCCTAACATTTCTCGAGGTTCTAAATCTGTCGCACAACCATCTTTTTGGACCTATTCCTCGTAGTAATCAGTTCAATACGTTTCCAAATGATTCATATTTCGGAAACTCTGAACTGTGTGGATTTCCACTGTCAAGTGAATGTGGGAAGCATAAGAGTGCATCAGAAGCAGTATCCGAGGAAGATGAGCCGAGTTTTCTTAGCGAAATCACGTGGCAATCTGTTCTAATTGGGTATGGTTGTGGCTTGACATTCGGATTTGCCATATTGTATCTCATATACCGCTTTGAAAGGCCAAGATGGTTCATACACTTTTTAGCAACTATCACTCATGAAATGATATACATAATGCAGAGGGGATATAAAAGGCGCAGGAATTTTCGCAGAAGGAGACAGTGAAAATCTATGAGGTAATAATTACTCCTTTTTTCTTTCTCATCCCACCTCATTAGGAGGTAATCATTAGTGCTCCCATTTAACCTCCAGCCAAATATACGTTTTATTAGCGATACTTACTGTGCTATGAAGTTACGAAAAAGGTTATGCACTTACTGGGCGGAGCTACATAGTACTAAGGGTGTGCAGGCGAACACCCTTCGCCGGAAAATTATACCGTGTACATAAGTAAAATGCTAATTTATATGGTTAAATATTACGTTTTGAACACCCTTGATACAACTGAGGGTTGTAGCCCAGCGGTCTAAGGTGTTCAGCAGAAGGCAAGGCATGCAGCGTGTTGGGTTCGAAACCCAGCGGCTGCTGTCATTTATACCTTTATTTTTACTCTTTTGATTTTAAATTTTTTGATGTACCCATTCGTCAATTTTTGAACACCCTTAGTAAAATTTCTGGCTCCGCCACTTAGGGGTCGTTTGGTGTGAGGGATTAAAATAAATAGTCATGGGATAAAAAAATAGTCTAGGGATAACTTTTTGATATCTTGTTTGGTTGCCATTTTGGGATAACTTATCCCACCATTTATATCATAGTGATGGAATAAGTTATCCCATATATATGGTGGGATAACTTATTCCAGGATAGTTAATCCCGAGATAACTAATCCTGGGAAACTTTGTTTATTCTAGAAGCTCTAGTGGCAAAGAATTTCTTAGATATTCAAAAAGTTAAAACTTTATTTGTTTCTTTTCTTTTTCTTTTTTTTTTCAATCAAAAATCACAGGTAGTGTACACAATATACGGAGATCCTAATGTTTATTATTGCTCTTCAGATGGCGATCAGAAGTATGAAGCAAGAGAGAGATCGGAATGCCACTAGATCGTGGACATGGGAAAATAGTGATTTTGCAATATGTAGAAAGAATAAAATAACGCAGATTGTTTTTATTATAATGTTAGTGTTTGCCAAGTAGGCAAGATATGTATTGTATAAGCAACTTAATATTGTCTAGTTCGAATATAAATTCTATAGGTTGGTGTGTTTCGGGCAATTTCTTCTGAGAAATTGTTGCTTCTCCCAAGATTTTTCAACTCATGGGTGTGCTCCTTAGAAAAGTTACTAAATTGAAAACTTCCCTTAGATATTTCCATCATTCCATGAGTATAGTTACTAATTAAATTATGTACTTATCACTAGTCTTTTTCCTAACCTCATTAAAACGCTTGAAGAAAAAGAAAAGTCATTTTGGTGGAAAAGTATTTCGCTAATTGTCATTAATTCACTTGTCCTTTTCCTTATTTTTCTACACTTATTAGTTGGGGTTGACTTGACTTGATGTCTGGAGTCTGGACCAAGTATATCATATTAAAATTTGGGCCCAAACGCTGGAAAACATGCCCTTAAATGCTATTTATAAATAAATAAAAAAGTTCAAAAGCTAGTATTAATTTGCATGGAGAATGACGAACTGTGAAAATGGAAATGGAGCGTGAGTCCATGATTTTGTTTATGGAAGATTGAAGAACAGTTAATTTGAAAATTGAAAAAAATGAGGAATAAAAAAGAGTGTAGTGAAATCAAAACAATTATAAATTGAAAAGTCGAACTTAAGATTTTTAACTGATTCTAAGCACATTTTTATTTAATTGATGCACAAAATTATTTTTTCTCAGTTTTCTAGCGTACTACTAAAGGCAAAACGTGTATATATGCGCACGAAAGCTCTAGATATATAAATGGAATAGTGTCCATTTTCTTTTTTGAATATTCCAAATGAAAAGAATGATACACAATTTTAAAAAGGGATAAAGTAATTTTAAAATATAGGAATTTCTCATTTCTTAATTTCAATTTTCCTGTTTATATTTTTCATTTCACATCAAATTATTTTAAATGTACATAATAGCTACTATATTTTAGCAGTCCCTTTCCTTACGTAGTAGGGTGTTGGGTTGATTTGTGTGGATGTTTGAACCAAGTTGATTCCATTTGCATTGAGGTTGGGCCCATAAAGTTGGAAATTGCGTTGCAAATTTATGATTTTTCCTATCTGATTGATGCACAAACTGAATTTTATTCAGTTGCTAAATGCTAAGAAGGTCTCCTAGTGTACTACTAAAAGTTGAAAGGTATGTGAAAAATACTAAAGTTATATATGAGCTCTTTAAGTCTTTTGTAGGACCTATAATTGACACCTCTACTTGCTCTACTCCACCAAGTTTCATCCCAACACTTGAACCTCTTTGGGGAAAATTGGCTATGGACGTGTAGTTTGGGCAATTAGCAACATGTGAACAAAGTCTAGTCTTTGTTATGGTTTCACTTATTCTTATAGGAAGACTCATAATATATATTAAATGGATCTGATCAATTCACATATATCTGACCGATATGTATAAAAAATGAGTATAAAATTATTGAGAGAATAATCTCCCTCTAAACAAGATTTTGTTACGTTTGAGGACTAAATTGTGGATGATATTGTATTACGTATGAGAAGAAACGATTTTCTATTTGTAGAAGTTCAAGACTTCTCCTTCCAAAAAAATGATAAATATGGACGAGTACTCTTTTTCCATCAAGAAAGACTTTTTGGATTAAAACACAATTATGGTAGAATTCACATAAAGTAGAAATTCAGGGCACCCTTATAAAAACTTGCATTGATTTTTAGTCTTTTATTAGATAAAACAAATGGACGTTCGTCGATTAATTTTGCACAAAAAATAATGAATACATTTTGTTCAATAAATAATGCATGTATTAGCTTTGTGTATTACTATTATCTTGTTTGATTCACTTTTTCAACCTATGTATAATTAATGCAAGTATTAGTTATACGCTCTATTTGATATTATGCAATATATAACTAATGCATGGAAATCATGATATATATTGGCAATGCAAACTATTTTAATGCATGCATTAGCATGGTTAAAAATACAATTTCCTCTCAAAACCTTTTCCACATCCTTTCCACCATATTTATGGAGGGTACTTTTGTAAAAAAAAAGTAAAAATACGTAACTTTTTCTGTAAATTATGTAATATATGTTATTTTCAATATACTAAATCAAAATATTGTATAAGAAAGAATCTCGGCATAATTAATACAAGCATAACTGATACTTTCTACTTGGGCTCAAAGGTATGTGGAAAATACTAAAGTTTCAAATGAGGCCAAGTCTTTTGTAGGACCTATAATTGACACTTACTACTTGCTCCATTTTGAGCCCAAGTCTTTTGGGACAATTGGCTATGGACGTGTAGTTTGGGCAAACGTACAGGTGAACAAAGTCTAGTCTTTGTGATGGTTTGACTTGATCTTATATATTAAATTGATTGGTTCAATTAACCTATATATGATTGATATAGAAAAAGTATAAATTATTGAGTGAATAATCTTTATTTAAACAAGATTTTGCTATGTTTGAGGATTATATATTGTGGATGATATTGTGTTACATATGAGAAGAAAAAGTCTTCTATTTATAGAAATTCAAAACTTCTATTTATAAAATAAGAAAAATAAGCCAAAAACCATAAGTTAGGATTTTGAACTTATTGTTTTTGACTTATAAGTCGTTCAAGGTTTCTTTATTAGCTTCCGCATGATGCTCTGTTTCAATTCCAATAACATGTTCATAATCTGAGTTCAATCGTATTTTAAGGTTACATCAAGAGTTTGGACTCACTAGATTATGCAGTTTGCGTGAACATCGTTATGCTAATTATATTTCTTGGTGTAAAAGATTTCCTAATTGGAAGAGATATCTTTCATATTGATTAGTTCTTGCTTGGAGGAAAAGTTTTGATCTTCTATAAATTGAAGATCTTTTATTCTCACAAACAATTGAATAGCATCCACAATATAGTTGCTAAAGAGTTATGTTTGAGGGAGATTATTCTCTCAATAATTTTTGTGTTTTAATATTAATTTTTTCAACAGGTGGGTCACTTGACCAATTCATATTAAATATTATGAGTATTTCTTTTATTATAATTTTCTTTGTCATTCGATTTATCGTTGCCGATGTTTGCAATTGTTAGGTTCCGCATGGCGTCATGTTATCTCGATTTCAACATTTTAGGTATACAAATATTTTTTTGGTTACAAAATTTTTATGAGTTAAATCGACTTTCGTTAATAGGTTCCCAGCTTTGTGATTTTCAGGTTTTTCTCTAATATTTAGGATCGTTAAATCAGCTAAAACTTTGTTTATTAAATCTTTACTTACTTAAACTATGCAAAAATTAAGATATTTTACTTATTGATATGGTACACACGTACACTAAACTAGTATATATATAAACGGAGGCAAAAAAGTATCCGAACATAAAAGAAATTCCCTCGCCAAAAGAAGTATTAGAAAGACTAATCAGAAGAAAAAGTGTTTCTGTAATTCTCATTAATTCACTAGTCCTTTTCCTTATTTTCGAACACTTGCTTGGGGTTGACTTGCAAAAAAAAAAAAAAAAGAAAATGTATCACATTGTAAATTGGATGGTCATTAATTTTTGCTCTTTAAATTTGTGATTTTTATTTTTTATTTTTAGCATTTTAAGTAATAATAAAGTGACCGACATCAGAAAAATAAAACAAAAATCGCAAGGAAAAATTCACAAGACACAAATTATGCCTAACAAGGCAACAAGAAAAATCACAAGACAAACTTAGCAAGACACAAGTTATATCTTACCAGGCATAATTTAGTTCCTAGAGAACTTAATTATGCTAAAAGAGGCATAAGTTTAGTTTAAATCAAAAAGTGAAGAAGACGAAGAACAACTACAGAATATAAGGGAAAGAACATAAAAATCATGAAACTAAAATAATACTTCCTCTATTTCATATTACGTGACTCATGTTGACCTGACACAATCTTAAGATTTTTTTTATTTGTGTGTATTTTACAAAATAAACTTTATTAATTGATGTTTTGAAACTCTAAATTTAAATATTAGTACTACTTTATATAGTTACTAGGCAATACACCCGCGCTTCGCGCGATCATGAAAGAAAATAGTGAATATCATATATGTCATGTTATAAATTTGATCGAGATAATTAAAGTACTACATTTTGTATGCACATTTATATATAAATATATATATATATATATATATATATATATATATATATATATATATATATATATATTCTCTCCACGGCTCCAAAACTTTCAGTATTACTAATTTCGAAGTTTATGCATGCACTTCACTAATTCTTGGGTAAGACATCCAAAATTGAAAATTATTTTATAAAATATAAACTCTAAAAAGAGACTACATTATATTAAAGAAAAAAAGTACTATTACATGTCATATAATTTGTACCTTGCCGGGAAAAAGTTAATAGCATGTTGATAGCTCGTCTTCTTTTGTAATTCCACTGCTGCTATAAGCTATCGATGGTTTAATAAACTAAAAGATTATCATTAAACTAAGCCTAGAAATTTTACAATCATTGATAGAGATAGCTTTCTAAATTATTTGAGTAGTATGTTAATTTTTTTAAGTAGTGCTATTATAGAATATTAAATTCACAGAACTATGTAATAATTTTTAGATATATTTCACGAGAAATTAATCAAAGATAACGCAGATGGCGAGCAAATTTTCTTCTTAGTTGTGTTGAGAGTGTGCAAAATTAAATATATACTCTATCCGTTCCCTATTCCACTAAAGAATGAATGGGAATTGATCTGACAATAGCTGGGCAAAATCCATCTCTATGTTCGCTAAACTTTCTTCCTTTCTTGCTTTCATGAGACCATCTCTTCCATTTTCGTAGATGGATCATGGATGAAAGAAATTCGACGACGATCAATCATGGAATCATCACCCTAACATTGAATATATATATATAACATTCCAAGAACGGCCTGCTAAGTTAAATAAGGTAGAAAAAGAAATCAAAACATTGTATGTCCCTCTCAATGAATCCATGATCATTGGAATCCATGGTCCATTTTGCTGCTGAATTATCCCTTATTCTTCTCAACCCACCATGAACTCGGCACACCAAATTCATCATTTAACGTGTCCAAATACTTGTTGAAAAGTGAAATGTCTCGTTTCACTTCTAGCTTGAACCCTCCTTTTGGTCCTTGCGCTCCAACAACTCTATGCAAGTAACAATCTCGATCTCTAGGACTTCTTATCTGTAGCATGATTTCCTATAGTGTCATAGGTTAATTCGACACCAACATCTGAGCAGAAAAGCAATGGATTAATTGGAACTATATCTGGGTCATCTCGGATTCTCAAAGCTTGAAGATTTTCGAGTTGGGAGAAGGTCTTCTCGAAATTTTCAGCTCACACCTTGGACTTGCAAATAGATATGCAGAAACTGGAAATCCCTTGTTAATTCCATTGAAAAGCATATCCCCTGTCGGCACTGCTGCTCCCATGCTATGCCCTGTTTCTATTATGGTAATTTTCACGTTCATGTGTTGTTCCACCAATCTTTTAACTAAAGATTATTTGTATTTTTTTTTTAAAAATATTAGTAATACTTAATACGTAGAGATTTTTTTTAAAATTTGTTAGAGGATGATGAATTTACTTGATCTCTAGCACTGGGCTTATTGAATGGTGATAGACTAATCAGTGATTTTTTACAAGTATCAACGGAACACTGACCGTAATAAACCTTGGGAACAGATTTTTCACCAAAAATTCTAGGGGCTAAGACTTGAATAAAATCAAAATTATTAAACCATTCCATAGTCTGAGCATTTCCTCTCCAAACAATATATCCCTCCAACCTAATGCGATTTTCCCTGCGCCACAACAGAATCAACCCAATTTGACTCCTTGTTCTAAGCTTCCTTTGACAATGATTTTTATGATGAATGCTTATGAAACTTGGATAGACGATGTCAAATTAATACTTCCAGCATATTTTGATATCCTTTTGATGTTGAGGACGCCTCGAGGATTATGAATACCGGTCAGCACTAACTTTTGCGCAAAAAAAAATTATCGTTATAGTTACATGTAATAACCATTCAATTATTTCTCGAAAGGACATAACTTTGAGCAGTATATACTAAAATATCAAAACCGAAAAGAGCAGATTTACCTTGAATAAGTAGGAGAAATAAGAGAAGTCCACCTAAGTCAAACATAAAGCAAGAATTAGGAATATAGAGTCAGAGATACATGTAACATCGACGAAGAAGGCTTTTGGCAAGGACGCACTGTTGGAAGATTCATGCAAAGTATAGTATTTGCATTACATATAACTCGATATGCAAGTAGGGAAGGCAAAATAAGTTTTAGAAGCCCGCAACATGAAAATTACAGAATTCTTGTCTTCCATAAACAATACATGTGAGGTGTAGGTAGCTTGAGTATTGACCAGCAAGATACGGATGCCTATATAGTCAAAAGATGGCATACGAATTCCAGAATATGTTACTTATAGTCAAATGAATCTCCTTCCATTGTCCATTATGTAGGATTGTGCTGCATCAACTATAACCTTAGGGCTTTCTCTCTTGCATAATAAGGCTACTCATCACTATGTACGACCTACTAACCATCTTGGATCCTAAAAGGATAAACTCATTAGATAATAATGTGATGGAATAAATAACATGAAATTCTAATTGGCGTGCAATCAATGGTGGTCATCTTCTTTCTTTCTTTGTTGATCCTCAGTAGAAAGGAGAAATCAACCCCAATATCATCTCAAGGCATGGAACAAAATTCTACCATATTTTTTCCTTTATTTTTCCAAAAGAATAATTCAAGAGAGTTTTCCTTTTTCCGCAGCAAAAAGAATTTCAATGTGCACTTGTATGATCAATTTTTCCTCTCTTCACTTCCAAACAGAACCCAAGTTTAACGTAAAAATATCAAGAGACACTCTGAGTTTAAGATCGAAAACTCAACTCCAGTCAACAATCACACCATAATTTATGTTCCTTTGATTTCTTCTTTTTTTCCTTCCCATAAGTGGTTCAAACCACAATTTATATACCATATCACTCTAACGTAACAAAGATAACCAATTACCATCAAAGAGGTTAAAAAACGCCCCAATTCATAAATTAGCTTTGTTCCTTCCCTACGGAGAGTCTACATTAAGCAAAACACAGAAAGCCAAAATAAAAAAAACCTCAAAAAATATAACTAAAATTACAACTCACCAACCGGTACCCATAATAATAATTGCAGAAATATCTCAATTTCGAGATTAACTCATTGCTCACAGATCGTGGTATAGAATTACCCGATTGAAGCATAATGAGCATACGTCTGTAATGCATTGTATGTCCCATAACATTCAGTCAAAACCTCTATCACTTAATATTCTCAAGATGATTATTAGAAATCAAGGCTTCAAAGAGTTTTGTATAATCAAATACCAATTTACTATGATGATAGTAGAAAGAAGTGAAATAGAAAATCAAAGAACAACCCAAAAAGTTTACCCGGTAAGTAGGGCGAAGAAGAGGAAAAGAAGAATAATCAAATACCAATTTACCTATGAGGATAGTAGAAAGAAGTGAAATAGAAAATCAAAGAACAACACAAAAAGTTTACAGGTAAGTAGGGCGAAGAAGAGGAAAAGAAGAAGGGGTAGGAAAGAGAGCGAAAAGAATGAAGAGAAGGAGCCCAAGAAGTATCGCTCCTTCCAAAGAAGCGGTGTGTTTAGTTTTTCCGGAGTGACTTTTGTCTTTTCCTTAAAAAATAGTTTTTTTATAATTTAAAAATGGGAGAAAAACTAAAAAATTGACAAAAAAGATAAATGTAAAAGCTGGATTAAGAGAGCGCCACGTAGGCGGGTACAAGATTCTCTTTTATATATAGATATAGATTTAATGAGAAAAAAAAAACCTCCCTGATTTTCTAAAATGGACAAGGAGAATGAAAAATGTATTTATAGTATAGGGGTCAAGTAAAATGAAATAAGAGAGTGCTTAATTAATTATTTACATATTTGAAAATTACGTATAAATTCTATAAGTCACAATAATTGATAATCAAAATAATAAAAAGACATAAAAAAATCGAACTCGTTTAAATCTCAAAATTCAAAAGGTAGAATATAAATTGGAAGGGAGGGTGTAATTGGTTTGAAACTGTATATAAATGATACTAGTATATCTTTGAAATTAGCTAAATTTTCTATTAGAGATATTGCTAGATTGAGAAATAGAGAGATGGAGAGAATAATATTGTCTCTTATAATTGTATTTCACTATGCAGTTGAAGTGGTTTCTTTTGCCTTTGCTCTTCTCCTAAGATGAATAGTACTAGTATGGATTGTTGTAGGTGGGATGGAGTCACCATCTTCACTGGTCATGTTATTGGTTTGGACTTGAAGGAACTATCCAGCCCAATAGTAGCCTTTTTCAGCTTCGTCATCTTCAACCAAGTTTAACTGGAGCAGTAGTCATTCACTAAAGGAGTTAGATCTCTCTTATAATAATCTTTCTGGAGGGCTACCCAATTCACAAGGAACTCTCAACTTTATGGGTGCAACCTCGTGGGACCTATTCCAGAATCCATCACGAACCTTTCGCAAATCACACAACAATTTGGAAGCCTTAACCTCTCTCACAACTACCTTACAAGCTTAGACTATCTACCTTGGGAGATAATGATGGTACTTGATCTTCAATCAAACTCTCTCACTCTCAATAGTCGCGTTATTGTTGTTAGTTCATTCTTTACAGAATTAAGTGTGTGCACATTTTATTAGCATCACTTGTCTATGCTCTTCCCCTAGAATGTCTAAAAACAACATAAGCCATCAATTGGAATAGAAAACTTAGTAAAAGTTAATTGAAGAACCTCCATATTAAGAAACAACATTACGTTTTAGCTCATTAAAGAGTTACTTGTAGCATCAAAAAAATTGATGAGTAATATGCACTAGCCCCAACGATACAACAATAGAATACCTTAGATATTCATAAGTTCAAAACTTTGTTTGTTTCATAGTTCTATTGTTTCCCAATCAAAAAGCATACAGTAGTAAGCTTACACAATTATAACCCTATTGTAATTCATTGTTTATTATTGCTCTTCAGATTGAAATCAACAAGGGAGAGATAGAGGTACAACAGTGTCTGCTTTGGAATGCAGATTATCATTATCGTCATGTTAATAACTAGTAGTATATGTTAAGTATTTATCTCGCCTCTGGCAAAACATATATTGTATAAGCAACTTATAATCATACAGTTCTAAATAAATTTTACATCAGTGTGTTTAATCCAACTTCTTCTGAGAAATTATTTGCTTCTTTTATAATACTCCCTTCGTTTCAATTTGTTTGACCTACTTTCCTTTTTAGTCCGTTTAAAAAAGAATGACCACATAAATAAATGATATTTTGGTACATTTGATATATCTTTAATTTATGACCACAAGATTCAAAAGTCTTCTTTACTTTCTTAAACTTTATCCCAAGTCAAAATATGCCAAATAAATTGAAACAGAGTAATTCATTAAGCAAAGTTTTTTGTGTGCATGGATAAATCTATTCCCCCCCCCCCCCCCCCGTTATTGCTATAATTTGTTTCCTTGTATAGTCTTATGAGTATCTATTGTTGTGTGCTTTTCTTCATAATCATCCCTTCATAAAAGAAAATAAAACTTTAGATTAAATTTAATTGATATCAACAATAAAGAATGTAGTGTTCCTTCTATTGAGAGATGATCAAGATCTTGCTATGAGAATATTATTGAATCTTTTAATGTTATATTTTTTGTGGGATTCATATCTGCATGACATAAAAAAAATTATTTTGACAAGTTGACGGATCTTATAGAGTGTTTTTGTAAAACAAAAGTCATAAGCTGAATGACTTTATTGATATAAAATTAAATTTAGTGACTTTGCTAAATAATTTCACATACTTGAATAACCTTTTCAAATATTTACTCTCTTTTTAATATGTTCCAATTTATTCATTTTGATTTCTATACGTACAACTATACTAAACTAATGTAGGGATTAGTTTTCTATAGTTAATGGAAGTCCAATTCATTTGGACATGATCAGGTTGAAATTCGAAAAAAAAAAGATTATTTAAAGTTATAATTTTGTGCTTGAATATTAAATTCACTTGAAAAAATAAGTTTTTTTGGAGAAAACTTAAAATAAAGGAGAAATGACGCTTTTAGTCTCTGAGTTATTGCGTTATTCCAATTTTGGTCTTTGTGATATTTGACTAAACATTTTTGATCTTCAATTAAACAATGCGTGCTATTTTGATCCGATGACTAATAAATCTAATCAAATTAAACGAAATAATAACGGTTAGTAAGGGCACTTTGGACATTCAAAAAACTATGTCATTTGCAATATACAATTATTGAGAAAAACACTCTTATGTATACACTAATTTTGTACATATATATTTAGGCATCCACAAAAGTCCTCAATAATCCCTTTTCAATTATAGCACTGAAATTGCGTTCTAAAAGTAAATTACACTTCACCATATTATGAAATTGTGTTCTAAAAGTGGATTACACTCATCCTATTGCATTCAAAGTTATCATTCCATTTAATTTGATTAGATTTGTTAGTCATCGGATCAAAATAATACGCATCACTAAATTAGAGGTAAGAAACACGTAGTCGAATATCATGAGAACTAAAACTGAAATAACGTGATAACTCAGAGAATAAAAACATCATTCTCTCAATAATAAATAATCTCAAGTTTGAATAATAGGTGTGACGAGTATATTTTAAACTTCAAATTTCTTATATATAAAATAAAGAAACAAAAAGATAATATTCCCTATTAAACCAAATTACCCGAAAGTCGAAACCTACATTTGGTCGAAGCGAATTACAGAAATTAGTTCGAAAAAAAATAATAATTAGCGCTTCAACAACGATTTCTTCTTCTTTCACCACTAAACCCTATGTAAGTGAAATTCTACTACTCTGTTTTGTATGCATATATTTACAATTAGGGTTACAAATTGTATAGTTAATTCATTCACGGTCGATAATCAATTCTTTGTTGGTAATTGATTTGCCCCCTTTCGTTATCAAGTGATTCTAGGGTTAATTTTGTATTGTTGAATACATGCGAGTGTGAGAAGGGGAAAAAGTATATTTTTTTTTGTTTCTGGGTGGGGTGTTTTTAATCTGAATTTTGTTTATACATGTAGGTTTATTTGATTAGGATCAAAATTTACTGATATATGCTCACTAAAGTTTGTTTATACAGTTGGGTGATGTGGGGTTTACGGAATTTTGTTTCTTTGTTGCAGTTTTAGGGGATTCTTGAAGTTCAACTATGATTTACACGGCAATAGACACATTCTATCTAGCAGAGGAGCAGCTTATAAACTCCCCTTCTAGGAAAGATGGAATTGATGAGGTTACCGAAACAACACTTCGTATCTATGGTTGTGATCTGATTCAAGAAAGTGGGATTTTGCTCAGATTGTATCCTTTTTTTTATTTGAATTACTATGAAGATAGAGTATATGAATCTGAGTTGATTTTTGCTGTTACTTCTCTAATATAAAGTTCGTCGCGTTTGGCTTTGTGTGTCTCCTTAACACTATGATCTACAGACCCCAAGCTGTAATGGCCACTGGTCAAGTATTATTTCATCGCTTTTACTGCAAGAAATCATTTGCCCGATTTAATGTGAAGGTTTTTTCTTCTCCCCTCTGCCCCAACTCCAACTTCCATCAAAAGTTTTTTGTGTGTTATTCATGCTGACATGGGGTTCTTTTGTCTTAATTTGCAGAGGGTTGCTGCTAGTTGTGTTTGGCTTGCATCAAAACTCGAAGAAAGCCCGAGAAAAGCAAGGCAGGTGCTTATTGTTTTTCACAGAATGGAATGTAGGAGAGAAAACTTACCTATAGAACATTTGGATACATCTTCGAAGGTTTGATATCTCTTTTACTTGAGAAAATAGTTTATTTCTATCTACATGTTAGTTTGCTTTACTCAGTGATATATTGGGGAAATTTACTTTTTTGATGTGTTCTATATCAGTATTGTTCTCTTTTATTCCTGAAATACCCAATTTAAAGGGTCTGCATATGCAATTGCCCTGGAAGTTCTACAAATCTTTTTTGTCTACAACACCAGACCGCAATAGAGGCTGATAGTGTCGCTGCCAGCCTTTTAGTATTAATTCATGAGTAAAATCATCTATCTGCAACTTCCGTTTTAATTCATGAGTAAAATCATCTATCTGCAACTTTCGTTTTTAAACTTCCTTTTTAACGGGCTGGGGTTCCTTCAGATGCATTTGGGCCCACCGAGTTTGCATTTTATTACATTTCGTTGGTGTTTGGGGGGTTCTACATATTGTTACCACATCAAGTTGATACATTTTGTTGGTGTTTCATTTCAAAGATTTTTGGTCTCTTTTGCAGAAATATATTGATTTGAAAGCAGACCTAATCAGAACAGAGCGGCATCTTTTAAAAGAGATGGGTTTCATCTGCCATGTCGAGCATCCTCATAAATTTATATCAAACTACCTTGCAACTCTTGAAACACCTGCAGAATTGAGACAAGAAGCTTGGAATCTTGCAAATGACAGGTGAGTATTGTTTAGGTGTTGTTGTGTTTAATCTGAATATGGTCTTTATGTTGGTGTTGACAACATAAACTATTTCTTGAATTGCTACAAGTTATAATAGCACCTGATTGCCTTCATGTATAATGTAGACATTTAATGCTCAGTGCTTTAAAATTGATTGAGCTGTATTTGTGTTTTGGCCATCTCTTTTACTATATTATGTTGTGTTGTCAACTTGAAACACTTAAAATCTGTACCATCTTTTCTTTTTGGAAGCCTGAACTCTGATCTTAGCTTGATTATTAGTTAAATCTTTTAGTTCATACCTTAGGTGTGACATGATCAATATATAATAGTTTTCAAGATCCAGATCTGTCCTTTACAATGAAATAGTCGTGTAACTGATGTTGAAGAAAGATGTTCGAGTTCTTAAGGGATCTACTCAAATCAAAAGACTATAAGTGGGAAAAGTTTTTTGGTTGTTGTTTTTCTTTTCGTAATGTATTCTCCTTATCCATTCCCAATTTCTATGTTGTGAGGAATCCTATCTTACACTCTATTCATTTTTCCAAATAAAGGAAATATAGCCATCTCTTTCGTTTTATTATGTCATAGCTGGTTTTAAATTAAACCAGGTGCTGCTTACATCCTTTTCCTTGTGTTACTAACATATAGTAGTTGAAGAATATAAATAAAATGGCATCCGCCATACAGTACCTCTTTGGTATACCAAATCAAGAAGAAAAATGAAAAACCCCTCCATCATCATTATCTGAATTGTCCAAGCTAATGCTTGGCCCATGGTATCACTATTGTTTTTTTCAAACCTTTCATGGGATGTAGTGGGAAGTTCTTTCATCAAGGTATCTTGTTTCTTTTGGCATCTATATTTTTTCTTCTAACAAGCGTCGTGGTACTCTTGGATAAAGCTAACTAATTGGGTAGTGATCAATAATATATTGGCCTAAAATTTTTATTTAGCTCATTGCCCAGAAATTTATAATGTTCTAACCCATAAAACCCTCTGGGGGTGCTTTTGTTTGTGAGCAGTTTGCGCACAGCACTCTGTGTAAGATTCAAGAGTGAGGTTGTGGCCTGTGGAGTTGTATATGCTGCAGCCCGTAGATTTGAAGTGCCCCTCCCAGAGAATCCTCCTTGGTGGCAAGCATTTGATGCAGACAAGGCTGGTATAGATGAAGTTTGCAGAGTCCTCGCTCATCTTTACAGTCTTCCGAAAGCACAATACATTCCTGTGTGCAAGGAAGGAGGCTCCTTTGCTACATCAAACAGATCAAGGGACTCACCATCGCTTCCTGCATCTAAGGTAAAGAACTTACCTGTCTTTCAATATGCTAGCCATCTGCTATAGAACACGTCCAATTTGATATTAACCCCCCTTCTTTTTTTAATCTTTGTAGGAAGGTTTGTTGGATGTTCCACCAGTGAATGAAGATACTGAGGAAGTTGCTAAAGATGCAGTAACAAAACCTGCCCCTGATAAGGTGAAGGACTCAAAGAAGAGCGATGATGACTCTAAAAGCATGCCTTCAGACGGGGAGTCAAAAGATGACCCTGGAAGAGCTGACCATAGAACAGACGCTGGTGGGGAAAAGAACAAGGAGAGAGAGAGGGACAGGGGCAGAGACAGGGAGAGAGAGAGGGATAAGGAAAGACTTAAGTCTCGTGAACGTGATAGGGGAAGGGAATCTGACAGGGAAAGGGAGCGAGACGACTTTGAAAGGGACAGGGAAAAATCCAAGGAAAGGAGTCATCGTTCAAGAGACAAAGGTAAGTTCTGGTTGAATCATGATTGTCTAATTTCCGGACTTCTCAACATTTAGATAGGCTTGTGAATGTTTAATGTCCAGTCTCTTTAATGTCTGATTGGCTAGTTTTTCTGGTTTGCCTTATTCAAGCTGATCTAAATATTGCAGGTCACTCCGAGAAACCAAAACATCACTCTTCTCGAGGTAAACAACAATATACTTTTGTCTGATCTTGAGTCCTGACTCCTCATGGACTGTACTTGACAACTTTCTGTGTATGCAGATCGTGATTACCAGTCTTATTCATCACGGGAGAAGGATCGTCGTAGACACCATTAGCTTGGAGCAGCCTGACAAAATGTACTCTCAATCACTTCAAGTAGTTGCTTGCTCCATCAAAGCTTCTGTTAAATCACACTTCATGGATTTCATTAATCTGCATATGGAGGATTTATTTAATTGGGGGAAATGGTATATCCACTTGTTGAAATTGGACCCATCATTCTCCTGCTTGAGCCACCAAAATATATGTTTCTGGCATGATGTTGCAGGCTACCATGACAAATATGTTTTTCGTCTTTATGGAGCATAGCTGCAGTTCTTTGCATATAGCTGAGAGTGCCTTCTTGGTGAAACTGTACCACACCTTTATATATAAACCAGGGTCTTTTGTAACTGAGGCATTGGTTTTAACTATTTTCGTTTAGTTCCCCTGAACAATTGGCATACCTTTGTTGTCCAAATAGCTTGTAGACTAATATTGATTTCTGATTGATGTGTTCTTCCGAACAATCTTTACTTCATTCTGGGGTAAAGGTATGGTCTGCGTACATCTTACCCTCCCCAGACCCCACTTTGTGGGAATATACTGGGTATGTTGTTGTTGTTGTTGTTGTTGTTGTGTTCTTCCGAACAATTTACAAGTCAAATGGTTTTTTTGAGATTAAGAAATTCTTCCATTGACTTATAAATTTCACCAGGAGATTTGATCGACATAAATAAAGAGGTCATAGTGACACTCGCAAAATGTGTTCTAGTTGTGTTCTTGGCCTCTCTCTTCCAACCTTGTTCTTTATAAATTAACGTTTGTTTCAGAATTTCCGGTTTCTCAGTACAAACCAAGAGATTTTAGTTCTTTGGTTACTAATCTTTAATTCCGAGATCATCATCATTCCTGCGACTGAATCAGAGTGGGGTGTCGGGAGGATGGTGTGTACGCAATCAATGAACGTAAATGAAAAAGCTCAACTGAAAAAACAAGACAGGTCTGAAACTTTCAGCTGCCATCTGGGAATACAATTCATTCGCATTACTTGCAGCAAAGGGAGAACTTAGTAATAGCTGCAGGTGCAAGCATACAGCATCCGAGAGTGTTCAGCCCCAATGCCAGCATTTCTCTAGACTATAGTGGCCTATCTTAACAATTATACAAATGACACCATCAGTGAACTCGGGTGAAAAATACCTTAACTGGAGTAAAGCAGACGACAGAATCTCTCATGTCTACAAAAAACTTCTTTTTTTCTTCTGCATATATATTATAATTAGTCTTCACATTTGTTGGGCGTATAAACCCATTACAAAATGGGGAGGGGTATCATATTACACAACTTACAAAAACTACATACCCATGTGCGCTAGTGCATCTGCTACCTTGTTGCCCTCCCTATAGTTATGTTCCATCTTAATCATCAACCAATAAACTGATGAGAGCAATAGGCCATTAGTGTGTTAATCCAGGATAACCGATCCCATCACACACTATTAACCGGTGCATCACTTTACAGAGAACACGGTACTGAAGCAGGATCAAGCTCCCAGCAGCCTCTCAAAACCCCTCCTCTTTCCCCAGTCAGCTGAAATGCACGGATCTGATGAGAGAATCTCCAAAGCTCATCTTTTTGTATTTCTAAAGTAACAGAATTCGATCTTTGCTTTCTAAAGACTGACTTGACACCATTCACACGAACCATGGATGAAACTTTTATCCGGTCTTTTGAATACTCGATGACCTCCACTATCTCATACTCAAACTTGTCTGGATCCAAACCTGATTTATTCAAGCTCTTGTACAGTGCCCAAATCTCTCCTTCTCTTGGATAGATCTCAAACCTGTTCTTGTTAATAGAGACTGCTTTCACCACATGGGAGAATGAGCTAGGAGCATAGACTTGATGTTTTTCATTCTGGACTTTGAATGTTCCACAAACCGACTGAGCAGCATTTTTAGGCCCTGCACATGATTCAAGAAGGACTACATGCAATTTGAACGGGGCAGGAACTATCTTCTTAACCAGAGCATAAGTCTTTGGCAATGTACTATTTTGACCATAAAGAGCCCATACCTGATTTACTTGAAACTTCCCCATAGATCTGTCCATCTCAAAATCACAAAAAAATTCTTCAAAACCTTTATCATCTGAAGAAGTTGATCGTTTTTTGGAGCTTCCAAAGGAGTTGCTGAGACCAAAGTTCTTTGTGCGTGAATTCAACTCTCTATCAGCTTGACATGACAAATGAATTGGCATGCGGGGAATTGAGTGACGGCTTCTTTTAACACAATTATCGTCAAAATCAGTGGAGGGACCGTCATTGGCAGACCAAGAACTCATCTGAGTTCGCTTTTTCTCAGAGATGTTCATTATTTTAGGGGGTATTCGAACCTTAGAAGACTCTCCATCAGTAGCATGGATGCGATCCTCTGACTTCAGAGATATCATTGTATTCCTGGACTTATCTCTAGTTCCAAGAGAAACTGCAGGCAGAACATTTTCTACAGGTTCAAAATTTGCAGCCCTGCTGTCTTCCGTAATTTTTCCAGGGTACCAAATATCATCTGGATTGAGGGGTAAAGAAGCAGGATCAAGTTCAAAGGATCCCACAGGTACACCCTCTCGTTCAGTTCCAGTCATTTTGAAAGAAGGAATTCGATGAGAGAACTTGTAAAGCTCATTTGGCTTTACAAAGAACGTACCAACTCCATACAGCCTTGTTCGCTGGAAAAGGCTAACAAATCTGGTCACTTTATCTAAATAACCAACTAGGACACCAACATCCACATCATAATCAGAAAGTATCTCCACAATTTCATACTTGTACTTCATATGATTATCTGGATCAGAGCTCCAACTAATATCCCAATCTTTGAAAAGGGCCCATGTTTCCCCTTTCCTCGGATATACAATGTACAGAACTCTATTGCCCATTTCGCACTGCACTTGATGAGAAAATATAAGTCGATCAGAAGTGAATTCAGTACTCCCACGTTTAAATTTCCCACAGCCAACAGGCAACTCTGCCCTGACCCAAGCTCTTCCCCTTTGATCTTCCGGATGAGCATCAAGCCAACTGAACATCACCTTAAATTCAGGACTGTATACCTTCCTAATGTGGGCATAGAATCTTGGCATACCATCAGTCGTATCATAGCAAGCCCAGATCTGATCAATTGCATAGCAATTTTGTGATTTATGATTGTCAAAAACACTAAATTCAGGATCAGGATAATCATACACCTCTGGAAGATTACTATCACTATCAGGGGCAGTATCTGATTCTGAATCAGAATCAACAGAAAGTTCAACTTTTTTCGCACCACCTGATGGCAGTCTAGAAGCCTGTTCCTTAGCTGTCCCAATCTTGGAATTGTCGTTTTCCACACCCCTTTCCGGGAGGCCTGCTCCATTTTGATTTAGTTTTTCCACGGAATTATTGCATGACCTGGTTACACAGGCATGCTTTTGATCATCAGCGGCAACGGCTTCTTTCTGCTGAGGTTTACTGTCTCCAGCTGACTGATGAGTTATTCCTTTCTTCAGAGGATTACTATCTCCAGCTGACTGGTTAGACTCTGCTTTCTTCAGAGGGCTTGCCAAATCATTCTCACCACTGCGTACAGGATTAGTATCTGGTTCTGAATCAGAAACAACAGGTTCAATTTTTTTCGCACCAACTGACGGGAGTCTAGAATAAGGTTCCTTTTCCAAACTTGATACATAAACATGTGCAAAACCATCATTAAATTGTAATAGAGTATTGACATCTTCTTGGTCGCTCAGCTCTATCAATTGAGACCTATCAAACTTCACAGTAAAATGCAAGATCTTATCCGAAGGGTCAATGCATAGTCGGTCAAAAACTGCATTCACAAAATTATTATACTTTATGCCTTTTTTCGCAATAACTTGACGGGTAATACCTCCCACATACGAAGTAGATCCATCTGGAAGCACCTTATTCTTCCTACCCCAATGACAGAAACAAAACACTGTTTTATCTTCAGTTCCCATCATGAACTAGTGTACATGACCGCAGAGGTTCAAACAGTAACAATCTTCAAAATCTTTCTTCTTTGTATCTGAGAAGGGTAAGAATCTCGAAAACTAAAAACCTGATCAAGAAACAAAAAAATCTAAAGGGAGTTACTTATCAAGGCTGAATGTACTAAAATAATAATCCATAAGAAAGACACAAAAGCATGAGCATTAACCAAGCATCTCCAAATACAAGATTAAAAACATTTTTTTCCTTTTAACTAAATATATCTCAAGCTTCATGATCTAAATGACAGGAATCTCAAACCAGCCAATCAACAATTTTTTTGGCTGTAGGAAGAAAAACATTATCTAAATGTTAGTCAGCAAAAAAAAAAGTAACTCATATATGCATGATATCTCAAGCAGAATAGTTTCCGATCCTGGTCATATCATCATCAAACATAAAATTAAACATATGATGACGTTATACAATATCGGATTTCATCTGATTCAATAGGGTGTCAAAGCAGAATCCCCAGTAGATCAGAAAGTTTCAAACTTTAACCAAGAATCAGAAAATTTCAAAATGGGTTCAGAGAAATCTCTATGCAAAATTTTTCAAGAGATTACTAGATACTATTAAATATTTTTGCAGTGAAACAAAACATACTAAGTTATAGAATTTCATATAATGCAAAAGGATGAAAAGGTAATCCCCAAGAAAGCAAAAGTTTCAAACTTTAATCAATCAGAAAATTTCAGAATAGGCTCAAAGAATAACTCACCACATGACAAATTTCATGGGAAAGATTAGCTATTTTTGTTTGTTAAGCATGAAATTAGCAAAGAAGATAATCATATTAAACCATAGAATTTCATCAAATGCAAAAAGGATCAAAGCAGAAACACCCAGAAAAGCAAAAAGTTTCAAACTTGAAGCAAGGATCACATTAATCTTTCCAATTAAACTTCAAACAACTTATTCACAAAAAAAAAAAAATGGAAGAGAAAAAAACTAGTTTTGAGTAGCAAGATTCACTCTTTTCACATTCTAAGTCAAAACGCTTCATAAAATCTCATTGTACAAGTAAAGAAAAGGTTCAATTCTCCTGCATGTCCAATTCCCTTATGGTTGTATCATCAAACAACTACATGGTACCTTGTCTCACTACAAGTCTACTTATATATATTTGTGAGCAGAGATTGGAGCTAGGAAAAAAAAAGTGTTACCTTGAACCTGCAGATATTGTTCAAGGAGGTGCTTCCTACAGTATTTGTAAAAAATAGATTTTAGGGACAGAAAACCCATGGTTATTATTATGACAGACCCCGGGGGAGGGGGAATGGACATGTGTAAAATAATAAGCTCCCTGCAAGTGCAATGTTCAAATCACTCAGTTTCAGTCGGTCGGCTAGTGATGGCATGTTTGACTGGACACAAATTATTTAATTAAGCATAATAAAGTGATTTTGATGTTCAATTATTTTAACTTATAATAAGGTGATATTTTTTTTGGACGAACTAAAGAGCAAGGAGTGCCACATAAATTGAAATGGAGAAAGTAGTTTTTTTTCACGCTTAAAACATAATCAGACCCTTTAAATTTGTCAGAATATTTTTTTTAAACACTCGAACTAAACTTTGTTTCAATTGAACATATGAACTCTTAATAAAGTATTTCAATTAGATATTTTCTATCTAAAATTTGAAATTTCTTTTTACATGTGTTCTCATTTATTTATTAGGTAGTTAAGTTAACCATGCAATATATGTCATTTATTTTCATTATACGCATTCGCCTCAATAAGCCATAAAACTCCAGATATTTTTATACTTGAGATTGATGTGCATAATAAAAGGACATGACATATTTTCTCTGACTATCTAATAAGCAAATAAAAACACGCGCAAAAAGTTTTTTTAAAATTTTAATTGAAAGTGTCTAATTGAAACACTATATTAGGAGTTCAAGTGTTCAATTGAAATAAAACTTAGTTAAAGTGTCTACTAAAAAAAATATTCTGACAAGTTTAAGAACCTGATCATGTATTATGTCTTTTTTTCTAAAAAAAGAAGAAGGAGAAGTTTAGTTTAAAAATAATTTCACATCAGCAATGTTTTTCGCCAGTATCACTTGAATTGGTTATATAATAACAATAATATATACGATATAATTTTATAAGTGGGTTTGAAATCACTTGAATTGGTTGAGTAATAATAATAGTTAGGATGACTTTTCTATTACAAAAATTAAAAAAAAGTGTTTCTTTAAAAATAACTATCATTAATTGAGTGATTGTATTAAAAAATCAAACTCTATTAACTGTTAGTATATGTAAGATTTAGGACCCGTCTAACCATAAAATTATTCTCTCTTTTTTCTAAATATTTTTTTATTTTATTTAAAAATCAACGTTCGACCATAAAAATTTAAAATACGACTTGAATTTGTATTTAAAATTTGACAAACACCCAAAACCTTGTCATATTTTCTTTTTTCAAATTTTACCCTAAAATTTTATTTTTATTAAAATAGTCTCTTTTAAATTATATTTCATGTTTTTTTAGGAAAAGTATATTCAAACAATAAAATTTTATTTGCAAAAAACTATAACCAAACACAACTTCAACTCCAAAAATTCCAAATAAAACGAAAAAATATTTGTAATAGTATGTAGTAGCTCGTCTATGAGATCTAATTTATGACATTGTGTAACTATCTATTTTAAGATATTACTCTTTTAGAGCATATTAGATTGTATGTTTCAACTTTCAAGTGATCCATAAATATGGTGAGAGATTAATGTGGAAAAAGGAAGTAATGTTAAATTGAGAATTTGAGATCAAAGAATAATTTAATTACCCTCTTAGTTAATGTTTTCTTAAGGGCGCATGCAAAAAGAAACATGATAAATAAAATGAAATGAAGGGAGTAATAATCCATAAGAAAGGACACAAAAGTATGAGGAATAACCAAGCATCTTAATTATAGCATTTGTTTCTTTTAAGTAATAAGTAAATACACAGAGAAACTGTATGTCTTTTATTAGCTTAAAAGGACAATCACATTTCACAGGAGCAAAGCAGAAGACAGAATCTGTATGTCTACAGAAAATCTAATCCTTTTTTTTTAAGCTTAAAAGGATAATTATAAACTGAATAAGAGTCTTTACAAAAACTTAGGGAGTATCCTACTATATTTAGTCCCTTGATAGTCTTGGATGTATAAACCCATTACAAAGCGGGAGGGAGGGGTATCATAAAACACAACTTCCAAAAACTACATACCCATGCATTGGGCGCTAGTGCATCTGCCCTTGTTGCCCTCCCCTATACCTATGTTCCATCTTAATCATCTAGCAAGAAACTGATGAGAACTATAGACCAACTATAGACCATCAGTGTGTTAATCCAGGATAACCGATCCCATCACACTATAACTGGTGCATCACTTAACAAAGAACATGGGACTGAAAAAGGATCAAGCTCCCAGCAGCCTCTCAAAACCCCTCCTTTTCCCCCGGTCCGCTGAAATGCAGGGATCTGATGAGAGAATCTCCAAAACCCGTCTTTTTGTATATCTATAATAACAGAATTCGATCTTTGTTTTCTAAAGACTGACTTGAAACCATTCACACGAACCATAGATGAAACTTTTATCCAGTCTTTTGAATATCGATGACCTCCACTATCTCATACTCAAACTTGTCTGGATCCAAACCTGATTTTTTCAAGCTCTTGTACAGTGCCCAAATCTCTCCTTCTCTTGGATAGATCTCAAACCTGTTCCTGTTAATAGAGACTGCTTTCATCACATGGGAGAATGAGCTAGGAGCATAGACTTGATGTTTTTCATTCTGGACTTTGAATGTTCCACAAACCGACTGAGCAGCATTTTTAGGCCCTGCACATGATTCAAGAAGGACTACATGCAATTTGAATGGGGCAGGAACTATCTTCTTAACCAGAGCATAAGTCTTTGGCAATGTACTATTTTGACCATAAAGAGCCCATACCTGATCTACTTCAAAACCTTAATCATCTGACAAAGTTATTGGATTCTTGGAGGTTCCCAAGGAGTTGCTGAGACCGAAGCTCTTTGTGCATGAATGCAACTCTCTATCAGCTTGACATGACACATAACTTGGTATATTGGGACTTGAGTAACGGCTTCCATTAACACATTTATCACAAAAATCAAGGAAAGGATTGTCACTGGTGGAATGAGAGCTCATCATTGTTCGCTTTTTCTTAGAGATGTTCACTCCTCCAGGAGATCTTTGAACCTTAGCAGACTCTCCATCCGTAGCACGGATGCCATTCAAGTCAGCAAACTTCAACGATGTCCTTGCATTCCTGGACTTATCTCTAGTTCCAAGAGAAACTGCAGGCAAAACATTTTCTACAGGTGCAGGTTTTGCAGTCCTGTGGTCTTCCTCAACTTTCCCGGGGCACCAAATATCATCTGGATTAAGGGGTAAAGAAGCAGGATCAAGTTCAAATGATCCCATGGGTATCGTTCAGTTCCAGACATTTTGGAGGGAATTCGATGAGAGAACTTGTAAAGTTCTTTTGGCTTTACAAAGAATGCACCAACTACAGTCAGCCTTGTACGCTGAAATATGCTAAAAAATCCGGTCACCTTATCCAAGTAACCCACTTGGATTCCAGCATCCCCAACAAAATCAGAAAGAACCTCCACAATTTCATACTTGTACTTCCTATAACTCTTTGGATCGGAGCTCCAATGAATATCCCAATCCTTGAAAAGGGCCCATGTTTCCCCTTTCCTGGGATATATAATGTACAGACCTCTCTCGTCCTTTTCGCACTGCACTTGATGAGAAAACATAAGTCGATCAGAAGTATATTTGGAGATCCCACGTCTAAATTTCCCACAGCCAACAGGCAAATCTGCTCTGGCCCATGCCCACTCCCTTTGATCTTCTGGATGAGCCTCAAGCCATCTCAGCTTTATCTTAAATTCAGGACTGGATACCTTTCTAATGCGGGCATAGAATCTTGGCATGAAATCAGCATCATGGCAAGCCCAGATCTGGTCAACTGCAAAGTAAATTTCTGATTTATGCTTGTCAAAATCACGGAATTTGGGATCAGGATGATCATACACCTCGGGAGGATTACTATCAGGAATTGTATCTGGTTCTGAATCAGAATTAACAATGAGTTCAACTTTGCCGCCTGATGTTGGTATAGAAGCTTGTTTGTTTGCTGTCCCAGTCTTGGAATTGTTGATTTGCACATTCCCATCAGGAAGGCCCACTCCATTTTGATTTAATCTTTCCATGGAATTACTGCATGACCTAGTTACACCAGCATGCTTTTGATCATCACCACCAACAGCTTCTTTCTGCTGAGGTTTACCGTCTCTGGCTGACTGGTGAGCCATTGCTTTCTCCAGAGCTTTACTATCTCCAGCTGACTGGAACCGTGCCTTCTTCAGAGGGCTTACCAAATCATTCTCATCATCACCTGCCGGAGTTGTATCTGGTTCTGAATCAGAATAATCAACAAGTACAGCTTTTTTCGCATAACCTGATGGCGGTCTAGAATTAGGTTCCTCCTCCAAACTTGATGCATACACATGAGCAAAACCATCATTAAATTGTAACAGGGTATCAACGCCTTTTTGGTCCCTCAGCCGTATTAAGTCGGACCTATCAAACTTCACTGTAAAATGCAAGATCCTACCTGAAGGATCAAGGCCTAATCGGTGAAAAACCGCATTCACAAAATCATTGTACTTTATACCCGTCTTTGCAATAACCTGATCAGTAATACCTCCCCCATACGAAATGGATCCATCTGGTAGCACCTTATTCTTCCTTCCCCAGTAACAGAAACAAAACAGCGTTTTATCTTCAGCTCCCATCATGAAGTAGGTGTAAGTGACCACGGGGGTTCAAACAGTAACAATCTTCAAAACTTTGCTTCCTTTTTTCCTGAGAAGGGTAACAATCTTGAAATTATAAACCTAATCAAGAAAAAAGATAAATTTAAAGAGTGATTAGCTGAATGTACTAAAATAATCATACATATAAGAAGACACAAAAGCATGAGGAATAACCAAGCATCTCAATAAAAGCATTTTTTCCCCTTTTAAATAAAAACATCTCAAGCTTCATGATCTTGGAACACAACCAAATTCTAAATACAGGATAGAAATAAAAAAACAGCCAGTCGATAAATTTTTTGGCTGAAGGACAGGGCAGAGCTAGAATAACCCAATAGCTTTGATTTGAACACTCTGTTTATCTTAAGAAACTTATTGAATATTTACGAATTATTACTCCCTCCATCCCAATTTATGTGACACTCTATCCTTTTTACTCGAACCCAAAATGAATGACACATTTTTATATTTAGTAACAATTTAACATCAAACTCCCCATTTTATTCTTAATGAAATGATCTATAGCCACAAAATTATCTATGACCTACTTTAGACCACAAGTTTCAAAATTCTTCACTTCGTGCCCAGTCAAACACCTTCACATAGATTGGGACGGGGGGGAGTAATTTAAAACCCACTAACCTAAATGAACTAGAATCTCGAACTCATGAGCTTCAAATCCTGACTCCATCTCTGTCATAAGAAGAAAAAAGCATAATCTACGTGTGACTATGCCGGTTATCTCTAGCAGAATAATCTCTGATCCCCGTCATGTCATCATAAAAACATAAAACAAAACAGACCTTATAAGACATAGGATTTTATCAAATGAAATTGCATGTCAAAAGGGAATCCCCAAGGAAACAAAAAGTATCAAACTCTACACATGAATAAGAAACAATTTCAGAATGGATTCAAGAGAACTCTACAAAATTTTCATGAGAATATTAGTAGATATTTTGCTGTGAAACCTGAAATTAGCAAAGAAGGAAAGCATACTTAGCCATAGATTACCGTCAAATGCGAAAGTATCAAAACAAAATCCCCATGAATGTGAAAGTTTCAAACTTTAACTAATCAGAAAATTTCATGGAAAAGGTAGCTAATTTTGTTTGTTAAAGATGAAATTAGCCATTTTTGTTTGTTAGACAGAGAAGATAAACCTTGTAGAATTTGGTCAAATGCAAAAGGATCAAAACAGAAACCCCAGAAAAGCAAAAAGTTTGAAACTTGAAGCAAGGATCAAAAAATTTTCTAAATAAAGTTCAATCAACTTGTTCCCACAATATATGCAGGAGAAAAAGAGTATCAAGCTTCACCCTTTTTCACTTTCTAATTTAGTAGTCCAGAAACATCTCAATAAACTAGTAAAGAAGACATGCAGTTGTATCATTTCTCCTACATTCCCTTAGGGCTGTATGAATCATCAAACAACTGCATAATACCTTGTTCCTCTGCAAGTCTACATACTCATATACACTATATAATATTGTGAATAGAGAATGGAGCAAAGAAGAAAAAAGGTTACTTACCTTCAAGATGTAGATGGGTTGAATTTTAGCCAAATGGGGTTTCTGTACTATGCTTTTGAAGCTAAAACCCCAAAGGTTGCAGTGATGGAGTTGAATCGTTTTTCCAAATTCTTTGTTATGACTTTGCATTGGCTAATTAAAAGTAGCTGCTATAGTATTAAATTTAGACAAAGTTGACCGTTTTATTCTTTTACAACTTTGTTATACGTATAACCACAGTTGCATTAGTTGACAGTGACAACGCCCCCCGCAATTCCGCCTCAAATTATATGTCGTGTTTCTATTTTTATGAACCCCTTGAAAAAATATTAATTAAGAGGATATTTTTTGGACTATATCACTATTATTTATGTCTTAAAATATAATTTTGCTTCAGAAAATATTTACTCCACTAAGGTAGACTTTAAAAACAATAATTATTAATTTTGCCTTATTTTTTAAAATGACAAATAATTTAAAATAATTATTTTAAAAAATCACGACATATGACTTGAGAAGGAGGGAGTATTAATTTTACTTTACCAGTTTCTTGAAAAAGGCAAAAGCATTGTTGCATGCGGAAGACGCAGAGACTAATGCAATACATGAAATCAAATTTGCACTGGCTAACTGGGACATGGCTATTAGTGCATGCTAAAACAGAGACTTGTTCCTTATTTTCCAGAGATGAGAAATCTTTTTTGAGTTAATAATCTTTTGTAAAGTTGGACCATTTGGAAAGTTAGTCTGGTTCAAATCACAAATTTTTTGCAGAAAAAATTCCCAACAAGACTTCAAATGTGCAGATTAACACATCTACCGAGGGCAATATAACTACCTATTCAATGATCTGTTTAAATATTCTTTTACACTAGTGTATCGAAGTTAAAATCTTCCCTAATATATAAGTTACTTAAGATACATAAATGCAAAAGTTAAGAATAGATATTAAACTCCAATTAATATAGCAACATGGTCAAATTTTGCAAATTAGAGTAGCCACCATCACCCCTACTAACACAAAAGTATGAAGTTAAGACAATCTGGCATACAACAAAAAGCATAGCAACAATGATAAAAGTGTACTAACATATTACTACTACAACCTCTTCATTTGAGCTCAGGTAGAGAAGGGAATCCCGAGGGGTGGAAGAGGGAATTAAAGAGAGTTAAACCAGCATGTTGTTAACAGAACAAAATATGGTAAGTTAGGCTGCTACAAACTCATTCAACGTACGACAGAACATCACTGCTACATAGGATTTACATAGTTGCATCACCAGACACAGCGATACGTAACATGTGTCTCAATGATCTCACTGTTGTATGTGACCTTCACAACTTGCCCCTTCTCCAGTCCATAGTACCGAGCAATTGCATCCTTCCGAGACATCCGCGGTAGCTAGAAAACATCAACACAAGAACAATAATCAGAAAAACTTAGATAAATGAAACTGTATTGATAAAGTTCAAAGAAAGAGTGGTAGATTGAAGTGCATGTATATATGAACTACAAATTTCTGCTCAGATCGTTAGATAGAATGCACAGCAACAATACCATTGGTCTGCATAAGATGAAGGCAGAAATCTGTCTCTACACTTGAGGTCCTAGATATTAATGTCTGATAAGTAGTGTCTGAGAGACAGGGGAAGTACCGCGATGTTGCTCGGACTCTTCAAAAATGTCAACAGGTGCGTGTCGGATTCTCCAAAACTAGTGTATTTTTGGAGAATCCGAGACGGGTGCGGCATCGAAAGTGAAGAGTCCGCGCAACTTACTACCGCCTCCCATTCATAAAAAAAGGCAGCAGTCTATAAGTACCTAAACTAAAAGCTTTAGAACAGCATTTGAGTCATTTCACCCTCACAGTAAAGGGAGAATGACGAACATAAGGCTCCTTTTAAAAGTAATGCAGAGAAGTCACTAATACTGGTCTACTACATTAAACTAACAATCTTTTCATGAAAAGATAAATATTAGAAGGCTCCTGTGATTAACCTCCTTTAAGACAACACTGTATACAAAAGGAGATGCAAAAGAATTCTAGGTCTTCGCTCAAAATGCCATAGTATCTGGGATTCTGACGAATGTCTCAACCATCCTGCTGGGAACAAAATGACAGACTTCTATTAACTGTGAAGCCTAGATGGCAGCAAGTACTCTGACCACATCAAGGAGATATCGACTCTACCAGGATTGTGGACTGTAAAATGTATGAGGAAATGATCTTTGCCTATCGGGAATTTAACAGCACGTCCTTTTATGAGTAAGCTCATCAGAAAAAAAGATTGATAATTTTTACCTGACTAAACTCGACTATCTTGGAATCAAGCTTTCGTAGAAAGCTTACGTTAAACAGATACTCTAAGGAGATGCACAGTTGTACTGATAATACAGGCATGTTTCTGCAAATTCAAAGGCTGTCAAAGGCAAACCTGTTTCTCTTCCAAGTTGTACTTCTTCAACAGCTTCTCCTTCTCTGCGTTGGTCAACAACTCATGCTTTGGCTTTAAAACATGTTTTGTGACGTTGACAAGCAAGTCTGTGATCTGAAAGAGTTTGCAAATAGGAGCCAGACACTTAGCATATTGCTGAGACATAACGTTTATTGCGTGCATAAAATTCTTAGTCCTTTGGCCAAATATTTTTAGTCCTTTCCCAAGATTAATAAGAGCTAGAGATGGAAAATAAACTTTGGCCAAATACCACAAAACCTTCGTCAAATGGAAAAAATGGAGCTTGGGACTTGTTATAAAAAAAAGGGAGCTTGGGACTTGTCTTGGCAAAAGATAAATTAAGAGGGAGCCAATAACCAAGTAAATGTAGCTCCTTTTAAGCCAGACTGGGAAGAATATTTCAATTTTTTCCTTATTTCACGGGTAACAGTAGAAAGATCTGGAAGTTCATGGAATACCAGAAACGCTTTAAGTGTTGTATTTTTCATTTGTTAAAGAGAAACTTTTGAATGATCAAGCAACTAAAAGAGACTTCAAATAAGGAAAGCCATTTTGAACATACACCTATCAGGACTTTATTCATTCTGAGATCTAACTCACTTGCCAAGCATATCTAAAGCAAATGCAGAACACATCTTAATTAATAGCCTAATAAGTACCCTGTTTTATTCCCCGCAATAGAACTGTTCACACCAAAAACACCAACAAGAACACATACTTTACCTGGAAAATTTCAGCTTTGAATGAGGAGTCTTCCAAAACCTTCGTAGCTTGATTAGTCATTTGATTTTGAATAACTAATATCAGCCGACTCAAGGATTCCTTGTTCATTATTTGAGCTAAAATACTGCAGATGACATTTTTTTTCACGGAATTTGGCCCACAGAAGATGACCAAAACCTGTGACAAGTTCAAATATGTAAGATGTTAATATATCTATGAAGCACATGCATGTAAAGTTGATCGTCCCTTCATCAGAGACCATCTTCCAATATGCTGAGGTACCTACCCAGTTAAGGCAACAAGGCACCTATCCAGTTAAGGCAACAACAACTTTCTTGGCTTCTTAAATTTTGTTTTATTGACTCAGCCGAGCCTCCAAATTTCCATAAGAAGGCTTATGGAGCATAGAACACATTCTCTTCATTTAAAGTCAATTAGACATAACAGAATTGATGCACTTCTAGCATAATCAAAAAGAAATTTGAAGATATATGAACCCCAAAAGGAGAAATTTGGATATGGAGCTCAGAGATGAACTTTTTTTTTTGACAAGGTAAATAATTTTATTGACGAAATGGGGGAAAAAACCCGTAAACAAGTCGTATACCAAAAGAAGAGAACCTACATCAAAATATGGTTCTCAACAAAAGAGATCCAATCCTCTATGCAAATATGGACCTCGTAAGAGATGAACTGCACAAACCACCTCTCGAAGGAGTATGCAAAAAGCTAATATCATACGTTTTAGAATTTCTTTTCCGTGCTTGAGGGCCAAAAGTTAAAGCATAATTCTACATCTTAGTTTCCACTGTATCAAAGTTTATACCCCTAAAAGAATTGGCTTAACTATCTTGTAGTGCAATCACCTGTATCATAGACAGAGTACCCTCACCTCATGTATATTAGAATTTCAAATATTATGCTCGCTAGAGTTGGTCCATAAGTTTCTAAATGAAAATACTAGTCATAAAAAATTGTCAATCCAGCTTAAATTTGGGATTGCTTCTAATTATCACGGAAGTAGTGCTTCTAATATATAAAGTGACATAGGAAAAGTAATTTGTAGGAGTTATACTTGCGGAATCAAAAAGAGAAATAGTATGCCTCAATACTACTAGCTAGGCCGACTTGATGCACCAACAAAACATGTTTTAATCATCTCGAGAAGTTGCGAGTCAAGTAATCTTTGCATTCCACTATTTTCTATCCAAGATTTGACCACATCTTTAGAATAGATGTAATCTCTAAATATCCACAAGTAGATCAGCCATCAAGTAAAACAGCTCGAACCACGTAGTACGACAAAACATTTTGCTATAAAAACTCTTGAATTGTTATCTCAACTTCACTTCCTCGTTAAAGGATAAGACATCCAATTAAATACTCCCTTTGACTGAAAAGAGAATGACGGGTTCCTGGACTTCAGAGTATGTGGATGAAAGCATCTACTACTCAATGTGGATTTGGACAACGATTCCTCAATTTTGGGAAACAAATTGACATATTCAGAAACTATAGAAAAAGTGTCGTGAATCAAAATCTCTCAGTAGAATGTTAAGAAAATGATAGAAAAAAAGAAACTTTTTAGTCCCCAACTAGTAACAATTTCATCAACAATGTGAGGGAAAGTAAAAGTTAAAAGCAATTTCCCAATATCACCTGTTATCATCCATAAAACCAAGAACAGAAAGGATACTTACCCAACCTAACCACCCCACCACAAATGCACCTTGCTTTCAAGTTATTACTATTATTATCTTTTTCGCTACAGTAGCATCCCGGGCCACCTTTCTTTGAACCTCGGGTCCTCGACCATTATAACAAGTACCGGCTACATCCCACCACAGGTACCGAGTAATTTTAACCCACGAAGCGAGCTTTTCTTAACCTCGACTATTACACAGTAATTTTTCCCACCAAGGCTACAGTTTCCTGAACCTCCAATATTAAACCGAGTACCTACTACTTGCCACCAAGTTATAAACCAACCATAACAAGCTTTGCTTTCAAGTTATAAACCAAACATAACAAGCTTAATCATTCCCCAAATTTCGCTCATACAAAAGAAAAGAACTCATATACTTTATTTAATGAGGCAAAAGATTGAAACTTTAGAGAAATTATCAGTACAAGAATCTAAAAACAGGCGATTCAAGAAAGGAAAGAAGGGTAACTAGTAACCTTATTAGTAAGGTCAGTCCTGTGCATGCCAGAGATTCTGAGGCGTTCAACATCAGGTATTTGACCATATTTCTCTCTGAATTCTTGAAGGGTGGTGTCGATTTCTGAAATGGGTATTGCAAAACCACGATCTTTCAGCATTTCAAGCATAGTTCTGCGTGCAAGGAAGTACCTGTGACTTTCAACAGTACCATCATCAACAAAACTGGTTAAACAAGTGCCAACATTGTCACCATCAACAGCCATGGCTGACCCATTAACGTCCATTTCTGCTCTTCTTGCTAAGTTCTGGGGGTTTTCGGGTTTTCCTACGACTGAGGAAAAGAAAGTTTTGCGTGTCTGTCTATTTTAAGCAAAAAAAACTGAGTCTTGCGCTAAAATTATCCCTCATCTATTACAGTAGGTTTATTTTGGTCCCTCAAATATAATCCTGAGCATATTTAGTCCCTTAACTTTATTAAAGTGAAGCACTTTTGGTCTTCCTAACATAATAATGTTAAAAATTAACGAAAAAGATAATTTTCTAACGGTGTAAATTTGACAGTGTTATCTCTTTCTTAATTGATATACATTTTCTTTCTTTCTTGTCTTCTTAATTTTTTAGGATTAATATAGTAATAACTATTTATATTTGAAGACAATACTTTAGAACACAATAATCTGCCCACTCGGAAAAAAAAATCATTTTCTTAATTGCAGTAACAAAATGGTCTTAAAGTCAGTGGCGTAGCTAGTAATTTGGTGAAGGGTGTGCGAATTTCTTCTTAATTGTGTTTAGGAGCGTGCAAAATTAAATATATACTCATAATAGCTAACACTTAACCTCTATGAGTTTGTATTTTACAAGTCACGTGGGTGTCACATGGATTTAACACTATTATTTTTAAACGGATTTTGTAAGGGAGATCAAAAGTGCTCCACTTTAATAAAGTTAAGGGACTAAATATGCTCAGAGTTATATTTGAAGGACCAAAATGAACCTACTCTAATAGTTAAGGGACAATTTTAGCCCCAAACTCCAAAAAAACTCAAGTGAAGATTGTTATAATTACCAAAACAGTATTATATCTTTTAAAATGAATAATTGGGGAGTAAAGTTTATCTTTATTACTCTACTGCCTCTAGTCAACTCTTTCTTAAAAAATGTTTTGCAAAAAGAATTGGAACTTTTAAGAAATTGACCATTCATTAATGTGGTTTTTTTAAGAAAAAATATTACAAAAGTTAGATTTTAAGCTTTGGGTCTTGGTCTTATTAATAATCTATAGCTATAGTTTAGGTATTCATCATTAGCGGCAAATTTTGACGTGTCATGCAAAATAAATAAATATTTAAAATTTAAAAAAAATTAGAAAAAAAGTTAGACGACTATATCCGTAGTATTCATACACACATTCAAGCTTTTACCAATTAATAAAGTCCTCATTGAGAAGCTTAAAATGTGCGACACATTTTATTTTTTTATTTAAAAAAGACAAATGCCACAAATCAACCGAATATCACGATCCAAAAGATACAAGCATACAACAAAAAATTACAGGAAATTGTATTCATCCGTTTTAGTTTCACTTGTATTGTATCACGCGGGATATAATCACGATTGTTTTCACTTAGTTTCATTTGGTACACTAAAGGCAAAATGCAGAAATAGAGGGGTGAAATACAAGAATGTATACATGGATTCAAACTAAAAAAAAACATTGTACAATGAAGGCAAAATACAAAAATACAGTGATTGCCGGAAACTCGGTAGAGGAGGAAGAGGCGGAGGCGACGGTTGAAGAGGAAGTGGCGGTGGAGGAAAAGGGAGCATAGGATTCGTAATTATTTCAAGTGTAGTTATGTATGATAAAAATCGGGTATAAATTAGTTACACCAGTTATGTATGATAAAAATCGGGTATAAATTAGTTACACCAGTTATGTATGATAAAAATCGGGTATAAATTAGTTACACCATGTAAATTTTCCTATATAATTAGGAGTGTTTAAAAAAACTAACCTACTATTTAAGTCTCTGGATAGGCTGGGAGGAGTATGATAATACACAAACCAAACTGCCAGAAACAATTCATGTGTGCTAATGCGCATGCTACATCAAGCAAGAAACTGATGAGAACAATAGGCCATTGGTGTCTTAATGAAGCAACTGACGAGGAAAATCTGAGAGTTTCTCTAAATCAAGAAGAACCAAATCATGTAATTTGAGTCCATCACAACCATAATTTCAGTTCCAAAGTCAATGAGCATAGAAGACTCTCCATCAGTAGCATGGATTTTTTTTCGAGTTCCCAGACTTCAGTAATGTCGTCTAATTCTCAGATGTACTGGACTTATCTCTACTTCCAGGGGGAACTGCAGACAACATTTTCTTCAGGTTGAGAAATTGCAGTCTACTGCATCCCTCCCTTAACTTTCCCAGGCTACCAAATATCATCGGGATTGAGGGGAAGAGCACAAGGATCAAGTTCAAACGATCCTGCAGGTACACCCTCTCGTTCAGTTCCAGTCATTTTGAAAGAGGGAATTCGATGAGAGAACTTGTAAAGTTCACTTGGTTTTATAAAGAATGTACCAGCTACTGTCAGCCTTGTGCGCTGGAAAAGGTTAACAAATCCAGCCACTTTATCTAAGTAACATACTTCGACACCAGCATTCTTAACATAATCAGAAAGAATCTCCACAACTTTATACTTGTATTCCTTCTGATTCACTGGACTAGAGTTCCAATGAATATCCCGGTCTTTGAATAGGGCCCATGTTTCCCCTTTCCTAGGATATACAATGTATTGACCTCTCTCACCCTTTACGCACTGCACTTGGAGAAAATGCAAAGAGATCATAAGTATGTGCAGTAGTCCCACAACTAAATTTCCCAAAGCCAACAGGCAAGCATCCACTGACCCAAGTGCCCTCCCTCTGATCTTCTGGACGAGGTACGAGCATTCTGAACTTTATTTTAAATTCAGGATAGAGTACCTTCCTGATGAGGGCATAATGTCTTGGCATACCATCAGCCTTATCGTAGTAAGCCCAGATCTTGTTAACAGCAACAGAAATCTGTGCTCTATGCTTGTCAAAATTACTGAATTCAGGATCAGGATAGTCATACATCTCACAAGGATCACTATCAGAAATTCTATCTGATTCTGAATCAGAAACAACTATACATTCAACTTTTTCCGCACCACCTGATGGCGGTCTAGAATAAGGCTCCTCCTCCAAACCCGACGCATAAACATGAGCAGAACCATCATTAAATTGTAACAGGACATTGACACCTTCTTGGTCTCTCAGCCGTATCAGGTTGGACATATCAAACTTCACTGTAAAATGCAAGATCTTATCTGAAGGATCAATGCCCAATCGGTCAAAAACTGCATTCACAAAATCATTGTACTTTATGCCCATCTTCACAATAATCTCCTCAGTACCTCTCACAAATGAAGTGGATCCATCTGGTAGCACCTTATTCTTCCTGCCCCAATGACAGAAACAAAGCAGCGTCTTATCTTCAGTTCCCGTCATGAAGTAGTGCAAATGACCACAGAGGTTCAAACGGTAACAATCATCAAAACTTTTCTTCTTTTTCCCTGAGAAGGGAATCTCGAAAATAAAAAAGACCTGATCAAGAAATAAAATGAATGTAAAGTGAGTTACTGGCTGACAAAAGCATGAGCACTAACCAAGCCTCTTCAAATACAAAATTATAAGCACTTTTTTTCCTTCAAGTAAACACATCTCATGCTTCATGATCATTGAAAACAACCAAATTCTAAATCAGGATAGGAATCAAAAAACAACCAGTAACCCACTTATGAAGGTTATCTCAAGCAGAATATCCCCATCGTATCAATATGAAAGATAAAAAATAAAGCGTATGACGACCGTAGAAGACAAGATTTCATCAAGTCCAATAGGGTGTCAAAACGAAATCCCCAATAAATCAAAAATCTGCAAACTTTGAACCAATAATCAGAAAATTTCAAAATGGATTCAAAGAAAACTTTATACAAAATTCTTTCTCAAAAAAAAGAAACTTCATACAGATTTTTCTCTAAAGAGAGAACTTTAGCCAAAATTCTTTATGAGAACATTAGATATTTTTGCAGTGATGGATCCATAAAAAAATCAAATGCAAAAGGATCAAAACATAATTTCCAAGAAAGTAAAAGTTTCAAACTTTAACCAATCAGAAAATTTCAAAATGGGTTCAAAAGATAAAGAGTTAATCACAGACCAAATTTCATGGGAAAGTTGTACTATTTTTGTTGGTTAAACATGAAATTAGCAAAGAAGACAAACATATTAAACCATAGAATTTCATCAAATGCAAAAAGATCAAAACAGAAACCCCACCTTTCTACATAGTCATATAATTGTGAATGGACCAAGGGGAAAAAAAATGTTACCTTTAAGCTGCAGATAATGTTAAATTTTAATCTTCCATGTTTTTTCAAACTAAAACCTCCTTTTCTTTATGAAGTTTGTTCCTTGATATCTAGTCTAGGACAAGAGTTGAATCGTTTCTTTTTTATTGTGCTCTTCATTTAGTCAAGTTGACCGTTTTCTCCTTTTCAGCCTTGTTAAGCGTAATAGCCTCAATTGCATTAAATTAACAAGCTTCTAAATTAAAGTTTTTCAACTATTAACTCAAATCCCTATGCCATTACTTCAATTTTTACAAAGAAGTTTTAGGAAATATGGTCCAATAATCCTTTTCATTAATGTAATTAACTTGATTATTAATGGATGTGTCGCACTCGAAAAAGACACTTAAAAAGAATGAAAGGGAGAACCAATTTCATTTGATCAATTTCTTTGAGCATTATTGGATGTGGAAAAAAAAGGACAAAAGTGGAACGTCTTGATTGTCCCCTAAGACAGACTTGCTCCTACCACTTATAGAATTATAGTGCATTCCAAAATTAGTTTAATTTTTTAAATTCAAAAGGCGTGCCATATAAATTGAGACAGAAAGAATATTTAATATTGATAATTAGGTTAATGTGATCTTCCGAACATTTTGCATACTTTAATTTTAAATGAACTGCACGTTTTGCATAGAGTGATAGAGATGGGGGAAAAAGTTGCAAAATCAGGAGACACTGTAAGTTCTTTGGTTTCTGAGTCTTTAATTCGAAATCATAATTCCAACTACTGAAATCAAATGAACATAATAACTGTTACTCCAGCAATTGAAATCATCATCACCTAAAGTCACGAAGCCATACAATTTCAACTATCAAAGGGCAAGTTTATATTAATAGCTGCTGCTGCAAACATTATACAACATGCAGTCAAAACTATGTTTCATGCCAACGATACTCTTAATTGTAGTGTGCCTATATATCTTAAGATGTATACCAGTGACAACATCCTTGAATTCTAGCCAAACAGACCCTTGACTGATGTAAAGCAGAAGACAAAGAAGAGGCCATCGGTGTGTAAAGGAGCAACTGATGACGAAAAACCTCACTTCCAAGTCAATGGACAGAGTAGACTCAATGGATGCCTTTCAAGTTCCCAGACTTCAAAGATGTTGTCGCAATATGCTCAGATGTCCTGGACTTGACTCTCATTCCAGGGGGAACTACAGACAAAACATTCTCTACAGGTTCAGACTTTGCAGTCCTGATTTCTTCCTTCACTTTCCCAGGATACCAAATATCATCTGGATCAAGGGGTAAAGAAGCAGGATCAAGCTCAAACGATCCCTCAGGTACATCCTCCCCTTCAGTTCCCGTCATCTTGAAAGAAGGAATTTGATGAGAGAACTTGTAAAGTTCTTTTGGCTTTATAAAGAACGTACCAACTACAGTCAGCTTTGTTCTCTGGAAAAGGCCTACAAATCCAGTCACTTTATCTAAGTAACCAACTTTGACACCAACATTCTTAACATAATCAGAAAGAATCTCCACAACTTCATACTTGTATTCCCTATGACTCTTAGGAACTGAGCTCCAACGAATATCCCAATCTTTAAAGGGTGCCCATGTTTCCCCTTTCCTTGGATATAAAATGTAGATACCACTTGTTCCCTTTTCACACTGCACTTGATGAGAAAACATAAGTCTTTTAGTAGTATATTCAATATTCCCACGAATAAATTTCCCACAGCCAACAGGCAAGCCTGCCTTGACCCAAGCACGCTCCCTTTAGTCTTCTTCTGGATGAGGCACGAGCCATCTGAGCTTCATCTGAAATTCAGGACCAAATACCTCCCTAATGTGAGCATAGTATCTTGGCATAGCATCAAGCACGTCACAGAGAGCCCAGATCTGGTCAGCTGCAAAGCAATTTTCAGCTTTATGCTTATCAAAATCACTGAATTCAGGATCAGGAAGATCATACAACTCTGGAGGATACTCAGGAATTGTATCTGATTCAGAATCAGAATCAATAATCACTATGACTTTTTTTGCACCACCTGATGGCGGTCTAGAAGCATGTTCATTAACTGTCCCAACCTTGGAAATGTTGTTTCGCACATGCCCTTTAGGAAGGCCCACTCCATTTTGATTTAATCTTTCCAAGGAATTACTGCACGACCTAGTTACACCAGCAAGCTTTTGATCATCACCACCAAAAGCTTCTTTAAGCTGAGGTTCCCTGTCTCCAGTTGACTGGAATCGTGCCTTCTTCAGAGACCTTTCCAAATCATTCTCATCATCACCGGCAGGAGTTGTATCTCGTTCTGAATCAGAAACAACAATAAGTTCACCTTTTTTCACACCACTTGATGGCAGTATAGAATTAGGTTCCTTCACCAAACTTGACGCATAAACATGAGCAAAACCATCATTAAATTGTAACAGGGTATCGACACCTTCTTGGTCCCTCAGCCTTATCAGTTCGGACCTATCAAACTTCACAGTAAAATGCAGGATCTTATCTGAAGGATCAATGCCTAATCGGTCAAAAACTGCATTCACAAAATCATTGTACTTTATGCGTGTTTTCACAATGATCTGATCAGTAATACCTACCACATAAGAAGTGGATCCATCTGGAAGCACCTTATTCTTCCTACCCCAATGACAGAAACAAAACAGCGTTTTATGATCGGTTCCCATCTTGAAGTAGTGTATAAAACTACAGAGGCTCAAAGGGTAACTTTTTCTCCTGAGAAGGCTTACAATCTCAAAAACTAAAAACCTGATCAAGAAAAAAAATCCAAAGGGAGTTATATATCAAGGCTGAATGTACTACAATAATAATCCATAAGACAAAGGATATGATTCTCATCATATCATCATAAAATATAAAATTGAACATATGATGACCATATAAGACATAGTATTTCATAAAATGCAATAAGGTGTCAAAAGGGAATACCCAACAAAGCAAAAAGTACCAAATTTTACTCAAGAATTACAAAAATTCAACAAAAAAAAACCTCGCAAGTACAGTAGATACTTTTGCAGAGAAACAAGAAAATAGCAAAGAAAGAGAGCATACTAAGCGGTAAAATTTCATCAAATGCAAAAGGATCAAACATAATTTCCAAGAAAGCAAAAGTTTCAAACTTTAACCAATCAGAAAATTTCAAAATGGGCACAACAAACAAGTTTAACAGATGATAAATTTCATGAAGTTGGCAAAGAAGACAAGCATGGTATACCATTCATCAAATGCAAAAGGATCAAAACAAACAAAAGAAAAACCAAAAACCAAAAAGTCCCAAACTTGAAGCAAGGATCAGAATCTTTCTAAATAAAGTTCAAACAACTTGTTAACACAAAATTTGCAAGAGAAAAAAACCTTGTTTTGAGTACCAAGATTCAACCTTTTCACATTCTAAACTCAATGCTTCAAAAACATCTCCTTATACAACTAAAGAAGACAAACAGTTGGATCAATTCTCATGCATCCAAAGTTCCCAATCTTTTGGTATGTGGGATGAAGAAGGAAAGCATACTAAGCCTAAGAATTTCATATATGCAAAGGGATGAAAAGCTAATCCCCAAGAAATCAAAAGCATCAAACTTTAACTAATCAGAAAATTTCAAAATGGGTACAAAGAATAAGTTTATCAGATGACAAATTTCATGAAAGTGGCAAAGAAGACGAGCATATCATACCATTCGTCAAATACGAAAAGATAAAACTAGAAGCAGTAATCAGAATCTTTCCAAATACAGACCAAACAACTTTTTCCCATAAAATTTGAAAGGGGAAAGAACTCATTATACTAGTAGTAAAAAGAGACATACAGTTGGACCATTTCTCCTACATACTCAATTTCCTTATAGCTGTATCATCAAACAACTACCACACTGCACACTCATATATACGTTAGTAGAGAATGGAGCCAGGAAAAAAGAAGCTACCTTGAAGATGCAGGTGCTTATATATTAACCAAAAGATGTTTTCTTCTTTGCTTTTGAAACTAAAACCCCTCCTTTTCTTTATGTGATGTTTGTCCCTTGGTATCTTCTAGGACAAGAGTGAATCGTTTCTCTTTTATCGTGATTCTATTGTGATTTTCATTGGCTTAACAAAAGAAGGTTGCATTAACTGTTTCATTGATTGTTTTGTCTTTATCAGCCTTGTTAAACGTAATAGCCTCAATTGCATTAATGGCAGATTTAAATGCCAGGTATTATATAAGTCATTATACGTAAAGAACAGTTAAGGCCTGTTCCGCTAAACGAGTTACATTAATGTCAACTTTGTTTTTGTCCTCTATTTTAGTCACTTTTCTTTTTTTGTCAGTCGTTTAGGTTCCGGACTCTTACAAAAACGGCATATCTGTTGAACTGTTGCTGGTACATCTAATTATCTTTTTTTTTTTTGGTAGCTTAGTACATAATAAGAGTCTTTACAATAACATAGGGACTATCCTACTATATTTAGTCCCTTAATGGACTTGGATGTACTATAAACCCATTACAAAAGGGGAGGGGTACAATACAACTTCTTCCAAAAACAACAGAATCGTGTGCGCTACTGCAACTGCCACCTAGTTGCCCTCCCTATTGCTATGTTCACAATCTTAAACAATCTAGCAAGAAACTGATGAGAACAATAACCAATGCCATCACACTATAACTGGTGCATCACTTAACAAAGAACATGGTACTGAAGCAGGATCAAACTCCCATCAACCTTTCCCCTTTTTTTCCCCAGTCAGCTGAAATGAAGGGATCTGATGAGAGAATTTCCCAAACTCATCTCTTCGTATTTCTTGAATAGCAGGATTCGATCTTTGTATTCTTGGAGACTTAAAGACTGACTTAAAACCATTCACACGCACCATGGATGAAACTTCTATCCGGTCTTTTGAATCCGCAATGACCTCCACTATCTCATACCCAAACTTGTCTGGATCCAAACATGATTCTTTCCAGTTCTTGTACAGCGCCCAAATCTCTCCTATTCTTGGATAGATCTCAAACCTGTTCCCATTAAAAGATATTGCTTTCACCACATGGGAGAATGAGCTAGGAGCATAGACTTGATGTATTTCATTCTGGACTTTGAATGTTCCACAAGCAGACTGAGCAGCACTTTTAGGCCCTGCACACGCTTCAAGAAGGGCTACATGCAATTTGAATGGGGCACGAATAATCTTCTTAATTTGAGCATAGGTCTTTGGCAATGTACTATTTTGACCATAAAGAGCCCACACCTGATCTACTTGAAACTCTCCAACAGATCTATTCATCTTAAAATCACAAACTACTACATCAAAACCTTTATCATCTGACAAAGTTACTGAACTCTTGGTGCTTCCAAAGGAGTTGCTGAGAACAAAGCTCTTTGTGTGTGAGTACAACTCTCTATCAGCTTGACATGACAAATAAATTGGTATGCTGGGACTTGAGTAACGACTTCTTTTGACAACTTTATCAAAAAAATCAAGGGAAGGACTGTTATTGGCAGCACAATAGCTCATTGGCATTCGCTTTTTCTCAGAGATGTTCACTCCCGTAGGAGATCTTTGAACCTTAGCAGACTCTCCATCATTAGAAAGGATGCCATTCAAGTCCTCTGTCTTCAAAGATGTCTTTGCATTCCAGGACTTATCTCTAGTTCCAAGAGGATCTGCATATAAAACATCTTCTTCAGGTGCAGTCTTTGCATTCCGTCTGCCTTCCTTAACTTTCCCAGGGCATGAAATAACATCTGGATTGAAGGGAAGAGCATAAGGATCAAGTTCAAACGACCCTGCAGGTACACCCTCTCGTTCAGTTCCAGTCATTTTGAAAGAGGGAACTCGATGAGAAAACTTGTAAAGTTCTTTTGGCTTTACAAAGAATGCACCAACTACAGGCAGCCTTGTTCGCTGGAATAAACTAACAAATCCAGTCACTTTACCTAAGTAAACAACTTGGATACCAACATCCCCAACAAAATCAGAAAGAATCTCCACAACTTCATACTTGTACTTCCTATGACTCTTTGAATCGGAGCTCCAATGAATATCCCAATCTTTGAAAAGGGCCCATGTTTCCCCTTTCCTGGGGTATACAATGTACAGACCTCTCTCGTCCTTTTCGCACTGCACTTGATGAGAAAATATAAGTCGATCAGAAGTATAATCAGAACACCCACGTTTAAATTTCCCACAGCTAACAGGCAAGTCTGCTCTGACCCATTTTCGCTCCCTTTGATCTTTTGGATGAGCCTCAAGCCATCTGAGCCTTACCTTAAATTCAAGACTGGATACCTTCCTAATGTGGGCATAGTATCTTGGCATTCCATCAACCATATCATAGGCAGCCCAGATCTGGTCAACTGCAATGCAATTTTGAGTTCTATGCTTTTCAAAATCACTGAATTCAGGATCAGGATAATAATACAACTCAGAATTACTATCAGGAATTGTAGCTGATTCTGGATCAGAATCAATTACAAGTTCAACTTTTTGTGCACCACCTGATGGCGGTCTAGAATAAGCCTCCTCCTCCAAACTTGATGCATAAACATGAGCGAAACCATCATTAAATTGTAACAGTGTATCGATGCCTTCTTGGTCCCTCAGCTGTATCAGTTCGGACCTATCAAACTTCACAGTAAAATGCAAGATCTTATCCGAAGGATCAATGCATAATGGGTCAAAAACTGCGTTCACAAAATCTTTGTACTTTATCCCTGTCTTCACAATAATCTGGTCAGTAATACCTCCAACATACGGAGCGGATCCATCTGGAAGCACTGTATTTTTCCTGCCCCAGTGACAGAAACAAAACAGCATTTTATCTTGAGTTTCCACCATGAAGCAGTGTACAAAACCACAGAGGCTCAAAGGGTAACAATCTCAAAAACTAAAAACCTGATCAAGAAAAATAAAATCCAAAGGGAGTTATATGTCAAGGCTGAATGTAGTAAAATAATAATCCATAAGACAAAGGATATGATCCCCATCATATCATCATCATGAAATACAAAATTAAGCATATGATGACTGTATAAGACATAGGATTTCATAAAATGCAATATGGTGTCAAAAGGGAATCCCCAACAAAGCAAAAAGTTTCAAGTTTTAAGTAAATACATCTCAAGCTTCATGATCCTGAAACAAATCAAATTCTGAACAAAGGATAGGAATCTAAAACCAGCCAATCAATAAAAAATTTGGCTGTAGGAAGAAAAAGCATTATCTAAAAGTGAGCCAGCATTATCTAAAAGTGAGCCAGCATTATCTTACTCCTAGGATTGGTAAGGTAAGGTCTCGCCCCCCTTGCTTGTGCTTATCCCTGTTGAGGATTTTTTATTTTGAACTCTGTCTAGTGGTATAAATTCGCGGAAAAAAATAACCCGCTTAAGCAGGTTATAAGACATAGGATTTCATCAAATGCAAAAGGATCAAGACAGAAACCACAGCAAAGGAAAAAAGTTTCAAACTTTAAGCAAGGAACAGTGCTTTTCCCATACAATATGCAAGAGAAAAGAGCTGGTTTTGAGTACCAACATTCACCCTTTTTCACTTTTTAACTCAATATTTTTTTTTCTCTTCTTTTGTGAACTTATACTTCAAAAAGATCTCATTGTACTAGTAAAAGTTGGATCAATCTACTGCATATATTTGTGAGTAGATAATGGAGCAAGGGGAAAAAAAGGTTTTTTACCTTGAAGCTGCAGATGCTTAAATTTTAACCAAACGAGGTCCTTCTTCTACCATGTTTTTCAAACTAAAACCTCCTTATTCTCTTCTTTATCTTTTATGTGTAAGTGATGAAGTGTGTCCCCTTGTATGAGGAAAGAGTTTTTCTTCCAAATGTTTTAAATTTTCTGCTTACTGTGATTGCTTTTCATTGACTTGAAAAGACTTGTCAGTGTAATTGCTATGTTTAAATTTTCCAAAAGTCATTAGAGCCAGTGAAGCATATGTATATATAGTACTACTACTTACTTATTTTCAATTATACACTTGTATTAGAGAACCATTTTTTCTTAATAATGTTAAATTTTTAAAAAACATTTAATAAATAAAAATAGTTTAGTAAACTATACTTTTAATTTATTATTTTTCTTAATAAGCGTGAAATGAGCTAAAACTAGTTTATTTAAGATGAAGAGAGTAATCATATTTTACTAGTAGTTTCTTGGAAAGGCAAAGCATTGTTGCTTGCGGAGGGCACAGAGACCAATGCAAAAGGCAAGAATGGCTGCAACTACCCCATTGTTGTTGTACGACTGGTTCCATCATTGCCACTCTACTAATGAGAGTCCCTAAGGTCTAGTCGGGCTGTATGCCGCAGCTGCACTGTACATTTTTCATCTAATTTGTTTCTTTCAACAAATCAAGAGAATTTTAATTTATTTTTTTCCTATACGATTCTTGGTATTAAATAATCAGATAAAGTAATAGTAAAATTTTTAGAGTTCCAAAATCGTATTAGTAAAGTTTGTTTAGTAAAATATACCCTTAATAAAAAAATAAAAAAAATTGTGTCAAATCAACATAGATCGAGTAATACCAAATGGAGGGAGTACAATGAAGTACACCTTCAATCCTAATTTATGTGGTATTTTCATTTTTCAAATTCAAATTATATAAATTTTGATCAATATTTTATGATGTATTAATAAGAAAAATTACAACTTAGTGGTACTACTTTAAAGTAATTTTTTAATATTTAAATTTTAATTTTAAAATATTAAGTTAATTTGATCTAATTTAGTTTCAAAGATTAGTCAAATCGATTCTCATAAAGCGAAAGGTACCTCATAAATTAGGACGGGAGAGTAGTTGTTAAATTGACAAAAAAGTTAGAAAACGTAAATAATAATGTATAAATAAAAAATATTTCGAGCTCATCAAATTTATTGTGTTCCTAAGGAATTTAATCATCGTACAATACCCGAGATATTGAATTATTTCCTCTTAGGATGGGACGGAATCACCTTATTGGAATAGCAGCACAACAAATTCCAACATACTTCAGATCATGTCAAGAAGAAACAAATCACACGACACTATTTTATTTTGATAACAATACAGAGAAGCAGGGGGTAACAAATTTCGAAATTCAGTATCTAAATTTGAAGCAAGGCCTCTGCATTTACAGCCAAAGGGGTGTCAGAATGCCTTTAAGTTAATTGTATTCCTCTAGTTCTTCTCTGAACAATTGACATACTCTAAGGGGTCGTTTGGTACGCAGACTAAATTATCTCGAGATTATTGTCCTGGGATTATAATCCCTGGACTCATTTATCTCATATGGTAGATGGGATAAAATAATTCTGGGATATCCCACCTTATCCCGCATACCAAACGATGAGTCAGTCTGCCACTAACATTTACTCTTTGACATTCAGTTGATTGTTCTCTGGTACAAACTTACTCTTCACTTTCAACTGAAAAATAAGATGAGTCTGATGTTGTCCGTTAACATCCTCATGACATGTTCCAGCAACCATCTGGGGAAAAGATTCATTCACCAGACTCACAGCAGCCAAAAGTGTTCAGCCACAATGCCATTGATCCTATAAACTGTAGTGCACTATCTTAAAGATTTATAATGACACCATTCGTGAATTATATATCGTCGAGAGGATCAAGTCAAAGCAATATGAAGATGAGCTGGTACTGAAGCTGATAAATGGAGTGCAAAATGGTGAATACACTTTGTTCACAGTTGATCCGGTTGAGCGAAAAACACTTTTCGTATTTATAAAGCAGACACAGAATCTATCACTGTCTACAGATCATCTAGTCTGTTTTTCTTTGTTTCTTAGAAGGATAATTATATTATATTATAAGAGCCTTTACAAAAACTTAGGGACTATCCTACCATTTTCAGTCCTCTGATAGTCTTGGGTGTATAAACCCATTACAAAAGGGGGAGGGGTATCATAATACACAACTTCTTCCAAAAACTACAGATTCATGCATGCATGCTAGTGCGTCTGCTGCCTTGTTGCCCTCCCTATAGCTATGTTAACGTCTATCTTAACCATCTAGCAAAAAACTGATGCGAACAATAGACCATCACCGGTGTGTTAAGGGAGCAACTGACAAGGAAAAATCCTCATTTTTGAGTCCCATCAGACCATAATTTCAGTTCCAAGTCAATGAACATAGAAGACTTGTCATGAGTAGCATGGATGCCTTCCAAGCCCCCTGACTTCAAAGATGTCTTCGCATTCTCAGACTTACCTCTAGCTCCAGGGGAAACTGCAGATAAAACATTTTCTACAGGTTCAGAATTTGTAGTCCTGCGATCTTCCTTGACACTCCCAGGGTACCAAATATCATCTGGACTGAGGGGCAAAGAAGCGGGATCAAGTTCAAATGATCCACAAGGTACACCCTCTCGTTCAGTACCAGTCATTTTGAAAGAGGGAATTTGATGAGAGAACTTGTAAATTTCTTTTGGCTTTACAAAGAATGTACCAAATTCAGTCTGCCTTGTTCGCTGGAAAAGGCTAGGAAATTCTGTCACTTTATCTAGGTAACCAACTTGAATACCAATATCCTCAACATAATCATAAAGAATCTCCACAATTTCATACTTGTACATCCTATGATTTTCTGGATCAGAGCTCCAACGAATATCCCAATCTTTGTAAAGGGCCCACGTCTCGCCTTTCCTAGGATATACAATGTACAGACCTCTCGCTCCCATTACGCACTGCACTTGATGAGAAAAAATAAGTCTATCATTAGTATAATAAGTATTCCCAACTCTAGATTTCCCACAGACAACAGGCAACTCTGCCCTGATCCATGCGCACTCCTCCCTTTGATCTTCTTCTGGATGAGGTTCGAGCCATTTGAGCTTTATCGTAAATTCAGGACCGAATACCTTCCTAATGTGGGCATAGAATCTTGGCATAAAATCAAGTGTATCATACACAGCCCAGATCTGATCAACTGAAAAGCAATTTTCAGTTTTATGCTTGTCAAAATCACTGAATTCAGTATCAGCATAATAAAACATTTCAGGAGGATCACCATCAGAACTTGTATATGCTTCTGAATCAGAATCAACAACTTTTTCCGTACCACCTGATGGCGGTCTAGAAGCTTGCTCCTTAACTGTACCAACCTTGGAAGTACAATTGTTTTGCACAGTCCCTTCAGGAAGGCCCACTCCGTTTTGATTAAATCCTTTCCCTGAACTAATGCACGACCAAGTTACACCTGCATGCTTTTCATCATCAGCGCCAACAGCTTCGTTCTGCTGAGATTTACTGTCTCCAGCTGACTGATGAGCTATTGCTTTTTTCAGAGGCTTATTCTCTCCAGCTGACTGGTTAGACTCTGCCTTCTTCAGAGGGCTTGCCAAATCATTCTCATCATCACGTACAGGATTAGTATCTGGTTCTGAATAAGAAACAACAGGCTCAACTTTTTTCGCGCCAACTGACTGGTTAGACTCTGCCTTCTTCAGAGCACTTGCCAAATCATTCTCATCATCCCGTACAGGATTAGTATCTGGTTCTGAATAAGAAACAACAACAGGTTCAACTTTTTCCGAGCCAACTGACTGGTTAGACTCTGCCTTCTTCAGAGCACTTGCCAAATCATTCTCATCATCCCATACAGGATTAGTATCTGGTTCTGAATAAGAAACAACAACAGGTTCAACTTTTTCCGAGCCAGCTAACTGCAGTCTAGAGTAAGGCTCCTTCTCCAAACTTGACGCATAAACATGTGCAAAACCATCATTAAATTGTAATAGACTATTAACATCTTCTTGGTCGCTCAGCTGTATCAATTGGGACCTATCAAACTTAACAGTAAAATGCAAGATCTTATCCGAAGGATCAATGCATAATCGGTCAAAAACTGCATTCACAAAATCGTTATACTTTATGCCTGTTTTCGCAATAACCTGACGGGTAATACCTCCAACATACGAAGTGGATCCATCTGGAAGCACCTTATTCTTCCTACCCCAATGACAGAAACAAAACAATGTTTTATCTTCAGTTCCCATCATGAACTAGTGTACCTTCTTTTTTTCTCTGAGAAGGGTAACAATCTCAAAAACTAAGAAGCTGATCAAGAGAAAAAATAAATCTAAAGAGAGTTACATATCAAGGCTGAATGTAGTCAAATAATAATCCATAAGACAAAAGGATATGATTCCATCATATCATCATCATAAAACATAAAATTAAACATATGATGATTGTATAAGACATAGGATATCATCAAATGCAGTAGGATGTCAAAAGGGAATCCCCGAAAAAACAAAAGGTTTCAACCTTTACACATGAATCAGAAATTTTCAAAAATTTCATGAGAACATTAGATACTTTTTGTTGAGGAAAATGAATAGAAAAGAAAGAAAGCATACTAAGCCTTGGAATTTCAAAAGCTAATCCCCAAGAAAGTAAAAGTTTCAAACTTTTAACTAATCAGGAAAGTTCAAACTCCTTTTATCACAATTGTTCGAATTTTAATAATCAAACGGTTTAATTTTTTGACCGTGAATTCGGTCATGGAATCTTCAAATTTTTTGAAACAAAATACATATATTTGAAAACTACCTAAAACGTACTATAAGTCATAATGATTGACAACTCAAAATATTTAAAAAATGTATGAAAAAATTACAATCAAAGATAATCTTGTTTGAATCTCTAAATCCAATAGGCGCCACATAAATTGGAACGGAGAAAGTAGTAAATAAAGGAATACTACATACTCAATTCCCTTATGATTGTATCATCAAACAAAAACAACACTGCATAATCATATATTTGTGAGTAGAGAATGGAGCAAGGAAAAAAAAAATTACCTTCAAGCTGCAGACAGTTAAATTTTCTACCAACCTTTTAAGACTAAAACCCTATTTCCTCTATGTGAAGTCTATCCCTTGATATCTAGTTTAGGACAAGAGTCGAATCGTTTGTAGTTCTACTCTGCTTATCATTGGCTTAAAAAAGAAAATTACATTAACTGCTTCGTTTGAAAAAAGAAAATGTCTCTTACTTTTTTTGATAATTCTTAATTTCTATCATGACATATTAAAATAATAAAATTAAAAAATATTTTAATATATTTTATGTATCTTTAATTTAACACCACAAAATTCAAAAATCATTTTTACTTAATTTAAACTTTATTCCAAGCGTCAATTGCATTAATTAACAGTTAGAATTACTTTATTAGTTTCATGAAGAAAAAAAAGGACTAATGCATTGTTCCATGTGGAAGATAGAGGACTAACGTAAAAATAGGACATTAAAAATATATTTTAACTTTTATTTGTCACTTTAAGGTACCGTTTGGCCATGAGAACCAAAAATTATTTCACGTTTTTTGAATTTTCAAAGTTGGAGTTGAAGTTTTGTTTGGCCATAACTTTTGCAATAATTATCTAGATCATAAATATATATTTTAAAAAAATATAAAATATGATTTAAAAATGAAATATAATTTAAATGGGGTTATTTTATGAAAATAAAAAATTTAGAATTTTTTCAAAAAAAAAATAATTAAAAAGTGAAAAAAGTGAGTTGGAAAAAAGAAGGGTGTTTTCACTTTTCCAAATACAACTCCGGAATTGTATTTGGAATTTTTATGGCCAAACACTATTTTCGGAAAAAAGTGAAATAATTTTCCGGAAAAAAGTAAAAAATTCTCATGGCCAAATGCCTACTTAGTTTATCAAAGAAAATATTTTTGTTTTCATGTTTTACCTTCAACATTGCTTACCTATTCCCAGATCATTTTCCATAACATAAGACTGAACGTCAATTAATATGGATATTTTGATAAAGTACTCGTATCAATCATTATTCCTCATTTTTCAGAGATAAATCTTTTATGAGTTGGGATTTGGGGGGGGAGGGACCAACATAATCTTTTGTAAGGTCTATGTTTTATTATCTTGAACATTAATTGTCCTTCAAGCTTACAAAAGGGGGAGGAGTATCATAATATGTAAACAACTTCCAAAAAGTCAAGATTCATGTATGCTAGTGCATTGCCCTCCCTATAGCTATGTTCCATCCTAACATCAAGCAAGAAACTGATGAGGACCAGATCATTTTTGAGTCCCACCAGACCATAATTTCAGTTCCAAATCAATGAGCATAGGAGACTCTCCATAAGCAGCATGGGCACCTCTCAAGTTTCCAGTCCTCAGAGATGTCGTCGCATGCTCAGATGTCCTGGACTTATCTCTAGTTCCAGGAGGAATTGCAGACAGAACATTTTCTACAGGCTTGGAGTTTGCGGTCCTGCTGTCTTCCTTAGCTTTTCCAGGGTACCAAATATTATTGGGATTGAACGGAAGAGCATAATTAGGATCAAGTTCAAATGATCCTGCAGGTACGCCCCTTCGTTCAGTTCCAGTCATGTTGAAATAGGGAATTCGATGAGATAACTTGTAAAGTTCTTTTGGCATTACATAGTAAGTACCAACTGATGGCGGTATAGAAGTCTGCTCGTTAACTGGGGGACTAATATCAGGAGCTGTATCTGGTTCTGAATCAGAAATAACAATAACTTCTCCACCACCTGATGGTGGTTTAGAAGCCTGTTCGTTGAATATCCCAAACTTGGAATTGTTGTTCTGCACATCCCCTTCAGGAAGACTCGCTCCATTTTGATTTAATCTTTTCACGCAATCTCCAGCTGACTGGATACAACGTGCCTTCTTCAGAGGGCTTGCCAAATCATTCTCATCATCACGTACATGAGAAGTATCCGGTTTAGAATCAGAAACAACAGTAAGTTCAACATTTTTCTCGTTACCTGATGTCGTTCTAGAATAAGGCTCCTTGTCCAAACTTGATGCATAAACATCAGCAGAACCCTCATTAAATTGTAACAGAGCATTGACATCTTTTTGATCTCTCAGATCTATCAATCGGGACTTATAAAACTTTGCAGTAAATTGCAAGATCTTATCTGAAGGATTAATAATGCCTAATCGGTCAAAAACTGCATTCACAAAATCATTATACTTTATGCCGGTCTTCACAGTAACCTGACGGGTAATACCTCCCACATACAAAGTGGATCCATCTGGAAGCACGCTTTCCTTCCAGCCCCAACGACAATAACAAAGCAGTGTTTTATCTTCAGTTCCCATCATGAAGTAGTGTCATGAACAGGCTCAAAGGGTAACAATCTCGAAAAATAAAACCTGATCAAGAATTAAAATGAATTTAAAGGGGGTTACTTATCAAGGCTGAAGGAGTTACAAGATTAGAAGCATTTTTTCCCTTTAAGTAGATAAAATGATTCATGTTCTTGGAAAACAACCAAATTCTAAAAACAGGATAGGAATCAAAAACCAGCCAGGCGATACATTTTAATCTTTGGCTGTAGGAAGAAAAAGCAGTATCTAAATGTATGTTAGCGAAAAAAAAAAGTAACTAAGGCTACCTCAAGTAGAATATCCCGACAAGAGCGGGTTGCTCAGGTAAGCAACCTCCACCTCCAACTCTAAGCTTGTGGGTTCTGAAAGCAAAAAAAAGTGGGATCTCACAGGGAGGGATAGAAAATAACAGAATATCCCCGTCATATAACTATGTAATGAGGAGTATAAAATTAGAATGCCCAACAAATCGAAAAGTTTCAAAATTTTAACCAATAACCAGAATATTTCAAAACAGGTTCATAGAATATACAAAAACGTAAACAAAACTTTATGCAAAAAAAATTTCACGAGTATATAATATATTTTTGCTGTGAAACATGAAATTAGCAAAGAAGGATAGCATATTAATCCAGTGAATACCATCAAATGCAAAAGGATCAAAACTTAATCCCCAAGAAAGCAAAAAGTTCCAAACTTTTAACCAATCAAAAAATTTCAAAATGGGCTCAAAGAATAAGTTTATCACACGACAAACTTCATGGGAATAGATATATTTGTTTGTCAAACATGAAATTAGCAAAGAAGACTAGCAGGCAAGAGGGGATGCTTGGATGGTAAGCACCTCCACCTCCTGTCCTGAGATTGTGGGTTCGTGTCACCAAGGGAGAAAAACGGTCGAAAAAAAAAAAAAAAAAAAGCAAAGAAGACTAGCATATTAAACAACAGAATTTCGTCAAATGCAAAAGGATCAAAACAGAAACCTCAGCATAGCAAAAAGTTTCAAACTTGAAGCAAAGAACATAATAGTTCTACAAATAAAGCTCAACTAGTTGCAGAATGGAGCAAGGGGAAAACGTTACATTGGAGTTGCACAAAGGCTATTCTGCTAAGCTTTTGAAACTAAAACCCCCTGTTTGTTTATGTGAAGTTTCCCCCCTCATATATAGGAGAAGAATTTAATCCTTTGCATCAGATTTGTTGTACTTGTAATTTTACTTGCATTTATTCACTGTCAAAACCAGTCAAGCATATAGTCAAGTTTACTTTAAAAAAACTGTTTGTCCAGATAATTATTTGGATTATAAATGTCAAGAATGTTGTTCATATCATTATCCCTCATTAAATTGGTGATTGAACTTCAACTACTTCTGCCCTTAAAAATTAAATTTCACCTTTTCCAATGTAAGAAAAGTTATTGCTATCTAATCCTAGGAGTTAATTTCGCATTAAATTTATTTTTCTGTAATATTAAGAAGCAAAATCACTAAATTAACTATTTGTAATGGTAAACTCGCAAAACTAATTTTTGTAACAATAAAGTCAGTCAATTGAGCGAGGATCTATCGAAAATAGTTTATCTACCCCAACAAAGGTGGAGGTAAGATTTGCATACATCTTACGTTCCCGACCCGGTATGTTGTTGTTTGTTGTTAAAGTCACTAAATTATGTTTTGTCAGAGCACTTTGAGCATGATGAAACTCACTATTAGCTCGACATAAGGTTGTCTAATGAGACGGGATGATTTCTTAACGAGATAAGGGGGACCGAGACCTTAGGGGGCGGGATGACGACCTCGGTCCATCACATCCCACTAACTGAGGGGACGGGACGGGTCAGGGGCCTTATTGGATTTTCTATTTTATTTTAAATTTATATTAATTTAAATATTTACGCACTAAAAAATTATAAAAAATGATAATTTGATATAAGACTAGGTAAATTTAGTAAATGAACACAAATTTAAAATAAACTTCAAATTTAGATTGATAACATTGCAAATTCGAAAACATACAAACATGATTTTTTAGGCTTATGGGACTGGGACAAGACAATGACAATTTCTTAACGGGACAGAGGGGACGAACTCATAGGCCCGTCCCATCCCAGTAAGCTAATGGGACGGGGTTGGGATATCCCGTCCTAGTAGACAGCCTTAGCTCCACATAACAAATGAATTGGTTTGTTGGGAATTGAGTGACTGGTTTTCTTTAACACAATTATGGTCAAAATCAGTGGAAGGACTGTCATTGGCAGAACAAGAGCTCTCTGAGTTTGCTTTTTCTGAGAGATGCTCACTCCCTCAGGAGATATTTGAACCTTAGCAGACTCTCCATCAGTAGCATTGATGTCATTCAAGTCATCTGTCTTCAGAGGTGTGATCTGTTGCATTAGACAGTTGCTCCTCATTTTTCAGACATGAGAAATCTCTTTCGAGTTGGGATTGGGAGGGAGGGCAGAAAATACCAAAATAATATCCAGTAACAACATACCCAGTGAATTCCCACAAGTGGGGTCTGGGGAGGGTAGAGTGTACGCTGACCTTACCACTACCTCGTGGAGGTAGAGAGGCTGTTTCCAAAAGACCCTCGGCTCAAGTGCAACAAATCCACGTAAAAGAAGAAGAAAACAGTGAAGAAAGCATAGCAATTAATAAGGGAAGCAGTACAGAGCCTACGAGAAAGGTACAGTACAAAAGTGACTCACTACTTTTGGTCCATCATCACCAAAATAACCAAAGGTGCCATAGGAGAAGAGCCATTTGATAGTCTTGGGTGTATAAGCCCATAACTAAAAGGGGAGGGGTATCATAATAAACAACTATTTCCAAAAACTCCAGATTCATGTGTGCTAATGCATTGCCCTCCCTATCAAACAAGTACTGATGAGACAACAGGCCATCGGTGTGTTAATGGAGCAACTGACAAAGAAAAACTTCAGTTCCAATTTTTTCTAAATCCGGGAGAACCAATTCATTTTTGAGTCCCATCAAACCATAATTTCAGTTCCAAGTCAACGAGCATCGAAGGCTTCCCATCATCAGTAGCGTGGATGCCTTTGAAGTTCCCAGACTCTAGAGATGTCGTCGCATTATCAGGTGTCCTGGACTCATCTCTAGTTCCAGAGGGAACTGCAGACAAAACGTTTTCTACAGGTTCAGAATCTGCTGTGTTGCTGTCTTCCTCAACTTTCCCAGGGTACCAAATACCATCTAGATCGAGGGGAAGAGCATAAAAATCAAGTTCAAATGATCCTGCTGGTACACCCTCTCCTTCAATTCCAGTCATTTTGAAAGAGGGAACTTGATGAGAGAACCTGTAATAATCTTTTGGCTTTATAAAAAAAGTATCAACTACAGTCGGCCTTGTTGGCTGGAAAAGGCTAACAAATCCGCTCACTTTATCTAAGTAACCAACTAGAAGACCAACACCGTATTCAGAATCAGAAAGAACCTCCACAACTTCATACTTGTATTCCCTATGATTGGTTGGACTGTAGCTCCAATGAATATCCCAATCTTTGAAGAGGGCCCATATTTCACCTCTCCTAGGATATATCATGTATGGTCCTCTCTTGCCCTTTATGTACTGCACTTGATGAGAAAATAGACGGAGATCCGAAGTATATTCAATAGAACCAATTCTCCCACATTTAAATTTCCCACAGCCGACAGGCAAGAGTCCCCTGACCCAAGCTTGCTCCCTTGGATGTTCTGGATTAGGCTCGAGCCATCTGAGCTTTATCTAAAATTCAGGACCGGATACATTCTTAATGAGGGCATAGCATCTTGGCATACTATCATCCGAATCATAGCAAGCCCAGATCTGGTCAATTGCAAAGCAATTTTGTGCTTTATGCTTGTTAAAATCACTGAAATCAGGATAAAGATAATCATCCTCTGGAGGATCACTATCAGGAGTTGTGTCTGTCTCTGAATCAGAATAAACTATATCTTCAACTTTTTCTGTGCCACCTGATGGTTGTCCAGAACCCTGTTCGTTAACTGTCCCAATCTTGGAATTGTTGTCCTGCACCTCCCCTTCAGGAAGGACCACTCCATCTTGATTCAATGTTTCCACGTAACTACTGCACGACCTGGTTACACTGGCTTGCCGTTGACCATCATCACCAACAGCTTCTTTCTGCTGAGGTTTACTGTCTCCAGCTGACTGGAACCGTGCCTTCTTCAGAGGGCTTGCCAAATCATTCTCATCATCATCTGCATGAGTTGTATCTGGTTATGAATCAGACACACCAAAAAACTCAATTTCTTTCACACCACTAGATGGTGGTATAGAATTAGGCTCCTCCTCCAAACTTGATGCAATAAACATGAGCAAAACTATCATTAAATTGTAACAGAATATTGACATCTTCTTGGTCTCTCAGCTCTATCAATTGAGACCTATCTAGCTTCACAGTAAAATGCAAGATGATATCTGAAGGATCAATGGACAATTGGTCAAAAACTGCATTCACAAAATCATTATACTTTATGCCTGTCTTCGCAATAACCTGACGGGTAATACCTCCCACATACGAAATGGATCCATCTGGAAGCACCTTATTCTTCCAGCCCCAATGGCAGAAACAAAATAGTGTCTTATCTTCAGTTCCCATCACGACGTAGTGCACAAGACCACAGAGGCTCTAACAGTAACAATTTTCAAACTATTATTGTTTTACCTTGAGAAGGATAACAATCTTTAAATCTAGAAACCTGATCATGAAAATAAAATAATTTTAAGGGAGTTATTTATCAAGGCTGAATATAATGTGCAAAATAATACTCTTACTCCATAAGGAAGGGACTAAAGCATGACAATAAACCAAGCATCTTAATAAAAATGTTATTTTCATTTAAGAACATCTCAAGCTTCATGATCTTGGAACAAAACCAAATCCTAAATACAGGAAGGAATCGAAAACCAGCAACTCCATAAAAACTTTGGTTGTAGGAAGAAAAAAACATTAACTAAATGTTAGTGAGCAAACGAAAAGGTACCCCACCTATGCAGGTAATCTCAAGCAGAATAGTCTGTGATCCCCGTCATATTGTTACAACAACAACAACATACCCACTGTCATCCCACAAGCGGGCTTGGGGATGGTAGAGTGTACTCAAACATCATCCCTACCTTGGGAGGTAGAGACATTGTTTTCGATAGACCAACATATCAAAGCAGATCGAAAAAAAGAAAAGAAACCCCGTCATATTATTATGAACATAAATAAATTATACTAACATATGAAGGCCCTATAAGACATAGGAATTCATCAAAAGCAATAGGGAGTCAAAAGGTATCCCTTCCCTATCAAAACAAAAAAAAAGTTTAAAACTTCACACAAGAATCACAAATTTTCAAAATGGGCACACAGATAACCCTAACACGAAAGATCTCATCATGAGAATATTAGATATTTTAATGTAGTGTGAAACATGAAACTAGCAAAGAAAACAACCATACACAATAAACCACAAAATTTCATCAAATGCAAAAGGATCAAAACAAAACAACCCAAGCAAAGCAAAAAGTTCCAAACTTGAATTAGCAAGCATCACATTGATCTTTCAAAATAAAAGTTGAAACAACTTTTTCCCACAAAATTTGCAAAGAGAGACAAGTTGGTTTCTAATATTACCAAGATTCACCCTTTTTCACATTCTAATTCAGTACAATACTTCAAAACCATCTCATTGTAGTATGGTTGTATCATCAAACAACTACTCATTATGATACATACTCATATATCTATAACAAAATAGTAGTGAGTAGAGAATGAAGCAAGGGAAGAAAGTTACCATCAACCGCAGATAGTCAAATTTTTAACAAAAAGTAGGTTTTCTAAACTGTTTTTCAAGAGCGGGAAGCTGGATGATCACTATAACTTTTGGTAATTGGTATCATAATTACTCAAATTTATTTTATCCTCCAAAAGTTTAGCCTAACATATCCTTTTCGATATCTATTTAATAACGTAATAACTATAAAAGTAATTAAAAAAATATTTTTAAAATGATTAATATTTAAATTTACGTGATAACTAGCACGTAAAGTGAATTTCTTTTAATTTATTTACCTAAATTAAATAAATTACAGTTGTCAACAAAAATTAAATCTCTTATATAGTCAACTCATTAATCGGGTCAGGTCAAGAATATTATCGAGTTTATAATGGATTGGGTCCTAACTAAATTTTTGTATTTATTTTAATCTTTTTAAATATTTTTAAAAAAAAATTACAATTGTTACGTTATTAAATAGGTATTCACGAAATTATATTTCTAATGAAAATGATCATGAAAGCTAACAAAGCAAGATTGAGTGACTTCTGAAAGACAAATGAGTAATGACCAAAAATTGAGTGACTATCCAAACTTCTTTCAAATATATTTAATTTGATTGTTGTAACAGTATTAAATACTATACTACAATAAACTTTTTATTCACATTATATCATGTGTCTATGACTAAATAGATACGAGAACTTCAATCTCTCTCACTAATTTTCCATTCAAATTATATCCAATGAATGAATAGATGTCCATCACTTCTTTTCCTTGTCGATGCCTTCTAAGCTGAGATTATCATATGAAACTTGCATAATATGATTTACATCTCCTATATAATTTGCAAAATTATTGTATATGATAATATAAATGTCTACTTCTGCACACCCAAAGTTGGAAGGCAGAAATGTCAACTCAGGCCAAGTTAAAAGTCACGTTTACGTATTATCCCAAACTTTCATGATAATATACTACAAGTTTCTAAACTCATCCCAATTCCCAAGTCACTAGAGTCATACAATTCAAAGCTGAAGTTAAATGATCACAAGAAGTGTGTGCAAATTTTCCCACTTCCCCTCGCAAAAGGCAATATTATATAATACAAAAACCAAGAAGCCTTTTAAATAACAAGATTGTTGTCTGTCTAATCTCTCCTTACATGTTTCAGCAACCATCTGGAGATACAATCCATTCACCAGACATGCAGCAAAGGGCTAATTTATATTAATAGCTGTTGTTGCAAACATACAGCATTTAAAAGTGTGTTCATGCCAATTGCCAACGATACTCTTAATTATAGTGTCCTCTCTTAAGATTATACTAATGACAGCATCTAGCAAAACAGACCCTTGACTGAAGTAAGGCAGAAGACTGGAGAATCTGTCATATCTACAGGTCATCTAATCATCGAGCAAGAAACTGATGAGATGGAGCAACTGAGTAAGATTTCACTTCCAAGATTCTCTAAATCCGGGAGAACCCATTCACATTTTTTGAGTCCCATCACGGTATAACTGGTGCATCACTTTTACTGAGAACACGGTACTGAAGCAGGATCGAGCTCCCAGCAGCCTCTCAAAACTCCTCCTTTTTCCCCAGTCAGCTGAAATGCGGGTATCTGATGAGAAAATCTCCCGAACTCATCTTTATGTAATTCTAGAACAGAAGGATTCGATCTTTGCATTCTTGGAGACCTAAAGACTGACTTGAAACCATTCACACGCACCATGGATGAAAGTTTTATTCGGTCTTTTGAATTCTCAATGACCTCCACTATCTCATACTCGGACGTGTCTGGATGCAAACTTAATTTTTTCCAGTTCTTGTACAGTGCCCAAATATCTCCTTCTCGTGGATAGATCTCAAACCTGTTCCTATTAATAGATACTGCTTTCACCACATGGGAGAAGGAACTAGGAGCATAGACTTGACGTTTTTCATTCTGGACTTTGAACGTTCCACAAACCAAGTGAGCATTTTTAGGTCCTGCACACGCCTCAAGAAGGACTACATGCAATTCGAGTGGGGCACGAACAATCCGCTTAATCTGAACATAAGTCCTTGGCATACTATTTTGACCATAAAGAGCCCATACCTGATCTACTTGAAACTTTCCCATGGATATATCCATCCTAAAATCACAAAAAACTTCATCACCTTTATCATCGGACAAAGTTATTGGATTCTTGGAGCTTCCAGAAGAGTTGCTGAGATCAAAGCTCTTTGTGCATGAATGCAACTCTTCATCAGTGTCATGACTTGGTATGCTGGGACTTGAGTGACGGTCTCTTTTAACACAATTATCATCAAAATCAGTGGAAGGACTGGCATTAGCAGAACAAGAGCTCATCTTACTTTGCTTCTCCTCGGATATGTTCACTCCTCTAGGAGATCTTCGCACCTTAGCAGACTCTCCATTAGCAGCATGGATGCCTTTCAACTCCCCAGGCTTCAGAGATATCTTCGCATTCCCAGATATCCTGGACTTATCTCTAGTTCCAGTGGGAACTGCAGGTGAAACATTTTCTACAGGTTCAGAAGTTGCAGCCCTACTATCTTCCGTAGCCTTTTCAGGGTAAAAAATATCATCTGGATTGAGGGGTAAAGCAGCAGGATCAAGTTCAAAGGATCCCGTAGGTACACCCTCTCGTTCAGTTCCAGTCATTTTGAAAGAAGGAATTCGGTGAGAGAACTTGTAAAGTTCATTTGGCTTTACAAAGAATGTACCAACTTCAGTCAGCCTTGTTCGCTGGAAAAGGCTAACAAATTTGGTCACTTTATCTAAGTAACCAACTTGGACACCAACATCCACAGCATAATCAGAAAGGATCTCCACAATCTCATACTTGTACTTCCTATGATTATCTGGATCAGAGCCCCAACGAATATCCCAATCTTTGAAAAGGGCCCACGTTTCTCCTTTCCTAGGATATACAATGCATAGACCTCTCTTTCCCATTTCACACGGCACTTGATGAGAAAATGTAAGTCGATCAGAAGTGAATTCAGTACTCCCACGTCTAAATTTCCCACAGCCAACAGGTAACTCTGCCCTGACCCAAGCTCTGCCCCTTTGATCTTCCGGATGAGCCTCAAGCCAACTGAACATCACCTTAAATTCAGGACTGTATACCTTCCTAATGTGGGCATAGAATCTTGGCATACCATCAGCTGTATCATAGCAAGCCCAGACCTGATCAATTGCAAAGCAAGTTTGTGCTTTAAGCTTGTCAAAATCACTAAATTCAGGATCAGGATAATCATACACCTCTGGAAGATTACTATCAGGAACTGTATCTGGTTCTGAATCAGAATCAACAATAAGTTCCACTTTTTTGGCGCCACCTGAGGATGGTTTAGAAGCCTGTTCCTTAACTGTCCCAATCTTGGAATTCTTGTTTTGTGCATCTCCTTCAGGAAGGCCCACTCCATTTTCATTTAATCTCTCCACGGAATTACTGCACGGCCTAGTTACATCGGCTCGATGTTGATCATCACCACCAAAAGCTTCTTTTTGCTGAGGTTTGCTGTCTCCAGCTGACTGATTAGACCGTGCCTTCTTCAGAGGGTTTGTCAAATCATTCTCATCATCACTTGCACCTTCACTATATGAAATATGCTGCCTACGCCGAGATGATCTCCTAGCGCCATAGCCATCAACTCCATTTCCTGGTCCAGCAGGTGGGTCATTTCCATTCTCAATGTCCACATCTTCTGTATCCACACTGGTTGAAGTATCGTCGCTCTCACTCGATTCAACCATCTGTTTCCGACTCCTTTTCCTGCTTTTGCGCTCCACCTTTGGCCTTGCAGGTCCTCTCGTACCTCTCTTTAGCTTTTCATCCTTTTGTTTTGTCCTTATATCCTCAAACACTGGAGCAGTCTTTCCTCTGCATTTCTCTGGTTCAGCCCCTGCTGTTGTGCTGCTAAAACCTGGTCGGTATCCCGTTTGGGTGGGTGGAAACCCAGCACTACCTGCAGTCATTTTCGATGTTCCTTGGTTAGGAGGCACTTTCTGCTCAGAAGGCTGGTTGAGATTAGATTTAAGGGGCACATCCTGACCTCCAGGCTGACTCCATTTGGGTTCACAAGGGGCGCCTTGAGGACCTAAATTATATGCAGTGAAAGTCTTCGAGCATTTCTGGCAGCGTAGAGCACTGTTCACATAAGTACTGTAATACTGGTACCTAATTTTGCAAGAGGGACATTGCGTCCAGAACGTTTCCTGCATTGCAGATGAAGTTGGTTGCGTATATTTATGGTGATTTAGATTACTGAACTGAGCATTGAAACCATTATGAATGTTGTTTTGCCTGACAAATGAATTTCGATTAACCAGATGAGGCGGTTGCTTTGCTACTCCAGCTCCGGATATAACTCTGAACTTATTATCATATAAAGACCTTTTGACTTGGTCTGAGAGAACCATATTTGCTTCCACAATTAGCTTGAAAGCTGCCTCTGCTCCAGGCAACTTATTCTTGTCAGGATGTAGCATGAGTGCAAGTCTCCGATATTGTTTCTTGATGGTCGCTTCATCAGACAACCTATCAATTTGAAGAATACCGTACCAGTCCCTTTCTGATCCCATTCTGCTGTTTTGAGCTGAACAGTGAACATTACAGACGGCAAGTAACTGGGATATGTTCTCTAGTTGAGGGTAAAGTTGTTCTGCTTTCACTGCAACCTTTTTAGCCCCTTCAAAGTCATTATTCAACATTTTCTTCTCCGCAACCTCTTTGGCCCTTTTGGCCTCATCCTTGTTGCAGTCCATCGCAGATTACACTTAATAAATCAACCAGCCAGGATAAGTATACGTTTCTAACTTGTCTTCTTCATCCCAATTCTATAACCACATACAAGAGAAAACGAAAATTATATCAATATCACAAGAAGTGTGCATATAAACAGAAATCAAAGCAGTGTATTAATACAATGACATACATTCACAAAGCAAAGCAAGAGTACTAAAAGGTAGTAAAAAGGAAATGATGGAATTCTCAAGACAGATATAGAAAGGAAAAATTACATAAAAGTGCATGTGACAACCTCACATTGCAAAATATGGCCAACTTTTTAAGCTCTTACAAAAAATGGCCTAATATCTATAGAAAAAGAAAGTTACTTTACATCCTTAGCCAAATTTTACTCTCTCTCTCACACACACAATCCAATCTCATAGTTGTTCATATTGCTACAACTAATGAACACTTAAGGGAATATGGGTCTATAAAATTCGTAGACCAAGCATAAAACAAATTTACATTACAATTTCACAGCTATAGCATGAATATTTTGGATGTTCAGCCATTATTGAAGCTCCAAGCTTCAAAATTTGAAAATTAAATTTTCGTAAATAAGTTTTGCTTCGAGTGGGTATGATTGCAAAAGATTGATTATGTATTGAGGAGCATAAATGTGAAATTTTGGATGATTTGGTGTAGTTTTTAAGTGTTTTTGGATGAATTTGGTGCTTGAATTCGAGGAAGAAGATGAAGTACGTTTTGTTGTATATATTTGTATATATTTGTATACTGTATTGTATATTGTTGTATATACAATACAGATTTTTTTATTTCAGTGATTTTCTTCTTCCTCTCCATACTATACACACTTATACAATGTAGATACATTGTTTAAACATTCTATAGACATAATTATACAACGTATTTACATTGTATAAGTTTGTATAGATTGGGGAGAAAGAAGCAAATCACCAAAATAAAAAGACTGTATTGTATATACAACAATATACAATACAGTATACAAATATATACATTGTTATACAAAAAAATTCCTTTACACTAATGGCCAAATTCAAATTTGGCTATAAAATGTAATGTACTTTTTTGGCCACGAAATTGCAATGTATATTTACTAAGTGTACTTTTTTGAAATTATCCGTATAAAAATGCATTTTTATTATTAATATGTCGCATAGCAACAGCTCTAGAGAAGAAATTTTACCTTCAGTTATAACTTATGTGCTTTTGGAGCAGCTAAGGTTTTGATGAAGTGGCAGATCAAAACCACAGAAAAACGAGAAGCTTATATGAATTGTCATGTTATTTCACTTTAGGTGTAACAAGGAAGATGCAAATGAGGCAGAAACTATACTAGAACTCATAAAGTCCCTCTCAGATTAGGAGGAGGATACACTCTGGCTTTTTTGCTCGCTTGAACAGAATCCCAATACTACCTTTGTTCTTTTTTTTGAATACAATCATTACCAATTCATTAAAAAAAAAAGGTTATAACGAAGATATCAACATCTACACCAAAGAATAGCTCATTTCACTAACATACCAAAACAATAAGTAAAACAACGTATTAAAAAGCACAACAAGAAATGTGGTACTTAGGAGTTTTTAACTCAAATGGTCCCTTAAGTTTGGAGGTAGGTCTATTTCTATCCTTATAATGTAATCCTCACAACTGAGCATAGCCGGTACTATAATTCTGAAAATTTTTAGTCTTGTAGTCTGTTTGGCCAAGCTTTTGGAAAGCCAAAAGTGCTTATTTTTAAAAAAAATCTTATTTTAAAAAAAGTGAGGTGTTCAGCCAAGCTCTTGGGAGAAAATAAGTATTTCTGAGGAGTAGTAGAAGGTGTTCTTCAGAAACTAAAAAAATAGTTTTTCTGCAAAACCACGAGAAAAATACACTTAGGGGCCATTTGGACATGCAATATGAAATCAAATTATATGAAGTTGAAGTTTTGTTTGGACATGCAATTTGGATTTCTTGGGTTGTATTTTTTTTTTCATAAACATGAAAACCCCACAGGTTGTGAAAACTATCAAAATTTCCTAATTCTTACACAATCTTAGCAAATGCAAAAAACCATAGTTCATAAACAAGATATCGGGGTACGCCTAAGAAGCCATATTGACAAATTGTATATCTCCATGTTCCTTTTATAAATAAGTATTTGCGATACAAACTTTCAAAAATACACATAATTTTATAAAGATCCACTCAACAACAATAGTAGTAACTAATTATTCTTCAATATAATCATTTCACATGATACAAACAATCTCTTCACGCCGAGCATGAATCTATTTTTGCAAAATTTAAATAATGGGTCTATTTTATAAAATATAAACTTATGGGTTATGTTTTACCTTCTGAAAAAGTTGAAATCTCAAATCATGTTTTTTTGGAGAATTTGGGATTTAAAATCATGATCTCACATCGCATGTCCAAACGCAAGCTTAGAAACACTTCTAAGAAGTCTGGGCAACAACAAATTAATGCTCAAATGTATTTTTCAAGTTTACTGGTCAAACACAATAAGGTTTCTCGTCAAAAGTACTTTTTTTTTAAAAGCCCAAACATGCTATCAGTCAAAAAAACTCCACTAGAAGTTTGTTAAAATGTAACGGAATAAGCACAGTACAGGTTATCTCACAGAGAAAGAAACCCAAGCAGCTCACTTTTTACCAAAAAAGAACAAAGGTAAGCAATGATTAATACCCCATTTAGCTAAAGTATCAGAAACTTAAGAGAAACCCCCATAATTCAAACACCAGAAAAACAGATCAACAAACCCTAAAAAATTCAATTACGAGAATTGCGATTCGTAAAACCCCAAATTGAGAAAAACAAAAGAAGGTCAACACTGACAGTCCAAATGCTTCAAACGACTAACACAGATATAATCCGAAACCCCAAATCACAAAAACAAAAAAAATTAAAAAATAAGAGAAATATGCTTACCCATTAGAGTCACGCGCCTAGTATGAAAAAGGGACTGATAGAAAGACCTCAGTTGAGAATAATTTGACACACAGATATACAGAGAGAGAGAGAAGGAAGTCGCGGGAAAGAGAAAGTGAAAATTTTCAGGAAAGAGGGAAAGAGAAGGACACTGACTACTTCTGAAATTTGAGTTCCCCAAAAAAGAAAAACAAGGGTTCTTCTTATTCCTCACCATTGATACAAGATGGAAACAATAGGGAAGGGTGTTTGATTTGAATTAGGTTGGGCTGGGCCCATAAGTTTTTGGGTTTTCAATATGGCCCATTAAGAAATTTTGTGCTTTGTGTGACCTTTATTTCCGGGTGGTCTTTAATTTTTGTCATCAAATATGATGGTCTTTAAATTTTTATCTGACTGCTCATATGACGAAAATTTGTGGACCAAAATACCCTTATCAATGACCTAATTCGCTCGGCATAAGTTTAAAGAACTTTTGTCTCGTTCGGCATGAGTTCTAAAGGAATTCAGTTATGCGACATAAGTTGTGTAGTATTTCTATGACCTAATTCGCTCAGCATAAGTTTAAAGATGAGGGACGCGAGATTGAGATGTTTTGGACATATGAAGAGGAGATGCGCATACGACCTAGTAAGTAGGCGTGAGAGGTTGGATATAGTAGGTACAAGGAGAGGTAGAGGTAGGCCGAAGAAGTATTAGGGAGATGTGATTAGATAGAACATGGCGTAGCTTCAGATTATCGAGGAAATGACTTTAAATAGGAGGATGTGTACTAGGGTAGAAAGTTAGTAAGTGGTGGAGTAATGTCTTGCTTTTCGAGGGTTTAAGCTTGTTGGTGTTTGTCATTATACTAGCAGTATTCTTGTAGTTCTTGTTTTTTATATCTATCATCATCTATTATTTATTATGTTTTGATTATCGCACTATTTTGTTGTTCTTGTTATTCCTCTCTTGTAAGGTAAATTTTTCTTCTGGCATGTGGAGTTTTCAGCTTTGTAATGTTTTCTTCTTTTTTGTACTTGGATTTGTTGCACTTGAGCTAAGGATCTTTCGGAAATAACATTCTACCTTCACGAGGTGGTGGTAAGGTCTGCGTACACTCTATCCTCCCAAGACCCTCATTTGTGAAATTTCATTATCTATGTTGTTGTTGTTGTTGTGTTGCTTCGCTCGCAGCTTAAGTTCTATAGGATTATGCAGTACGACATAACGTGTGGTGTATTATGATATGAAAATATTAAACTTATGTCAAATAAAAAAATATTTGTTATTTCAGTGTCAAAAGTATTTTTGACCACTTATTTTTACTTAAAATGTTGAAGAGTACAAATTTAAGACCATCATATTTGAGGGAAAAAGTAAAGACAACCCCCAAAATAGGATCATTTGTGCGAATGACCCTTTAAAAAGCTAAGTTGAACCTGAGTGTAGACATCAAAATTTTGTGGCTCTACAAAATGAGTCAAATCTCTGTTAGGGTTCTTCGAGGCACTCTACACTAAGTCCTAGTTCACGCCTATTTAAAGGGTAACATATTCCCTTGAATATTGAAGATGATGTTTATGGAGCAATGGCTTCCAACTTGATCCAAATCTTCTCTAGAGGGTAATACTATAGTGTTAGGTTCACTCTGTTTTATTATTGTTGGGATTCATTTTATGAATTATTTTTAATACTACTTTATTGGTTCTAATCTAAATCTTTGTTGTTTTTTTATTTTATTTTGAAACCCCCCCCCCCCCCCCTTTCTAAATTAAGAGTTTGTATCAATATGGCACTTTCAAAGTTGCCCAAACATGCCTCTAGTTACCTTGTCATCAAACCTTGCATCATAATAAGGTTGAAATTTATATCAGTAACGCCATCGAATACATTCTGAACTTGTTCTGAAAAGTCGATTACATACTTAAACTATTATAGTGGTCTATTACACACTTGTACTATGAGGGATTCAATTGCACATTAACATACTATATACAGTAATAAATAAGGCCATCATTGGTGTTGTCTTGTTGGTAGACAATGAGTTGATCAAATAGTAAGACCATGATCAACTTTGACGAGGAACCCGAAGTGTCACACTAACATAACTCATTACATATTTGATTGCAATATTTGGAGGAGTCCTAGAAGAATATTTAGAAGGTTAGCAATTCATTAAAATTCCCTTGCAAGTTTAGCAAGATAAACATTTGAAAAATATGAAAAAAAATTCATGTATTACTTATTTGTGATTCATAAGAAGTTTGTGAACCCATCCCGGAAATACTACAAGGAATATTTTGGAAATTCCCAGCATAGGACAAGGAGAAAAGAAAAGAACATACAAGCATATTTAGATGAGTTTACATTTGCATTTTAGCCCCTCATTTTGTGAGTTGGCATTTTATGTGATTTTGATATATTAATATTTTGGAAGGCTAGATTATTGTTTTAGGTGCTAATATAATTGTCTATGGAGGCATCACTCTTTGTCTTAAGCAAGAGACTTGTCTCTATACTATTCTAGATGAGGCAAATCCATGCAAGCACGAGCTCAATTCAAAAAATAAGTCAGTTCAATAATTAAGTTTTTACTCTTAATTTCTTATGTTAATTTTCTCTAAATTTAGTTTTACTATTTTATGAACTTATTATCATAATTTAATATCATTTTCTATTTGTAATCGTCTCTTTATCTTCTACATTGTTAGAAAATTCATCTATTTCAAATTAAATGTATATCCTAATACAACTAATATAATAACTTATCACTGTAATCACAAAATTGATTGTAATTAGCGTAAGTAATCATATAGCTTGGTAATACTTCATCTTAAAATAAACCTTGCTACTTATCATTTCTATTTTTTATATTTATTGTATTTCTATTCATTTTATTTTTTTCACAAATTATTGAGTTATAAAAATTATTGATTTCAAACGAATATGTTGTATTATTTCTAAAGTATTAAGTGGGCGTTTGATCATACCTTTTTGAAAAGGCTTTTTCAAATTTCACTTTAGTTGAAATTTTTGGAGTTGGAGTTGGAGTTGTGTTTGATCATACCTTTTTGGAAAGACTTTTTCCAATTTAAAGTGTTTAATATAACTAAAAACTGAAAAAGTTAGATGAAAAAAAGTGAAAACAAGTATTTAGGTGTTTTCACTTCTCCAAATACAAGTATTCAAGTTGTATTTGAAATTTTTATGGCCAGACAATATTTTTTGAATAAAATAAAATTATTTTTTAAAAAATAATGAAAAAATGTTATGGCCAAACGGGATCTAAGTTTTATATTGTTTCATTTATAAATGAAAATTGTTTTAAAAAAATTAACAGAAAAGACTCATAAATATCCCTAACCTATGGGGAAAGATTCATAAATATCCTCCTTCCATCTTTGGATTAAAAACACTCCTAAAATTTATTTTTGGTTTCAAACATACCCCTCAAACTAACAAATATATTCGTGTCAAATTGAACTCATTAAAAAGTCACATGGCATTTTCTAATTGGTGCCACGTTTATTCAAAATAATTAAAATCAACCCAAGTTTTCAAATCTAAACCCATGACTGGCCCGTTTTCACCTTTAAAAGTAAGCGATACATTCATTTTCTCCTCATTAGAAGTTAGAACTCATCTATCTAGGGTTTTGCAAATCCTGTGAATCCTTCTTCCGCCGTCAAGGTAAGTTCTTCCTCTTCTTGTTACTGTTTTCGTTCTCAAAATCCTCCATTAAATTTTGCATAAAGTTTTTTTATTTTAATCAGTTTCATTTCGATAAAGTTTTTACTGTTTTTTGTAATAGCCATTTCTTACACTAGTTGTATTAAAACTTTTAATGCTTTTATTTGAAGTTTTTAATGATTTTTTTATTAATTTTTATTTGTATGTAGTTTTTACTTAATCTGTTCTGTAGGAATTTTAGGGTTATTAAACGGGTGATTGGATATCGTTGGACATTACTTTTTGCGGACAAAAACTTTTTTCAAGGACATTTTTAGTGCAATCGAATGGATTCCATCAACACAAACCTTGAGTGCATTGGATGAAGATTACAAAATTACAAGGACACAAACACTTATTGCTCTTTGCAGTACTATTTCTGATTATTCATTGATAAAATTAATCGATTTGCAATTCAGTTGATGAGATTCTCCTTCACGATAGTCTTCTTCAATTAAATTGTAAATCGACCAATTCTATCGATGAATAACACTGTGAATCAGTAACCAGGAACAATACTGCAAAGAATAATAAGTATGTGTGCCCTTGCAATTTTGTAAACTTCATCCAATGCATTCATGGTTTGTGCTGGTGGAATCCATCCAATTGCTCTAAAATATCTTTTTGAAAAAGGTTTTAACCGTAGAAAGTAATGTTTAACAATACCTCACCACCCGTTCAATAACACTAAATTCTCAACAAAACAAATTAAATATTGACCACATTACAAACAAAAATTAATAAAAGAAGCCATTAAAAGCTTTAACTGAGAGCATTAAAAGCTTTAATACAACTAGAGTAAAAAATTACTTTTACAGAAAGCGTTAAAAACTTCATCGAAATGTAATTTAATGCAAAAATAAAAAAGCTTTATGCAAAATTTAATGGAGAATTTTGAGAAACGAAAGCTAAAAAAAAAAAGAGGAAGAAGAAACTTATCTTGGTAGCAGAAGAAGGAAAAGTAGTAGCGTTTTGACACGAAAAAATTCTCAATGTTTCAATGAGAATATGTTTTTCACTATATGTTCTGCAAGTGAGCTAATTTGATAAAAAATACGTAAAAAAATTATATTTTATAACACAATTTTTTTACTTCACCATGAAAAACACTTTTATTCTAATAGTGAAAGTACTATGCTGAGGAGAGGAGTTATTGTGAGGAAAGAGCATAAGATGAGATAAGTTAAATTGCACATTTGAATTCAAGAGAGATATGTGAAGTGGAGTAGAAGGATGATGTGGCAAGTAACTAAAATAACGAAAATGCACTCTATAAATTGATAATGAACATGAAACACACATGTTGATATCAATATCAAGCAGCAAATTACCTGGAGTGTCCCCAAAAGTGAGTGATCTTCAAATTTTGCCCCCCGTAGGAAAAGTCTTTAAAAAATACCCTTCCTTCCGTTTTATATATAGAACAAATACATTTTTGCCCCTCTACACCACAACTCTCCATGTTCATTTGTCTTTCAACTTTTAATTTTTATTTTTTCTTTTTCTTTTATCTTTTTAATTTTTTTTCTTTTTTCTCAATTTTTTTTTAATTTTCGTTTTTATTTTTTCTCAACCTTTATTTTTATTTTTTTATTTTTTCTTTTTCTCTCAACTTTTTTTTGTTCTTTTTTTTCTCTTTTTTTATTTTTTTTTCTCTTTTTTTTTCCTTTTCTTTTTTTTTCTTCTCTTTTTTTCTTTTTTCTTAACCTCTATTATTTTTTGCTAATAAACAAAAAGTTAGATAATCCACAAAGAGGATCTTCTTTCTTTGAAATCGAAGTAAACTTAATGGCGTGCTTTGTTGTTTGGAAGTACTTTGGAACAAGTCTTGCCTCTAAGGCAAATGTTATAGAACATCTCATAAATCAAGACACAATGAGGTAGTGTCAAGTCTTGCTCGTAGGGCATAACTTGTTGTTTGAAAATTCTTGAGCTAAGTCTTGTCTCTAAGGCAAGAGGTATAGAGCATTTCATAAATTAAGACACAATGAAGTAGTGTTAACTCTTGCCCATGGGGCATAACTTGTTTTTTGGGAGGCCCTTGGGCTAAGTCTTGTCTCTAAGACAAACATTATAAAGCATCTCATGATCAAGACACAATGTGCTAGTGTCAACTCTTGCCAATGAGGCGTAACTTGTTGTTTGAAAGTCTTTGATCTAAGTTTTACCTCTAAGGCAAGAGTTATAGAGCAACGCATAAATCAAGACATAATGTAGTAGTGTCAACTCTTGCCCATGAGGTGTAACTTGTTATTTTGAAGTTCTTGGGTTAGGTCTTGCCTCTTAGGCAAACGTTATAGAGCATCTCATAAATCAAGCACAATGTGGTAGTGTCAACTCTTGCCCATGGGGCGTAACTTGTTGTTTGAAAGTCCTTGGGCTAAGTTTTGTCTTTAAGACAAGAGTTATAGAATGTCTCATAAATCAAGACAGAATGAGGTAGTGTCAAGCCTTGCTCGTGGGGCATAACTTGTTGTTTGAAAATCCTTGAGCTAAGTCTTGCCTCTAAGGCAAGAGTTATAGAGTATCTCATAAATTAAGACATAATGAAGTAGTGTGAACTCTTGCCCATGGAGCGTAACTTGTATTTTTTTAGAGGTCCTTGGGCTAAGTCTTGCCTGTGAGGCAAGTGTTATAAAACATCTCATAAATCAAGACACAATGTACTAGTGTCAAGTCTTGCTCATGAGGCGTAATTTGTTGTTTGGAAGTCATTGGACTAAGTCTTGCCTCTAAAGCAAGAGTTATAGAACATCTCATAAAAAAATAAAGGTCGAAAAAATGATTAAAAAAAAAGAAAAGAAAATTTTAAAATCAAAGAAAAAACAAAAAATAGAAGTTGAGAGAAAAAAATAAAAATTGAGAAAAAAAAGGAAAAAAACGAAGAAAAAAAGACAACAAAAAATAAACGAAAAAAATAAAGGTTGAGAAAAATAACAAAAGTAAAAAAAAGAAAAAAGAAAAAGGAGAAAAAAAAATAGAATTGAGAGGAGAAAAGGCAAAAAATAAAGATTGAGAAAAAAAGTTTTTTCAATTTTTTTATTGATTGGCATTAACCCTAGACCCTTGCCCCGATTTTTATTTTTTTTATTCGGATCGGATTTATGTTGGCTTCGTTGGGAGGCTCGCGAAGAAAAAAACGTAGAAGAAAGAATAAAATAAAAAATAAAAGAAAAATAAAGGTTGAGAAAAAAAAGATAAAAGAAAAAATAAAAATAAAAAAGAGAAAAAGAAATAAATATAAAAGTTGAGAAGCAAATGATCATTGAGAGTTGTTTAAAAATATTTGAGGTATAGAGGGGCAAAAAGATAGTTGTTCTATACATAAAAAGAAGGAAAACTATTTTTGTAAGACCTTTTTTATGGAGGGGCAATAATACAAAGTCACTCTCTTTGAGGGGCATTTGTGTAATTGTCTCAATATCAAGTGACTCTTCTATAATAGTAGAAAAGAAATATTGAAGAAAAAAATCATGATGGAGTTTTTCTTTAGAATTTTTCAAAGACTTTTCTTCCGTGTTTAGTATATAAATTTCCTTTTTTCGAGTAAATTTCACAAATGATCACATGATAAATTGGGATAATTTTAAATATGTACAATAAACTAATTAGCTTACGATAAATATAGCTAAATTTTCTTTACAAAAAAAATAGCCAAAAAATGAACTAGCCACAAAAACAATTATAAAAAAATAGCCGCATATATATGTAATGTATATGTAATGTATAAAAATTATGTAATGTATCAATATTATATAAATGGTGTATAAACGTATATTGATATTGTATAAATGGTGTATAAATATATATCGATATTGTATAAATGATATTTATATGTGTATCGAAATAGTTACGTAATGTATCCGTATTGTCAATATTGTATAAACGTTTATATACGGCATATAATGATATAAAGAAATATTATTTATTTTGTCCTAATGTAAGAACGTGATCATATTTTTTTTTATTTTAATCAAAATAGTTCAAAACCTTTGATATAGCTCAAACACAAATTGATGAATGTTTTAGGATAAAATTGAACAGGCAACCCAAAAATTTATCTAATCAATTTCTCAAGGATCTCAACATCAGAAACTACATGTTGACAGGGATTCAAAATCACCATCTACTTGATCTTCTTCTTAGGCTTCAACTGGTTATTGCGTCCATACTTCTTCTTGCGGCAATTGACAGCACGGGGATGCAAGCGAGGAAGAAGATGAAGAAAACAAGGGTAAATTGTCATTTATGGTGTAAAATAAAACTTGACTATTTTTTTTTGGTAAAAAAGTTTCCCAACGGCCATTTTGCATAATTTTCCCTTATAAATTTTTTGAGTAGCCAAGGTCACAATAACCGAAAAACACAACCTTTCGATTGATTTTTTTCCACTTCTTTAAAAACAAACATTGAAAATAAAATAAACAAATGAAAATTCAACAAGATCTTCCTAGATTATCATTTTATTTCCTTACTTTCTTGTATATATTTTATCAAGATAAATTTTAGAATCAAGAAAATACTTTTTCTTATTTCATGATAACATCTAAAAAATTAGAAGCAAAAATGTAGAACAGATTAATTTGTTTCCACACAACACAAGCATCAAACATATGCACGTGACACATGCATGTACAAAATCTGAACATCTAAGGATGTTAGTCTGTTAGAGCTCAAAAACTGTTTGTACACCCATATACAAGACGTATACGAAACATGGAAAACCTACAAAAACATTTAATTTTATACAAGTTACACCCAATCGTCTATACAACTAGGAATCTCATGGGTGCACCAAAAAGAAATAAGGGATGAGAGGCTAACAATGGTACAGAATCAGTCTCTATCCCTTCAAAAACTTTCATGTTTCTCCCTCAAAACAACCTACATGAGTGCTAGTGGAGCAACTCTCCATGCCTTCCGTCTTCACCTCCATCTTCGATAGTCCCAGTTGAACAACATTTCTTTCACAATACCTGCCATCACCCGAGATACACCAAACCATCACAGAATTTTCCACCATAAGCAACATTTCTTATACCCTACAATGTACAAGAACATGAGCCATGTCTTCACCCGTGACTTTACACATATACCACTAACCAACGCAAGTAGTCTCCCTCCTCAAATTCTCAGCCACCAAACTCACCCCTCTTGCGGCTAACCAGGTTAAAAAGCACATCTTTCTCGGTATCTTAAGGATCCAAGCTGAGATGTGAAGAGAAGATACCTCCTTCCTAGTCAAAAACTTCTCACAACATGAGTAGTAGAAAACACTTCATGATTCCCCACCCCCACCTTCAATATCATGACAGTCCTTTTATCTACTTTGTTACTGAAGCAATTCAGCCAGGTTATGAAATTCTGACACCTTCCAATCTTGCAAGTCCCTCCTGAAACACAAGTTCATCCAGTAACCTCCGGATTCGTGAATTGTTTACCTCCTACTGGCAAGAAATTATATAAATGTTTGGCAAAGTAAGTCTCAAAATGTTATTCCCACACCCCACCTGTGACCCCTCAAACATAATCTCCTCTCTTTCTCCCTAAAAGAAGCATTACCCATTAAACTCTTCTTACCCCTTCAAAATATTCCTCCACAAAACACACCCACAATGCATGTGCAGAACATAACTGTGAAGGATTGTCAATATAACACTTGATACAACTCATTTCCTCATGGATAAATGACAATGGCGCTTAAAATACTGGGTTTATTTTAGCCCTGTGGATAACATCAGTGTCGCCAGCTGGGGCAGAACGTTTCTTCGTGAGCTTTTTTCGCACTTGAACAACTGGAGCAGATCCGCAAATGCCTTTATTTGTTTTACTTTGTTGGAACTTAGCAGTGAAGTCCCGATTTGAGTTTGATTGCCTCAAGTTTGACAACTGATATTGAAGTCCTTCGATCTGTTGTTGAAGATAGGAAGGTGAATATTCCGACTGAAGACCACGGTCCACAATATGTCTAACTGCATTTCTTAGTGCATATATCTCAGAGTTTATAGCCTTCACCTGCGAAAAAGATAAGATTAAACTTGATTTTGGACTTCAGAAGAAATGATCATTTCATGATGCTATTAGCTAAAAGGGAAGATAAGACTACATACTTGGGTTTGATAAGAACTATTTCCGGCATGAAGTTTTTGCTTGGCAATCTTCTTCGAGTGGCTTACATAATCCTTCAGGAGCAACACTGGTGAAACCAAGTGAACAAGCTCAAACGCATAGACATAAGTAAATGCCACCAGCCACTGCTTTTTATTTCTAAGATTTTGGACGAAACCTGAAACTCAAAAAAGAAAAAAAAAGGGAGGAGGGGAGAAAAGATCAGTCAGATAAATCCAAAGGTGAAATGAAGGGAGAGTACAGTAAAATGTTGCCTGTCGACTGAAGTTCCCAGTAAAACGGTCAAATGAAAATATCAATTTTTTGTTCCATAGTGGGTATAACAGATTTTTTTTTTTGATAAGTGGTATAACAGATAGAAATTGTACATTAGAAGGAACAAGAATTTTAGCCAATGCTGATGTTTTCAAACACCAAACCGCACCCTCATAATAACTGAACTGAATGCATTTTCTAGGTAGATTGGCATCAGAAAGATCTGGGAAAAAATCAAAGAATAAAAGAAACAAGAACAAAGGTTTATCAGCTCCAAAATTATCACCAACTTTATTCTGAGCAACGAGATCAGAACTCCTCACTATCCATGTCACTCTATTTAAGCCCGTCTCCAACAAGTATTTTATAATTTAAGTTCTTTGACACTTGAAGTTCTCTCTCTCTCTTCTAATGGCATACAAATCCTAACAAGATAAACTCCTAATATTGGACCTAAAGTAAGTGTGATAAAAAATCTAAGCCTTAATCCCAATTCTCAACTAAGGTGGTTATTAATTTAAAAAAATCCCAACTATTGGTATTGTTTAAATGGATCTTTTTCTTTCATTATACTCTATTCTCCGCTAAGTCTTGATGGATCTTTCAAGCTAACTTCCGTTCATGCACACCTGCATCAGTACATCTCAAGGTCCACATAAGGACAAGACTAAATCATCGCAAGCGAGCTTCTCTTATTTATCCACTGTGTACTACTTTCACTTTTTGTCAAATATGATCATTTCTAGTGTCGTTGAACCTTCTATGACTACTGATTCATCATAAATCGGTTAGTTTTACAATAAAAGTTAACCTACCGCAATTCTCCCCAATTATAAACTGACAATGTGAGAAACCCACATAGATGAGGTTATTTAGGCAAATAACATAGACCTGTCGATTGCCAAGATCACGGCCGCCCAGGAGAAATTCCATGTTCCTTGGACAAAGTTGAACCAACTTCAACGGGAAAAATTCATCATACAAAACAAATGCTGGTACTAGCATGTATGATCAAATTATCCCCCTTTGTAGTATGCATAATATAAAACAAGATGCATCCTACATTTTCTCTACAAAGGATATTAACAGGATCTAACCAATTAAAAAGACATTTGAAACCAAAATTTCATAATTACAAATGAGATATGAACAGTAGAAATTTGTGACCCTGCACATGACCAGTGGCAGTGCAGTACGTTATTCATACAGGGAGGTGATTCTGTGTGTACACGGGCACATTCAAAGTGAAACAAACAATAGAAAGAGAGAGGAAACATACAATGGATCTTATCTGTCAACCCAAGGATTTTGACCAAAGTAACAACCCTTTCAGTTGGCTGAACTTTCTCCAGGAGACCCAAAAGTCTATCTGAATGGAAAGAGTCTGTTATTTTATAAATAGCTAAAAGCTGCAAAAATGCCACGACCTCGGTAGGATTTACTTGGGACCCAATCAATGTAAAATACCAGTCAACTGCAAACACAATAGCCTCCATTTTAACATGAAATTCAATTTCTGGAGAAACTCCTCTCAGCTGGTCCAACAGATCAGAGAAACTACTCATAACTGATGGGAACTTTTCACACCTCACTATTTTTGTGAGATGACAGCTCCGGAAAACATCCAATACAAGCAAAGCAGGATCTGATGTATGATGTAAACTTGAAGCACAATTGCAGATTACATTGTGTCCTTCGCCTTTCATATCCATGTTGTTGCAAATAGATTCATCTGTACAGCCTTGAGCCTGATGTCTTTTGGATTTTTCTATGGAAGGAAAATCATCACTTCCTGAAAAGACAACATTAACACAAAATCTAGGAGAAAATTTGACAATACAATATAAAAAAACTCTTAGATCCGACTACTTACTTGAAGTATCATCTGAAATACCAAGGACGTGACAAATTTCAGATGTATTCACATGATGTGCTACCTTGTGATACAAACTCTCTAGTTCATCTGTATCGAAGGCAGATGCCAATCTATAACAACCTACAAGAAGCAGAAAACCCAAGATTGCCATATGGTCTTCCATTTCAGCCATCATTTTATCTTTCCAGGCAAATGCAAGGTTGCTTGCTTCTAATTTAGCCTCTGGTTTAATCCCCGGTGAAAGTTCCATAAATTGTTCTAATAAAAGGATGCAACTCTCCCTGATAATATTACGATGAAATCCAATCTCTTCTTTCTGGTGGTCAGGAGGATAAAACCCTTCCAGTGCTTCCAACACAAGCATATCCGAGTCCAGTGACATTCGAAGAGCACTAAAGACTTCATTGCGCAACAACGTGTGCTCCTTCAAATGCTTGTTTAAAAAATTCTGCAAATTCTTTCCACTCATGTTCATAAGGATAATTGCCATAGTATTGGACTGATCTAAAGTGCAAGCGCGGGCTTTAGCAGAGGAGCCTGTGGGAATTGATGGATTAGAAGATCCCATCTGATTCACATTAGCTTGCTCTGGCCTTTTAGCCTCACAAATGAGGGATAATGCAGCTTGATCTTCCTTCTGCTTTGTTAGCAATTCTATCTGCTTTTCAAGTTGTTCTACCGGATATTGAGACTGGAGTTTGTAATCCAGAACACATCTGATAACAGCTCTAACAGAAGCAACCCTTCGTTCAATGGCTTCAATCTATTGCCAAATTTTAAATAGAAAATTTTAAAAAATGAGTCTTTGATCTTAAAGGAGGAGGTTAATATATTGGCAACAGAAGTGGCATAGTACCTTTTCTTTGGCTGAGCAGGTCTCTTTCTCAAAGACATCCACATAATTACGTTCAATACATTCCAAGTAATCTTTCAGAATGGCTGTGGGTGGGAAATGGTCCACTAGTTCAAAAGCATAAGCATATCTAATAGCTTCAAGATGTTGCTGCTTGGTTAGAAGACTCTGGACAAAACCTGAAACATAATGAGTAGGTTGTTTTAGTTTGTAATCATCTTTCCCAAAGAATGCAAGGGCAGTGATTTTGTCAATTACAGTTTATAATAAGACAACTATGTGCACATGTAACAAGATTCCAGTACACCAGTGGCCAAAGAACTAAAAATATTTAAGGGAGAAAATCTCAGTTACAAGTCAAACTTTCAGCTGCCCAGAAAGACATCCCACTTCTCACTTGTAGGGCAAACAAACTATAAATTGGAGAATTGAATAGCTCCAAAGAAATGGAGTGTTGTGTTATATAATCTGAAATTTCTTACTATTGCAACATGATTTCCCGAACGACAGCGAACTTGGTCCAATCAAGGTCCAACGGATTGTCTTGGATAGAATTCCCCACTATTTCATGTCGATATTTCCAACTCTCACGTAAAGTTCTTAAGCAATTGGACAAAATCAGAAGAATTTTTTTATAAAAGGGAACAGGGAAATGGTGAAATGGGAAGGGTGATGCTACCAAAGGAGCAAGGAGGGATATTATCGGATTTTAGCAACAAATATAAAAGTCTCCTCATGCAAATTGAAAAATGTAATTAGCCTCTAGGAATATATCTTATTTGCTTCTGAAATTTTTTGTGTAATTAGGTCCTTGTACAAGAAGCAGATGACATTATCAACCTGATCAGCAGAACGCATGAATTGTATAGCTTTCATAAGCACAATCTTTGTGCGCCCTTATAAAAAAAATAAAGGTCTCCTAATGAAATGGCTATGGAGATATGGCAATGAACAAGGAAGGAAATTATCAAAGCATGCTGAGTAATGTAAGTGGAGCACTAAAGTGAATTCAGCATCGTATTGTGTTGGAGCCTGGAAGTATATTAGCAAAGTACGGCAGGAATCATTTCTGATGTGTCTTTGCAGTGGGAGATGGATGCTTGTTAATAGTATCTCTTACCTTAGTTTATCAAAAAAAATAAAAAAAATATACTTGAATGGTAAATTCTGTTTCATACCAAGAGAATGACACAATTCGGCAAATTTGTCGTGCTTAGCAACAATCTCCAGCAGGATCATAAGCTCATCTGTATCAAAGGAAGAAACCAAATTGTACGCAGCCAACAGATACAAGAAACCCAAGATCTCGTCTTGGTCCCCTTTAATAGCCTTAATTTTAACCTTCCAATCCCTTGCAGTGTCTCTTGCTAATCCCCTCACAGAACCTCGAATTTCTGGTGAAACCCTAATTAACTGCTCTAACAGAAGAATACAGCTCCGTCGGGCAACACTACCCGCAAACTCTGCTTCTCCCTTTCTCAAATGGGGAGGATAGAACCCTCCCATTGCATCAAGCACCAATTTTGCAGGGTCAGGAGACATCTGAAGAGCCTCAAAAACATCATCAGACATCAAATCCAGCTCCTTCTCATGCTCATTTAAGAATATCTGTAAACTCTTCCCATCCATTATCACAACAAATCTTGTAACAGCAGAATTACCAACAATAGTAATGACCCTGTCCACTGCTACATTTTCAGTAGGTTCTGTCTTTACGTGCGCACTAGGAATAGCATTCAACTGCTTTTCTTTCTCACTGAGCTCTTTAGACCGATCCTCAAAATGTTTCTCTCTTGATTCAAGCTCTTCTAACCTATCCTTAATCCTCTCCTCTCTAAGTATAACATCTTTTATGCGTTGCTCAAAAAGTCCTTGCTCTACCAGAAATTGTCTCTTCTCAGATTGAAACCCCTCATAGCTTTTTTTCGTAAATTCCTCTGCAAAATCCAGCTTCTTCTCCTTTGAATTAAGTTCTTCAAAATGCGGCTTATTTGCTTCTTTAGTAGAATCAAGCTCTCTCTCCCTTAAATGGAGTCTCTCACTAAATAACTTCAAGTGCTCCTCTTGGAGTTCAAGTTTCTTCTTCATTGCAACCAGAAATTTCTCCTTGTGCTCAAGTTCCTTCTTCATTGAGGACACAATCTCCTCATTAGATCCAACTTGCTTTCTAAGAGCATTCAAGTTATCTGTTTCAGCTTTGACTTTGTTTTTCACCAACTCCAATTTGTTCTCCTTCTCCCTCAGCTCCGTTTTGACAAAATCCAAGTCTTTTACCCTTTCTTTAAGTTCCTTCATCACAACATCTGAGTTACTTTCCTTCAATGTCAGTTCTTTCTTCATACTATCCAACATGTTCTCCGTTACAAAATTCCTTCTTCATAGAATCCAAGTTAGTTCCTTTCTCCCTTAGTTCCTCGTTCACATAGTCCAATTTTTTTTCCTTTTCTGTAAGTTCCTTCACCACAATATCTAACTTACTTTCCTTCAATGTCAGATCTTTCTTCATACTCTCCAACATGATTTCTTTAACAGCAAGTTCCTTCTCCACAGAATCCAAGTTAGTTTCCTTCTCCTTTAATTCCTTTTTCACATAATCCATTGTTTTTTCCTTTTCTCTAAGTTCCTTCTCCAGATTATCCAATTTACTTTCCTTCACTGTTATTTCTTTCCTCACACCATCCAACCTATTTTCCTTAACAGCAAGTGCCTTGTTCACAGCTTCCAAGTTATTTTCCTTTTCTAGAAGTTCTTTCTTCAATATCTCCAATTTACTTTCCTTTACTCCAACCTCTTTCTTCACACTGTCCAACTTACTTTCCTTAACAGTTAGATCCTTCTTCATCGACTCCAACTTATTTTCATTCTCGTTTAACTCCTTTTTCACATAATCCAGTTTTTTTTCCTTTTCTCTAAGTTCCTCCTCCAAATTATATAACCTACTTTCTGTCACTCTTAATACTTTCTTCACACCATACAACCTATTTTCCTTAACAGCAAGTGCCTTGTTCACAGATTCCAAGTTATTTTCCTTTTCTCCAATTTCTTCCTTCAAAACCTCCAATCTACTTTCCTGGACAGTGACATCCTTCTTCACAGATTCCAAGTTATTTTCATTCTCCGTTAGTTCTTTTTTCACATAATCCAAGTTATTCTGGTTCACCCTTAGTTCTTTCTTTACATTATCCAACTTACTTTCCTGGAAAATGACATCCTTCTTCACAGATTCCAAGATATTTTCATTCACCCTTAGTTCTTTCTTTACAGATTCCAACCCCATTTTCTCAACTTCAAGTTCCTTCTTCATGCTCTGCAAGTTAAGTTCCTTTTCAACCAATTCTTGATCTTTCAACTCAAGTGCATGTGTTTCATGGCGAATCCAAGTCTGAATCTTGTTCAACTCCTTCTCTTTCACTTTAATCCCTATTAACTTCCCCTCCACATCCCCTATTTGTTTCCTCTCAAATTCAACTTCCTCCCATAGCCTCTCCACCATCTTCTCTTGATCATTCAACTTCTCCTCCCTTAACTTGACAGTGTCAGCAAACCCTCTTCTTGCCACACTCAAATCCTTCCATTTGGACTCCAACTCCTCCTCTTTATCATTGAGTTCCTTCAACCTATCCGCTACTGATTCTTGAACGAACCCTAAATGCTCAGTGAAACATTCCTTCAAACAGTTGTTGGACAATTTTAAATCTTTCTCATAAGTACCCCATTCTAATATCAACTCGAGTATTTTTCGCCGTAACTCCACTGTCTTCTCCTCGTTGTTATGCAATGCTTCTGATATCTTTTCCAGTACACCCATATTTCTTCACCAACAAGAACCAAGAAAAAAGAAAACGGCTATTACTTAACCGTTAGTACAATACAGAGCGGCAAATAAAAAACCCCAGAATTTAACTGTTAAGCACACAAGTTTTCTTGACAAATAGAGAGTTTGGGAACAGGAAAACTAGGTTTTCTTTTTCTTCTGGAAAAGGAAAAAATGAAGTGGAATTCAGAAAGGCAAAACAGAGAAATACGGTTTCCGGCCTCTGTGCATGATTATAGAAGACGATTGACGTGGGTCCCTCTCAATTCTTCTCTTTTCTTTTTTTCTTTTTTATTTTATTTATTTATATTTATTTTCCAAATGTCACGTGCACAACCAAAGTAGGAATAAAAATCTCACAAGTGACGGATTTATGTGATGTTTTGAAAAAGTGACTAAAATAGGTATAGCGCACTAATTTAGTGCGTTATACGAGACTTGACTGACGATCCCCGTTAAAATCCGTTACTCGATTTTTTTATTTTTTTTTTACAAATATAACGCACTAATAGTCAAGTAACGGATTTTAACGGGGATCGTCAGTCAAGTCTCGTATAACGCACTAAATTAGTGCGCTATACCTATTTTGGTCACTTTTTCAAAACATCACATAGTTCTGTTACTTGTGAAATCTTTATCCCTACTTTTGATTACTTTTTCAAAACATCACATAGATCCGTCACTTGTGAGATTTTTAAACCTACTTTGATTATGCACTCTCTACAATGTCTGTCTATTCATAATAGAGACAAGACCTAAAATGCCCCTCAAATATGAAATTTGGTACTTATAGTATAACCCTCACCACCTTCTGCACCCACCTACCCCTTCCTCTTTCTTTCACTCTTTTTTTTTAATCTTACCTATCATTTTAAATTTAATTTTTTTTCAACTTATAAAATTAGAAAAATAATAATTAATGATGATATTCATATAGAAATAATTAGTTCAATAAAAAATAATTTATGTGTACATATACTGTAACTTCTTTTGTGCATATATCCAAAATTTAAAATAAAAGAATGAAAATATTTTTTTCTCTTATACCGCCCCACGCCATAATAATTGTTCAAATCAATAGAATATGAACACGTAAGAAATTTGAGTCTCAAATATCTTAATTAAGAAAAATCAAAACATAGTAAAAAAGAAGGAATGACCAGACAAAAAATATATTATTAAAAAAATACTAATATTTTTTAGATGACCAATCAAACAGGGCGAGTATAGAATTCAGTTGGATCTCGAATTATGAATTGAGTTCTAATAGATTAGGATTTGATTTAAAATAGGAAGATACCATGCAATTAATATTTTTTTGAATATTGTTTTCAGACAGATTGGATCAAAATATGAATCATGAGTGATTTTTATTTATTTATTTGAGAAAAAATTAAATTTGGGCCAATTAGATTAGGTCACGAATAAATAAAATTTAATTATTTTACTATAAGAGAATCATTAGAAAAAAGGGCAGATTTGTTCCAAAAGGTTAATATCAAGAGCATTTTTGAATCGAAAGGTTAACGACAAGGATATTTTTGACCAAAAAGGTGAATGGGAGGCAATGTTGTACCAAATCTCATAGTTCAGGGGCATTTTAGACCCTTATCCATAATAATAATAATAATAATAATAATAACAATAATAATAGTAATAATAAAAATGTAGAACAAATTGTTTTGTTTCCACACAACAAGAAGCATCAAACATATGCATGTGACCCATTAGAGTGCATTACAAATCTGAGCAACTGAAAAATTGCTTCTACTGACCATTCTTTTAAAAGGTTAGTCATTTTATCGAAAGTTCAGGTAAGAACATCCATATACAAGACGTATACGAAAAAGTGGACCACCTACAAAAAGATGTGTATTATATACAAGTTACACCCAATCGTCTATACAACCAGGAACCTCATGAGTGCACCGAAAAGAAATAACGGATGAGAGGCTATCAACTGTGCATAACCAGTCTCTACCCCTTCAAACTTTCATGTTTCTCCCTCCAAACAATCTACATGAGTGCTAGTGGAGCAACATTTCTTTCACAATACCAGCCATCACCCGATATACACCAAACCATCACAGAGTTTTCCACTATAACATGATCCATGTCTTCAACCAACGTAAGTAATCTCCCTCCTCATATTCTCAGCCACCAAACACATCCCTCTTGGCTCTTGCTGCTAACCAGGTAGAGAAAGCACATCTTTCTCGGTATCTTAGGGATCCAAGCTGAGATGTGAAGAGAAGATAACTCCTCCCTAGTCAAAAGCTTCTCACAACATGAGTGATAGAAAACACTTCAATGTCAGGTTATGAAATGCCGACACCTTCCAATTGTGAGAAATATAGGAGAAAAATATTATTGAATTGTGTATCTACATAATTACACGGAGACCCTATATAGACACTACATTACAAGTAGGATCTTATATACTATTCTTGTTTCTACTCCTATTCTGACACCAATCTTGCAAGTCCCTCCTAAGACTCAAGTCCATATAAATGTTTGGAATTATCCCCACAGCCCACCTGTCACCCCCCAAACATAACCTCCTCTCTTTCTCCCTAAAAGAAGCATTACCCATTAAACTCCTCTTACCCCTTCAAAATATTCCTCCACAAAACACACCCACAATGCTTGTACAGAAGAACATAACTGTGACGGATTGTCACTATAACACTTGATACAACTCATCTCCTCATGGATAAATGACAATGGCGCTTAAAATGCTGTTTTTGTTGAGCCATGTGGATAACATCAGTGTCGCAAGCTGGGGCAGAACGTTTTTTCGTGAGCTCTTTTCGCACTTGAGCAATTGGAGCAGATCCGCAAGTTCCTTTATTTGTTTTTTCTTGTTGGAACTTAGCAGTAAAGTCCCAAATTGAGTTTGATTGCCTCAAGGTTGACATCTGATATTGAAGTCTTTCAATCTGTCGTTCAAGACAGGAAGGTGAATATTCCGACTGAAGACCACGATCCACAATATGTCTAACTGCATTTCTAAGTGCAAATATTTCACAGTTTATAGCCTTCATCTGCGAAAAAGATTAGATAAACTTGATTTTGAACTTCAGAAGAAATGATCATTTTGATGATGCTATTTGCTAAAGGGGAAGAGAAGACTACATACTTGGGCTTGAAAAGAACAATTTCCAGCATGACGAATTTGCTTGGCAATCTGTTTTGAGTGACTTACATAATCCTTCAGGAGCAACACTGGTGAAACCAAGTCAAAAAGCTCAAACGCATAGACATAAGTAAATGCCACCAGCCAGTGCTTTTTATTTCTAAGATTTTGGATGAAGCCTGCAACTCAAAAAAAAGAAAAAAGAAAAGATCAGTCAGATAAATCCAAAGGTGGTTCAGTTTTTGGTTATCTACAGTGAAATGAAGGGAGAGCACTGTAAAAATGTTGCCTGTTGACTGAAGTTCCCAGTAAAACGGTCAAATCAAAATATCAATTTTTTGTTCCAATAGCGGGTATAGCAGATATAGAAATTGTACATTAGTAGGAACAATAGCCAATGCTGATGCTTTCAAACACCAAACCACACCCTCATAATAACTGAACTAAATGCATTTCTAGTTATATTGGCATCAAAAGATCTGATAAAAAAATCAAAGAATAAAAGAAACGTAAACAAAAGGTTTATCAGCCCCAAAATTATCACCAACTTTATTCTGAGGAATGAGATCAGAACTCCTCACTATCCATGTCAACTCCATTTAAGCGTCTCCAACTAATATTTAATAATTGAAGTTCTTTATCTTTTCTACCGGCATACAAACCCTAACAATACAAACTCCTAATATTGGACGTAAAGTAAGTGTAATGAAAAAACTAAACCTTAATCCCAGTTCCCAACTAAGGTGGTTATCCAAAACAAAAAACAAGTCCCAACTAATTGGTATTGCTTAAATGGATCTTTTTCTTTCATTATACTCTATTCTCCGCCAAGTCTAGATGGATCTGAAGACCTTTCTAGATAACTTCTCCTTTCATGCACACCTGACCTGGTACATTTCAAGGTTTAAATAAGGACAAGACTAAATCATCGCAAGCGAACTTCTCTTGTTTATCCACTGTGTACTACTTCACTTTTTGTCAAATGTAATCATTTCTAGAGTTGTTCAACCTTCTATCACTACTGATCAGTTATTTAGTTTTACAATAAAAGTTAACCTGTCGTAATTCTCCTCCTTTATAAACTGACAATGTGAGAAAGCCCACATAGATGAGGTTATTTCGGCAAATAACATAGACCTTTAGATTGCCAAGATCACGGCCGCCCAGGAGAAATTCCATGTTCCTTGGACAAAGTTGAATCAACTTCAACGAGAAAAAATCATCATACAAAACGAATGCTGGTCCTAGCATGTCTGATCAAATTATCCCTCTTTTGTAGTATGCATAATTTAAAATAAGATGTATCCTACAAATTCTGTCTCTACAAAGAATATTAACAGGATCTAACCAATTAAAAAGGCAATTGAAACCAAAATTTCATAATCACAAATGAGATATGAACAGTAGAAATTGTGACCCTACATTTGACCAGATGCAGTGCAGCAAGTTATTCATATTGGGAGGTGATTGTGTGTGTACACGGGCACATTTCAAGGTGAACAAACAATAGAAAGAGAGAGGAAACATACATTGGATCTCATCTGTCAACCCAAGGATTTTGACCAAAGTAACAACCTTTTCAGTTGGCTGAACTTTCTCCAGAAGGCCTAAAAGTCCATCTGAACGGAAAGAGTCTGATATTTTATAAATAGCTAAAAGCTGCAAAAATGCCACGACCTCAGTAGGATTTAGTTGGGGCCCGACCAATGTGGAATACCAGTCAAATGCGAACTCGGAAGCCTCCTTTTTAACATGAAGTTCAATTTCTGGAGAAACTCCTCTCAGCTGGTCCAACAGATCAGAGAAACTCTTCATAACTGATGGGAAGTTTTCACACCTCGTTATTTTTGTGGGATGACAGCTCCGGAAAACATCCAATACAAGCAAAGCCGGATCTGATGTACAACGTAAACTTGAAGCACAATTGCAGATTACATCGTGTCCTTCGCCTTTCATATCCATGTTGTTGCAAATAGATTCATCTGTACAGCCATAAGCCTCATGTCTCTTGGATTTTTCTATGGAAGGAAAATCATCACTTCCTGAAAAGGAAACATTAACACAAAGTCTAGGATAAAATTTGACTATACCATATAAAAAATTCTTAACTACTTACTTGAAGTATTATCTGAAATGCCAAGGACGTCACAAATTTCAGATGTATTCACATGATGTGCTACCTTGTGATACAAACTCTCAAGTTCATCTTTATCGAAAGCAGATGCCAAGCTATAGCAACCTACAAGAAGCAGAAAACCCAAGATTGCCAAATGGTCTTCCATTTCAGCCATCATCTTTGCTTTCCAGGCAAATGCGAGCTTGCTTGCTTCTAATTTAGCCTCTGGACTAATTCCCGGTGAAAGTTCTATCAATTGTTCTAATAAAAGGATGCAGCTCTGCCTGATAATATTACGGTGAAATCCAATCTCTTCTTTCTGATGGTCAGGAGGATAAAACCCTTCCAGTGCTTCCAACACAAGCATATCCGAGTCCAGTGACATTCGAAGAGCACTAAAGACTTCACTGCGCAACAACTTGTGCTCCTTCAAATGCTTGTTTAGAAAATTCTGCAAACTCTTTCCACTCATGTTCATAAGGATAATTGCCATAGTATTGGACTGACCTAAAGTGCAAGCGCACGCTTTAGCAGAGAAGCCTGTGGGAATAGATAGATTAGTAGATCCCATCTGATTCACATTAGCTTGCTCTGGCCTTTTAGCCTCACAAATGAGGGAAAATGCAGCTTGATCTTCCTTCTGCCTTGTAAGCAATTCTATCTGCTCTTCAAGTTGTTCTATCGGATATTGAGACTGAAGTTCGTAATCCATAATACATCTGATAACAGCTCTAACAGACGCAACCCTTCGTTCAATGGCTTCAATCTATTGACAAAATTTTAAAATAGAAAATTTTAAAAAATGAGTCTGATCTTAAAGGAGGAGGTTAATATATTGGCAACAGAAATGGCTTAGTACCTTTTCTTCGGCTGAGCAGGTCTCTTTCTCAAAGACATCAACATAATTACGTTCAACACATTCCAAGTAATCTTTCAGAATGGCTGTGGGTGGGAAATGGTCCACTAGTTCAAAAGCATAAGCATATCTAATAGCTTCAAGATGTTGCTGCTTGGTTAGAAGATTCTGGACAAAACCTGAAATCATAATGAGTAGGTTGTTTTAGTTTGTAACCATCTTTCCCAAAGAATGCAAGGGCAGTGATTTTCTCAATTACAATTTATAATAAGACATCTATGTGCACATGTAACAAGACTCCAGTACACCAGTGGCCAAAGAACTAAAAATATTTAAGGAAAAAAAATCTCAGTTACAAGACAAACTTTCAACTGTCCAGAAAGTTATCTCATTTCTCACTTGTATGGTAAACAAACTATAAATTGGAGAATTGAATAGCTACAAAGAAATGGAGTGTTATCTTATATAATCTGAAATTCCTTACTGTTGCAACATGATCTCCCAATCGACAACCAACTTGTTCTAATCAAAGTCCAACTGATTAAGTGTCTTGGAGAGAATTCCCCACTATTTCATGTAAATATTTCCAACTCTTAGTAAAAGTTCTTAAGCAATTGGACCAAATTTGAAGAAAATTTTTGTGGAAGGGGACAAGGAAATGGTGAAATGGGAAAGGTGATGCTATCAAAGGAGCAGGGAGGGATATTACGGATTTTAGCAACAAATAATAAAAGTCTCCTTAAGCAAAATGAAAATGTAATTAGCCTCTAGGAATAAGATCTTTTTGTTTTCTGAATTTTGTGTGTGTAATCAGGTCCTTGTACAAGATGCAAATGACATTATCAACCTGATCATCAGAACACGCGAATTGTATAGCTTTCTTTCATAAGCATAATCTTTGTGCTGGTTTGATTCAAATAAAACTCTTACTCATATCAAAGAAAAATAAAAGTCTCCTAATGAAATGGCTATGGAGCTACGGCAATGAA